>RYFJ01000434.1:47500-1262481 GCA_003991445.1 Oryza meyeriana var. granulata
GCCTCTACCGGTATCCACACGTCCGGGGCTGGAGCGCCGATTGCGAGTGTACTAGCGATCGTGAGCGACTAGGGTTTGGCTTAGAAGGTGACGGCTAGGGTTTAGCCCGAGGTCTACAGAAAACGTATGTACCCTCAGCTCCTCGCCTCCCTATATATAGACCTCCTCACTTAGACCTCGTGGACCGAGGCCCAGTAAGAGTCCACTTGGATCTCTATCCGAATCAAGCCCATATTCGAATCACATTCGAATAAGTGTTTTAGCCCATTAAGTGTGCGACTCTGTAAGTTCACGTATATTTTGTCGCGACCCGGAAACGCCTTTCTGGTCACCTTGTTAATAGCGCCCTCTAGCAAGGCATATTAACCCCAAAATATACGTAAAGATCATATCGGCTGAATCTGTAATGTCCTCATGTACAAATCTCTTTGTCTCATGATATCGATTGAGCTTAAGGCGAGACCTGTGTCATCCTCTTAATAGCTCAATCATTCTCTCGATCCTGCGATGGATTACAAACTTGTGATTGATACCTCAATCACCCTAGCATGGCCATGCACTTCCATAATCCATTACATCGAGGGGCCCAGAGATATCTCTCCCGTAAGGAGGGGCAAATTCTATCTTGATCATTCACATCCCACTACATGTTTCATAGCAAATCCGAAGACTACTTTAATGACTACCCAGTTATGAAGTAGTGTTTAGTAGTCCCAAAATAATCTACTACGTATATTAGGAACCATGATGATCTCAAGTATAAGGACTCTACATAAACACTACTTAAGACTAACTGATGACACATGAAATCTCTGCAGTATCTCATGACGGGTCTATTCAACATATGTTCACTAACATATGTCCATATTATCGATTTGGTATCTTCATACCATGATCCATGAGACATGATCATCAATCAATAAATATGCTGATGTTAGAATCATATTTGTTCCTCATATGATATATGATCAGGGATCATTTAGAAATAGCAATATTTAACATTAAGAGTCTCATGAATAAGTCACGTACTCATTGATCAATAATGATAATATCTATTTCAAAGAACAAAACAATACATTATAAACATAACATGTAATATATATATAACATCTTCATATTTCCTCTAGGGCATATCAGTAACAAATGGCGTGAATGAACTATGAGAAGGGCACCGGCCTCGGTAAGTATGTCAAGGGATCATCGATCCCATCGAGATCACCGTACGGCCAAGGAACGCCGCCCTCGGCACTGTCGAGGGATCTCACGGCAGGCCGGCGGTCCCCGCACTGGAGCCGGTGTGGGGCAATGGCGGAGCTGCAGGGTTGGAGTCCCTCGATGTCGAGAAGACGCTCGCCACGATGCGCGAAGAGGGCACGCCTACGCCGCCGCCCGGGCGCAGCCGCAGAAGATGCTACGTGGGAGCGCCCGCATGGCCCGGCTGTCGAGCCACGACGGGGACGGCAGCAGGCTGGTCTGGGCGGAGGAGGAGATCACCCGCGCCATGGCGGTGGTCCCCGGAGGAGACCCTCCCGTCGGGGACACTCACGCTGGGCGGCCTGATCTGCGAGTTCGAGCAATTGAAGGAGAAGTTCCCCGAGGCGTACGGGACGTACCGGCTGGCGTACACGGCGGGTCGGCTCGCGGCGCCGCGGCTCCACCCGCTGCGCCCAAAGCACGGACGTTGGGACCTGCTGCAAAGGCCAGCTGGGGCGCCAGCGCTGGTGCAGTCGCTAAGGAATATACTGGAAGAGGATGCGCCGGAGTCGGCCATGTCAGCGTATACTCTGCTTATCAACGACGTCGTCCTGCCGAGCGTGAGGGCGTCGCCGTGGAACGTGACGAACCCCGAGCAGATGCTCCGGTTCGTGGAGACGTGGAAGGACAATCTTCCGCCATCTGCGATGCGCTTCATCCTGCAGGAGGTGGTCATGCCTGAGCTGGTCGCCGCGGCGGAGTCGTGGTCGCCCGGTGTGGTGGACAGAGCCCGGCAGCGTCTGGGTGAGCCCGTCGATCCCTCACCTCGGCCTCGGCCGTCTACACGGAGTATACGTCGCCATAACGACAGAGCTCAGGAGGTGGATGAAGGGACGGGACGTCACGCAATGCGCCTACAGCGAAGTGTCGCAGTGGAAGGACGTGTTCGACCCGGCGACCTGGGACGAGTTTGTGCAGCGGCAGTCTTGTTCCGGTCGTGAGGCAGGAGCCTTCAGGATCTGAGCATTTCGCCGGCGATGGACATGGGGAAGGGGCAACACATTTCCTCTGGTGATGAGGTGGGCGCTCCTAGTTCCGGCGAGGTACATGGTGCCGGTTCTGGAGTCGAAGTTCTTCGCCAAATGGAGGTACGCGGTGTACCGGTTTGTGACGGAAGTGAGGCCACTCCCGAGGGACGGCCGCCGTGTTGGGGTATGAATCGTGGAAGGGGCTCTTTTCACGCCGGAGCTGCTCGCCGACGAAGCGCGTGCTCCTCCAGTCGAGACTGGCCGTTGACATGATGCAAGCCGCGCAACGCAGGGAGTGGAGATTAAAGCAAGCCTACCGCATTAGTAAGTACGCGGTTGCTTTAAGCAGCATGCTGATGCCCCATGCATGATGCGAGCATATTAATAGGATGCGTTACCCCTTGGTGGTTGGTGGTCATTCCGATGTTGAATAAACTAAGCTCTCCGGTGCTCTTGCTACATTTAATAGGACATATTTATGTGCACTTCCTACATTTAGGAAGACATATTTATGATGTTATGCATAGCTGCAGGGAAGCAGCTGTAGGTAACTTGTGGTTTCTGCATCAGTTTATGTGTGGTCCTGCTGTCATGCATGTAAATCATGATAAAATTTCTGCGGCAGCTTTTTATATCTATTGTATGGACTTGTGTAAGTTTGTCACTCAATCTTGGTCTGGAAGCTGGCTATTATTACAATGATTTTTGAGCGATTTTTTGCTGATCATTAACAGACTTTCAAATAGTCAAATGTTTCAAAACTTCATCGACCGAAGTGGGAAATTGAGTATAGATTTTTGCTATGCATTTTTTCGCAACACTTCTAAATGTCAGAAACAACGTCCACATTTTATAGGAAATGTAGCTAAGAAACACCTCCACACCATCTGATTTCGAGTTGCATTGTTTAACATTTACACATGATTCTATCATCAAAGGTTTATGTACGAGTCATCGATATTGTTTACTACTATTCACTCGATTTTTATCTTTAGAATCTTTATGGGTTGGCGAAATCTACTACGACAGCCGGTGCTTTGTTTCAGAAAGATTATTTTACGTCCTACTTGGTAACTGCACTATATTTTCTTTGGCTTTTTGTTTTTAGAAACGAGGCTTCTTTAAATATCCCTGGTCCATGCTTATTCTAAATTGAGAGTTCTCATTCTTCTTCTCAGACAGTTCCAGCCTAAAGAGAACACTTTTCTACATATACGGGTTCTCCTAATGCCTATACGAGATACAGGCTATGCGAGAAACTACGAAGAGGTTTCTTTATAGGGTTCCTAGCATAACACTTTGCCCAGAACAAACAACAGAAAGATTTTAAAACACAGGCAAAGTAAAATTATACAAAACAGTGTTACATCAAGGAGACTTTGTTTCTCTTAAAAATAAGGAAGATCAGACGTCTAATTAAATTCAGATAAAGTTAAAAAGAGTTTCACATAAGATCTAAAATATTACCCGATCAAGAATTAGTTGAAATTAAGAAAGTTAATTGAAGAAGTAAAAGCTCTAGTACTTTCTAGTAAAGGAAGCAAAGAAATAGTTTTGGCTTTATCAGGTATAGTTGCATCCTCACAAGCTATAAATTCAGAAAAATGAACCTATTTAGGAATTTCCTCAGAAAGAAATAGTAGAATAGAGAGATGACAAGACATTTAAGTAATAATGATAAGCAAAAAAGTAAATATGATGAAGTTTAATAATTTGGAAGATTGTTGCAGAATTAGACAAACAACAGTCGAAGATATCAGAGAGACACTTTAAAGAGCAATAACTCTCACAATATATTGTATGGATTTTTGAGAGTAAAAATGGGTTATATAGAATATCTAGAAGTGGAATTGAAGTGTTTTGACAAAAACCAGTCGAGCTAAAAATTTATAGCCAGGAAATTCGAAAATGAATTAAAATAAATCAGGATATAAGTATATTCACCAGGAATGTAACATAATAGGAGTCAAAGGTATAACAAGAAAGAAAATTAGGAGTAAAAATGCTAATAACCTTGTTCAAGACAAAAGGATAACACAATAGACAAAGCAACATTAGGATTTTTAGAAGGGTGGAATATGAATAAAATAGGTTAAATTAACTACATCAGCTCCAGATTTAATGATGCTATAAAAGAATTTTATAGATAAAATAAGTTTTGGATTTCAAACAAAGGGATACGAAGATTATTTAAGGGGACAACATTGTTAAAGTAAAGAATTCATAGGAAGATTAACTAACAAAGTGTATTCTAATATAAATGTAAATGATGATGATTGAAAGCATGCAAGCTAAAGGAATAACATTTATGAGCCCTTTAAAAATAAGTTTTAAAGAAAAGGCAGGAGAAAAGTGAAAAAATTAGTGAAGTTAATAGAAAGTAAAACTTTGAGTCAGCCCAAAAATTTACATAAGCTACACAAAATAGTAAGGGAATCAGAATTAGATTTATAAATTATAAGTCTAGAACCGCAGATGACCTAGATACAGAAACTTCTGATAAAGAATTATAGATAATCAAGACATAGTATTCTGAATATTATGGAAAAGAATTAGATCAGAAAAGTAAAATAATATTATGAGGATAAATTAAAAAGAAATAGCCGTAGAATAATAATAATTAATGAAGAGTGAGTGGGCCTAAATAAGAGATAAATAACATTATTTTCTAACAGAGAATGTCTAAGATAGATAATTACAAAAGAATAAGACATGGATATGGAAACCCCAAACCAAGAAAGTAAAGTAGAACAATAAAGCTTAAGAAAAAACTGAAGAATAACAAAGGAAGCAAAGGTTAGCAAAAGAATTAAGTGAAGAAGAGTAATGGGAAAGAAAATGAGAAATTATTTCTAGAAAATTATGAGAAGAAATTAGTTTGATTAAAGAAATGGGAATATAGATAAGTAGAAAACATCGAACAATATAATGGTTTATAACCTTTAGATGATATAGGGTACATATTTGATAATGCTATGGAAAGACTATGGAAGTAGACCTAAGAATAGGAAAGAGGAAAAGGGTAATGGTGAAGGCTTCTATAAAAAATGAAGGAGAAAAGACAGAAAGACAGCTAAGGGCGACAAGAAATGCCCCAGACAGAGAAGAATATGCATATAATTTATCCCGAGGACAATATAGGCACATGGGCACTTAGAGAAGAGAATTTTGAGAGACCTGTAAAATTTCAAAAATCAGAAAAGTGATGGTGCTATATTAAATTTAGCCGCACATGATCCCATTGACTGACCAAATATTATTAGCATTTGGAAGGGGTTAATAGTTCAAAAATATATACAAAACCAACACAATATAGGAAGCAAGGTAGAAGATATGATAACTTATTTCAGAAACATTTTGTGGGTGAATCTGCTAAGCTCTTATGGGAACAATGTGTTGAAAAGAATCCTAATAATTATGAAGAACTAAAAAGAGCTGGTAGTAATCCACATAATTTTGCAAATGTTTATATCCAATATTATCATAGCTAAGGACCCAGAACTAGGTTACATAACTTTCCAAAACGAAAAACTCAAAGAAATAAAAAATTAATATTGACAAGCTGGAAGGGCATAAAAAAGTTTTCTTAGCACTATGTTATATAACGTTACAATTGCTAAACAAGGATATAATAGAGGTATAGTTGAGCGTTATTTTAATAAATTACCTGACCTATTAGGAAGCATGATTTTTAAAGAATATAAAAAAGAAATCGAAGGAACTGAAATTAATATCTCTCAAGCAATAACCTTTGTATTGAAACAATTAAGAAAAATATGTACAGGTATACAAGCTCAAAGGTCTATGAAACATTCTGATTATAATTTTTGTAACAAAATAATGCAAATAACTTTATCATATGGAGAAGATATGCACAGAAGTAAAGGAAGCTATAGACATCAAAATAGAAATAACATAATATTAAAGACAAAGAGAAGGTATTTTCTAAGAAGATCAGATAATAAAGCCCCTTTTTTATATAAAAGAAATGTAAGACGATACAATCCCAAGAAGATTTATGATAGAACTTGCAGATGTTTTATATGCAATTCACCTGACCATTTGAGTAGGACATGCCCAAATAAAGAACAAAAGAGGTATTCTAGTAAATATGAAGAGCAAGAGAGTTTAATTATAGATAGTGTAAATGAAATAAAGGATGATGAGTCAATATACTCAATCATATAAACGGATGAAGCATAAAATATTAACAAAGAATATGAGTCGAGTGATGAAGAAGTTAAAGGTAAATCAAAGATGATCATCAATTATAAAAGGTTAAATGATAATACGATAGAAGATACGTATAACATTCCTAACAAGCAATAATGGATCAATAGAATACAAGGTAGTAAATATTTCTCGAAATTTGATTTAAAAGATGACAGAAGAATCTATAGAGTGGACTGCATTTACATGTCCCAGGGACACTATGAATGGCTTATTATGCCACTAGGATTAAAAAATGTCCCTGCCTTATTTTAAAGAAAGATGCAAATCATATTTAACGAAAATCAAGAATTTGTATTAGTCTATATAGATGACTTGTTAGTTTTCTTAAAAACATATAAGGAATATATTGCTTACCTGGAAACATTTTTTAGGAAAGTAGAACAAGATGGGTTAATTCTATCCAAGAAAAAGATGGAAATTTACAAGGGAAAAATCAATTTCCTTAGTTATGAGATAGGAGAGGGAAAAATACATTTACAAGAGCATATTGCTAAGAAAATCTTACCATTCTCTGATGTCATGAATGATAAAAATAAGTTACAACAATTCTTAGGGATAATAAATTATGCTAGAAATCACATAGACAATTTAGCAAAATCAGCAGGACCTTTGTATGCGAAATTAAGAAAAAAGGTCAAAGATACTTTAATTCTGAAGACATTAGATTAGTTAGAATAATAAAAGAAAGGGTCAGAGATTTAAAACCCCTCATAGAATTACCATTAGACAATAATTACTTCATTATTGAAACGGATGCATCTCAACAAGGTTGGGGTGACTGTATAAAACAAAGCCCGCTAAATTTCATCCAAAACAGAGAAAAAATATGTAAGATAATGTCTCTGGAAGTTATAAATTAAAAAACTGTAAATAAATACAGATAGAAAGATACTTTGCAATATTAATCGATAATGCTTTTAGACTTTATCTAGGTTTCAAAGAATTTATAAGTGAGGAGACAGATTGTGAAGTAAATATATAGATATTATAATCAGCTTAAATAGTAAGAAGAGTTCTAACCAGAAGGTGGATCTTATATTGAAGATATTATTACTGAAAATGGGATATAATACGTTATATTTATAGAATCTCGTCACATCCTAAAGAAAGGGATAAAAGTTCTAACCATTTACCATCTGCTTCTCCTCATTTACCTATTTTGTAGAAATAAAGAAATCAATGAATTATAATAGAGTTGAATTCTTCACCTTTGGAGATGACAACAAGCTTAAAATTATTCCCCACCAAATTCCTATAAATTTAAAACCAAAAAACCATATAATCATAGATGAAGTGTAGAAATGTATCCTAAACAATTTTTGGTACCAATATAACAATAAAAGAGAAGAAAAAGGGCTATATGCTATCAATATTAAATAGCCTTGCTGAATATTTACATCTGCTAAATGAATTAATGCCAAAAATAGAAGACCATGAAATAATAACAAAAATCCATATATGTGGTATTTGACGGAAAGCTCCTAGGAGTCTATACATCTTTTGAAGAAATAATAACCCAAAAAATAGATACAAAGTTAATGGGAGATATATCGTGGAAAAAATATAAAGATATTGATGAAGCATTAAGCCAAGCAAGGAAAATATTAGGAATAAATTACTATTTAGAGCCAGCTGCAAAGGAATATATTCAAAAATGCAAGAAAGCCAAGAACAAGAAAGCTTCAGAGTCTAGATATTATGCAAATATAAAGGAAGAAGGGTCATCTAAAAATCCTACATATAAAGAATGCTTAACCAAGGGAGTGGATTCTTTAGATGGCAAATATATTGATTGGAGAATAATAGAAAAATTTGAAGAAATTTCTCCACAATGGAAGGAGCTAAAAGAAGAAATATTTAAGGAATTAAAACAAGAAATAAATGAAAATTTTGAAGAAATAAAAAAAGCATATGATGATAAATTTGACGTCTTTTTTTCCGAGATGGATACTATGGATATTGGAGGTCATGGGCAACCAGACCAATAGGAAAAATAGCTAACATACAAAATATACATGAGAAGCTAAATTGATAAGGTATTATTAATTATTCGGGCGTAGTAAACATATATCTTTTTTCAATCACATGTCTAATAACCTCAATTATATGACCTATCAAAGGTAAAGTGAATAAATAGTTCAGAAGGACACTCTATAAGCATAGAGTGATAATGCAGATACACATCGAAGAAGCAAGAACTCCTCCAAGCAGAGCACAGAACCACTCTTTAGCCTTAGTAGTAGTTTGCTTAGAATATACCTTGCAAGCATATTGAAGCAAGGAGTGTAATATAAATCAGTGTAAGGTAAGCAAGTTACGCTTGTTTGTATCATCCCTCGGGGTTTCCGAAAGAAAAACCATATGTAAGTTTGTTTGTTTATTATGAAAAAGTTTCTTTAAAGTTTTCATGTCTGTTTGTTTCGGGCGAGTGTTTATGCTAAGAACCCTATAGGAGAAACCTCTTCGGTAGTTCTCGTTCATAGCCTGCATCTCGCATAGGCATTAGGAGAACCCGTATCTGTAGAGAAGTATTCCCTTCGGGTGGAACTGCGTGGAGAGAAGATAAACTCTCAACTAGAATAAGCATGGCTAGGGATATTTAAAGAAGCTTCTTCTAAAAACAAAAAGCGAGAAATATGGTGAGTACCGAGTAGGACGTAAAAATCTTTCTGAAACAAGTATCAGCTATCGTAGTAGTTTCGCAACCCATAAAGATCCTGAAGATAAAAAGAATTGAGTGAATAGTAGTAAACAGTAACTTTAAACAGTAGTAAATAGTACCAGCACTAAAAAGGCTCTGAATAGTGCCAACACGAGTGAAAGGTAAAAACAAGCCTATCAAAAGTAAATTAAATAATAGTGCACTAGGTAAATTAATCATATATCATCAGTATTTGTGTGTGTGCATATATATAGAGAGAGAGAGTGAGAGTGTTATTTTATAGTTCTTAAGTATGTATTGGGAGGTACCACACTTTCTAATGTAAATTTTGGTACTTCTCGGTATCTCAAAATTTTGATACCTCCCGGTTCTAGTACCTCTCAACAACCATAAAAGTCCTCAAATATATTATATTAAATTAGATGACAACATTCAAGAATCTTATAACACAAGCTGCAACGTAGGATCATACTGTAAACTATTGTGGATCATCACTTTACATACAGTATCCAGGTTTAGCACATGAAGATTTGACCATCATGCAGGCTTCATAATAGTTAGTCTATACAAATAAGCTCAATCTCCTCAGGCTGGCCTATTTGGACCCAAACCGGTTTGCAAGATACAAGCTCAACAACTTTAGCTTGTCCTATGTGGAATATTACACCTTTGCTGATTTCCTCTTAAACAGATTAAATATACAAGTCATAGAGATGGATTGAGTTTGAACTTGATTGGGTGCCATCAACACACAAGTTTCAAAAAAATGGTGGAAGGCAATAAAAAACAAGAAAAGAAAAGTAAGCTACCTTCAGAAGAGTGGACATTTATCTGGCTGAAAGGTAAGATCAGTACAAGCAACAACATTGCAAGTACATTCACGGATTTGCCGGGCACACCTTAAAAATATCCAAGTTTTCTGAAATGCATAGAAAACACCAAAGCATGTAATGTTTTAGGGTATGCAACATTTGATAACAATCATGTTTGGTTTCTAATTAAGAGAGAACAAATACCTGACTATCTTGAACGGAGGGATTCTGGAACAGCAACACTTCACAACATAATACCTTTTGTACGGTTCTTTTCTCAATCTCAAAGTGTGAAAGGGGGAAAATTGTTGGCGTCTTCTCACTGAAACGAGGTTTTTGTGACACCGAAGTTCTAACGTCTCAAGATGAGAAAACAGAGGGAGTTGCAACAAATGGTTGATACTGCAGAAACCCTCCATTTTAATGCATTGGAGGGATGGGAAAATTGGCAAGTCGAGCAGACGCTCACAATTTTTTATCTACAGATTTACCAATGCCAGAAGCTTGGGCAACCCCGTTAGTTTGCTACAATTCAAAATGGTAAGATGTCGGAGACAAGGGAAATCTATAGCCTCATTTTCATCCCAATGCTCCCAAGAATCCATGTCTGTGAACTTCAGTGTCTCCAATGTAGGAAAAGCAACCTGGATTGAAAATCATCAGAGCTAGTATGATCATAGCTAGAAAACATCCGTCTCACATGCTTTATGCTGGTGAGTGAATGGATAAAAAGATGTTTCAAACAGGGTAATTGGCCAAGGGATGGCAATTCCTTACAATTCCGACAAGCTTTCAGCTCTAAGAAGGACAAGGTAAACAAGTACTGGCTCCCCATCCATACAGAAAATCTGACACCAGGAAAGCCCACGATGATGAGTTCCTCCAGACCAGGGTGGGTTTGGAGGCTATCCAATACAAATGATGCTTCACTAGCAAACATGGAGTAAACGCATGACCACTGGAGTACCAACTTACGCAATTCACCTTTGTTCTTCCTGCTACCTTCTATAGCAGTTTGTTCTTTGCTAATGTTCTTTATGCCTGATATGCACAGCTCACCTCTAAGATTGTCCAAGTTAACCAAGTCAGCAATCCCACAACTGCCTGAATCACTCGTGAACTTGATCGTGTGCATTGTTTGGAGATTAGTTAATTCAGAAATTCCAGATGGCACGTGCATATTCCAGTTATCCATGCATGGTAGTTCAAGATGCCTTATGTTAGCAAGGAACTTTATCCCTTATGGCACTTTACTAAGATAGGTGCAACACTTGAGGTTCACTGTGTGCAACTTGAAGAGAGAACTTATTGACTCAGGCAGACACTTGATTTTGGTGTTCTCAAGACTATGGTACCTATGGTGTATCAGTTCCCCAATAGAGTTTGGCAGGCTCTCCATGTCAGTATCACTCAGATTCAGAGCCCTTAAAGACACAAAAAGCTTTGAACTGGACGCTCGGTATTTTTATGCTCAAAATTTTTCTTTGATCCTTGTGTTCAGTTCTCTGGACAACCAGCAAAGTCCGCAAGCCAGGATAATGGGGTTCATTCATATATTTGTTATCGGGTGCATGAAATTCTACTTTTTCGTGAGAATGAGTCTCATTTGGAGCCAAGGATAGGTTGTCGAGCTTCTCCATTTATGTTGCTCAATGTAAATTTATCTATTCTAGAATACTCATCGGCTACTACGTATTCAGCAAGCTCATGGTAGAGATCATGCATGACATACCTGTCAGGATAATTAATGTTAGGGAAGTTTTTGAAGGATCTTAAACAGCATAACCCACAATGCAAGAATACGATTAAAGTGAGTAATACCTAACTAACAAGAAGCCTAAAAAGGTTTAGCCAGAAACGAGTATTTGTATGGCCAAGATTAGTAGTTTTTAAGAGCATCTTCAGCAGGGACCCTAAACACAGCCCCCAAACAGTTTTTGGTTGGTGGGACAAAAAAATAGGTCCAGCAGGGATCTTACTACGGCCCTCAAAATGAGGAGGCTCCCAAATCTTTCCTCCAAGCCCCCAGTCCTGGGGGCTCTATAGCATAGTCCCCATCGACGTTATTTTGGCGCCTACGACAATTCCCCACCCACCGGAAGAGAGCGCCGTCTGGGAAGAGGAAGATCGAAGAGAAAAAATCATCGCACCTCGATTGGCCACCGTCGCCGCCGCCCTTGGCCAGGCGCGGCGTCAGCCGGCCGCCACCTCCCGCCACGCTTGCCCGCCGCCCCCCGCCGTGCTCGCCCGCCGGCCACCCCCCCCCCCCCCCCCCCCGCCGTGCTTGGCCACTGTCCCCTGCCGCGCTCGCCCGCCGCCCTCGCCTCCCGCCACGCTCGCCCGCCGCACTCCCGCCGTGCTCGTCCGCCGGCCGCCGCCCCCCGCTGTGCTCGCCTGCCGCGCTCCGCCCCCTACCGCTGCCCCCCGCTGATCTAGCCCACTCGGCCGGCGGGCCGCCGCCCGCCGCGCTCGCCCGACGTGCCACCACCCAGTCTTCTCTCTTCTGCTAGCTTTATATATATGAGTACAAATGAATAAATGCAATAGTATAATATAGTTTATGCTGAAATACAATAGAAAAAGAAATAGGAGGAAATAGGGACTGAGAAATGGGGACTGTTGCTGGAGTTCGAAGCATTTTTGAGGTCCAAAGGAAATGGGGGCAGCCCCTATTTAACCTTTGGGGGCTCTAAAATAGGGTCTATTGCTGGAGATGCTCTTAATCTAGTTATAACCATATGAACTTTTTCATCTAATAAGTAATAGCCACCAATACAAAAAATACTCGTCAAATCACTGAGGTTAGGACATGGAAAATATGGAAGGTTATCAAGGTGTGAGTTCTTGCAGTGCTACTTTTACAGCCACTAAATAGCATTGACATTAAGGTTTAAATTCCATGGCATAAAAGTGGCACTTACATGACATTGTCCATAAGAAGCATCCAAAACCTTCAGAAACTGCAAGAAACTTTGTATAAACTCGCCCTATTACAAAAGGAAAAGTACTAATAAAAGCACCATGGACAAATGAAACACGAGTTTTTATTAAAATTATAAATTTATAGCAATGCTAATGCTATATTTCCAGAATATCTTTGGTAACACCACACATGTGCACTAATTCTATATCCACTCATCAAATTTAGTTGTGCATATGCAAAATCACAGATTTTATTTCAGAAGTTATTGTTGTCTCTAGTATTATCTTTCTGCATAAAGCATGCATACTGGAAAAAAAATCAATTTAGATTTGCAAATCGAATCTTCCATGGTTTGCTTTTAACTTCTCGTATTAAAGGGTATATAGATATTTTAGCAGCATTATTTTGATCTACACCATGTCAACTTCCTCTAAGTGGCTCATGACTGATAAGCCCATCTTCAGGGCCTAATTTGTATTGCAGATTGCAAAATAACATGCAAGCAGTAGATATGTTGATGCACTGTAGCTAGTGACGTTTGAGTACATAAAATGGAATGTGTGCTATGATTGAGATTGATGAGCATCCCAGTTCAATTTTTACATGCCATGATGAATAATTGCATATCTGTCCTTGGGATATGGCATTAAGGTAAAAGAGAAACATAGTAATATTTTCTAGTGGAATTTTCCTTCAACAATCAACCAAAGGATGACCACTCATACACATCCATGTGATATACTTAATTATTCATGGTTTATGGGAGTCAAAAAATAAGTGACAATACCATTGCTCATTGTGGTCATAAGATGGAGATTGCTGAAGAAAGAACCTCTCCACCAGGTCATCAAAGTACTTGCAAGCAATATCTTCAACATGGCTTTCTCCATCTGCTGCAGCAAAGTCTTGTGCCAACCATAGCCTGACCAGCTTGTCTTTTATGAACACATACTCCTTTGGAAACAACGAGCAATATGAGAAATATGTTTCAAAGGCTTCTGTAAGCTATTGTAGCTCACTAGAAGAGCAGGAAGCGTATGATTAATCACTTCATTGTTAGCCCACAAGTCACTTTGTTCAACAGTCTCCCAGTGCTTTCTATCAATTGCAATGGATAGAACACTACCTGCTGCAATTTGCAGCCAATGGCAAGCCTTTGCACTTGGTTGCAACGAATTTACATATAGACACCAAACCATCATCGATAATGCTAGGATCACGGTCTTGCAAGGCAGCAACTTGGCACACAGACCAGCAGGTAGTATCAGAGAGGTATCCCAGTTGGTGTATCTTCAAGGCCATCATTCCAGCAACTTTAGCACTTCTAGTAGTCAGTACAATTTTGCTACCAGGTGCAGCAAATTTCAGAGGAACTAGCAAGCTTGTCCGGCGGACTTGACTCTCATCCCATACATCATCTGTTACTAGATAATTCTTGTGTTAGCAAGAGTAACTAGTAAATTATGTCCTACTTAGTTAAGGATAGGTAATAATAGTCAATTTGGATTTTATATGTGGATCATAAAGCTTGCAGCAGTTTCATGAAGCTCTCTCTACTAGTTTTTACTAGTCTTTTAATAGTTACTACAATGCTTACCAAAGGATAGCTAGGAGTTGAGTTTAACTACTGTAAAAGTCTAGTACTGTAGCAGGTCGGTTACTGTAGCAACCAACTTAAATACTTATAAAAGGAGATGTATACCCTCTTGTAAAAAAAGTGTGGGGGGGGCTTGTGTAATATATGAACACACCTTTGGCTAGACAAAAGGGTAGTTGAGTGATCCTACCAACAATTGGTATCAGAGCAAGGTTTGAGAGAGAGTGAGAGAAAGAGATGTCTTCTCCACCTAAGATTGGTGCTCCTAGGTCGCCATAGCGCCGTGGCCGTCGCCCCTCCGCATTGCCTGATCCACGGCAAGGTGGACGTCGAGGCGATGGGCCTCGGGAGTTCGTTGTGAGGGAGATCGGAGGCTCGACGGCATATCCCACTCTCACGCGAACCAACTACACCGAGTGGTCCTTGCTGATGAAGGTGATGCTGCAAGCCCGCAAGTTTTGGGACGCCGTGGAGTACGGCAACTGTGACGAGCAGGAGGACATGATGGCAATGGAGGCCATCTTGCACGCTGTCCCCAGCGAGATGATCCTGTTGCTCGCCACCAAGGACTCCGCGAAGGATGCCTGGGATGCCATCAAGGTGATGCGTGTCGGCGTGGACCGCGTGAGGAAGGCGAAGGCGCAGCAGCTACGCCAGGAATACGAGTCAATCTCGTTCCACGATGGAGAATCAATCGACGACTTCGCCCTGCGACTCATAAGCCTGGTGTCTCAGCTCGGGACACTGGGAGAGAAGATCGAGGAGCAGAACGTGATCGAGAAATACCTATGCGTCGTTCCGGAGCGATTCTCCCAAATTGCGGTGTCGATTGAGACCTTGTTGGATCTCTCGACACTCACTATTGAGGACGTCACAGGGCGTCTCAAGGTGGTGGAGGAACAACAGCCAGATCCGGCGCCGTCGACTGCTGTAGTTGGAGGCCAACTTCTCCTCACCGAGGAGCAGTGGCTCCGCAGGAGAAGGGTGAGGGATCCTCCAAGCAGTTGCAAGGCGGCAAGGCTCGCCGACGACCCCGCATGAATCCTCGAAAGGAAGGAGCTCTCGGTGGCAGCAGAAGAGGCAAGAAGGGAGACGGCAAGCAGGACACGGAATCTAATAAGTGCTACAACTATGGCCGCCTTGGCCATTGGGCCAAGGACTGCCGACAGCCCAAGAAGGAGACGGCTCACCTGGCCCAAGGAGACGACGACGATGACGTGCTGCTACTCTCACGGGCCAGCAGGCATGAAGATGACGATGTCGCACTGCTTATGGCCCAGGTATGCGAGCTCAATGACAATCGCGTCTCTGGGCCTTCCCCGACTTCTCTCGTCGATCCGCATGCACAGGTGAATCTCGGTGTCACGGACGTCGAGGATAAGGAGGCGGCTTGGTACCTTGACATAGGGGCCACCAACCATATGACAGGTCGCGAAGATGTCTTCGCTGAGTTAGACTGAAGCATCACCGGCATCGTCAAATTTGGTGACGGCTCCATCATCAATATCAAGGGCGCTGGTAATGTCATCTTCACCGGCAAGAATGGCGAGCACAAATGGCTCGGCGGTGTTTACTACATTCCACACCTCAAGAGCTCCATCATTAGCATTGGCCAACTCGACGAAAGTGGGATGAAAGTGTTGGTTGAGGACGGCATCATGTGCGTCTAGGATCGACGTCGCTGCCTTCTCGCCAAGATCAAGCGGGGACGAAACCGCTTGTACGTCCTCCGTCTCGAGGTCGCACGGCCAATCTGCCTAGCCGCGCGACACGACGATGTTGCCTGGCGTTGGCACGAGCGTTTCGGGCACATCCATTTCGGCTCACTAGAGAAGATGGCGCAGCAAAAGCTCGTGCATGGCCTGCCTCGACTGGAGCATGTTGAGCAGCTGTGCGATACGTGTGTCATCACCAAGCACCGGCGCGCCTCGTTCCCAAAAGCGGCCAAGTACCGCGCTCAGGAGCCATTCGACCTTGTCCACGGTGACATTTGTGGCCCCATTACGTTGGCGACGCCAAGCGGCCGGTGCCATTTCTTGCTGCTGGTTGACAATGCCACACGATACATGTGGGTGGCGTTCCTAGCAGCCAAGAGCAACGCGCTTGAAGCCATCAAGAAGATCCAGGCAGCGGTGGAAGCTCACTGCGGGTGCAAGCTGCGCATATTCCACACTGACAATGGTGAGTTCACATCGCTAGAGTTTGCCGCCTATTGCGCCAACAAGGGGGTCCACCGTCACTTCTCTATGCCCTACGCCCCACAACAGAACGGCGTGGTCGAGCGGCGGAATCAAACAGTGGTGTCCATGGCACGTTCCCTGCTCAAGCAGAGTGGAATGCCTACTAAGTTTTGGGGAGAGGCTGTCAGCACAGCTGTTTTCCTCCTCAATCGCGCGCCGACCAAGAGCCTAACAGGCAAAACTCCATATGAAGCATGGCACGGCAAGAAGCTGGCAGCCAGCTTCCTGCGCATCTTCGGGTGTTTGGCGTTCGTGAAGGAGCTTCATGACGTACACAAACTCGACAATCGCAGCACGCCCGGTGTCTTCATCGGCTACAAAGAAGGGATGAAGGCGTATCGTGTACTCGATCCAAGGACACGGCGTGTGCGTCTTGCCCGCAATGTCATCTTCAACGAGAGCCGCGGGTAGGACTGGACGGCGACAAGCGATGCAGGTGCACCACTGAGGAGTGACTTCGCCATCGAGTACCATGTTGAGCAGACCACAGGGTATCCTGTGCCTGGCTCCGGGGGAGACGCGATACCACCATCAGCTACCTCAATGCCGGCACAAGAGAATGCTACACCGCCATCTCCTGCTACACCAACACCTGCTGAAAGGGCTGCCACGACTGAGTTCGTGTCACCTCCCTCTCACGACAAGGAGAGGCTCGACGTGGCGCACTCTGATACACAGGTTCGCTACCGTACTGTCGACAACCTGATCGGGGAAGATGCCTTGGGACCAGGACTTGCACAGTGGGAGCTTGAGGAGGTGTCTTTGCTCCTCACTGGACCTGGTGAGCCATGCTCATTTGCTGAAGCAGTACGTGACGAGGCATGGCGCGCCGCGATGCAAGAAGAGGTGGATGCAGTGAATCGCAATGGGACTTGGGAGCTCATTGATCTCCCACATGGCCATCGTCCAATTGGACTCAAATGGGTCTAGAAGTTAAAGAAGAATGAGGCCGGGAAGGTGATCAATCATAAAGCTTATCTCGTCGCAAGAGGATTTGTCCAACAAGTTGGGATCGACTTCGACGAGGCGTACGCACCCGTCGCGCACATGGAGTCAATTCGACTCCTACTTGCCCTCACCGCCCAGGAGGGGTGGCGCGTCCATCACATGGACGTAAAATCAGCCTTTCTCAATGGAGAATTGGATGAAGAAGTGTATGTGAAGCAGCCCCCTGGTTTCATCGTTGCTAGAGAAGAAGGCAAGGTCCTCCGCTTGCGCAAGGCCCTCTATGGCTTGCGGCAGGCGCCGAGAGCCTGGAAGGCGAAACTCGATCGCACACTGAAGGCCCTAGGCTTCGAACAGAGCAAGCATGAGCACTCCATGTATCGGCGCAACAATGGCGACTCTGCTCTGCTCGTCGGAGTCTATGTTGATGACCTTGTGATCACCGGACCGTCGACATCAGCAATTGATCAATTCAAGAGGGAGATGAAGGAGAAGTTCCAGATGAGTGATCTTGGCTTACTCTCTTTCTATCTTGGAATTGAAGTGAAGTAGGGAGAAGAAGGGATCTCTCTGAAGCAGGGACGCTATGCTCAGCGTATCGTGGAGTCAGCTGGCCTCAAGGATTGCAATCCTTGTGCCACTTCAAGGGACGCTATGCTCAAACTCAGCCGCGAAAGCAAGGCAGAGGAAGTGGATGCAACGCACTACCGACGAATCGTCGGGAGCCTCCACTACCTTGTTCATACACGACCTGACCTGGCATTCACCGTCGGGCTCGTGAGCCGGTTCATGGAATGGCCTACGGACGAGCATTTGCAAGCAGTGAAACGCATCCTCCGCTATGTCGCTGGCACTCTCAACTATGGTTTGCACTACGAACGGCGAATTGGAGCAGCATGGCTGGTTGGCTATTGCGATAGCGACTTGGCCGGCAACGTGGACACAAGGAAGAGCACGAGCGGCACATTGTTCTTCCTTGGCAACTGCTTGATCAGCTAGCAATCGATCAAGCAAAGGGTGGTGGCTCTCTCTTCGTGTGAAGCTGAATATGTTGCCGCCACCACTGCCGCCACTCAAGCTATTTGGTTGGCTCGGCTACTTGGTGAATTCCATGGGAAGAAGCCCGAAGTAGTCGAGCTCAAGGTGGATAGTAAGTCTACACTGGCGCTGGCCAAAAACCCCGTTTTCCATGAACGCAGCAAGCACATTGATTTGTGCTATCACTTCATCAGAAGCTGCTTGGAGGAAGACAGCATCAGTGCCAGCTTCATCACCACCTCGGACCAGCTCGCTGATATACTCACGAAGGCACTAGGGCGAGTAAAGTTCCAAGAGCTAAGGGCTAGGATTGGAATGGTCCAAATCAAGTAGATACACAAGGATTAGGGGGAGAATTGTTATTAGATAATCCTTGTGTTAGCAAGAGTAACTAGTAAATTGTGTCCTACTTAGTTAAGGATAGGTAATAATAGTCAATTTGGATTTTATATGTGGATCATGAAGCTTGTAGCAGTTTCATGAAGCTCTCTCTACTAGTTTTTACTAGAGTCTTCTAATAGTTACTACAATGCTTACCAAAGGACAGCTAGGAGTTGAGTTTAACTTGAGCTGTAAAAGTCTGGTACTGTAGCAGGTCGGTTACTGGAGCAACCGACTTAAATACTTATAAAAGGAGATGTATACCCTCTTGTAAAAAAAGTGTGAGGGGGAGGCTTGTGTAATATATGAACACACCTTTGGCTAGACAAAAAGGTAGTTGAGTGATTCTACCAACATCATCAAGAACAAGCAAGAACTGCTTCCCCTCCAACCGATTAGCAATGATGTGATGCAGTTGATTCATCTCAATGAAGCCCCAAGGGGACTCCATAGCTTCTTCAGCGAGCTTCCTTGTAAGCTTTAATACATCAAACTCTTGGCACGCCCAGATCCACGTTTTTATGTAGAACTTAGATCTCAAGGCCTTATCATTGTAGATGTGTTGAACTAGACTAGTCTTCGCAACACCAGCAGGGCCAACGATAGGCACAGCAGAGTTGACACCTTGGCAGTTTGATTCATCGGTTAGGAGTAGCTTAAGGACCTGCCTCTTGTCCCTCTCCCTTCCACGAAGCCGGCATTTCGTCAAACAGTTGGTCGGCGTCAATGGGCTCGCCTCATGCTGCCTCTCCCCAGTCCAATCGTTGCTCCGCAGCCGCAGGGCATCCCGGTCCCTAGCAAGATCATTGTAGCTCTCCATGATCTTTCCAATCTTGCGGTTGAGGTGATCCGGGGAGAAAGAGAAGAGTGAGCTGAGCTCACGCTTCTGCTTGCCGGTGCTGGACCAGAGGAGTTTGAGCTTGAACCGCTCGAGGAGGATCATCAGGAAGACTAGGCTGGATCCGCTGTCAAGATGCCTGTGGATTAGAAGCCTCCTCGTGGCTAGTTGTTTTATAGGCTTTCTTTATCTCTTACCGCTGCATTTATGTAAGACACTTTTATTCTGTTTGTAAGACGTACTCTGTATGGCAACTTGGTATTGTGTACCCTGGTTTTCTTGGACAGGGATTTAATACACACAAATGTTCAGAATTCTGGTTGTGAATTATCGGGTGTTACAAGGGTGTATCAGAGCCGAACTTGATCGTAGGATCAGCCAAATGGAAACCCTAAGAGCCCTCTGAAATTTCTCATCTGCATGTGCCTTTGCACTTGGAGTTGATTCAGGGAAATTGGGAAGTTATTCTCGGATTGGGATAAAATTTGGCCTTTATTTGACTGAAATTTTTGAGTCAGGTCAATTCTACGATGGAAATTTTATTTGAGGATCATGGCATGGGTGTCCAAATTTTTGGGAAAGCATTGGTTCATCGGGGGTGATGTATAATTTAAGGGATGCATAAAATATTTCCAATCGCTTTGCAATTATTATTTAAAATTAATTTAGTATTATTCTATTCTATTGTATTATTCTGCTAGTTTCTTAATAGAGTTCATGCACTAATTATTTCATGCACTAATTATTGTTTATTTCCAAATTATTTACTGTTTACTTTATTTGGATTTTAGCATACATTGATTCTCCCTCCTTGCCTTCTATAGATGGACAGGCTCCCCAACCAACGTGGTGCAGACATGGGTGGATTCGTGGAAGAGCTTTGCATGATGAGCTTCACTCTGGGGTACAGCCATGCCCCGAAGTACACCGGAGTGGAGCCCATAGAGGGTGAGCTCCCACACCGTGTCCGCTTGGAGCTGCGAGGCGAACTGTACCTCCTACCAGCCAAAGAGGTTGAGATCAACGAGCATACCTATGACCACGCCTGCTAGGAGGCAGCCTTCTATCTGATTGAAGAGCTACGCCGGAGGCACCACTCTACCCTCCGCACCACCGCCTACCGCTACCTTCCCAGCTGAGCACACTACCAGGTCTATAGCACCTTCCAGCCGGCTAACATAGAGAACGACACCACCGTCGTCCATATGAGGCGAGCGTTGTGAGCGTTGAGAAGAAGCTCAACCTCCTCCAATGCACCCACCAGGAAAAGGTCGCCTTCACCACGCACCATCTCCAAGGTCCCACCTCAACTTAGTGGGACAACTTCCTCATGACCTGCACCGCCATAATGGAGGTCACTTGGGCTGAATTTTGCCACAAATTCCAGAAGTCCCAGATTCCGGCCGGCATTGTGGCACAAAAGAAGAGGGAATTTTGATATTTGGTGCAGGGAAACAAGACAGTCACAGAGTACCTCCATGACTTCAACCGCTTGGCACGCTACGCGCCAGAGGATGTCTGCACTGATGCGGAGAGACAGGAGAAGTTCCTGGAGGGACTTGATGACGAGCTGACCAACCAGCTTCTCTCCAGTGACTAACTTCGAGAAGTTGGTGGACAAGGCGATCCGCCAGGAAAATCAGCGCAACAAGATGGACCGCAGGCGGAAGACGGCGCAATTCCGAGCTCACCAGGGATAGCATCAGAGGCCGAGGATGATACTGGGGCATCAGGGTGGGCCTTCCACCATGATCGTCCACCAGCAGCGCCCACTCCACTCAGGGCACTTTAGGGGCAACAGCAACAGTAGCGGGCAGCACAACCGTCACCCCGTTCCGTGCCCACCAACGGCGCCAGCACAGCAAGGCCAGCCCCAGAAAGACAGTGGGGGAAAGACCCTCATCTACTTCAACTGCAACGAGCCAGGCCACTTCACCGACAAGTGTCCGAAACCGAAACGCATGGGACCCAAGCCTGCAACTCCCCAGAACCCCAACGCGAACCAGCACGTGATAAAGGGGCGTGTTAATCACATCTCCGCAGAAGAGGTGCAGGCTGCACCGGAAGTGGTACTGGGTACGTTTCTCGTAAACCCAATACCTGCAACAATACTTTTTGATTCTTCTACAACGCATTCATTCATATCAAAGAAATTTATGGAGACATATGGGATAAAGGTAGTGGCACTTAAGATCCCCGTGCGGGTTCACACCCCAGGGAACTGCATGACCACGGCTCACTTATAGTCCCTCCGTAAGCCTAGAAATCCAAAGATCATCCTTTCTAGCCAATCTCATCCTTCTAGAATCCAAAGACCTAGATGTCATCCTAGGGATGGATTGGTTGACTCGGCATAAAGTAGTGATCAACTGCGCTGACCGCACTGTTACAGTAAACAGCCCAGAAGGAAAGGCAGTTACCTTCAAGTCACGAGTGCCACAAAGGTAGGAGGCAAGCTTGAATCAGGTCGCAGCTAAGCAACAACCCAAAAGTGGAAAGAAACCAGATCAGAAAGTAGAGGATACTCCGATAGTAAGGGAATGCCCGGATGTGTTTTCTGAAGATCTACCAGGAATGCCACCGAAAAGAGAGAATGAGTTTAGAATTGATTTGGCACCAGGAATGGCCCCAATATACAAAAGGCCATACAGAATGGCTCCGAACGAGATGGCGGAAGTCAAGAAGCAAGTTGACGACCTACTACAGAAAGGCTACATCCGACCAAGCACGTCACCTTGGGGTGCACCGGTCATCTTCGTGGAAAAGAAAGACAAAACAAAACGGATGTGCGTGGACAATCGCGCACTGAATGATGTCACAATCAAGAACAAGTACCCCTTGCCAAGGATTGATGATCTCTTCAACCAACACTACTAACTTCTAACCCTTATGCCACGCTTTTTTGTCGCAACGGCGAGATTTGGTTGCAACAAGGGTTGTTATCGCAACGATTTTCACTTTTGGTTGCGATAGATTGGATTTTTGCCACGAAGATTGTTTCGTGGCCCTAAGTATGGAGATCTTTGCGAAAAGTAAGTGTTATCGCAACAAATTATTGAATGGTTGCAATAAGTGATTCCTGTTGCCACGATTTGATTTGCGTTGAGGGCAAGTTTATTGTCGTTGCAATACTAAGGTGATATTGCAACTCTTTATATGATGGTTGCAATAGCCCGTCTATGTCGCAACGAATATGTTTCGTTGTATATATTAGTCGCTTGTGTTGCAAAAAAGTGGTACATATAACAACGAAAAAAATAAATCGTTGCAATCACTAAGGTTGCAACGATTATGGTTTCGTTGTATGTAATAGTTTCGTTCGTTGCAAAAAGGTTGTACATATAGCAACAAAAAATTACATCATTGCAATACCTAAGGTTCTCCACTTTAATGGTTACATAAAAAATTAAAAAAAACACCACCAGCAAGTTTCGAACCTGAGACCTCAGAGTTAAGAAGATAGGCGCCTACCATTAGACCATGTATGTGTTTGTGTTTCTAATAGCTAGCGTATCCTATACAAATCAATGTAGACCCGTTTATGTATTGGAAAAGGATCTAATCTAATTACTATCACGTACGTCGCGGTCTCTCTCTTTCCCGTCGCTGCTTTGTTTCCCACGTGCATCGTGGCTTCTGATCCCCCCGTCGCGGCCTCTCTTCCCCCGCGCACCGTCCCTGCGAGCAGTGTGGTCAAGGCCCTCGTTCCCTACAGCCAGCAGCGTGGTCACGGCCTCCTTGCAACCGGTGTCGTCGTGGCGCCCCCTCCCTGCAACCGGAGTCGTCACAGCCCTTGAATTCCCTGCAGCGACGGCATCTTGGTGCCCTAGTTCCTTCCTGCTCATTGACGAGCAGGGCCGTGCTCGTGGGCGACTCTCCGAGTTCATCTCGTCTCCGGCCGGCGCTCGTCCATTCAACGTTCATCTAGCAAGCAGGCACCAACGACAGGGACATGGAAAAGGATCTATATTAGGCACCAACGACAGGCTCAGAAATTGAAAAACTGAGCACTTCAATTAGGGAGACCCTTTGTCAGCTGGAGATGATTTTTCCACCGGCTTTTTTTGATATTATGATGCACTTACCAGTTCATCTTGCTGACGAAGCTAGACTTGGAGGCCCGGTGTGTTATAGATGGATGTATCCAGTTGAGAGGTACCTTCGTACTCTTAAAGGCTATGTGAGGAACAAAGCGCGCCCTGAAGGTTCAATTGCAGAGGGGTATATATCCGAGGAGTGCCTGACATTTTGCTCTCGCTTTTTTGAAAATATTAGTACCAAGCTTAATCGTCCAGAGCGTCATGAAAGTGCCGCTGCTAGTGAACCACCATCTGGGCTAAGTATATTTGGGAGCCTTGACTACAGTAGGAATGGAAGTACTCTCGAGAATGTTTCTTATATTGACATGCAGAGGATGAGGCATTACATATTAACCAACTGTGACGAGGTCACTTCATGGATAAAGTAAGCTATATTTTTAAATTGATTTTTTATGGTGGTCATGAATGTTTAAAATATATATGTAAGTAATGAACGTATTTTCAATTGTTGTGGAAAGTGTGCATATGGATGAGCTGAAGAAAATTAGCCCTCGGCATGTTGATAAAAGACACAAGAAGGAGTTTGTATCATGGTTTGAGCGTAAAGTGAGTCGTCCCTAATATATTTATCCATATTTTATTTGTATAGTTTCCACATGCTTCTTGTCAATTTATTAGTCCCTAATAATATATTTATCCCTAATATATTTTTAAAATAATCGTAAATGTAGATCAGCACATTGCATGCACAAGGGGAAATAGATGACATGATGTATTATCTATCTCGCGGTCCAAACCCTCGGGTTCGTGTGTTCAACAGGTGTTTCATAAATGGCTTCCTTTTTCGGGTCTCTTCCATAGAGAACTGCTTAACTACTCAAAATAGTGGTGTATTTGTGAAGGGCGATGCAAGTACAGGAAACATGGGCTGGTATGGCGTGCTTAAGAACATTATCTGCCTTGATTTTCATGGTGAGAAGGAAGTAATGTTGTTCCAATGCGTATGGTTTGATGTCCCTGCAGCAAGTACAAGCAGATCTAGAGGGTACAATAAGGATAAATATGGGGTCATCGATATTGATACAACTCGGTTTAGGTATTCAGATGAACCTTACATCCTGAGCACACAAGCTGAGCAAGTCTTTTATGACATAATAATTAAAACTATATGTATATGCCTAATTTGACACTATAATTAAAACATAAATATTTATAACACATAAATATTGCAACAGCTAGCACTCATATATATATATATATATATATATATATATATATATATATATATATATATATATATATATATATATCAGCAGGAGGCGGCAGGCCGGGAGGCGGGGCGGCGCGGTGAGCGGCGGGCCAGCGTGGGGCCGGCGCTGCAGGAGGCCGGCGGCGGGCACAGCAGGCCGCGTGGGAGGCCGGCGGTGGGGCGCAACAGGCCGCGCGGGAGGCGGGGCGGCGCGGTGGGCAGCGGGCCGGCGCTCGCGACGCGGCGCAGGAGGCCGGTGGGCAGGGCGGCGCGGCGAGACAGGTAGGGTTTTCACCTGAGAAAAAAATTTGTGCGCCAAAATTTCCAACTTTCCCACCGTGCCAAAGTTTCGCACCGTGCCAAACCGTCCGACATACCGTGGCAAATTCCTGTGGAAAAAAAAGATCGGCACATATGTCGGGCTAATAACCTCCCATGACCGACGTCCCCTCCCCCACCCCAATTAGATCGTGATCTAAATCCCTCCTCCGACTCCGTGAGGGCCATGGCGCCGCCGCCGACGCCACCTCGTTCCAGGACGCCCCCGACACCGCCTCCGTCGAGGACGCCACCGGCAACGCTAACAGGCAGGACGACGCTTCCTCCTCAGGGAATCAGCGCCAGCAACGACGCCACCGCCTTGGGCGCCCATTGACATCGATATACTAAAGCTGCCCTCGAAACCGAAGACGAACATGGGTTTCCTTGTCAATATAACCCCATGTACATTGTTTGTTTAATCTAGTTTATTAGATTTATGTTTATTCCCACCATAGCAGTTTCCTTGTCGATTGATTAGCAGCAGAGGGGTGTGGATTTGCCCTGTGAATATTGTTGTAGTAATGGTTCAATGCTATGAACCTTTCATGTCAGGTCAAATGAGCAAAAGCTAATTGAATGAAACCTGAAAGTTACAATGAGTATTTGTACGAGCGGTGGAATAGGATATGTGCTAGTACTACTTTGTCTTTGCGAGATTGCAGGCAAGTCATTGCCCTGGTGACCTGACGTTGCCACGGACGAGGTTGTGCCGTTGGTCATCTTCTCTGTTGTTACTGTACCAAGTTCTTTGCCTTTTCCTCACACATCGGTGGCTCAAGCAAACAAGCAGAAAAATGAATTTTTACTCTCTGTATCTACTTTGTTTCTGTTATAAAACTGAACTATTGGACAAGGGAGTAGTATGAATCTTAGTACTTCGGATTTGCACATTCATGCAGTGAACCTCATTGGATTTTTATATTTGGATAGATCTTTCTTGCAAACTGAAATATTCCGCCAATCATTTGGTAAGGCTATGCAAACGTACAGGCGTAGAGCATGACATGGTTAAATTGTTTACACTCTTTTGTATTTTATAATGGGAATTCATCTGTAGTCTTTGTCCCTTCCACAGAAATATCCATCCATAACATGTCACATATTATTTCCATATGTTGGTTTATACTGATGTTGAGAGTGTGGGCTTTGAATCTTTTTGCTTAAGTTAAGATTCTGCCAATGGGTAATACTTGACCTTTTTTTATTCTTGTTTATTTATCAACCATTGTCGTATGTATGCAGTGGCACGGGTGAAATGTGGACTCTTTATGTTCATTGCAAGAATGGACTTCCAGATCAGGAGTATGTAATGTTCAAAGTGGAAAGGCCTGATATAAAATTCTCAACCTTGACATCTCTTAAGGACCAGCTTGGGTATGCTGTCCGGGACTTGTTATACTACAAGAAGCGTTGTGGAAGAGATGTAGCTACTCTTCAGCCCCTCGATTATGTCAGACATGTAGAGATTATGCTACAAGACAATGAGAGTGAGAAGGAAATCAGATTAGTACTCTCAAAGGAGCAAGAGACAGCACAACAAGTCAGCATAACACCCCTCAAGCGACCAAGGCAGCAGTTGGAAGAAGATGAGCATCCGTTTATGGATGATCCTTTTGATGCATACAAGGACTGGCTAAAGAAGCTACCACAGGACCAATCCAAAAGTATATCATCTATGTTTCCGCATATGTTTTCGTATTGTTCATAATCTTAGCACCTTTATATAAACTACACCTTATCTTACATGTTTTTGGTGACTAACAGATTTGAAGGATGACACTAGGGATCAAACAATCAACACGTACAAGGAATTTTTAAGGATGAAAGGGGACATTCCAGAAATTAGTAGTTTATTTTCCTTCTTCAACCAGTGTATTTTACTACTAATTTTTTTTTAAAACTGAACCTTTAACCTTGTGTGCAGTGGCATTTGTTGAGCAATGTGACACCGATGGTATCATAGTCGAAGACGATGAAAGTAATGGAAGCAATGCGACACCACCCTCAAATAGGCCAAGCCATGCAAGGAAGGCAAGGGACGAGGAAAATGGTTTGTGATCATGCATGTACTTTTAACATTGGGTTCGCATATCTTAATTGAGAACTAGAACAGCTCAAGTTTGTTATTTTTTTTTTTGCAAGGACATGGCTCCAATCAACGCAAGAAAAGAGGTCGTGGCACTGTTAAAGGATTTACAGTAGGCAACAAGAGAGTTAAGGAACGCACTCAAAAACTCCCAATCGAATTTTCAGAAAGGCGTGGATTTTCAGAAATACGTGCTGAAAACTGCAGCTTTTGCAGTTTTGATTGGGTGAATTGTTCCGAGTAGTAATTTACCTTTTTTGTGATACTTGATAATACCAAAGTTGTAGAGGGTTTAGAGATGTTTGTCTTCATGAAAGATCATGATTTTAGCCCTGGAGAATTGGGAGTTATAAATTTTGTAAGTAGCCGGTCAGGTTTTGACCTTGCTCTGAACAGCAGTGGGCGTTTGTGTTTTTCAACCATGATAACTGCAGAATCTTATTTAACAAATAACTAGAAAGATGTAGAGAATTTCATCGGCTTTCCGTATTGTTAAAGAATATAATTTTTTGTTGTCTAGAACTCTAGTTATGATTTTTGTAATCAACTGTACTGCTGCTGCCTTAAAAATTCAGAGAATTTGATAGTAAACTGATTATATGTACATCACTATTTCCATAGTTTTGATTAATTAGAACCATGTTATATCTGAATATCGTTACATTTTGTGCAAGAATTAGTAAACTTAATATTGTTCTAATATCCCAATCTTATTCTTTTGGCAGTAGGTGGACAAGGTTTCAGTGGGAGGCTCATAATCAAGCGAGGACATAGCCGAGGCGATGACATGTTGGGCTGCTAGGAAACTCTTGACTGCTGCATAGATGTTAGGAAGTTTTTAAAAAGTTGTCAAATAATGAGTGAACTGTACACTCGTTTATGATTTTAGCTACTATTTCCGTGGTTTGGCAACATATTGAATGATTGATTATAATTAATATATGTGAGTGCAATTGCTTTTGTTATGGTTTATTGATTTGCAATGATGATTTATTAAACCAAAATTAAATGTTACTAGCGTTGCAATAAAAGCTATGCCTACGAGCCGTGATGCGTGGCAATATGCTCTATGGCAACAGACTTATTTACGTTCCAAATAATAGTATTGCCACGACATTACTATTGTTGCAATAACAATTAATCTCCCGCAACGAATAAAATTGTGTGGCAAATGATACTATTGCAACGGCACCGCAGTCGTGGCAATAATGAACGGTATCTCGCAACGGCTAAATTTGCATGGCAAATGATACTATTGCCACGCCACGACAACCGTGGCAATACCATATCATCTCTTGCAACGAATAAAAAAGCGTGGCAAATGATACTTTTGCCACGCCACAGCGATCGTGGCAATAATGTATACTCTCTCGCAACGAATAAAATTGCGTGGCAAATGGTTTACTTGCCACGGCATAACGGTCATGGCAACAACACCTTAGGCAACAAAATTCTAGCGTGGCAACAAAATTCTATTGCTACGCTATCGCTCGTTGCATTTACCACCTGTTGCTACGAAGACGAGCGTGGCAAGTGCTCGTATTGCCACGCCAGCGAATGTTGCGATAACGCCCTATTGCCATGCTTGGCAACGGACAGCTATGGTTGCAAGAAAAGCTAACTCTTGCAACGAAAAACTACCAACGGTTGCAAGTTCTTATTGCAACGTGACTTTTTGCAACCATTGGCAACGAACGCGATTTGGTGGCAAGAACTACCTTTTGCAACCAAATTGGGCCTATTGCAACGTTTTCTCGTCGTTGCGCAAGGGTTAGAAGTTTGTAGTGCAATTGGAAGGTGCCACCATCTTCTCCAAGATAGACCTGCGATCAGGTTATCACCAGCTGAGGATCCGAGAAGAGGATATCCCGAAGACGGCTTTCACCACCCGGTATGGGCAGTATGAGTGTACTGTTATGTTCTTCATACTGACAAACGCACTAGCCTTCTTCATGAATCTGATGAACAAGGTGTTCATGGAGTTTCTAGACAAGTTTGTGGTGGTTTTCATCGATGACATCTTTATCTACTCGAAATCAGTAGAAAAACATGAGCAACATCTCTGGTTGGTTCTCAAGAAGTTGAGAGAGCACCAGCTGTATGCCAAGTTTAGCAAGTGCGACTTCTGGCTGAGAGAAGTACAGTTCCTCGGGCACGTCATCACTGCCCAGGGAGTTGCTGTGGATCCAACGAATGTGGAATCAATTACCAGTTGGAAACCACCCAAGAAAGTGACACAAGTGCGGAGTTTTCTCAGACTTGCGGGTTATTACCATTGGTTCATCGAAAACTTCTCGAAGATTGCAAGACCCATGACTCAATTACTAAAGAAAGACATGAAGTTTGTTTGGACTGCCGAGTGCAACCGCAGCTTTGAGGAACTCAAAGAGAAGTTGGTGTCAGCACCGGTTTTGATCTTGCCAGACCCCAAGAAAGACTTCTAAGTGTACTGCGATGCATCCTGCCAAGGGCTAGGATGCGTGTTGATGCAAGAAGGCAAGGTCATAGCCTATACGTCTCGCCAGTTGCATCCCCATGAGGGCAACTACCCGACCCAAGACTTGGAATTGGCTGCATTGGTCCATGCCTTGAAGATTTGGCGGCATTACCTCATCGGTAGCCACACCGAGATCTACACTGACCACAAGAGTCTGAAGTATATATTCACCCAGCCCGACCTGAACCTCCGGCAAAGAAGGTGGCTGGAATTGATTAAGGATTACAATGTGGGAATACACTACAACCCAGGTAAAGCCAATGTGGTGGCAGACACTTTAAGCAGGAAGAGCTACTACAATGTCGCTCGAGCAGAGATGTTGTGCAAGGAGGTGCAGCAAGAATTCGAACACTTGAATCTAGGTATCGTTAACCTCGGGTTCGTAGCAGCCCTAGAGGCCTAGCCCACACTCTTCGATCAGGTTCGTGAGGCACAGGCGAACGATCCAGAGATTAAAGAACTCAATAAGAACATGAGAGTTGGAAAAGCCCAAGGTTTCACGGAGGATGAAAACAAGACAGTCTGGATGGAAGAACGATTGTGCGTTCCAGAAAACAAGGAGCTCAAAGACTTGATACTCCGGGAAGCTCATGAGACTCAGTACTCCATTCACCCTAGAAGCACCAAAATGTACCAAGATCTCAAGACAAAGTTTTGGTGGACCAGCATGAGAAGAAAAATCGCGGAATTTGTGGCACTCTGTGTCGATGTTTTACACCGGAAATATGAATATAGGGCTGCTCGTCGGATTGAAACTCGATGGACTGCAAAGGAACACGGGGAGTTTATACTGGTTCAGGCCATTGATGTGAGGTAATACCCTATGTCCAGTTGTGGTGTATTCCTTTGAGGAAGTATGATTCTGATGAATCTCTGTGTGCCCTCAGGGGGCACCCTGCCTCCCCTTATATACTGGGGGACAGGGGTACAAGGTAGGAGTCCCAGCCGGTCTATGGCCAAGGGATCTCCTCTTAGAGATATAACTTGCCAAACTAAGACTGTATATTTCTTATCGTACAAGGCTAAGTCTGTCGAGCTCTATCATATCTCTAATTACAAGGCTAGGCCCATCCTCTATCCGAGTGGCCCATATTCTTGTCCTGAGGTACCCGGGGCCCATGGCCTCCACAGTAGCCCCTGAGATCTTCATAGTTGAGTCACAACTGATGCCGAGTGCTCATCCTCCACGATGAAGATTGCCCGAGTGTATTGCTCCCGAGTACTCTTTGTTCGAGTGCTTCTTTTTCCCGAGTCCTGCTTCATGTCAACTGGCAGTGAGGCTATGATGAAGGGCTCCATGTAGAAGTATGAATAGTGTGCGCCGAATAGGCGTACCTATTAGGTGTAGCCCTCGACTTTGTGCTTAACTGTAAAAACAATTAAACAAAAAGTCAAAGATCTTTAACCTTGTAGTCTTTCCCGCGTAGTGTACTACCGGTATATGAGACTCTTCAGCATCATATCAGCCGGAAATATTTTATAGTCTTTGCCGAGTAGCATGCCACTCGTATATGAGACTCTTCAGCTTTATATCAGCTGGAAAAGGTGTTTATAATCTTTCTCGTGTAGCATGTCACTCGGAAATTAGACTCTTCAGCGTCATGTCGGCTGGAAAAGGTGTTTATAGTCTTTCCCGAGTAGCGTCCCACTCGGAAGTTAGACTCTTCAGCTTCATGTCAGCTAGAAGAATATTTGCTCATGGCAAATGTTGGCTAAGCATGTAAGCCAAGTATCACTTTATGAAATTTAATCCATTATGTGGTTAGGTGTACTTGAGAGATACCTGCATCCCTATTTTAAATGAAGACCAGCTTGTGATCCTTATAAGGATATATCCCCAATACCTGGTAAATAATACAGATATCTAAACACATGTATTCAGCAGTCGGCTTTCATGAAGCTTATCTGATTACTCAATCGGTCTCTGTTGGTAGCACTAGCATTGTGTTTTTAACATAGCCCGCAAGCGGCCCAAATTGAGCGCGCTACTGTAGAAACTCATATCTTGGTGGCCCAGTACCGAATTTACAGACCCAAGCCCACTTATTGGTACAGGCTCTATAAAGGCGGGGAGAGAGAAAAGATTTCCTCATCTTCTCTATTCCACCAATTGCTTCGTCTTCCAGCTTGCACGCCGAAATTTCGCGCCTCGCGTCGCTAGGGTTCGCCATTGTTAGCTCTTCCCCTTCGAGACCCGGGCGATCCCGCTCCTCCACGTCCATTCCAAACCTCCAACAACATTTTCCCCAAATCTTCTCGCCCTTAACCATGCCGAGGGCTTCAGATATTCCAGAGGCGTTGGATGAGGTTTGGCCGACTTTAGATTGCGGTCTGTCCAAGCTAAAGCACCTAGAGAGATTGCTGCGACTGCAAATCCACGATGTCGTCCATTGGTGAATCGGTTCCGGAGCCCCAGGCTGGTGAGACTGTTGTTTTCGCCTCCTTTTTCGACCGGGGTCTTTCTCTTCCATCTTCCGATTTTCTCCGCCAGCTTCTTGCCTTCTACGACCTGGAGTTGGTGAATCTGAATCCCAACTCCGTCTTGCAAATTTCTATATTTGCAACTCTTTGCGAGTGTTTCCTGGGTGTGGAACCCCATTTGAATCTGTTCCGATATCTTTTCCACATCAAGCCCCAGCCCTCCAAGAGCAAAATCCAGGTGATTGGGGGGGCCGGCATCTAGCTTCAGAGCGAGATGAAGAAAATCTATATCCACATTCCCCTGAAATCTTCTCTCAAAGGCTGGCATAGGGAGTTGTTTTATTGTTCTGATCTTGAACCCTCCTTGCCTCCATTTACTGATCTGCCTCCAGTGGTCTCGCCCAACTGGACTTCTGTGCCCAGCTTTGAGGAGATGGGGCAGGTTTACATGCTGGTTAGCAAGATTGATCAGCTGAAGAGCGCCGGATTGACTGGTCCATGGGTAGCCAGGTGCTTCTTGACACGCCACATCAGGCCGCTGAAGTTGAGGAGTCACCTCGGCTGGGATTACAAGGGCAAAGGCGATCCCAGCCGGGAGTATCCCGACCTGACTGACAAGCACAAGGTGACTGACATCCTGCTGGATTATTTTGCCAGCGGGGTAGTCGAGACTGAAGACTCAGAGCAGTCTGTGGCGGCTTACAGCCAGAAGAGGCCGCGTCCAAAGGTAAAACATGCTGATGCATAACTGATGTCCATCTGTGATGAATGCTTGTATACTTGTATTCTTGATTGCTTCTGCGGTGTGTGATGTATATTGTTAAACCACTTGCAGGCATGTGAGGAGTTTGACGAAGACTCCCAGACTTTGTCGGCCATGAAGTCGAAGAAGAGGCCGTTAAGTCCTTCTGTTGCCCAGCCCGACTCCAAGAGAGCGGGGAAAAAGCCTATTGTAGACTAGGGCAAGAAGAAAATCAGCAAGCCGAGTGCTGTAGCCGGGAACCTGAAGATTAAAGACACCGCCAGCACAGCCCCTAGGCCACCGAGTCCAAGGCCAAGACCAGCAGCGCCAGGCTCAGCAACATCGAGCCCAAGAACAGCACCGCCGAGTACAAGGTTGTCCACGAGCCATAAGGCCGTGCCACCGATTGTCCCAGCGCCCCAGTTGGCCGCTCCAGAAACCAGGCTAGCCAAGAGGAAGACACCACCGCCGACTGCCGCGCCATCAAGCCCAGCAACCAGCAACCCTCCACTACCGACAACTGGAACCCCCGAATAGAAGTTCAAAAAATCCAAGAGGTAAACAACTTTAGATCTTCTAAAAATCTTGTTCAGCATAGTAGTGTATTGATGTTTAGCTCATCGTGCAGGAAACGGGCCAATATTGATCTCAAGGAGACCACACCGGCTGCTCCTGTTGTAGAGCTAGCCCCAGCCGAGCCAGCGCCAGCAAGCACATCTGTCGTGCCGGTGACCGCCCTAGTTACTGAGACTGAGGCTGTCCTGACTGTAGGACTGTTAACGCCGGCTGACCAGGGGGCAGATAACGGAGTTGTTTCTCCAGCCCCTGAGCAGATCCTTGAGGCCCCAGCAGCCGCCGAGTCGGGGGCCAGGACCTTGTCGCCGTCCATGTCATCGTCGTCTTCAAATGAAACGGACCTCCCCAGGCTCGAAGCTCCTCCCTGCAAGTTCCCGAGAACCTTCCACTGGGTGACTCCCGAGGGAACTGCGAAGAGCTATGAGCATGACAAAGTGGCGGCAGAAAGGGAGCGCGAAGTGCTTCTTCGTGCCACAATTGCCGCGTCCCGGGGGGTCCAGGTATGTAGCAAGTCTTACAACGTTGAGTCCCCGACAATTTTCTTTATTCTGGTATTCCGCCGACTGACTCTGCTTTGCTCTGTTTTTCCCCAAGCAGAAAATTGTAGACCGCTCGGAGAGGATGAACGAGGTCCTGACCCAGCTTGCCCCCCAACTCCAGCGATTAGGCCAGCTCCAGACCTCGAAGTCCAAGTTGGAGCGGTCTAGCCAGGAGAGGGAGACTTGGCTGAGGGGAGCCGTTGACCAGCTCAGGGATGAGAACTGGGCTCTAGCCAAGAAGATCGAAAGTAAGTCTCCCGTATTTGTCTTCCCGACTAAATCCTATACATATTTCTCCAGCTTTGTTGTTTCTTGACTGCCCAGTTGTGTCATGACTGTAATCTCGGGTTCTTGACCATTCTGATGTACAGCCCTCGAAACTGAGTTGAAGACCCGAACAGAGGGGGAAGCCAAGCTGAAGGAGGCCGAGAAAGCCAATGCCGAACTCGAGAAAGATAAGGCCAAGCTGGAGAGGGCCAAAGGCAAACTCGAGAAGGAAAAGGTCGAACTAGAGAAGGCCAAAGCCAAGGTGGAGGCCGACTATGAAAGTAAGCCTTCCCCCTGACAATGACCTTGTCCAATCCTTTGATTACTCCGACTGCTATTTAGGCTGACAAGTTTACTTGCCGATGAATCTGTGCAGCTGCAAGAGCCAACGCCCAAACCCAGTTTAGAGCCTTTGCAGAGGAGTCACGAGAGATTCTTGCCGAGTCTGTGAAAGGGCTCCTTGATGTGATGGATCCTCATTACGTGGGAACCAGCTCCAACACGGTCTCCCAGGTGCAGGCGCGACTTAACAAAGCACCGAGTATCCTGAAGAGGTACTCGGATGAGCGTGTTGTTGTCGGCGTGGCCCACACCCTAGCGATGACCAAGTCGATCTACCCCAAGGCAGATCTTGAGGCCATCGGAGAGGGGTTCGCCGAAGAGACGACACCTGAGGAGGTGCTGGAGTTGATAACCCACGCAAGGCCGACTGCAGAGGTGATCACCCGAGACCTGGGTATGTAAGAACAATCCATCATGCAATCAGTGTATATGGATTTTTGTAAGGACATGTGTAAATATATGTGCAATGCCGCCAAGCTTTGAGTTTTTACTTAGTTATCATTAGTCTTACCCAGCTATATAGTCTACACCGAGTTAGTCTATAGGAACTTGATAAAATCGTTTATCGCAGAAAGTTGTACTCGGGCAAACATAACACAGCCGTTGTAAAACTTCATAACTTAAGCAAAACAGGCTCGTATATTATTGACAAAGCACATATAATACATGCAGCCCCTGACTCACTACTCGGTTGGAACAAGCGGCGTAGTGAGTCAGAGAAAAACTATACACATGGGAAAATATAAAACTCAGGTATAGAAAGGACGTAGCTGTTCTATATTCCATGAGTTGCTAACAAGGGCACCGTCTTCGGTCTTCCGTCGATAGGCGCCTGGCCGTGTAACCTCGGCGATAATGAACAACCCTTCCCATATTGAGAATAGTTTATGCCTGTCTTTGGTGGTTTGTATTTTTCTCAAGACGAGATCCCCAACCAAAAAGGCACGGCCACGACATTGTGATTGTGATAACGACGCAGGCCTTGAAGATACCTTGCCGACTAGATTATTGTGATGTCACTCGCTTCTTCCAACTGATCTAGTTCGACCAATCGGGTATTGTTGGATTTGTCTTCTGAGTAAGCCTGAACTCACGGAGAGCCGAACTCTAACTCAGTTAGTAACACAGCCTCAGCACCATAGACTAGAAAGAAAGGGGATTGCCCTGTTGCTCGACTGACCGTGGTTCTTAAAGACCAGAGAACAGATGGGGAGTTCTTGTACCCACCGCCCTGCATACGGTTGTAGTCGGTCGAATATCCTGGCCTTGATACCTTATAAGACCATGCCATTGGCACGCTCAACCTGCCCATTGCTCCGTGGATGTGCCACAGATGCATAACAGATCTTGATGCCGAAGTCTTCACAGAAATCTTGAAATACGCCGCCCGTGAACTGAGTATCGTTGTCTGTGATGATGCGGTTAGGGACCCCAAATCGGTATAATATACTCATGATGAAGTCCTTTGCTCTTGCCGCTGTTATGGTGGCAACGAATTTTGCCTCAATCTACTTCGTAAATTTATCCATCGTGACAAATAAGTGCGTGAACCCTCCTGGTGCTTTCTTAAAATGCCCGACCATGTCAAGCCCCCATACTGCAAAGGGCCATAAGATTGGGATGGTTTGAAGTTCTTGGGCTAGGAGATTTGTTTGTCTTGCATAGAACTGACAACCCTCGTATGTGCGAACTATGTCTTTAGCATTTGTTACTGCTGTTGGCCAGAAAAAGCCTTGCCTGTAAGCCTTTCCGACTAACGTCTTGGATGCGACGTTGTTGCCACATATGCCCGAGTGGATCGATTGCAGAATCTGCTTGCCCTCCTCAGGTGTGACGCAGCGCATGAGGACACCGGATGGACTTCTTCGGTACAGGTCTTCTCCGACTACTAGGAAACTTTTGCTTCGACGTTTGATTTGTTCAGCTTGGATGCGATCTTCTGGGAGTTCATCTTCCAGGAGGAATTTGAGAACAGGAGTCTGCCAATCTTAAGATATGATCAGTATTTTGTCTGTTGCCGGGGTAGGTTCAGCCTCCGACTGCTCTGGCACTGGTTTCTTCTTGACTGACGGCTCCATTATTTGCTCGACAAAGATCCCAGTTGGGACCAATTCTCTCTTGGATCCCATGTTAGCTAGTTCGTCTGCAGCATCATTGTATTGTCGTAGGACATGAGTTATCTCCAGCCTGTAAAACTTGTTTTCCAGCTTTCGGACATCCTAACAGTACGTCGCCATGGTATCGTCGAGACATGTCCAGTCTTTCATGACTTGGTTGACCACAAGTTGGGAATCTCCACGCACAACCAGTCAACGGATGCCGAGTGATATAGCAATGTGGAGGTCGTGGATGAGTGCCTCGTACTCAGTGACATTGTGGGAAGCCGAAAAGTAAATTTGGAGAACGTACTTGAGGTTTTTGCCGGTGGGTAACGTTAGTACAACACCGGCCCCAGCGCCGCCGATCCTTAGAGAACCGTTGAAGTACATTGTCCAGTACTTTAGCTTGTCTGTTGTTGTAGTCGTCTGAACTTCTGTCCACTCAGCCACAAAGTCGGCTAGAGCTTCTGATTTGATTGCTGTTCGTGGCTGAAAGGTGATGTCGAAAGCCATCAACTCAAGCGCCCATTTAGCGATTTGGCCAGTGGCCTTGTGATTATGCAGGACGTCCCCGAGTGGATATGATGTGATCACCGTGACTTGATGCGACTGGAAGTAGTGCACTAGCTTCTGGATAGTGATGAGTAGGCCATATAGCAGCTTCTGGACCTGCGGATATCTCATCTTTGAGTCGGCAAGGACCTCGCTGACGAAGTAGACTGGACGTTGTATTTTCTGTATGTGACCCGGTTCGGATCGCTCGACCACCAACACCGTGTTGACTACTTGAGTGGTTGCCGCTAGATATAGCATTAATGGCTCTTAGGGCATAGGTGATGCCAACACGGGTAGTGAAGTGAGAAACTTCATGAAGTCTTCGAAGGCTTGTTGGGCTCCGGGAGTCCATTGAAAATTCTCTGCTTTCTTCAGTAGCTTGAAGAAGGGCATGCCCCGTTCGCCCAGTCGGGAAATAAATCGGCTGAGTGCCGCCATGCAGCCTGTCAGCTTCTGGACATCCTTCTGGTTAGTCGGGGGTGCCATGTTCATGATTGCATTGATTTTCTCTGGATTGACCTTGATGTCGCAATGCGATACGATGAAGCCGAGTAGCTTACCGGATGGGACACCGAAGGCGCACTTTTCCGGGTTCAACTTCATCTTGAATCTTCGAAGATTTTGGAAGGTTTCCTCCAAGTCGGCGATGAGGTCTTCTTTGGACTTTGTCTTGATCACCACGTCATCAACATATGCTTCCACGTTGCGCCCGATATGAGTGTGTAGACATCGCTGAATTGCTCGTTGATATGTTGCTCTAGTGTTTTTCAAACCGAATGGCATAGTGATGTAGCAGTATGCGCCAAACGGAGTGATGAAAGATGTCTTTAGGCAGTCCTCCTCCTTTAGGCTGATTTGCTGGTATCCCGAGTAACAGTCGAGAAAACTGAGAAGTTCGCACCCCGCGGTTGAGTCCACCACCTAATCTATTCTGGATAGACCAAATGGATCTTTGGAGCACGCTTTGTTCAAGTCGGTGTAGTCGACGCACAAGCACCATTTACCATTCTTCTTCCGGACCAGAACTGGGTTTGCCAACCAATCCGGGTGGTAGATCTCTTTGATGAACCCGGCTGCGAGAAGCTTGGTTATCTCCTCCCGAATAGCATCTTTGTGGCCCTGTGCGAAGCACCGTAGCCGTTGCTTGACTGGCTTGGCATCTGTCTTGACATTTAGGGCGTGCTCGATCACCTCCCTTGGTACCCCAGGCATGTCAGCAGGTTTTCAGGCAAAGATGTCCTTGTTTGCATGGAGGAAGATGACGAGCGCGTATTCCTATTTGGGGTCGACTCCAGTCTCGACTAGGACAGTCTTGGAGGGGTCGGAAGGGTCTAGGGGGATGTTCTTCGTGTCAGAGACCACTGAAATTCCTGACTTTGCTGCTTTTTTCGCCGGAACTTGGTTGTCCTCGACTTCTATTGTGGCGGCTTGCCGAATACCGTCGCCTCCGACTGCCGCTCTCTTTGTCGCAGGTGAAGGCTTGCTTGACGTCGCTGCGAAAGGAGAGAACTCCAGCTAGCCCAGGCATCTTGAGCACCATGTAGGTATAGTGTGGTATCGCCATGAATTTGGCGAGCGCCGGCCGTTCGAGTATCGCATGGTACGCAGTCTCGAAGTCGGCAACCTCGAAGCAGATGTTTTCTGTGTAGAAGTTATCCCGCGTGCCGAAGGTGACCGGCAAAGTTATCTGCCCGAGGGGTGTTGAAGACAGGCCGGGAATTATCCCATGGAAGGGTGCCATACTCGGCCGTAGTTCTGAACGAGGGATTTTCATCTCATCCAGAGTCTTGGCGAAGAGGATATTGAGTGCGCTGCCTCCGTCTATGAGAACCTTCTTCAACTTGATATTTTTGACGACCGGGTCCAGGACGAGTGGATAGCATCCTGGGTGTGAAACCCGATCTAGGTGATCTGCGCGGTTGAATGTGATGGACATCTCTTACCAGCGCAAATACTGGGGGGCGTCTACTGTAGAGACCGCATTGACGTCGCGTGCTGTTAGCTTCTGCTTTCTCTTGGACTCATACGCAGACAGCCCTCCAAAGATGTGGTTGAGCTCGGCCTGGGGATCTTGATAATCGTCGGCCAGGCCCGAATTTGGCTTGTCCTTGTCCTTGTCGGCGCCAGATGATGAAGCCTGCTCGGAAGCAAACTTCTTGAGCATGAAGCAGTCCTTGGCTACATGCTTGCCCTTGGGGTGGAAGGGGCAAGGCCCGTTCATCACCTTTTGGTACTCGTTGTTCCTTGGGGGTCGCGACCGAGTCCGCTCCACGTTGGCCACCACGTTTTCGACTTCCGCTTGCGGCTGCCAGATTTGTACTATGCTGGCTCGTTGTTGGCTTTGGCCTTTTGGTCCTTCTACCGGGACTCTTTCTTTTCGTCGAGGGCCTCAGCGACCGCCTCGGCCGAGTCGGCATACTTGTTCGCCATATCGAAGAGAGCCCTGACAGAGGCTGGAGGCTTTCGAGTGAATTTTGCGATGAACGGGGCCGTCTTTGACTCCCTTGCAGAAGGCAGCGATAACGACCTCGTCCTTGATCATTGGGATCGAGTTGCGCTTCTTGGAGAACCTTTTGATGAACTCACAGAGAGACTCATTCTTCCTCTGGTGCTGCTGATAAAGATCGTGCTCGGAAGATGGCCACTCGTAAGTCCCCTGAAAGTTGGCTATAAAGCGTTCTCGAAGTTCCCCCTAGGAGCCAATTGATTTCCGCGGGAGCCCTGTTAGCCATGTCCTTGCTGAGTCAGCCAGGGCGACCGGGAGGTAGTTAGCCATGGCTTTGTGGTCACCTCCGGCAGCTCAAATCGCTAGAGTATATACGGTGAGCCAGGACTCGGGGTTAGTTTTGCCGTCGTATTTTTCGATCCCCGTAAGCTTGAAGCCCGACGGCCAGTCGACATCTTGTAGCTCCTGGGTGAAGGCTGGTACGCCTTCATCGTCCTGAGAGCTCCAGCTCCGACCGCGGCGGTTGAACCGCTCGTGGTGGAGACCGAAACACTCGTACTCGTCCTCCAGTCGGCGGCACTCGTCGTCTTCGCGTTGGCGGCGCCGAGCGTTGATATCTTGGCGGAGATCACGTTGCAGACGGACTCAGAGGTCTTAGTTGAATCGACGATCGTTCTGGGGACGCCGCCGATTGTTGTTGTTTGTGTTGCCAAGAGATGTTTGCCGTGACTCCACGTGTGGCTGACTTGAGCCAGCCATCCGGCGTCGTGCTGATGCAGACGAGACTACCGCTGGAAAACCCGACCGGTTGGTCGGTACAAGTGTATCACCCGACTACTGGTGCTGCTGACATGCAGCAGCTGTAATCATCACCTTGATCTTCGCTATAGTTGGGGTGGCCTGATGATCAGGCCCGAGCTGGAGCGTGCCCAGCAGGGTTGCAGCGGCCACGATGTTCTGTTGTGGTGTGACAAAGACATCGTGGTCGCCGACTCTAGTTTGGAGGATCTGTTGCTGAGCGGTTCGCCCAGCCCTGCATAGCTCGTCATTGCGAGCCTCGCATTCGGCCTCCTCCTGTTGCCGTAGTCGGCAGGCCTCCTCTTCTTGCTCCTATTGTACTCGGCGCACCTCTGGCGGGGCGGTCGAAGCCATGAAGATTTCTCGAGGCAGAAGGAAGCTCGCCAAACTGGTGTCCGAACTGGTGTTCGAACTGTTGTCCGACTTGGAGTCGGAATCCGAGTAGTTCATCGGGGTAAGGACGACTCCGACCTCCCTAGATCCAATCTGGAACAGCTCTGAGCCATGTCCGAATTGAACCGTAGAGGATTGGGTTTGCCGTGTGGGATGTAGATTGTAGATGTCCGTGGCGTCGCTGAGTCTGCTTGGGAGATTGACGATCTTTCCCCCTCCTAGCCCGACCCAGGCCGGCTCAAGGCCGAGTCCGAGTCGAACGCCGAAGGAGAGAGTTGTCTCGAGACCTGGCGAAGTAGAAGATTGCCACTGCAAACCAACGAGGGTTGCTACAGCGTCGTGTGGGCTGACTAGCATGGAGTCGGCCGGTTCCTCGGCCGATCGGATCTGGTCGGAGTCGGCCAAGGTGAGGTTGCTGAGCTGGTCGGCGACGAAGTCAAGGCTTCCGAATGTAATCGTGTCTTCGGGGGAGAATCCACTGTCGTCGGCTCTAGATGTCCAATCCATCGAGCTTGAGTTGATCACGCCGAAGCCCCTACCTGGCGTGCCAACTGTCAATGTTTTACACCGGCAATATGAATATAGGGCTACTCGTCGGATCGAAACTTGGTGGACTGCAAAGGAACACGGGGAGTATATACTGGTTCAAGCCCTCGATGTGAGGTAATACCCTACGTCCAGTTGTAGTGTATTCCTTTGAGAAAGTATGATTCTGATGAATCTCTGTGTGCCCTCAGGGGGCACCCTGTCTCCCCTTATATACTGGGGGACAGGGGTACAAGGTAGGAGTTCTAGCCGGTCTACGGCCAAGGGATCTCCTCTTAGAGATATAACATGCCCGAGTAGGACTGGATATTCCTTATCGTACAAGGCTAAGTCTGCCGAGCTCTATCATATCTCTAATTACAAGGCTAGGCCCATCCTCTATCCAAGTGGCCCATATGCTTGTCTTGAGGTACCCGGGCCCATGGCCTCCACACTCAGTGATGTGTGACAACGAGTCAAAGCAGAACATCAACAGCCCGCAGGACTTCTACAACCGCTCAGAGTCCCCAAGTGGAAGTGGGAAGAGATCGGGATGGACTTCATCACTAGCTTGCCCTGCACATCTTCAGGATATGACTCGATCTGGGTGATCGTGGATCGGCTCACCAAGGTCACCCACTTTATCCCAGTGCATACAACATACTCGGGCAAGAGGCTGGCAGAACTTTACATGGCCCGCATAATGTGTTTACATGGAGTACCCAAGAGGATTGTATCTACTCGTGGTAGCCAGTTCACTTCCAAGTTCTGGCAGAAGCTACAAGCAGAACTAGGAACCCGACTGAACTTCAGCACAGCTTCTATCTACAAACAGACGGGCAGACTGAAAGAGTCAATCAGATATTGGAAGATATGCTAAGGCTTTACTTTGGACTTTGGTGAGACATGGGATAAGAGTCTGCCCTACTTAGAGTTCTCATACAACAACAGCTATCAAGCCAGTCTGCAGATGGCACCGTTCAAAGCTCTGTATGGCAGGAAGTGCCATACACCCCTCTTCTGGGATCAGACAGGCGAATGCCAGGTATTCAGGACCAATGCACTCAAAGAGGCAGAAGAGAAAGTGGCCCTTATCCAGGAACAATTAAAGACCGCTCAATCAAGACAAAAGAGTTACGCCGACAACCGCCACAGAGATCTGAGCTTCGAGAAAGGAGACTATGTGTATCTTCGCGTCACACCACTCCGCGGGGTACACATGTTCCAAACCAAAGGGAAATTAGCGCCACGCTTCGTGGGACCTTACCATGTGCTAACCCGTAAAGGCGAAGTTGCATACCAGTTAGACCTTCCAGCTTCAATGGCAGGTATACACGATGTGTTTCATGTGTCACAACTAAAGAAATGTCTAAGAGTACGAGTAGAACAGGCCGATCCAGAACAGATTGAGATCCAGGAAGACCTCACCTACGTGGAAAAACCGATCCGAATCTTGGAGATCAGTGAAAGGAACACCAGAAGCCGAGTGATCAGGTTTTATAAGGTACAGTGGAGCCACCATTCAGAGGAAGAAGCTACCTGAGAACGAGATGATGAATTAAAGTCCGCCCATCCGCACTGTCGGAGGATGAAATATCGACGGCGGGAAGTCGGGAGACCCCCCTTTTGAGATTCGGCCAGGGGAGTAGTTCTCAGGCGAAGCCGGCGTCAGGGTGTAGAAGAAAGATATGCGGAGAAGACGTAGAAGAAACAGAGGAGTCCGGACCGTCCGAAGCGGGTCCGGACCGTTCGGACCGTGAACGAAGGCAGAAGGGTCCGGACCGTCCGAACCGGGTCCGGACCGTCCGGACCGAGGAGATCGCGCGGGGAAGACGATGAACAACGAACGGTCAGAAGAGGGGATCGACGCACAAGGGAGACAGGAGGATTTATACAGGTTCGGGCCGCCGGAGCGTAAAACCCTACTCCTGTGTGTATGCTATGTGGAGATGAATGTGGTTTGCTATGTTACAAGGTGAGCTCAGCACGCGGCCGGAGCCAGAGAAGAAGAGCAGTAGGTTGAGAATGAGCTTGGATGCTGAGAGCTGGGAGCTAGAGGTCCTCTGTTCCCTCTGCCCTTCGCCGGTGGCTTGGTCCTCCTTTTATAGAGCAAGGGGTTTCCACAGTGCCAGCATACGTAGCGAGAGAGAGAGAGTTTCTGGAGAGTCCTTCGGTCCTCCCCTCCGCCTGCGATGCCCACACCGGAGTTGGAAGACGTCCGGTCGCTCACGTCTGCCTGCAAAGCCTGCGCCGGAGTCAGTGGAGCGTCTGGTCACTCCGTCCCCGCCTGCTGAGCCCATGCCGGAGTAGGTATGCAGCGGGCGGTAGAGTCGTGAAGATGTGATGGGATGTGATGGAGCATGCTGCCGAAGTCAAGGGTCTCTGACTGCTTGGACTTCGGCGCACGCCCTCGCCACAGAAGTCAACAGGCCTCTGACAGCAGACAGGTGTCCACGGGAGGCCGTCCTGAGACACTTACGCGTGGCGGAGCAGACGACAGGGGCAACGTGCCCCGTCGCCTCATCATTAATGCTGATATTTGGAGAGCTGGTCCATCGATCCTGCCGGAGACCGACATGTGGGCCCCAGGCAGGGAGTGAGACGATGGCGCCCGGAGGCAAGGTACGGGCCCGAGGCCAACGATGCCTCGGGGCCGAAACCGGTGGGGACGGCGCCCCGGGCCGATAGGGTCAGCGCCCCGGGGACGTGCCCGGGGCCAAAGGCGAGGGCGCCCCGGGGTCGTGCCCGGGGCCGATAGGCGCGGCACCCCCGGGACGTGTCCGGGGCCGATAGGGTCAGCGCCCCGGGACCGAAGGCGAGATGGCCCTTCGGGGAACTGACTTGGCCGATGACCCACGCGTCCCCAGGGTATGTGGGATCCCCTATCCCATTTCGCCGACACGCACCTCTTCGCCAGCATGTCCAAATCTCGAGGATGAGAATCCGTTTAAGGGGGGTAGGTTTGTCACACCCTGAGTTTCCCCTTAAATAGGGCTACATAAAATATATCAAATAAATAGCCTCAAGAAAATATTTTAAAAGGCCAAGTGAATTAATCAAATGAGATAAATGTAAAATAATAATTTATTATGGCTAGGAGTATTTTTCCTATATTCCCCTTGCCAAAATACAATAACAGGATTTTTATTGGAATTTTTAGAGCACTAGAAGTAATTTTAATAAATCAAAACACATTGTCGGAATTAAAAAGCTCCTAGAAATCTTTTCTTTTTCCCTTTTCTTCCTTTTTCTCTTTTTCTCTTTTCTTTCTCTCCCTGGGCTGCTAGCCCATCCTTGTTCCTCGGCCTGCCGCGGCCTGCCCGCGCCCCTCCCCGCTGGGCCCCACCTGCCAGCCACACACCTCGCGCCTCCTCTCTCCCTCACCACCAGCTGGGGCCCGCCTGTCAGCCCACTTACCCGCGCGCCTCCCCGCTCTCTCTCTGCCGTTGGGCCCTGCCTGTCAGTGCACTCGCCCGCGCCCCCTCTCCCTCTCGCCGACATGTGGGACCGGGGCCCCACATGTCGGACCTGTCCCTAACCTCCGGCCGAATCAGCCAGAGGGGAAAAATCCGTGCCGCTGCTCGATCCACTCCTCATCCTGCCTCCTCGCTCTCTTGCCCCTCGTTCAAACGGCGCAGACCGGGTCTTCTAGCCGTTCCCCCACTCCCCCCGCGTCTCCCACCCACGATCACGAGTGGATTTCGCCCACTACCGCCGCGGCTATCATCCACAACTTCGAGAAATTGCGCCGCCTCGGGCACGATCTCTCTAATACAAGCCCAAATAAACTCTCCCTGGCCTCTCCTCTCTCTTTTCCCTCAAACGCCCAAGCTTCCCGTGCCCACAACCCCTCGCGCACCGAGTTCCCGAGCCATCGCCGCGCTCCACCAATTTCAGCCGCCCGCCACCCTCGCTGTAGCCGCCACCGGGTTCGCCTGCCGCCACCGCCAGCTTCGCCGCACACTGAAGCACCTAGGCCAAGCACCTAGGCCACCACCCCCGCGAGCCCCATCGCCGGCGGAGTCCCTCCTCCGTCAGCATCCCTCTCGGTAAGTTCCTCCGTCCTCGCCATCCCATCTAGCAATTCCTACCCCTAACCCACTCTAAACCTTCCGCATGTCCTCCCGCATCCTGTCTGCACCTCCGTCGCCCCTCTCTGCCGGAACCCCGTTGGCGTCGACATCCCGAATCTTCGCTGCCGCCAATCCCCTCTGTTCGTCGCAGTTCACCGTTCTCCGGTCACCGCAAGCCCTCGGTGAGCACCCCATCATCTTTCCCATCTTCTCCGCCACTCACCGCTGTCCTCTGCCATGCCGGATGTTCGTCGGCAGCAACCATCAAGCTGCTCGCCCAGCCGCGGCGCGGCCGCACCAGTGGGGGTGAGTCCCTTTCGTCCGGGGCTGCCCGATCTACCCCCTGGGTAGATTTGGACCGGCCGCGTGGCGCCCCCTTGGATGCCCGCTCCTTTGCCACGTCGGCACCATATCGGTGCCGCATCGGCCTCTCGGTCCGACGTGGCTGCCGTGTCGGCAGCCACGTGGCCAGCTCCCATCGGGCCACGGTGGACGCAGTCCACCGTGCGCCGCCCCCTCGGCGTCACTGACCCATGGGTCCCGCCTGTCGACGCCGGCCCCGTGGTCCGCTGATGCCATAATCCAAATAATTGCGCAATAAAATCATTAAGGAATTAATTTTATATAGTAAAAACACAGTGAACTTTAAAAATTCATAACTAATTCATACGAGCTCTGATTAATTCCATTCAAATTTCATTAAATCTAGAAAAATGCCAAGAATCTATTAAAAATACTTTTAACCCCTATTTCAGTGTCCACATGTACTGTTTTTAACTGTTTGTGTTTTGTTTAATATAGAATCCGACGTAGTCGACCCTCCCGTATATTGTGAAGTCATTGCAGAGCTCGTAGAGCCGGAGCAAGGCAAGTTACATTGTTTTCTCGATCATATTGTACCCATTTAATGCAAAATGTTTGTTTTAAATTAATAAACATGCATACTTTCATTATTTCATGTGAGAAGGTTGACCTATATGGATGCAATTTTAATTGCTATAACTTGGTTCCTCTTGTATACCTTTGTAGCTTGGGTAATAATATGACTAGAGAATACTGCTAGGATGCTTAGCCATGCTTAGCGACTTTTAGCCCACATGGGAAATTAAATACTCATTATTTTTTTATTGTTCAACACTATGTCGGGAAATGAAACTTTGGACATGTCGATCTTAAATTACTAAAATTTGACCTAAATGGTGGGCTATGGGTGCATGGTTTTGCTGGTCGTACCCATGGCAATTAAGGACTGATTCGCGGGAACCCCTTGGGCAATTAATCGTACATACCACAAGCTAGCCGTGGGCAACGGCTGGGCTTGTAGTGTATCTTCTCCCTCTTCTAGGCACCGTTGGTAAGAATGGATGTGATGGAGTTGGGTCGGCTTGGGGTCGGGTTGATCAGCTTCTAGATCCATTGTGGCGCAAGGGGGGTAGCCTGGCCGAAATGGTGTACCCTGTCGGTAGGTGCAACCTCAGCGTGATGTGGATAATTAGGGAGAGGTTGCGTGAACGGTCCTGTCACAGCCTCTCGCAGGGTATCGTGGTGACACACCGGCACACGGGAACGTGTGTGGGGCTGTGTCTTGTGGGTACAGTTGTACACCTCTGGCCAGTGTTAAAATCTATTCGAATAGCCGCGCCCACGGTTGTGGGCATTTTGGTCAAGACTCACTGTGATTAGTCTCACCTTAATAAATTGACTAAAATTTGCTGTAGCGACAAGATGGATGGTTGGGCCTGGTCAACGTGGTGTAGTATTGATCGGTGGAGGATTAATATTGTTTAATTAATCAACCTTCTTAATATTTGTGAACTACTATTGTTTATAACTGTTTTTACTCAAATGAACTCCGAACCTATCTTTGTCTCCCGTGCATTGTGCATATTTGCGGGTGTGACTTGTTGAGTACTGTAGGTGGTACTCAGTCTTGCTCCCTTTCCCCCTCTCAGTGGTAGAGTACCTGTCTGATGAGGATCGTCAGGAAGACTAGGCTGGATCTGCCGTCAAGATGTCTGTAGATTGGAAGCCTCATCGTGGCTAGTTGTTTTATAGGCTTTGTTTATCTCTTACCGCTATATTTATGTAAGACACTTTTATTCTGTTTGTAAGACGTATTCTGTGTGGCAATTTGGTATTGTGTACCCTGACTTTCCTGGACAGGGATTTAATACATAGAAATGTTCAGAATTCTGACTGTGAATTATTAGGCGTTACAATGGTGGTCCAGTTTTTTTTTTGGTTGAGTGAGTGGGGTGATCCAGTTTTTTGTTTGGTTAGAGGGATATAAGGTGGATTTAGTGATCCTTTTTTATATTTGGTTAGAGGGAGTAGGATGGATAAGTTGTTGTGATCACCTCTCACTTGGAGTCGGAGACGGTGAGAATACCCCCCTCTACAATATATAGCTCATTTTAACACATGCTATAACCACGCTTGGAGATAAAACGTTGCATACCTGCTAGGCTGCGCAACTACAATAGCTTGTATATGGCCGAGCCAAGTAAGCAGGTCGAGCTCACGCTGCTGCCATGGCCCATGGTGGTGGAGAACGTATGGGTGCCCATGCTTACTGGTCGTTGTTCTTTTATCTGTTAGATATGTGCACTCATTGTCTTTTTTAGAATAAACAGCCTTTCTCTCTCTCTCTCTTTCTAGAAGGCTTTGCGTTGATGTGCTGCCTGTCTTGCTTTGTTTGCCATCATAGACGCGTTTAACTATTGTGTAACTTTTGTTTTGCTTATTTTGTGTTTATAGGTCTGCCTTTTGTTGCTCGTCTTAGTTGGCACGTGCTTGTAGCAGAGCTTCCGCGTGTTTTGGGTGCTTCCGAGCCAAAGTACACGATATGTCTTCTAGATGACGATGTCTACCAAGTATTTGCAGAAGTGCAGTTTCTAGTTTTTGTTCCTGTAGAAGGTACAGAGCTGGTTGCTACAGCAAGCCATATCCATGCATAAATGGTGGATGCAGAAGACGATGCAGCAAAGATGCTCATCGACATGCTGAAGCAAACAAGGAACTTCGAAGTTGGCGATGTTAACTTAGGAAGGTTGGCGGCACTGACGCAGCAGGTTGACTTGCTCCAACAGCAGGTTAACACACTCCAGCAGCAGGTGGTTATCACTAACTTGCTTCAGGAGCACATAATCTCGCTGCAGGGACAGATTGGTACCTTGATCGCAGAGAAAGCGAACCTATCTGGTAAGCTTGATTGTGCTAAGATGTGGCTGGTTTAGCACAATCGAGCACCTGAACTGTGCACATTGTATGGTGCATCATGTCTGCCGTTTTTTTCTGAACAGCATACCTGGTTTCACGATCAGCGAACATGAGCGTGCTCTGGTGCGTAACATGACAGGCACAGAGGAGTCGATCAAGCACGACGTTGTGGTGGCAACAACTGCTTATGATGCTTTAGCTAATAGAGAGTAGAAGCAGGAATGTAAGCGTAAGCGTACAGCTTAAACCATATGCATGCTCAATATCTTGCCCACTTCTTGATGATGCATAGCTATAGTTGGGTATCCATTCATTCTCCGATATGATTAATTCATCACCACCATTTTCTATGATATAATTGTGAATAATACAACAAGCTACCACAATGTCCACTTGAGTTAGAAGGGGAAAAAATGAAGTAGCATCATCAAGAATTTTCCACCTCCTCTTGAGTGACCCAAATGGACGCTCAACAGTCACCCGAAGAGCCAAGTGCCTCAAGTTGAATAGCTCTTTTACATTCTGTACAGGATTAGTCCCCCCACTCATTCAAGTGATACCTCACAGCACGAAAAGGGGGTAAGCATCCAAGTTTGGCTCCATATCCAGCGTCAACTAGGTAGAATTTGCCTAACATATAAGTGACAAGTTGGTGAAATGTGTCTTTGTAAATAATTTTTCTATGCATAAGTTGGACATCTATTACCTTGTGGGACACAAAGGCCATCTATATGCTCTATAGCATTCCGTAAAACTACAGTATCATGTGTTGTCCCCTCCCAACCAGCCAACACATATGTGAACTTAAGATCAAAATCTATAACTGCCATTACATTTTGAGTAGCATGATCGTTCCTTTCACAAAATGAAGGCTCCATGTCTTTAGAAATGAAGGCTCGTATATGTGTGCTATCAATAGCTCCAATACAATCATATTTGGTCAACACAAAAGGTAAAAAATTTTAAGGGCCATACAATTTGACGCCTAAAAATAGGGATGCACGACTAGTTACAGATCATACCTTAAAATAAGGATCCCACCTTGGGTTCCCTAATATTTTGACAGGGTCGTCATTGAGGGTGGCCTTATTAATTCCTTTATCATCTCACCAGCAGCATGAAGGACTAGGTGGACATAGCGGCTAATAGTTTTACCAGACATATCAAAAATGCCTCCAACTACCCTGTTTCTAACATTGTGCCCAATTGTATGTAAGAACATAGCAACTTGCTCTTCAACAGACAAGTGTATAGTATCCACAAGCAAGCCACAATCCCTAAAGAGTCTACAAAAACGAAAGAAACATGCTCTTCCAAACCTAAGCATGTTCACATAGGTGATATCATTTCTCCAAATCTTATCGTTAAGAAACTCAATTCTCTTCCTATCCCTTTCATATATTAGCCAATAGGTAATCCCTTCTCTTCTTGCAATCCTTTTTCTTTTTCTTTTTGTAGACTCGATAACCATAGCCATCATTGACAACAACATATATGATGCAGCCGCATAAATCAAAAGCCTGGTTTTGCTGTCCATCTACAATGCCATAGTTTGATACATAATCAGCTCTACCATATACACATACACATACACATACATGCACATGGATATATACAACACATCAAAAGCCATCAAATTGACACAAGAATATCGGATCTGAACGAATTCATCAATGAATAACAACAGAGAAGCTCAGATTGGGAGTATACCTCAGTTTTGAGAGGGGTTAGGGAGGGGAAAATAGGTGTTGCTGCAGCCTCCTATGCCGGATCCAACCTTTGCTCTGTCAGCCGGACGCGGTCCCCTGCTGAACTCCGCCGCGAGCGCCGCCGGACGTCGCCCTCTGCGCCGCCTGGACACGCCAGATGCTGCCCCCTTAGCAGCCGCTGAACACCACCCCGAGGCCGCCCCCTCGCTACCGAATGTTGCCCCTGCGCCGCTTGGAGCCGCCGAACGCTGCCCCAAGGAGCATCGCCCCCTGCGCCGCCAGATGCCCACCCCAAGGCAACACCTCTTGCGCCGCCGGGCATCGTCCCCTGCTCGCCCATATGCCGTCGGACGCCGCCGTGGGAGGAGAGGCAGGGATGAAAACGTATCGGATAGGAACGGATATAGCTGATTTCATATTTGTTTTCATATTTCTGGTTGGATTCGGATTCAAACACGGATAGCGTCCGAATACATATACGAATATGGATTGTCTCGGTTACGGATACGAATAATGAGTATCGAATACGGTATGAATCGGATTCGGAGAATGTCGGATATAAATATCTATTCGGATATTGAGTAAAAGCAACATATATATAATTATAGGTGGCCAAACAGGCGGACCGGGCTAGCACGGCCCGAGGCATGGTCCGACACGGTCCGTGTAGGCACAGTTCCTGTAGTGGGCCATGCCGTGTTGGCCCGCGTGCCTCCCCTCAGCCTAGGCACGGCACGCCGAGGTTGTGGGCCGTGCCGTGCCGGCATGCCCATCGGCGGCCCACCGTGTCCGGGCCGGCCCGGTCCGCCGATGCCTGTCGCCGCGCGTCCAGCGTCCCCGGCCTCTGCCGCCTGCCGCCGCCCCATCCGCCGCCTACCGCCGCCTCGGCCTCCTCGGCTCCTCCGCCTCGTCCCGCCGCCTCGGCCTCCTCCGCCCCCTCCGCCGCAGCCTCCCGCGCACGCCTCCCCGGCCTCCGCCGCCGCCTCCCCGCCTGCGCGCCGCCCCCCGAGGCCATCCTCCGCCGCCTCCTCGCCTGCGCCGAGTCCCGACTCCCGTCCCGACTGAGTCAAGTAAGAGTGACTGAGAGATGAGTAAAAAAGGAAAAAAAGACTTAAAAATTTTTAAAAAATTAGAGGAGTGGTAAAAAAATATGAAAAAAATGTAAAAACATTATCTGAGATGAGTAAAAAAATGAGGGTATTTTTTAATGATATTAGAGGAGGAAATTTTTATACTTTTCAAACAAGCAAAATAGAAGAACATATATAGTTATGCAATTTAATTTCTACATATATATAGAGAAAAATTGCGCAATGACCTTTATTGATTTTGATATTACACAGCTGCCTCATTAAAAACTCTGTCATATAAAAACTCAATTTTAAGAAAACCATGACAAAAAAAAAGAGTATAACTAAAGGTCAATACTTAAAAATAAAAAAGATTACTCTAGTTCCTCATTTTGTAGGTAAAGATTTTCGACCTACTCAGCCAAATCTTGGTTCTCCGTGGTATGTTGGACACGTTCCTTAGCTAGCTCCCAGTCTTTAACCGCAAGTAGCATTTCTACCACCTCACTACGAAGATTTCTTCTTCTTTCTTCAATAATTCTTCCGCAAAGACTGAAGGCCGATTCGGATGATACCGTAGACACAGGTACCGTGAACACATCCCGTGCTAGCTTTGAGAGCACGGGATATTGGGTCTTGTGATCATTCCACCATTGAAGAACGTTGAGATCTTTCTGGTTGATCGAGTCGCTATCCAAGTAGGTGGACAGCTCAAGAGCTTCAAGCGAAGCATGTGCAGGACTTGCTGCGGCCGAACTTCCACCACCGGTACTCGAAGAAGAAGAGAAACCACCCCAAATTCGGCCCCACTGCAATTTCTTCTTACCTGGGACAGGGACGAGTGGGGCTCTTTGCACACGAACTTCCTGAAACTTAGTTTCATACTTTCAAAATACTTCATACAATTTTGTCTTAGAATCAGAATAGTAGTTAGTGTAATCAATATTTATTGCATCCCTAATAAGATTTAAAATATTTAGAAACCCTCGTATTTTACCTCTAGGATCAAGAATAAATGCCAAAGCATACAAGTATGGAATGTCTCTATAGTATTTAAGATATTTTTGTTTCATGTGAAATACTGCAAGTCCTAGTAGTTGGTCATCTTCATTTTCTTTAATAAAGTGACAATCTCAAAAATTTTATGCAAAATTAAATTAGCAGTGGATAGTAAACACCAGACAAAGTAACAGTTGCATCATAAAATATTTCAAGAAAGTAATAAAACCTTTCTACAACATACCAAAACTGTTCTGTCAGTAGCGGTTGCCCATCACTGGTAACAACATTCTTGGACTGCAAGAAAACAGTTAGTATATCTTTGTAAGGCAAGACATGTTTCAACATTAAATAAGTCGAGTTCCACCGATGATCCGCATCCGTTTGTAACTTGCGTGGACGCTTGTCCGAAGCGATGCAGAATCGCTTGAAGGTCACAAGTCGAGGATTAGAACCATTCAACCATGCTATGGCTTCACGGATAGAATCGAGATATACAGTTATTCTTTTAAAACCGGATTTAACTATAAGATTAATAACATGGCAAGCACAACGTTGATGTAAAAGAAATGATTCAGCATAAACATTGAATAAAGGCTGCAAAATTTTCATTGCTCTGGAATTTGCAACTGCATTATCTAAAGTTAATGAAAATATTATCCCGGCCTTGGTTGTAAACATTCACCAAGTCCCGGGTTGTAGTTTGTCTACTAACAGCTTGAAACCTAGGATTATGAGCAGTTTTAATGTAAGTCTCAAATGCAGGAGACTCACCAAAGTTTATGGGTAAATCCTGTCTAGCAATTAAATGGGTAAGGAAATCTCGTGCTACCTGAGGATCATATTCCCATGAACGTACCGTACCGTCCGGATTGAGTACCAGTTGCTGTTGTCTTAGCTAGTAACCTTGCTTCTTCACACACGCCTCAGCATGCCGCCTCAAATGCCCTGTTCCACCAGAAGATTTTCCAGAGAGTTTAGTTTTACAAATTTTACATTTCACGTAAGTTACCTCCCTTCCATCCGCGGCGGTCTCCTTGATCTCATCAAAATGTTGCCAGGCGGAGGAAGTTCTTTATCTCTTTGAGCCGGTTGCCGTTGATAGGCTCCCGCTCGCAGTTCCGGATCATTCTGAAGCCGCATGTATTCCCTCCGGATGTTCTTGCGGTGTAGGAGCCGACCCGGAGTCGTCTCCTTGCGACATCGACAGATAGCTCGAGTCGAAGTCGCTCAGTTGGAACGTCGGGTAGTTCGGATCCATCCTGCAATATAAATAGAGAAAATTAGTATTAAAAAATAGTAGGAACAAAGAAGAAAATTTAGGATTTTTTTTACCTTGCAGGAGCACCGGAGGCTGCAGCTATTACCTATGAGAATGTGAGAAATTTTTGAATTTTAGACAAAATTTTGTCTAAATCAAAAATTTTAAGCAAAGAGAGCAAAAGAGAGGAGAATAGAGCACCAGAGGAGAGATTGGGAGGTTTGGATGTGCAAAAATGTGGCTGGGGGTTCCCCTATTTATAGGAAAAAATTTCACAATTTTTCAGATTTTTTTGATATTTTTTCGAATTTTTTTTGTCCCGCAACGCCTAGATTCAAAATCTAGCCGTTATTTCGGACCGTTGGGACACATATCAATTTTTTACTGGGCCAACGCGGCCAAACACTGTAGCAAACGGTCATCAGCGTCGCAACGGGCAGATGTCAGTGCAACGGTCGCCTGCCTCCTCCTCTCGCACGCACCCGGCCTCGACCTCCTCTCCTCGGCTGAGGCTCCTCCGCCTCCTCCCGCCCCCTCCTCCTCCGCCTCCTCCGCCGCCTCGGCTTCCTCCCGGCCTCCTTGGCCTCCCACCGCCTCGGCCTCCTCTGCCTCCTCCTGGCCTCCTCTCCTCTGCTCCTCCGCCTCCTCCCGCCCCCTCCTCCTCCGCCTCCTCGGCTTCCTCCCAGCCTCCTCGGCCTCCCGCCTCCTCCGCTTCCTCCCAGCCTCCTCCGCCTCTCGCCGCCTCGGCCTCCTCCGCCTCCTCCCGCCCCCTCCTCCTCCGCCTCCTTGGCTTCCTCCCGGCCTCCTCGGCCTCCCGCCTCCTCCGCCTCCTCCCGCCACCTCGGCCTCCCGCTGCCTCCTCGGCTCCTCTGCCTCCTCCTGCCTCCTCCCCCTCCGCCTCCGCCTCCTCCCGCCGCCTCGGCCTCCTCGGCCTCCCGCCGCCTCCTCCCGGCCGCCTCCTCCTCGGCCTCCGCCGGCCGCAGACGCCTGCCACGGCGGCGCGGCCTCCGCCGCCGCCCTCCGGGCGGGCCTGCCGGCCCGTGCCCGTGCCGTGCCGTGCCGGCCCGCTACAGTCCACGGGCCGTGTCATGCCGGCCCGCCGTGCCGCACCGCCGGCCCAGGCACAGCACGGCCCACGGCCAACCGTGCCGGGCCGACCCGCGCATGGTTACTGTAGCACCGTGCCCGGGCCGGCCCGATGGGGCACGGCCCATTTGGACATCTCTATATATAATATCATAGGTGCGCAAACCATTACACCACTCTATGAGTCCATAATCCATCTAGATTAAGCCTAAAGAGTACAGACTTAAAGAGTAAAGCAACAAAAAAAAGATACAGATACATCATACATCGTACAAGCACCGATCTTCACGACACGAGTAGAAGTAGCCAAGCTCATTGCCACATGGTTATGGGTCATTTGCATTGAGAACTTCACCCATATCAGCATTTGCATTGGCGGCACCTTCGTCGATCTGAGGATCCTAGAATTGGCCTAGCTCATGGTTGTAGTGGTGCCTCCTTCTCAAGTGGTGCCAAAAATGCGAAGTTCCACGCCAAGGTTCAGCACGAGCCTTATAATTGCACCTATTGCATTTTGCCTAACGTTGCCAAAAATGCTTTGTTGGCTGGCTATATTCGGATAATATCCGTTATATGCAGGTCGGATATATCCGATACTTTACCGGATTATCCGATATCCGGCGGATATCAATGATATTACATTCGTATTTGATATCCACATAATATATCCGTTTTACTATCCGTATCCAAAAAAATTATACGGATATCCAAGTAACTATCCAGATTAGTGTTCATATTTGTTCGGTCAAACGGATGGTCGGATAAATATCCGTACCATTTTCATCCATAAGGAGAGGTAGGAGAGCTAGGGTTTACGATAGTGTGTTTGATGGTGCAGTGAAAAGGGAAAGTGCAGTGAGAAAAAAGTTAGGAGAAGAGAGAAAACGCAAGAAAAAAAAAGGGGGAGGTGAGCGTACATGGCACGCGCGCTCACGTGACCCTTCGCCCACCCCCTGGCCACCTCGTCCACCCGATTTGCCCAGATCCGGATATGCAACATCTACAGAGAATATTCTATAGATGATGACCATATTCAACACTTACCCTCCAACCAAACACTCCTAAATTAAAAAAGTGACAGCCATATCCTACTAACCAAACACATCCATAGATGACGAAGAAATCCGTTCCGGGGCAAACTGTGCGTGAGGACGAAACGAGCAGGCGTGTGGTCTGCAGCGTAGCCCAATGTTCAAGCCGTGCGGGCCGATTGGTGCCGGCCTGCCGGTGTGAGCACTCGCGCAATCATCGAATGGGCCGATTCGGCTGGATTCCTGGAGGCCTGGTGGGCGACGAGCCCACCACGTTGTCATGACGTTTTTTCGATGGAAGGAAAAAAAAAATCCGGAACTGCCGAAGTGCCGAGACAATACCTCCATTTTCCCGGCTGTCCCCAATCCACGCCGCGCGTCCGCCGACCGCCGGTGGCCGGGGGGTTCGAGCAACTCCCACCCGCGGCCGCTGCGAAGCCGTGGAATTCCACGGAACTACGCTCAGACCCCGAGCACATACATGGCACCGCTCCCACCACCGGCGGCAGCGGCTGCCTCCCGCATCTGCTGCGTCTCGCTCCACGCCCCCGGCACCCGCGGCCGCAGCGCTTCCTTCTCCGCCGCCCGGTCCTCCGCCAGAAGCTTCTCCAGATTCGCAGCCAGGAGTAGTAGCGGTGGCGGCACACATCCCGGGCCCAAACCAGGTAGGTAGACCTGTTTGGGGTGGGGCAGGAAGGTGCGACCGTGAGAGAGAGGCACTTCTGAACTGGATTGGGTTTTTCTGTTGCTGTTTAGGTGACGACGAGAGCAAAGCCGTCCTTGAAGCCTTCTTCCTCGGGAAGGCCTTCGCGGAGGCGCTGACCGAGAGGGTGGAGTCGGTGGTGGGCGAGGTGTTCAGCGTCGTGGGGCAGTGGCAAGCCGAGCAGCAGAAGCAGGTCCAGGAGTTCCAGGTACTGTATCACCAGTGTCCTTCCTCTTTATGGCACTCCTCTCCTCATATGTGAATGTAGCAAAGCGTGAGCCTGGAAATGTGGAAAGGATGTGATATAGCTGGTGATAAATTCCCTTACTCAGGTGGCTGCTTGCAATTGTGCCTATGAATCTCGGAATTGGCACAACTAGAGAGCTAGCTATACAATGTAGATCTTCACGCCTTAGCCACAGTGCACCAAGTTTCCTTAGGTTTCACAATCCAACTTTTTGCCACTAATGATTATCGATCACTGGATAACATACAATTAGAGCTTTAGAATCACCCTACCAATTCGCCTGTAAATCTAAATGCATGGCACATGCTTCTAAATTCTTCTTTTGGGGGATAATGGTAATTACAGGAGGAAGTGGTTCAGAGAGCCCAAAAGGCAAAGGGGAGAGCTACTATGGAGGTCGTCGACAAGAAGATCCGAAAGACTTTAAGGGAACCTTCAAAAGCAATTGTGACGCCTGCACCTGCGGCTTCTCCTCCTCCTACTACCACTCCCACACAGGAAGAATAGTTATAGGTGGTGATGAAGAGTTAGTGCTGCATGAAGATACATTTTTGTAATCCAAGTAAGAGATTCTCCAGTGACATGTACCCCTGAAATGCCCTTTTCTTCGATAGTGAATATCCAGCATTTTAATTAAATGAATGGATGGTTCATTTTCACAGATGAATGGGATGAAATTTATTAGTTTACTTTGGATTTTAGAAAGAAGTATTTGCAAATACAATTATAAGAAGCCGATATGTCTATTCTATATCTGGTTCTGTCCTAGTTGTATGCAACATTTCATCCTATCAGATTCAAACAACCTTGAATAGTGCTCTGCCTGGACTGTCATCTTACAAGTGATCTTGCATATGGACTATGGTGGTTTTTGGCTATGTATATCCACTTGTGAATATAGTCTAGATTTCTATCATTATTTATACTACTTTAAAAGGTGGTACTGGTGGTGGTGAATCTGCCACCACCATCTCCAACATCCATGTGGGGCCATGAAAAGTGAGACAAGACTTCGCATGTTTCCTAGCCCCCACAAGTCAGACCCCACAGAACAAAAACATGACAATCGAATACTCCTATTATGGAATTTTACATCTTGTGAAGTAACAACAAAGCTCTATGATATATTAGACAATAGGAATAACTTCTTTTTGGGGCTTTAAAATATATACAATGAGCTATTTTTTAAAAAAAAATTTGTTTCAAAGCACCACGGGCATTATGCTAATCTAAAAAAAATATGGACTATGCTGTTTTGACTTTGTTCTTTCAGATGTGTTTAGACATTCCTTGAACTTTATTTGTTGCTCTTCAGTTTCCAGAGTGCAGGAGTTTCCAGAGAACGCAGGTATGACTAACTGGATTATGAATGCAGTAGTTTTGATGTATCTAAGATACAAGCTTTGCTTGATTTCATGAATTTCTGTGTATCGCAATGCTTCAGTTGAACACTAATACCCAGAATGCAGGTCTTCAATGTTAGTGTAGCCTAATACTGATGATTCTAATAAGTTCTTGCAGACAAAATGGCCAAAACGCTCTCAATCACTGATGAAGTACAAGCAAAATCATCATCTGAAGATAGAAGGCAGGTATTTATGTAATTATTTTTTGTTCTTTTGTTAATTATTACTATCATTAAATTGCTCTACGTTATTCATGCATCGCATGCTTACTGAGCAGTAGAATGATCAGATTCAACTTATAATTGATAAATTACAATATTAGAGCTAGAACGTTGGTATAGAGTGACATAAGGAAATCTACCAAAGTAATTTTACACGCTTATTTACAACATCAAAATGGCATCTGCCACCTGAGCATTAAAAATTCTGTATTTTTGTGTTAGGGATCCACATACTTTAGAAGGTCTCTCTCTGTGGTACTTTGTAGCCTTTTATGAATTTACTGTATACTTGAAGGAAATTTTTGTGTACGTTTTGACTTCAGTCCACGAGGTCAGATCGTTCTTCATTTGAAACCTCCACTACACCATGACTAAATGCATAGACAGCTCATCTGTTGGTGAACACCTTTAACGTCAACCTTTTTGTCGGCAAAGGTCTTTGACGATAGAAAGCATTTCTCTGGAGATGAATTACACACAAAGTCCGTCCCTTTTATTCAGCACATATACTATTATACTCTATGCATAAGGTCTAGGATGGCTAATTTTGAACATATGCAAGCACAAGCAAGTCCAAAAACACCTATGCTAAAGCATCACATTTAGGAGTAATATGGAAAGGAAAGAACAGCATGTTGATTAAGAGGTAAACTGGTGCAGGTGGGATTCATCTCTGAACTTTCTCCTCAGCAGTGAACCAGTGAGGAACTTCCTGTACCAATATGCCGACAGTTTTGGTGTCCTCTTCAGCGTTTTGTAGTCGACATGGTAGAGCCCGAACCGCAATGTGTACCCAAAATTCCACTCAAAGTCATCAAGGAGAGACCATATAAAGTACCCACGTACATCAGCTCCTTTCCTTCAAATATAATTCCACAAGGGGTACATGGCTTTGTATTCAGGCCACACATCACTAATGCAAAGTTTGAAGCCAAATCTTTGAATGAAACTGCTTAGAGTTGCACAGGTTACCTTATTGCCGAGGCTAAGGAAGTGAGGTAGCCATGAATATAATTTATTCTTCCTGTGTCATTTGTAAAATCCTTGGCAGTCATGCTGCTATTGCTTGCTTGAGAGTAACCTAAAAAATGTGGTATGATAAATTGATAAGGCAGTACTGTAATACAACTTAAGAATGTAAACCACAAATGATTTTTAATAGGAACAATGATTGCCTTAGCTAATGGTGTCTTCTACGTTGCTAAATTTGCTATTGCTCAAATACTCCTTCAAATTTTCTAAGGTAGGCCTTGATGCACACTTTCATAGGTGTAAACCCATAGACAAGTATTCTCGTGTATCAATGACCTTCAGAAAAAAAAAAAAGTCTACTCCAGGCAATGCAATTGCATCACAAAAGAAAACAAAGAAAAAAAGAGCAGGTTCTGAAATAATTAAAGTAATTCAGCAAGGTTTGAGGTTATATGAGCTATTTATGATATGTACATTACTTTTTTTGGTGTACTACTGCACACATGGGGTCAATAGGAAGTATATTATATCCTACTCAAATGATACTCATAAATATCCTACCAAGTTCAGGCTAATGGTTATTCTAGCTCATAGAAACAACATAGGGAGAAAGAGAGCAGTATGTCGGTACCATTTTCTGTGATATATGTTGGTGTATTGTTGTATCTTTGTTTACAATACGTGACTGCTTCTTCCATCCCTCGTGGAACGTCATAAAAGAATGGCGCCCCAGTCTGCATGAGTCAGATTGGAACTACCAGTAATTGTTGTTTACTTTAAGTTTCATGTCTGCACAACAAGTTAGAATATTGATAACTATATACTTACCGCTTTACCGATGGGCACTCCATCCCTTTCTGCTAAACTAAATACACGCGCATCCGCACTAACAGGATCAATTTCACACAGTGAGAAGATGCAATCCTTCACATAACATGTCGTGTAATGGTTTAGTCCAATAAAATCCAATTTTGTGGCCTGTAGTCTCTTCTTTTGTTTCGGTGTGAACTCAGGTAGGCTTTGACCCAAGACTTCGCGCATCTCTGTGGGGTAACCACCAAGAAGTATGGGGTCTAAAAACTTAAAAAAAATTAAATAAATCAGGCAAGGGTGCAAAAACACGCATGGCGATTGAATGGTTGTATGTTTGTTTAACTGTCAAATATAATAGACAAGAGATCTTCAAGTACAACTATCAACAAAATTGTAGTCCTGTTAGTTTCTTATTGTGATGAAATCTGAATGAGCTATTTATGCGAATTACGTGCACCAAAACACATTACATACTTCTCATAGCAAGCACATTTAGACTTCAGAACATATAAGTAGAAAGCAAAGTAGCACTGTGAAGTATTAAGGGAATGGTTACTACCATGAAGCACTGAAAGATAGAGCCCTTTTAACTGCCAAGATATCTACAGTTGTATTTCCGGAATGGTTCATACCAGGTTATGCTCAAAGCAATTCCAATCTGACCACCTTGTTTTCCCTAGCAAATGGCCAGAGTATTGAAAATTTTGTGTTATAAAAAATAATTAAAGCGATCAGATTGATAGTGCTTTCAATATTTAATAAACCATATGAAAATAACAATGAGTGTTCTAGTCCTTTTGTCTCAAGGGTGTGTCTTGTACCTGATATTTGTTTCTGTAAATGCTGACTGCATTTGCATGGGACAGTATGATATGGTGACCTGCTACGTATGGCTCTATTGAAGAATTCCCAAAGGCACAGTTGCCAAATGGTTTAGAACAACGACCAGGAGAGTACCATCCATCCATGTAACTAAACTTCAAGGACAAATTCGGCTGATTAAATGTTGTCCAGAATTTTACTCGGTCACCAAACATCTTGAAGCATACTTCTGCAAAGTAACCAAAGTCCTTCCTGGAAAATAGCAAGCAATCAATAAGGAACTGATTAAAATGAATATTCAAGGGACATCGAAATACATACTGGATTGCTGGACTCAACCATCCACCATATCGCTTGTCCAGTTCATATGGAATATCATAATGGCATATAGTAACAAATGGCTGTATTCCTGGTTACAGATGCAGTTAACAACTCCATACTTAATCTCCCTCAAAATTTTGTTCTTGTTGCATATGGTTTTTGTGACATTAAGTACCTTTCTGTAAAAGACCATCAATAAGAGAGTTGTAGAATGCTACACCATCTGGATTAACATCTCCAAACCGGCCTTCTACGCTACAAAAAGAATTCTGAATACATGGTTTATTTCAATTGTATAAGCTGAAGTGTTAAGCTCACTTGGTAGAATCCTTGCCCATGATATGGAGAATCTGTAGGAGCTGACACCCAAGGAGTGCATCAACTCAATATCTTCCTGGAGTAGGGACTTTCAGTATCAGGTAGTTAAACAGATAGAAAGATTCATTAGAATAATATTAGTAGTATTAAGTCCATTTTACAGAATAGTTATCCATGAATAAATTCCTTGCAGTTCCTTTTGTTTTCCTGAAAGAATCTTGCAGTTTGCAGTTCTTTTGAAATACTACCATGTAACGGTGATAGTGGTCATCAGCTGTATCGCCATTGCTTCCATCCTCAATTGTACCTAAAACCATTTAGGATTAATGAACAAAGATATAATCGTAAGTTCCTAACCAGGTTCTCCAAAAAAATATAGAATTGTATACTACTAGAGAAGAAGGGGAGAGAAACAAGGACAAACGAAAGGAAACACATTGCTTTACCTGGCTTATGAGTGAAGACATCCCAGTTGCTGAGGCCTTTGTTACCCTCCAAATATCCGCCTTCAACCTGAAGATTCAGAATTCAGAAAGGGACTGCGTAGTCACAAACTTGAGACGACAGCACGGTCAGGAGCATTTTGCTGTCGTGCCTGGTAAGCAGAAGCGGAGGTCCCAAAGAGGAAGTCCGGCGGGAACTGGCCGCGGTCGATGGCCGAGACGCCGGAGTGGTGGAGGAGCCGGTAGACGGTGATGAGGAGCACCACGAGCCACCCCACCATCTCCGGCCTCTTTTGCTTCTCCTGCGCGATGACGGCTATCTATTTTCTCTATCGCACTACTCTCCGTCACCGGCCTCTTCCCGTCCACACCTGTCCCTGATCGAGACTCGCGACAGGGGCTGCTGCTTGCGTCGGCGTCATGGCAGATGGGGCGGGACAGAGGATGCTGTAGCGTGCAACGACGGTCAGCGGGGAGCAAGGACGTTATGCCACGTGACCGCGTCATCACCCACCGAGTGCCGAAGATCGATGCTGTCGGTGATCGAGTGCCGCAGATGATGTTTGCTCTGGAATTTTTACTGTTACTAATTTAATTTTTTTTTAATTTACAAAACTAATTTTCGGTTTGAATCATTTGCAAAACTAGTCTCTTGCCGCCCTGGGTCACGGTGAGATTTAAAAAACCGCCGTGGCCCAGGGCGGCGAATGCATCCCGTCACCCGGGGCTAACGGCTCCGGCGGCCCGTTAGCCGCGGGGAGACCACGTGGATTCGCCGCCCTGGGGGACGGCGGCGAATGCCCCCAGGGGGCCGAATGCAAAATTGCATTCGCCGCCCTGGGGGACGGTGGTTTTTAGCATAGTAAACGGACGGTCCGCACAAGGATCGGACCGTCCGAATCCAGGGGGCCGCCTGCAAAATTTTTTTTTTCTTTTTTTTTGATATTTTTTTCTCAACTAGCAACACGAGAATAGCAAAATCTCGTGAAGGTGCAGCTTAAACCGATGTAAGATGTGGCCTGTAGAAAATTACGAGTGTGCTTTAAAAACCGTGTTGAAACTTCGGACCTCAAAAACTCAACTTCCCGGCCGAATTTTGTAAAATTTTTTTAGACAAACCCGACGAAGTGGGAGGGAAGCGGATGTAAAATTTTCTGTAGATATCCGTAGAGTACTTATTTGCCCGATTCCGAGACCGTATGCGAAAGTTATGACTGTTTTAAGATAGTTAGCGCGCGTTACAACAATTTGCCGTCGATTCGGACCGTCCGATCGGTGTGCGGACGGTCCTATGCATTCGCCGTCCTGGGGGACGGCGGCGAATGCAAGGCATTCGCCGCCGTCCCCCAGGGCAGCGAATCCACGTGGCGTCCCCAGGGCTAACGGCGGCCGGCGCCGTTAGCCCCGGGTGACGGGGATGCCATTCGCCGCCCTGGGCCACGGCGGTTTTTAAATCCCGCCGTGGCCCAGGGCGGCAAGAGACTAGTTTTGCAAATGATTCAAACCGAAAATTAGTTTTGTAAATTAAAAAAAAATTAAATTAGTAACAGTAAAAATTCGTTTGCTCTGTACGTGGCATGGCCACTATGTGACAGCCCACCGCAGCCCAGCCCGCACAGCACAATGTGTCGTTTACGGGGGGCCGAGTGATGTTCTCTCCGCCTGTGGCATGGCGAAATTTTTATATTTTTATATTTATTTAATAAAATATTTACAAAACTACATTTTAATTTTAAAAATTAACAAAAATATACTCCCAGCGCCCTTTTGGGAGGACGTTTTTTCTGAAATCGCCCTTCCAAAGGGCGATTTGATGACGTGACAGACGACCGTCGACGGTCGTCTGCACTTTTACAGACGGCCCCCTGCCTATTAAAAAACCGCTCTCTAGAAGGACGGCAAGGGGGCCGTCTGAAAAAATGCCAGCCGCGGGGTCAACGCTTTTGCGGGCGGCCCTCTTGTCACCCTTCTAGAGGGCGGTTTTTTAATGGCCAGGGGGCAGCATGTAAAATGGCTAGCTCAGGCCGGCTATTTTACAGGCGGCTCCCTTTCCGTCCTCTAGGAGGGCGATTTTTGGGCAACCAGGGGATCGCCTGCAAAAGTTATGTCTATTTCTCCATAACATGCGCTACCTATCTTAAAACAATCATAACTTTTGTATACGGTTTTGGAATCAGGCAACTAAGTACTCTATGGACATTTACAGAAAATTTTACATCCACTTCTCCCCAACTTTGTTAGGTTTGTCCAAAAAAATTTTACGAAATTCAGCTTAGAAGATTGAGTTTTCAAGGTTCGAAATTTTAGCACGGTTTTTAAAGCACGCTCACAGTTTTCTACAGGCCACATCTTACATCGGTTTGAACTGCACCTTCATGAGGTTTTGCTATTCTCTAGTTCCTAGTTGAGAAAAAAATCAAAAAAAATAAAGTGGCTATTTTGCAGATGACCCCCTGGTCGCCTAAAAACCGCCCTCTAGGAGGGCGGCAAGGGAGCCGCTTGTAAAATAGGCCGACGTTTTGCAGGCGGCCCCTTTGCCGCCCTCCTAGAGGGCGGTTTTTTGGGAGGCCGGGGGGCCGCCTGCAAAATGGCTGATGGCCATCGGCCGCCCGGCCAACAGCCGTCAGCCATGCCATCAAATCGCCCTCTGGAAGGGCGATTTCAGAAAAAAAAAAAACGCCCTCCCAGAGAGCGTTGAGAGTATATTTTTGTAAATTTTTAAAATAAAAATGTAGTTTTGTAAATATTTTATTAATAAATATAAAAATATAAAAACTCGTGGCATGGCACCATGGCGGCCTAGCTCGGCCCAGCCTGCGCAATGATCGTTAGGGCCTTAGGGGGCCGGAGTGGACTACTCCATCTCCCTTTATATCCTTAAAAAAACGAAGGAACTCTGTCAAAATAAAACAAATAAAAACAAAGGAACGGCTACTCTATAGCGTTGGAGATTAAAATTCTGTCCTCTTTTACCCTCGGTTAATATTTTGTTTGGGACATCTTTTAGGCATCATGCAAGTTTAGAAATATGGATTTGTATTTTCAAAATTTAGGGATCTGGATGGCACGAGGACACAAATTTAAGTACTTCGGTGTATTCTACTTTTAAAAAAAGGTTCACGCCATGCCAAGTTGCCATATGAGTAGCGGTGTGTCCATGAATCGGACGCGCGTTAACCAAGTGACCAGCATTTGGGCCCCTCAGAGGCTTTGGAGGCCAGCGTTCGGACCGCTATTGCTTCTCCAAGGTAGCCCAGCCCATCAACTTCTCTTCACGCATTCACGTGTTGGAACTTCAAGGCATCTTGATCGGAGCACAAGTCCATAACTGAAATAAACTGTTCAGTACTTTAGTAGTGTGCATTACAACGTCCCCAGTATTACATTTCAACACGAGTAGGTACATATCTAAACAAGTAGAAAACCACTATCTAGTGCTAGATGTATTCACTGCTAGGAGGAGCAGCACAGCTTCTAGCATCAGGGTTATTCAGGAATCTGCTCTACGTGACTCCACTTGGAGACCGTCCGTGGGACTGGAGCCCGTGAGGAAATCTCTGTACCACTTGGCAGACATCTTGGGAATCCTCTCCTGCGTGTCAAAATCCACGTGGTACAGCCCGAACTTGATGGTGTAACCAAACGACCACTCGAAATTGTCCACCAGAGACCACACGAAGTAGCCCCCTACGTTTGCTCCCTTCCTGCAGTAAGCATATCCCAACAGGCAGATACTTCATGTGAGCAGAAATGCAATGGACATGAATAGATCGTACATGTGTATATGAAGTTCAGCAATGCATCACCTGACTGCAGAAGAGAGATACGTGAGGTAACCCTGCAGGTAGTTGACCCTTTCGACGTCATTGATCAACTCTTCCATGTTGGCATCGCTGTGTTGTGAGTAGCCTGAAAGAAAATAACAGTACCATGATCAGTCAGAATGGAATAAACGCACAAAGGTGTTTGATCTGAACTTGCTACTGAATCTTCAGATGGTTGAGTCCAATCCATAACACTCACCGTTCTCAGTAATGTAGATAGTTGCGTCCTTATATCTGTCGCTGACGTACATGACAGCCGGCTCTATGCCTTCTGGGACGACAAAGTACTGACCAAACGCAGTCTACAAGGTCGAACATATCACATATGAGATACATAAAGCGATAAAACCAAACAAATGTTGGAGAAAGTTAATTGAAGATCAAGTAGAGACAAGTAGTTCTTACGGGTTTCCCAATGTTTGTGCCGTTTCTTACACCGGTGGTGTAGACGAGAGCATTCCCCTCGTAAGTGTCAAGCTTGCACGGAGAATAGATGCAATCCTTTGCATAAATTGCTGTGTAATGATTTATCCCGATGAAATCCACCTTGTTCGTCTGCAGTAGTTTCTTCTCTTCTGGGGTAAAATCTGGCAAGTTTGATGATAGGATCTCTCTCATTTCTCTAGGGTAATCACCATAGAATATTGGATCCAAAAACCTGAAAGTAACACACATGAAGATTGTAAAAAGATGCATTCAAATGTGTAATATATTCTTTGTAGTGAAAAACTCATATGTAACTGTGTGGATACAATACCGTAATAAGTACTCATAAAAATTAGAAGATGTGGAATACCAAAGAGAAACTTGGTATCAATTTGATTAGAAGAATAGGCACCCACCATTAGACTTGTATGAAATACTGATCTCCAAAGGCTATTTGACAATATAGCTTTTTGTGACTATTTCATAATTTATTTTTTCTATCTATTAAATCTCTAGATCTACGGAGCAAAACGACATCTTCAAAGCTCCATACTTGGACAGCTTGCCACCATATAACAAAGGGAGAAAGCAATAATCATTCCCTTAACCTAATCCTACTCACGTTGCACGTTATACTCTCTGAATACCTGCAGCGTGTAGCCTTTGTCAGTAGCCACTGACGTTTGTCGGTGCATATATTGGCATTCTTTTTATCTTTAAAACAGCTAGCAAATGTTCTCATCTTTGTTTTTATTTTTTTTTAAAAAAAACCAGCACTCATGATCACCGTGCGTAACCAGTTGTGTGCGTTGCCGTCCACATTTTTAATTAACGTCCTCATAGTAAAGTTCAATAATTTACGAAGTACACGATGCTTTTTTTTCATGAAAAATCCTTTTTCATTCTTTTGCAAGCTACTCTAGTTGGTGGAGTATGAATTTCTGGTTCGCTCATAAGAAAGATTCTGAATTTCTGGCACTAAACGTTGCATCGCTGAAGTCTGAAGAAAGATGGGAAACAGACAAAGCTATACCAATCCACCTCGAAGGAAAGCGCACGTCGTGCCGCTCGAACATCCTCCGTGGAATTCGTCAGCGGCTCGTACCATTTCATCGCGATCACGATCCCGATCGACCCGCCTTGCTTTTCCTAAGACACATAAACAGAAACGGCCAAGAGACACGGCCACCTCTGCATCTCAGCCGACACGTCGAAACAGCAGTAATGCACACAGTACAGTGACAGCCACGGGCTCAGCTAGCAGGGGAGGATTGTGTGATTGTCACCTGATAATTCATCCTGTAGTTTTGGACGGCGGCGGCGTGAGAGAGCAGGATGTTGTGCGCCGCGGCGTACGGCTCCAGGCGCGAGTCGCCGCTGCTGCAGCTGCCGAACGGTGGGGAGCAGCGGTTCGGAGGGTACACACCCAGCATGAACTGGAACTTGGTGTACAGGTTCGGCTCGTTGAACGTCGTCCAGAACCTGACACGGTCGCCGAACGCTTTGAAGCAGACGTCCGAGTAGTACTCAAACTCCTCCCTTAAACATGCACATATTTACCGGATTAAGCTTAATTTTTTTAGAATTAAGTTTAGCTGAAGCTGAGACGACATAATCCATGTATACCGGATTCCAGCTCCCAACCAGCCGCCATATCGGATTTCCAGTTCTTGTGGAATGTCAAAATGGTTCAGTGTCACGAATGGCTGTATGCCTGTCCAAAAAAAAAGGGAAAAATTTGCGACAGTTCATGTGGTTATCTGTCGAAGATTAGAGTGTAACGACTTAAACTCCAGCTGCGACAGATATCTGATCTGTCGAAATGGTTACCTTTATGTAGGAGCGCGTCGATCAGACGGTTGTAGAAGGCAATTCCTGCTGAATTAACTTCTCCAAACCGGCCTCCTGTGATCACCATGTAAAACTTCATTACTGAAGAAAACAGCAGCAGTGATCTGCTAGACTGAGGTAAAAATACAGTACTGCATGCATTGTTCTGGCATACATACTTGGTAGAATTCTTGCCCACGAGATCGAGAATCTGTAGGAATTGACACCCAAGTTATGTAGGATCTCCACGTCTTCCTGATCAGAATATCAGGCATCATTATCTATACTCTTTTAAAAAAAGATAGTGGTGGTGAAACTGAATCTGTCACCCTATCTACTCCTATTATATATTTTGTAAATTACCCCTTAAACTTCTTAATATTAAAACAATCAAATCTAAATAATTAGCCACATATAAAATCAAATTAAGATGAATATTCCCTATAAAGAAAAAGATATGTAATATATTTTATAGAAAATATATTTTTATTTATTTTAGATAATATTATAATATATTTTATTTTATCCGTAGCAAAGTATGGTATTTAGCTAGTTAGCCTAAGATGCATCATGTATCACATGGACATTATTATAGCGTTGGCTCGTAAATTCTCATGTACCATGTACCGATGGTAGTGGTCGTCCGCTACGTCCCCGTTGCATCCATCCGAGATTCGTCCAGCTGTGACGAACCAAAACGATTTTGAGAGAAAAACAAGAGGTTACTTGAATTACATATGTGTGTTAACTGTTCCCATTTTAGGTAGAGAGTAGTGGTCAGATTCAAAACAAGGATGATATCGTCAAAATTGAGGAACAGGATGCGCACATTCATTATTTGCATATTATCTTACCCTTTTAGGGGTCATGTACCCTGGCCTATCCTTTTAGGGGTTATCGTACCTCCGCGGTAAGCTCAGGAACCATATGGTTACCGTGGTAAATAGTAAAAGAACGAATAAAATGTATCAAAAATTTTAATTTTTTAAATTTTTTTGATCTTGATAGGGTTCTTGGCCCCTATCGTTACCGCATCCTGATAGTAAGCCTAATTAACGAAGTAACCGCATGTTAATTGGCGGTAAAGGAAACCCTTATCTCAGGTTGAGGGAGTGCAATTTTGTAAATAACCCCTCATGTATAACTTCATTCATTAGAATCTAAATCGTGTTGATTAAAAATATTATATGTGGAGCAAGTTTTCAATAAAAATTTAGTAAGCGAAGGATTTGCCACTAGTTTCTATCTGTTTAAGAGTGTGTTAAAGGACACATTTGCATATGTGTATATGTGATGTGAATGTATGTTTTCTATATAATAAAAAGAAAAGAAAAAACATCATAAGGTGTTCTTTTCTACTTATTACTTATGTCTTGGTTTCCGTTAGCACGCTTTCTAAAACATAAAACGGTGTGTTTTTTATAAAAATTTTCTATATGAAAGTATCTTAAAAAATCAATTTTCAAGTTTTTAATAGTTAATACTTAATTAATCACGTGCTAATAATATTTCTTATTTTACGTGCGACTTATAAACTAATACAATAAACTAATTCAAATATCTCCTAAATAATGTTTGGATAGAGATAGTAACCGTGGTTGACGAACACTGATGAGTCATGACTCATCAGAAGCCAGGATGTTGCCTCCTCTGTAAAGCTACAGCTGAGAAAAAAAATATAAGCACGCTAAGAAGAAAAAGAAAAGGAAAACAGAACCATATTTGCTGGCCTCTGAGCTTGAACGTTGATGACAACGAAGTGTATTCTGATGCCTTAATTGCAATAAGAAATGGTATGGTTTAAGTCCCATTTCTCTAGAGTCATTCTTTTCTCCTCTTAATCACCGTAAAAATCACTCTTCCTAAAAAAACTATTCCACCCAAAAAAAAATAAACTATTTAAAAAACCACTCCACCAAAAAATCGGTGTTCCATACATAAACTCCATAAAAAACCATTATCTTTCTATCCTATCACATTGCAACGTACGGATATGATACTATTTAAAAAAAATAAGAAGAAATGGTTCAAGTCCCTATCATGTTACCTATCTATCAAGGATTTGTTGTCATTCTTCAATGAATACTGGCAAAAGCTTGGATGCCAAATCCTCTTGTAGCTTATGCTTGGGCATGCTGGCGTGGGCATCTTTCAGTTTCGCTGTCACATTATTAGGTACGGCAGGAAGGGAAGCGAATGGGAGGCACTGTGCTTTCCATGTACTACACAGTGCGAATGGGAGTAGGATGAATGGACGATCAGACGAAAAGGGTAAGAACTAAGAAATCCCAACTAGTACTACACAGTGTTTGTGAAGAACTGAAGACGCCAATTACCACACTGTGTGTGGAGGAAGACATCCCAACTACTGATGCCGTGATGCGCCCATGTTCTTACCCAGGTATCCACCTTCAGAAGTTGAGAGTACTGCAGGCTACAGACATGTGAGGGCATGGACGAGGCCGGGTGAAGCTAGTGATTGTGTCCGAAGAATATGGAAAGATTCAAAGGGACACCATGTTTAGTTATTACCTAAGCTAACCACAGGAAAAGATGCCCCCTTGCATATCTTGGCGGTAGAATGCAGATCAACTTTTGGAGACAGTGAAACTGACAGATGATACGGGCAGAAGCAGAGAAGGGAAGCACTCACCACAGTTTGTATTGTTTCACTTTTTTTCTCTCTCTTGAAAAGTAGTTTGGAGAAGAACTAAGGAGAAGGAAAGAGAACAGAGGCAGGAATCTGACTCCATTGTTGCTGGTGATGAGCCTGTTGGCTGTGTGGAGAAATGACTTACCCTGCGTGTGGGTGAAGACGTCCCAATTGTTGAGCCCCTTGTTGTCATCCAAGTATCCGCCCTCGATCTAGCGCCAGCAGCAGAAACGGAGTACATGTCATGTCACTGCTAGTAACGATCGACAAGGAAAGGCAGGCAAGCTCCACACCCGCCATGAGAGAGCCCATGACGACCCATGTACCTGGTAAGCGGACGTCGCGGCGCCGAGGAGGAACCCCGGCGGGAAGTCGTCCCGGCCGAGCCCGCGAGCGCCCGGCGCGAGCCCCGCCAGCGCCGTGACTACCACCGCAATGCACGTCGCCGCCACGGCCATCGATCTCTCTCGTCTAGCACTTCTGTCTCCCTGCTCGCTGATTCGACCGAGGAGACGACGGCGCGCGAGCCCCTCTCTTTTATACTACTGTACTACGCACGCGCGCCCCCCTCTGTCCCAGCTCGCCTCGCTCAGCCGGGCGGAACGGGAAGCGCAGGCTTTCGTCTCTCGTGGTAGGTTTCCTGCCTCGTGCACGGGAAAAAGATGCGCCCCCGGTGGAGCGGGAAAAAAAATTGGGAGACCGTACGATGGGAGCGTGCACGTGAGAGGGAAGTCAATTTGAGATTATCCTACAGTTAGTGGTGGCTTAGACAGATTCAACTCGGTCCAGATCGAGCCCTCGACGACTAACACCATCAATCTCCGATTCTCCGGCTCGACGCGCGCAAGGAACCGGAAGGCGACCTTGCGGGTGGATGGGTGGGTGATCAATTCATCGTTCGTCATTGGGCAGGTGAACACGGCACGTAAACCGGCCGTCTCTATCTAGCCACGGACAGGGGGAGGCGCGCCAAACAGACAGGCGAGGAGGTTGGTGGCGGTCGTTGAGTTGATCATCGCCTGTGCAAAATTAAGTTTGGCTGATTCGGCGTCTCAACTCTCAAGCTATATATGGTGTGGCCAGGGGCGTAGTCAGAGGGTAGTCCTGGTGGGCTCAGGATTATTCCGATTTTAGCCCAGAGACATCCCTACTCTTAAAATTTTGGTCCAACAAACTAACAAACGGATCCAAGAAGAAGAAAGAAGAGGTTAGAGTACAGTGACTCGGCGGCTGCCCACGACGCGGTGCCTCCTCCCCTTCCCGACGCCGCGACGCGCCGCCGCCATCGCCCCGATGCACTGCCCCAACGGCCGATTGCCCGCCTCCGGCCGCGCTGCCTCCTCCCCCTTCCGACGCCTCGACGCGCTGCCCGCCGAGGCGCCGCCGCCTGCTCGTCTCCGCCCGCCTGCCCGGCTCCGCCTCCGATGCTCCGCCACCTCCGGCCGTGCTGCCTCCTCCCCCTCTCGACGCCTCGACGCGCCGCCCGCCGAGGTGCCGCGCCGCCGCCTGCCCGCCTCTGCCCGCCCTCCGGCCGCCTGCCTGCCTCCGCCTCCGCCCTCCGGCCTGCCTGCGCCTGGCTCCTGCCCAGAATCAGAATCGGGTATATTATATATCCTGCCCCTTCTATATCAGGTTTATATATATATATACACACACACACAGAGAGATGTGCTATTGTGCTTCGCGAAGCATAGATCGCCCCATGCTTTGCGACTGTTGCTACAAATTAGAAGTTTAAATGAGCGATCCAAACCGTTCATCATGATCTTCATATTGAAACAAGATTGGAGACCAAATTTTATATTTTTTGAAAATTTTTTACTATTTTTCAAAGAGGGGTACAAATTTATAGGTTTTGGACGGTTTTGAAGTCTTTAGATTAACAAGATTTCATACCTATCTAAAAAATAGTAAAAAAATTTCAAAAAATATAAAATTTGGCCTCCAACCTTGTTTCAATATGGAGATCATGATGAACGGCTTGGATCACTCATTTAAACTTCTAATTTGTAGCAACGGTAAGCACCATAGCCTATCTCTCTCTCTTTCTATATATATATATATGTTGTTTTGTATTTTGGTCTGATTGTTTAATAGAATCAGATATTTGTTGTGTCTACAGTCCAAATTTTTTCTTGTATTTCAATTCTTTTATTGCGTGGAACCCTTAAATTAGCTTTCAATAAAATATGTCACGCGTGTTATCTAAAATGCTTGCCTGCTATATAAATATGTGTCTTAGAGAATGGAACCATTATACAAGGATATACTAACCTGCTATGTTCATGGCTAAGACCAAGCGAAGATTACGGTAGCGGCATTGTAATCTTCTATGTATGTATAATATCTTTGAGTATTTGAAATTACCTATGTTGTAATATTTGTATATTTTAAACTATCTATGTTGTAATGATTGTATATTTTGAACTTGCTAGTTAGAGTAGTCGATTATTGATGACATAAAATATTATTTGCATATTTGTATTGTCTTTTAACAAAATTTGTACTTGTATATGAGATTTATGGTGTTAGAAAATTTTGGTATGTGATATGAACTTGTGAGTTATGACTACCCAATTAAAAATTCCTAGCTACGCCATTGGGTGTGGCCGACAGAGTCGCCGGTCACGGCGAACCACTAAACCCAACCATGTGGCGGTCAAGCTCGGCTTCGTTTTCTATGGCCACAAGAATACAAGATGGATCGGAGGGCTCAAATCTAATCTAATTCAGATCGGACGGTTCAGATTAACCCTAGCAATCTACGGCTCAGATTAGATCCTGAGTGGATCTAGGTGCGGCTGAGCTAGCGCCTAGGCGGCAGCCACGACAGCACAGGCGACGGCGGTGTCACTAGTCCCAATGGTTGCCGGCAATCAGCGGCACGGCAGCGCGAGGCGAAGGCAGAAACGGGTAGAGGGGAGAGAGGCGAAGCTCACCTGGGCGAAATGACGTCGGACGGCGACGGGAGGGGCCGGCGGCGAGCTTCAAGCGACGGGGTGTTTCGGGTCCTTGACGGCGACGATGCTCCGGTGGTCTTCAGCGGCTCGGAGGTGGCGGCCTCGCTTCTCGGCGTCCTGGTGAAACTAACAGAGGCGGCGATGAGTGCTATCGACGGCGGTGCTTGACTGGAACTCAGCGGCGATGACGGAGCAAAAAGCTACGGCGCTAGGGCACGGGAGGCTAGGGCGAGCTCGGTTGACGGCAGAAGGGGGTAGAGGGAGGTCTGGGGGTGCCTTATATAGCGGCGGGATGGCGATATTGGCTCGGGTACGACACCGCGGCGGCTAGGGTTCTACTCTGAAGTCCCGAAGCTTCATGGGTCTGGATAGAAGGCGATCTCAAGGGTCATTCTCCACGATTCTTGGGGGAAAAGGACGAGGAGATTGAGGGAATCAAAACCTCTCAACGGATTGGAGGCCCGAGCACATGCGGAGTCCGAATCGACGCGGATTAGACGCGGTGGCGGCGCGGATTGCCCGGCGCTCTCCGACCCGAGGTTGGAGACGATTCTGATGGGTAGGGCCCACTCGTCAGCGTAGAGAGCGGTGTGGGCGGCGGCATGCCGTGGGTTGGTGCGCGCGCGTGGGAGAGGGGTAAGTGCATAGTGTTGGGCTGGATTCGGCCCAGGTGCGGAGAGAGGGTTTTTATTTCTTTTTCTTTTATTTAAATGTTATGGAGTTTATTTAATTCACCAAAAATACTTTCCTTACTCAATTAATTCTCAGAAAATTCCAGAAAGTAAAGGATTAAGCAAAGTATTCTATAAAATTATTTCTAGACCCATTTTATTATAAATTTTCTCTGATTTTATTGTTTGCACTCCTGGAGATTTTTAAATCAATTTCTAAATTTCTTTTTTCACAATATATTTATATGGGATAAATTTCAGGGTGTTATAGTTGTGGAGGTCTACCACTTGCGCTCAATGTCATTGGGACTGCTGTGGCAGGCTATGTAGAATCAATTAGAATATGGAGGAGATTGAAGGCGTGGATGAAATGTTTGCTACGCTGAAATACAGCTTCATCAAGCTCACGCCTACTCAGCAACAGTGCTTTCTGTATTGCACTTTTTTTCCCAGAGTATGGATCTATTTGTAAAGAGCAACTTGTTGATTATTGGTTGGCTGAAGGTTTGCTACTCGATGATTGCGACAAGGGTAGTCAGATAATCCGAAGTCTTATTTCAGCGTGCTTGTTGCAGACCACTAGTTCAATGTCATCAAAGGTAAAAATGCACCACATAATCAGACATTTGGCGCTTTGGTTGGTTAACAGGGCAGATAGAAGTTTTGTTGTGAAAGCACGATGGCCTTAGATAATGCTCCACCAGCAATAGAGTGGAAAGAAGCTACAAGGATCTCCATCATGTCTAATAACATCACAGAGCTTTTTTTCTCGCCAAAATGCAAAAACCTCACCACACTGTTGGTCCAGAATAACCCAAAGTTGAACAAGCTAGGCTGTAGTTTCTTTAAATATATGCCGTCCTTGAAAGTGCTAGATCTATCGCACACTGCAATTACTTCCCTTCCAGAATGTGATACATTGGTTGCATTGCAGCATCTCAACCTGTCATACACACATATTATGAGATTACCTGAGCGCCTTTGGTTATTGAAACAGTTGAGGCATCTGGACCTCAGTGTGACTGTTGCACTTGAAGATACCTTGAACAACTGCTCAAGGTTACACAAATTGAGAGTGCTCAATCTCTTCCGCAGCCATTACGGGATTCGTGTTGTTGATGACCTGAATTTGGATTCACTGAGGACTCTACTGTTTCTTGGTTTCACTATTTATTCACAAGATGTTCTTAAGAAATTGAATGAGACTCATCCATTGGCAAAATCGACACATCGCTTGAACCTGAAGTATTGTGGAGAAATGCAATCAATCAAAATCTCTGACTTCAACCATATGAAACACCTCGAGGAGCTGCATGTTGAATCATGCTATGACCTGAATACACTGGTTGCCGATACTAAGCTGACGACGTCTTACCTACAAACACTAACCCTTTCTGTCCTTCCCTCGTTAGAAAATGTCCTTGTTGCACCAATGCCCCATAATTTTCGATATGTTCGCAAAATGTCCATTTCACAATGCCCCAAGTTGTTAAATATCACATGGGTCCGAAGACTTGAGAGGCTTGTCATATCCAACTGTGATGAGATGCTGACTATTGTTGAATAAGTTGCTGATAATACTGAAGAGCAATATGGAGCACAAACAATAAAAATGCAGGATCATCCTTCTGAAGAACAAGATGATCGTGCCATGGTAGAGTGCTCACGCGGTGTGTGGAATGATGATTACCAAAGCATCAATAGAGAATCAACCAATGCCACAATGATGCAACCTGACTTCCCAAAGTTGCGATCAATTGTGGTGACTGATGTGAAGAAGCTAAGAAGCATTTGCAAGTCAGGAGATTTTCCCTGCCTCGAGACTCTTCGAGTGGAGGATTGCCCAAATTTGAGAAGCATCCCACTGGGCAGCACTCACAACTGTGGTAAACTGAAGCAAATTTGTGGTTCGTCTGATTGGTGGAAGAAACTACAGTGGGAGGACAGGAGGAGGAGGAGGCACATATGGAGAGCATGTACTTCATCTCAAGACAGGATCCCGTTTCCAATTTTCAATTATGTACACTATTGACATTAGAGTCATTTTTTAGAACCAGCATTACAATCATTTTCATTGTATATATAATTCTTTCGTTTAAACGCGAGTCTAGTATATCCCAATGAGTAATTTAGCTTCGTATCACTCTTGTGACCTTTCAATCTGATGTTGTCCCGATTAAGATAGATTATTGTCGTGGATTATCTACTTTATTATAGGGATGAATTTAATATTTTAAGAAATAAGCTTAACAAATAGCTTATAACAAGTGGTCTAATCAATGTAATAGAATTTTTTGAGTAAATTTCGCATAACTACAGATATTTTGATCAAACTATCACAAAACTATATATTTAAGGTGTTGTATCATAATTCACAAAACTACAGATTTAGCATCAAATTTATTATAGAACTACATATTTAAGATTGAGTATCACAAAACTATATATTAAGTAGCAAATTTATCATAAAACTATAAATTTAATGCTAATTTGATCATAAAACTATAATATTAATAGCTCTAACATAACGTTAGTATTAGGGATTTAAACTAAAAAGTCCGTAGTTTTGTGAAATTTTCTTAATTTTTAGAGTAAATTTCATAAAACTAAAGGTGTTATGGTCCAAGTTGTATAAAACCACAAGGGTTTTGGCACGTGGCACATAACCCTAGCTATTATGGTCTAAAAATTTCATAAAACCATACCATTAACCAATTTAACTTGAACTATAGCAAAATAAAAATGCTTAATCTTATATGGGTACAATTTATATATGATGTATCAAATAACTTAAAAATTTGACATAATTTTATATATAATTTTAGAACTCATAATTATGATGGATCAAAAAATAATTGGTCAATAGTGTGGTTTTATGAAACTTTAGGATCATAATACCAATAGTTACGTGACACGTACAAAAACCATGTGGTCTTGCGCAACCTGGTCCATAATATATGTGGTTGTGTGAAATTCACTTATTTTTTTAAAGAAAACAAATTTTTTAGTCATGAAGCAAATAACTCGCGATAAATAATCTAATAAAATAGCTGCGAAAAGCCATTGTTGACGGTTGTAGAAGACGGGTAAGGTTGCCTTAAGATTAGTGTTAGACAGACAGGTGGGAGAGAGCCGGCCCCAAAGCTCCCAACGCACACATGCGGCGGCGGCCGCGGCGGTGCACACATGCGCTCCGCCGCCCGCGTCCGCCTCTCGCCCAAACCGAGAGCCAACCAGCAACCTTCTCCTCCGTTTCAGCTCGCCCCCGCTGCCGTCGCGGCGCTCGGCTCCCACCCCGACACCTCCTCCTACGCCAGCCTCCTGTCCTCCCTCTCCATAGAGTGCCTCGCCATCCACGCCCGCCACCCGTTCGACGCAAGTCCCCCGAGAGCCCGCCACTCTCAGACATGCAGGGCCTTGCACGGCCGGATACTGCGGGGCGGCCTGTCCCTCCAGGAACGCCTTGGCGACGCGCTCGTCGAGCTATACTGCAAGTCCGGCCGTGTGGGCTATGCCTGGAGCGCCCTGGGCTACGTCGGGGCGCGGGCTTCAGGTGCGGCGAGCTCCTTGCTGTCCTGCCATGCGCGGTCGGGGTCCCCTGGGGATGTTCTCGGTGCGTTTCGGCATATCAGGTGCGCTGCCGGTGGCCGGCCGGACCAGTTTGGCCTTGCGGTCGTTCTGTCGGCGTGTTCCAGGCTGGGTGTTCTTGCTTACGGCAGGCAGGTGCATTGCGATGTGGTCAAGAGCGGGTTCAGTTCCAGTGCCTTCGGCGAAGCGGCGTTGGTGGACATGTATGCCAAATGCGGTGATGTGGCCAATGCTCGCAGGGTGTTTGATGGGATTGCTTTCCCAGACACGGTATGCTGGTCAAGCATGATTGCTTGCTATCATCGAGTTGGACGCTACCAGGAAGCTTTGGCTTTGTTTTCTAGGATGGATAAGATGGGCTCTGCTCCGGATCAAGTGACACTTGTTACCATCATTTCCACTCTTGCAAGCTCAGGCAGGCTGGACCATGCAACGAGTTTGCTGAAGGATATGCCTACACCAAGCACAGTTGCTTGGAATGCTGTCATATCCGGCCATGCGCAAAGTGGACTTGAGTTTGATGTGCTTGGCTTGTACAAGGACATGAGGAGCCAGGGATTATGGCCCACTAGATCAACTTTTGCCAGCATGCTAAGTGCAGCAGCTAACATGAAAGCTTTTGTTGAAGGCCAACAGACACATGCTGCGGCAGTAAGGCATGGCTTGGATGCAAATGTATTTGTGGGAAGTTCTCTGATCAACATGTATGCTAAATGTGGCTGCCTCAGTGATGCAAAGAATGTGTTTGACTTGTCCTGTGAAAAGAACATTGTCATGTGGAACGCTATGCTCACAGGGTTTGTTCAGAATGAATTGCCAGAGGAAGCTATTAGAGTGTTTCAGTATATGAGGAGGTATGCCCTTCAGGCTGATGAGTTTACGTTTGTCAGCATTCTTGGTGCCTGCACCCACTTGAATTCCTTTTATCTAGGAAAACAAGTACATTGTGTAACAACCAAGAACTGCATGGATATAAGCTTGTTTGTTGCTAATGCAACATTAGATATGTACTCGAAATTTGGAGCAATTGGTGATGCGAAGGCACTATTCAGTCTAATCCCTTACAAGGATTGTGTATCCTGGAATGCCCTTATAGTCGGACTTGCACATAACCTAGAGGAGGACGAAGCAGTGTGTATGCTCAAAAGGATGAGGCTGGATGGTATAACACCAGATGATGTGTCTTTTTCTACTGCAATTAATGCTTGTTCCAATATTCGAGCCACTGAAACTGGAAAGCAGATCCATTGCCTGGCCATCAAATATAGTATCTGCTCAAATCATGCTGTTGGTAGTTCTCTTATTGACTTGTATTCAAAGCATGGAGATGTAGAGTCTTCTAGGAAGGTTTTGGCACAAGTAGATGCGGGTAGTATAGTACCAATAAATGCTTTAATTACAGGTCTTGTGCAGAACAATAATGAAGATGAAGCAACACAGCTGTTTCAGCATGTTCTAAAAGATGGTTTAAAGCCCTCCAGTGTTACATTTTCAACCATTCTTTCTGGTTGTACTGGATCTCTCAGTTCAGTTATTGGCAAGCAAGTTCATTGTTACACACTGAAGTCTGGTCTTCTGTATGATGATACTCTCCTTGGTGTTTCACTGGCTGGAATATATTTGAAGTCCAAAATGCTTGAGGATGCAAATAAACTCTTATCAGAGATGCCAGATCACAGAAACCTGTTCGAGTGGACAGCTATCATTTCAGGGTATGCTCAAAATGGTTATGGTGATCACTCCCTGGCATCATTTTGGAGAATGCATCATTATAATGTTCGTTCAGACGAGGCGACATTTGCAAGTGTTCTTAAAGCCTGTTCAGATGTAACAGCTCTTGCAGATGGACAAGAGATACATGGCCTCATCATTAAATCTGGATTTGGTTCTTATGAAACTGCAATCAGTGCCCTCATTGGCATGTATTCCAAGTGTGGGGATGTCATGTCTTCCTTTGAAGCCTTCAAAGAATTGAAAAACAAACAAGACATAATGCCATGGAACTCTATGATTGTTGGATTTGCAAAAAATGGTTATGCTGATGAGGCACTCCTGCTTTTCCAGAAGATGGAGGAGTTGCAGGTAAAGCCTGACGAAGTTACATTCCTAGGTGCCCTAATTGCTTGTACCCATTCTGGGCTAATTTCTGAAGGTCAGCATTTCTTTGATTCCATGAGAAAAGTTTATGGACTAACACCTAGACTAGATCATTATGCCTGTTTTATTGATCTCCTTGGACGTGGTGGTCATCTTCAAGAGGCTCAAGAAGCTATTGACCAGTTGCCTTTCAGACCTGATGGTGTGGTCTGGGCCACGTATCTTGCAGCATGCAGAATGCACAAGGATGAAGAAAGGGGGAAAATTGCAGCAAAGAAACTTGTTGAGTTGGAACCACAATACTCATCCACGTATGTGTTGCTTTCAAACTTACATGCTGCTGCTGGTAACTGGGTTGACGCTAAGGTAGCTAGAGAATCAATGCGAGAAAAAGGAGTGGCAAAATTACCAGGATGTAGTTGGATTACAGTGGGAAACAAGACAAGCTTATTTCTTGTACAGGATAAATATCACCCCGACAATCTTAGCATCTATGAAATGCTAAGTGATCTAACTGGAGTGATGAAGAAAGATGATGATATTGAGGAGTATGGTCTGCTTACCTAGCTGAAATGCTTGCTTGAGTGTGCTGCACTGCTGCTTATGAGCAAGGGCCTTAATTTATCTGCTGGATCATCCAGGACCTTCAATGAATGCATGTTTGCTTACTCGAGGAATTTGGTAAGTTATGCACATTATTTGTTCAAAAATACATGTACTAGTATCAATCAGTGGTTTAGGTTACAGGTCAAAAAAAAAAATCAGTGGTTTAGGTTCTAATTGCTTTACTTGCTGCAATTGTGGCACCAGAATTTGAAAAGCATCAGCACCACTAGAGTGTTTGTTGTTTTTACTTGTTCAAGGGATCTTACTTTTGTGTGCCCATAACACTTCCTTTCTAGATGCCACCAAGCAAGATAGATGATATTGGATTGGCAAATGATACAAGTTTCAAACTTTCAATACCAGAAGTGGACATGATAACGGGCCTGCTATTTCTTCTCTGTAAGCAATATTTCATGATCTCCAGCTATTAGAATGTTGTCTTGCTTTTGTCCCAACTTTTTTTCCCTGCTCTCGTTCGAAATCCTACTTTAGTCTCATCTGACTTAGCCTTTGCCTATTTTTCTCTTTCCAGAAACAATTCATAGAAAATTATTTTCATGGAAGACATCTGGCTATATTTGTAAAAGCACCTCCTCAAGTAAACTGTTATGTCAGAAACAGTCCAAACAATAAAGTAAGATTCCTTTTTAGTTTTTACATAAATTATTTTCTCAACAAAATTATGTGAAAGCAACCACATTTTCTCTGCATCAGCGAAGTCTGTAATTTCGTAAATATGCAAGATGTTATCTCCTATTAGCAAAATCCTATCACCAGAAGATAACCTTCTCTCAGTGGTTTCTGTTCCTCACTTCGCATTCCAAATTTTAAAGCAATGTTCATTCTTTATTTAATTGCTGGCAAATAAATTTTAACATGCACTTATGTTAATCAAAGGAAGAATTACAGTTAAGAAGTAAGCTATTTGTGCAAATAAGAAAGAATTGTAGTTAAGCTCCAAGATATTGTGTACCACATTTCACAAATTTCCTTTGCTTAGATGCAATTTTTTTTTTCTGAGTGGGATGTGGTGTAGAATTATATATACTGCCAGGTAGTAATTTAGTGATGGTTCAAGCACAACAAAAAATATGATGAATGCATTTTCCCCATGTAAACTGCATGGGTGAAAATTAGTACTTATTCTGAAATTAAAGTTGATCTTCCAAGTACTCCCTCCGTCCCTAAAAGAGTGTAGTTTCAGCTAGTCAAAGAGAGATTGAGTAAGAGGTTAAAAGACTACTATGTTCTTAATGTGGACGGAAAACAATGATAAGGGAGAAAACAAGGAGGAGAAGAGAATACTACTGGTTGGATGGTTAAAATGGTGAAGTGGTATTAAAGAGATTTAGTGGAACCCACTCTAAAAATATACTCTTTGTGAGACAAATCCTTATACTAAAACTATACTCTTTTAGGGATGGAGGGAATAGGAAAGACCACTGACCAACATAGACTCACAGAATATCACATACTTGTTGACAAGTACCCTTTTTCTGAAAAGAATATAATGTGAAAACTAACAATCAGCATGCCAAATTTTTAAGCCTGATCTGACAAAGCTGTTAATCCTTTGTTAATATTTTCTATCCTATTATACAAGAAACAATATTGTCTCAAATGTATCTTAACTTCTGTAGGGATAACAGGGCGCCAACACTGGCCATGTGAATACTTATTCTTCAACTATTGTGAAAAAACGTGAATAATTAGCTAGTAAGTATATATCTACACAAACAGTTATAGATGTTCACGAATGAGGCAGTATGTTGGTCCTTGTTGCTTAATTCAAAGCTACTGTCTTCCCTTCACAAACATCACATACAATCGAACCAAGGCCTCCACAGTATGGACACTTCGTGTCTTCACCAACCCACTCCAAGAACTGCGTTTTGAGAAGTTAACAGAAAGGTGCATATCAGAGAAGACGGAGCATACTTCTATTAGCTATATGATGCGAGTGTGCAACTGGAACTTTAGCTTACCTGTGGTTCAATGTTCGGCTCACCTGTTCCATCACATTCTGCAGGAAGATAGGAAGGTCTTATCAGTAGTCACACAAGCAGCTCATTTCTCCGTACATTACAAATGCTGTACATGTTGTGCACCAAGCAGCAGGTTTTATTACCTACGCACATAAGGCGGCCTTCACCCCGACAAGAGATGCACTTCTTAATTGATGCATCGGTAGCACTGGTGATTGGTTTATTCTTCTGTGTTAGCCTAGATGGGTCTTCCCACCTGTTTTCACCGATGAGAAACACTCTGTGTTCGGACAACTCCACTCCTGAGACACCATTTCTTTTCACAACAGTTTGTTGAACCTCTGCAATTTCTGTTATCGCAGGAATAGCTGCTCCATTTATGTCATCCTACAAAAAAATTACATTAGAATCTCATGTCATGACTACAGGGACTGCTTGTCGCTTGAACCTAATGTGTTTGCAAAGTCATGTCATGACTACAGGTACTGCTTGTCGCTTGAACCTAATGTGTTTGCAAAGGAAGGTCTAGTAAGTTTGGTGGGAGCAACTGCTGCAAAATTGCAGAAGTAGCAATTTTTTTGTTCAGAAAAGATAAGTATGTTTTGGTAAACACAGAAAGTATTACTTCATATCCGTTGCATGTTAGTTTGCCTTTATAACTGTTACTCCCTCGGTCCTAAAATATAACCACCTTTCTAGCTTAAAAACTAAAAAGATTGCTATATTTTAGGACAGAGTTAGTATGTATTTTGTATTCCATATCTAACTTAAACTAGCAATAGTGTTATCAAGTAAATAGGATGGAGCAAAAAGTTGGTTGGTTCGACTCACTTTTGTTTTCACATCCTGCCCAGTTTGTCCTGTAAATAACCTGTCAAGTAGAGCCGACGTCATAATTCCATCCTCCAAAATCCCTACTGTTGCCTGCAACAGAAAGTACTTCCACACACAAGTTTATATGGGCTTAACAGTTTGCTATCTGAAACTGTAATATTTTTGTAAACGCGTTATTTGCTCCACATCTTTAAACATACGATTTCTCAAAAATAATTCCTTAAATTGTATTGATTAGACCATCTATTCTAAACTATTTAAGAAATTTATTTTTTAAATATTAATTTATTGTGTTTATAAAAAAATAATCCGTATCAATGATTAAAGAAAAACAGCCTTAGTGAACGAATAATGAGGCAGTAACCTGCCATGTCTTCACAGCTCTTTCGGTGCCAGACGAGAAGCTGGAGAACTCCATGTCTTCTTCGCCCGAATAATAACCCAGCTTTTCCAAGGCTTCCTGCATTAGGTGCAAAAGACTTGAAATTATTTATACTACAGAGTAACCTTCAACTGTAACTGCTACGGTGCTACCCATTGGCTAGTTGGAACAATCATTCGACAACCAGTATCTTGGCAAGTTTATCTCATTGCAAAAAGGTTAATTGCACGTTTAGAAGAAAAAAAATCTGCTGGCAATAGAGCATTACCAATTTGCCATCGTGCAAAAAATATCGTATTCACTCTATGACAGTTAGCAGTTTGTAACCACCACAAGTCCGTCGCAACCGAACAAATTATGCTGCGGCGCGTCAGCTCGAGCATAGCTGATGCATTGCGAATCCTAGCCAGAACGAGAGGTGCACGACAACGCTGACCTGCATCGCGCGCACGTCCTCCCCTTCGGCACCCACCCTCAGCGTCCTCCTCCCGCCGCCGCCGCCGCTCTTCGCCTTGGCCTTCTTCTCCTCGACCACCACCACCTCCTTCCTCACCTCGACCCCCTCCTCCCCCACCAGCGCCGGCCTGGGCGCCGCCGCCGGTGGCGGCACCGTGGGAACAGCGGGCGCGAGCGCGGGTGAGGCGGCCACGGCGGTGTCGACGGCCGGTAGAGGGCGCGGCTCCACCTCAAGTGCGCCGAGGCGGACGCGGAGCGCCGCGATCTCGGCGAGGAGGGCCTCGCGCTCGGCGCGCCACCGCGACTCCTCGCGGAGCCACCGCTGCTCCTCCCGCAGCCAGCGCTGCTCCTCGCGCAGCCACCGCGCCTCCTCACGCTCCTCCCACGACGACGACGAGGAGGAAGAATTTGCCGAGCACCGGAGAAGGACGGCGCGGCGCGGGAGGCGGCCGGGCCTAAGCCGCGGGCGGTGGAACGAGGTGATGAACGGGAACGCCGCCGCGGTGGCGATCATGGTCGAGGAGGAGACGGCGCTGAGCTGATGTAGTGAGCGAGGAAGTGGCGCGCGGGGAGCAGAGATTAGCACCGGATATTTCTCGATGTCCCGCCGGGTGATATTTTTACCAACGATACGCTAGCATTTTTAATTTTTAAAAAATTTAAAATTTTTGAAAACAGACAGTCCAAAAATTTATTTCTAAATTTAAATCTTTTGACATGCCGTGCCGCCTAACGTGCCCTGTCCTGTCAAAACCCTTAACTAGCGTGTCAAGAGATTCAGATTTAAAATACGTTTTTAAAGACCCTATTTCTTAAATTAAAAATTGAAAAGTTTCAAAAAATTAAAAAGAATACGATACGCTACCATTTGCCAGCGACTACGAGAGCAACATGCATGTGGCCTACAGGTAAAGCTAAGTTTGGGCTGGTTAGCTGGGCCAACGAAACCATTCCGTGCTAACACGGCCTATTCTGACCTTACCAACCTTTCGGCCTCGATGGGCTCCGGCCTCCTCCTCTCTGGCTCTCAACAAGTCGTGACTATGCTTAGACGGAAACAAACAACTGAAGCTAGCTAAAACCACCGCACCACAAAGACACTCGGGGTCCCTTTAACGGGGGGAGCTAGTGCGACCCGCGCGCGTCATACATCACGCCGTCCATACGGCATTAACCCTAATCACTTTTCTTATTATTATTATTAGTACTTAATAATTTTTAATTATATAAAATAGTACATAAATAAGTATAGTTAAAAGTTTTAGATTTCAGTTGAAAGTTTCGAAAATCTAATTAAAAGTTTTAAATTTTGGGTTAAAAATTTAAAATTTGAGTAGATTTTTTAAATTCTTAGTTGATAGTTTTAAATTTTGAGTTAAAAGTTTCAAAAATTAAATTAAAAGTTTCAAAATTAGAGATGAAAGTTTTAAATTAGTGGTATAAAGTGTACTCGATTTTTTTAATTTTTTTATTTTTTACTGGGCATGTGAACAGTGCACGTGGGGCTAGCTCAACGCGTACGCCCAGGAGCTTTCTCGCTTTTAAGAGGGCTCTCCATCTTTTCTGGAGCTATAGTCTAATCAAACGTTCTAGCTCTATCTAAAAAGAGAGCGGAACAGATTAAATTAATCTAAAAATATAAACTAGAAGAGATGAAATGGGGCTTAAGCCATTTTACTTCATAGCTAGTTCCAAAAGTTAGATTTAGAAGTTAGAACTCCGCTAAACAAACCCCCAACTTTAGCTGCAGAATCTGTCAATCTGATCACCACATAGGCACAAGACATGAAGCATGTTGACGGAACGGCTCTGTATCACAGACCGACCGGATTAGATGTCGCCATGTCTGTCGATCTACTTGACGTGGAGGTGAAATCTCCTCTCACTGCCATATCTACCAAAGCACGGACGGCGACACACGTTTCTTCATCCGTCTAGTTGGATAGTTGGGTATTAGTACTAACAAAGCAACAATTCTCCATCTACTTTGTCAATTAACCTTGGTTCTTGTCGGAGAAAGTCCCGTGCACCGCTTTTCCAATGGTCGGTGAATTTGTCAATATCTATCTGGTCGTTTCGCATGTTCGCCTCTTCCCCTCTGAATTAGCTGCAGATTATAATTTCCACGTGTTGGTAGTTATGGTCAGGGCCTTCGTCTTTCGTATCCACGCAAGTTAACAACGTGATCAATTTGAGAATCTTGAGAACTTACGGGGTGACGATCTCTCCCTAGACGGACCAGTCTAGAGGAAAAATAATGTTCGTGCACAATAACGTCTTAAACTGAGAAACTGCATCCATGTATGTCATGTATGGTTAGATCGCTTGATGGGCTTCTCTACCTGCCTGATTAATCCCAAGCATGCATTCAAGCGGCTTGTAGTTACAGAAAGAAAAAACTCCGCATGTACATGGTTATCTCTGAAGTTGAACAATCAAAATACAACGACCATATATTTCGTTGGATTTATTCGAACACAAAAATTGAAGATTAACACATGCAAGTTAATACTTCCTTCGGTCAAATTTATTTGATGCTGTGAGAACTGAGTTTAATTCTTTCAACGTCAAATATTTTTTACTAGAGTGGGTAATTACTTCGCTCTGTCTTTGCATCTGAAAATTTTTCACCCTGTGCGTGCAGGGCGTTGCATTCATGCATCCATGCACGGTTCAACTGTCGCGTGCATGCAGCAGGAGGAGAGGCTTAATTAGCTTTGTCGTGTAGGGTTCCCCCTCAACTGCACGCTGCATGCAGTTGAACTGTTGCATTCAATGTAAAACCACCTCGTCCATCGATCTCTATATATACAAACAGACCGATCGATGGCACATGAAACATGCAAGATCTTTTTCATCTACCGTACGTATTTTATACCTTAATTTGGGCCGGGTTCTTTGCCTCATTGAACTGGATCATACTGCAGCCTCGTCAAGTTCAGAAAATGGCAGGAATAGGATGCAAGGCCTGGATCTATGCCTTGGTCGTTTCCTCTCTCCTGCTGCTGATGCTGCTCCCATGGGCATCTGCAATCCACAGGAGCAACTTCCCCGCGTCGTTCATCTTCGGCACGGCCACCTCCTCATATCAGGTCTGTCTCTCTCTCCCTCTCTTCAGGTGCTCCCTACTACCTCTAGGGTGGTAAGATCGATCGACGATAAATCCTGACCGTTAAATTTTTATTTGTTTTTGTCTAATGATAAATATATTTCCAGCACCTAATTAATTGATCGATGATAGCAGAAAAGGGAAGCACTAATTAACATAATTATCCTTTCCAAAGTTTAACCACATGCAAGAAATCAGTGGTCGGATAAAATCCCAACGTCCAACCCACTACATGGTCGGCACGTTCATTATTTCAAAGACTATTAAGTTTGGTTATTTAAATTCGGTTGGATATAAAGATGTACAATATTGAAAAAAAAATAAAAGTGCCTAATTCGAATTTGAAATTATGGTAAATGATATTATTTCATTAATTACTTACCTATTAGGCTTCAACGTTTCTTAATACTCCTTTTTGTTTTGGTAAAAAAAAGAGGAAACTTTCGGAACTAATAAATTTTAGTAGAATAGCCATGAATATATTTGGTTTGGTACTTCAAAATTTTAATAGGGCTAAAAGTGACAACAAACTATACATGCTCTTAATCTCTAACCCCGGTAGGACTGTTTTCTTTCAAACGAGGTAGATTCTCGAAACTCTTGCTTACCATTCAAAGTGGTGGAATATTGCTGAAACTGACGTGTGCTTTAGAGAGTTTGTTGGGCGATGAACTGTTAGAAGGTACAGAGAAAGGCAATTGCCGAGAGAGGCTCAAGACTAATTAAAGATGGCACAAATGGCGACCGAATTTAAATCTATGGCCAAAGGTCGTGTTTTTTCTTTTTTTTTACAAGGTAAAGGAGGGTAGGAGATTTTTTTTGATCAGCACGTTCTTTTTAGCTTATTCACCGGAATTATTAAAAATAGATTATTGCTTTGTGATTTGAAAATACTACTTTTCTTAAAATTTTTCTTTGTTTTGCATTCCTTAGACTATTTATTTTAAACTATTTGTTAAGTTTATTTACCAGAATATTTAATTTAATTTCTATAACAGTAATTTTTAGAAATGGATTAAAACCCGGCCTCTATACCAACATGGATGTAAACAGCCACGCTATAAACAAGTAGCATAATCACAGCAATAATATACTCACATAATCTAATTAATCTAAATTAAACTGGGCACAAAACTTTGGTCCCCTAGGGCCATTTTTTTTTGTTTTTCTTAAATGGGGTCGTTGGGAGTGGGTGTGGCGTGTGGTTCGGACTTAGCTACAAAACTAATGTCCATTCGATATACCGTACTGACTGCAATGTTTTTTCTGTAGATTGAAGGTGCATATCTAGAAGGCAACAAAAGTTTAAGCAACTGGGATGTGTTCACTGAATTTTTACTGTTACTAATTTAATTTTTTTAATTTACAAAATAATTTTGATTTGGATTATTTGCAAAACTAACCTTGCCGCCCTGGCCACGACGGTATTAAAAACCGCGTGGCTCAGGGCGACGAATGGATCCCGTCACCTGGGGCTACGGCCCGCGGCCGTTAGCCACGGGGAGGCACGTGCCGTCCCCCAGGGCGACGAATGCATAGGAACCGTCTGCCCCAGCGATCGGACGGTCCGAATCCAAACAAATTATTAATAACCGCTGCGCTAACTACCTTAAAACAGTCATAACTTTCGCATACAGTCTCGGAATCGGGCAAATAAGTACTCTACCGGACATCTACGAAAATTTTACATCCGCTTCCTTCGACTTTGTCGGGTTTGTCCAAAAAATTTTACGAATCGGCCGGGAAGATTGAGTTTTTGACAGGTCCGAAGTTTCAGCACGGTTTTTAAAGAACACTCATAATTTTCTAACAGGCCACATCTTACATCGGTTTAGACTGCAACCTTTACGAGATTTTGCATTCCTCGTGTTTTGCTGAGTTGAGAAAAAAATATCAAAAAAAAAGAAAAAAATTTTTGCAGGCGGCCCTAGATTCGGACCGCCGATCGCTGTGCGGACGGTCTATGCATTCGTGCCCTGGGGACCGGCGGCGAATGCCCCCGGGGGCCGAATGCAAAATTACATTCGTTCGCCTCAGTTCCAGGGCGCGAATGCATATTTTGCATTCCGGCCCGGGTAGGGCGGGACGATGCAATTTTGCATTCGGCCCCTGGGGCATTCCGCCGCCGTCCCCAGGGCGGTGATCCACGTGGCTCTCCCCGTGGCTAACGCGCCGGGGCCGTTAGCCCCCGGGTGACGGGATGCCATTCGCTGCCCTGGGCCAACGGCGGTTTTTAAATACCGCCGTAGCCAGGGCGGCAAGAGGTTAGTTTTGCAAATGATCCAAATCAAAAATTACTTTTGTAAATTAAAAAAAAATTAAATTAGTAACAGTAAAAATTCTTCAGGTATGTTCTCAGTTTCTCACCTCTGATTGTGATTGTCGTGATCTGTTTTAGTCCCTCCCTGTTGGAATGGGTCGGGATATGAACTTGCAATATGGGCCTTTATCCACGAGGATGGACGAATTGTTTTACTGTTATAATTTAAAATTTTTTAATTTATAAAACTAAATTTTAATTTTTTAAAAATACACTCTTGCGCCGTGGGCAGGGTGGCATTTAAAAACACGCCCGTGGCCAGGGTGGCAAATGCGGGCCACGGGGCGTCACCTAGGCCGGTGATGGCGGCCCACGTCTCAGCTGGCGCAGGGGGCCAATGGTGGCATTGCCACCTTGGGCCAACGGCGGCGGAATGGCTGAGGGGGCGCCGAACGCAAATACATTCGCCCGCCGTTCCCGTCAGGGCGGCGAATGCATTTTGCGTCGGCCCCTGCAGCATTTGCAATTACAAATTTAAATATTTTCTTGCCATATTTTAACCCAAAATTTTGAAAATTTATTTCTCTAAAATGATTCTAAATTCTATTTATTGTGCCATTGCATTTATTGGGTCGATGTTAAAAAAAACAAATATCATAGATTATTTCACGTCGTGAAGAAAACTTGTCAACTGAGGGTATTTCCGGATCGCCACTTCGCATTCCACTCCTCGTATGTCCGGATCGCATCGCAATCCACTCCTCCTGTCTTTCGCCTACACGCTTCATAAAATTTAGTTTTAATCGTGGTTTAGGGTATGTTTTTTGAAGTTTTTTTTATAATCCGATGATGGTGAGCGTTGGTTTGTAAAATCGTACTGATTATTTTTTTAATTTTATTTTCGGTAATACTTAATTAATGATATGGTAATAGGCCGGTCCGTTTTACGTGAGGGGCTTTAGGACCCCCAGGCGAACAGAATGTTAGGGCCTATAAATTTTTTCCCAAATTTTTGCGCAATGTACGTATTGAATGATTTTTAATTCGACATTGGGAGACGGGGAGGAGTGGATTGTGAGTGCCGATCCGGACATATGAGGAGTGGAATGCGAGTGGCGATTCGAAAATACTCTCAGTTTGACAAGTTTTCTTCACGACGTGAACAATCTATGATATTTGGTTTTTTTTAACATCGACCCAATAAATGCAATGGCACAATAAATAGAATTTAAGAATCTAATTTTGAGAAATAAATTTTCAAAATTTTTGAGGTTAAAAATTAGCAAAAAAATAAGGCAGAAAAATTAGCAAGAAAATTTTTAAATTTGGTAATTTGCAAATGGCTGCAGAGGGCCGAACGCAAAAATGCATTCGCCCCCCTGGGGGACGGTGGCAAATACATTTTTGCGTTCCGGCCGGCCCGCATGGAGCCATTCGCCCGCCGTGGCCTAGGGCGGGCAATGCATGTGGCCCCGGCACTGACGCCGTGGGCCGCTGTCACGGCTGGTGACGCGCCGTGGGCCCTGGCCATTTGCCGCTCTGAGCCATGGCGGTTTTTAAATGCCGCCCTGGCCCACGGCAGCAAGAGTGTATTCCTGTAAAAAAAAATTAAAATTTTGTTTTGTAAATTAAAAAATAAATTAAATTATTAACAGTAAAAATTCGAGGATGGACTACGCATCATGGGCTTCTGAATCAGACCTTAAATAGGAAATTCTATCAAAACAAGACCTAATGAAATTATGAAAATTTCATGTAGAAAACGTACTAGAACACGATTTTGATCAGTATGGGGCAACTGCAAAAGGATATTTACACTGCTTATTTGTCAATACTTCTGCGTGTGTTTCAGGAAGGATCAAAGACTGAAGCAACGGCGATGTCGCGGATGATCACTATCACCGCTACGAGGTGCAAAGTGCAAACATCATATATCCGCTTTCACAAAGAGTGACAAAGATTGGCTAAACCAACATGGTCCTGAATTTTTCCTCTTGACAGGAGGACGTTGAGCTGATGAGCTCCCTCGGCGTAAATGCCTATAGGTTGTCGATATCATGGGCCAGAATTCTTCCAAGTGAGTTACTCTCATAATCTCATTGCTACGTTTTCCCCTGGCCAACTCTGCATACTGTGTCTCATCTCACCTTACGCCTAACAAAAAAAAATTGTGCTGCTTTTGCTGAGCATAGAAGGGAGATTTGGCAGAGTCAACCCAGCAGGCATTGATTTCTACAAGAACTAATCGATTCTCTTCTGCTGAAAGGTATCATCGATCATCACCATGTGTCCGTGTGCATTACAAAATTCTTCCTTTTTTCCATATTTCAGCTCTGAACCTGTACCCATCTGATTCTTGAGCAGGAATACAGCCATTTGTCACCCTGAGCCACTGAGCCACTATGACATTCCACAGGAGCTCGAAGACATACGGAGCTTGGCTCAACGCTGAGATACAGTACGCGCGATTAATTCCCTAATCAGACAACAACTTATTCACATTACATATTTTTAATAGTAAACTTCGTTACAATTATTTTTATCAAAACTATCAATTTATTGTAACATTATCTAGCCATGCAAGCTGATGATTTTATTAGTGCACTGTAACTTTATTCGGTGATGAGTCTAGTGTAGATTAATTAATCTATTAAAATTAAATGTTTAGCCTAATTATGATCACCTAATACGGAATTGGGTACTATCCGGTGCGGATGTAGAGGACGGAGCTCCTCGAACCTCACCGGTGCTCGTCGGGGATGTAGGAGTAGTACGGGTGTGGTAGTGAAAGCCCTCCGGTCGCCACCTACACTGCCCGAGAACGGTCCTTTTCTTCCCTTTCAGTGTTCTAAGGATCAGCTAGGGTTTAGGGTTGTCGGGAGAGAGGAACCGTGAGAGAGATCGTCACCTATCTCACGGCCGGCCTCTCCCTTTTTTATATTGGGCTGAGGGAATCGGGGCTGCTCCAAAAAGGAATGTCTTGGCGCGCTTCTGATCATCACGCGTAGCTTAAATGGAAAGCGATCGTGATCGCTGTGATCACGCACGGCACAGATGGAAACAACCATGCGTGATCACCTCGGGTTTCCATGCCGAGAGATATAATTCCAACATTCTCCCTCTAATCTTGAGGCTAATGAATCCGTTTTCAGTAGTATAGTTTCCTAAAGCAACGCGTCAAGGTAGTTAGTCGTGCGCTATCAAAACTCCGGTACCTATAGTTCACTATAGAACTTTGAAAGAATTCTGTCTAATTCTAATGGGAGTTAGTTGAGACTAATGCCCCTATATCCAGAATCATTGATTCAAAGGCATTCAGTTATTCCCATGTTGGCTACATGATATTTAAATAAGTTGGGAGGTGAGCCTTTGGTTAGCGGATCTGTGAGCATTGACTTAGTACTAATATGCTCAACATTAATGGTTTGATTCTGGATTCTATCTTTACAGCATGATTATTAATGTCGATGTGTTTTGCAGCACCACTCGACTTGTTGTTACTCCAATAAAATACTGCGGCTTTATTGTCGCAGTATAATGTGAGTGGTTTTTCAATGCTGTCAACCACTCTCAGCCTAGAGATGAAGTTCTTAAGCTATACGGCCTGCCCCGTAGCTTTATAACATGTCACAAATTCTGCCTGCATTGTCGACGATGCAATCAGTGTTTGTTTGGAGCTTTTCCATGAGATTGCTCCTTCTGTAAGGGTGAAGACATGACCTGATGTTGACTTCTTAGTGTCTACACACCCGGTAAAATCAATGTCTGAGTAGCCTAGGACTTTAAGCTTATCAGACTTTCTATATGTTAGTATGTAATGCTTAGTGCCTTACAAATAGCGCAGGACTTTTTTTACAGCCTTTCAGTGGTCTAAATCTGGATTTGACTGAAATCTGCCAAGCATCCCTATTACAAATGTGTAACACCCCCGCCCTGGCCCACCTACAGTGACACCGAAGAGGAAGCGCCGTAGGAGATTGGCGTAAACCAACTCCCACGGAACCGCGATGCCGGTATCAGTCCCAGGAAATATTGTTGGTACCTGCAGTCAACCGAGATATACCATAGCAACTAAATAAATATATATTATACCTTTATAAGTTGTAACTTTGGGCAAGCCTTGAGTAGCAACTTACAAACAGAACAGCAGTAGCGGAACAACGACGCAGCGGGAACCCAATTCACAAGCAACGGCTTGGAGTTAGGAAAGAAACTCTAATCTTCACTTCAACTTCACTCTTCCTGAAGAAGGGGAAATGGAGATGGATTGAGTACATACGTACTCAGCAAGTCACAGAAAAAGTGACACATGCAGGCTACCAAAGGAAGGCTGGGGCTTATTTCACAATCCTTTTTATTTGAAAACATTTTCAAAAACCGGAAGTGTGAGTTGTCTCATTGTGACTGGAAGGAGGCTCTCGCCTCGATCCTGTTCGCGAATTGCTTTTCAACAACTCAAGCGGACAAATCAGATTTAAATTGTTTTTAGGTATTCCTATACCGCCTGTCGGACCACGACAATGGTTCAGTGGGTCTGCCCTTAAGCAGCTTTCCACTGTATTCTCATCTATTACTTTATTTTCACTTTCATTCTTCCTAAGATGTCATCTCATTCTTCCTCTATTATTTTCCTTTCACTTTCGTCCTATCCAGGACATCATCTCAACTCATATTCCATTCCAGTGACTTCTCGAGCCATCCATAATCTCAACTCAAATCACACACTGCTTCCACTGCGGGAAGCCTAATTTATGATACCATTCGACATCCCGGGTCACACAGTCCCATTTCAGACCACTCAGGTCATCCATCAGCCATTAAGATCGATTCTGGTAACGATTCTCATGCCTAAATCTCTTTTGCAAAGCACTGGCAAACAAATCTATGCTAGAGGAATCACCTCACACTTGCCCGTAACCGTGGGCACGGCTGTTCGAACAATTTGTTAACCTTTGCAAATGGTGCACGCTTTACCCACACGACGTGAGCTTACTTCCTGCACTCGTTAGCGGGGAAGGTTCGCGACAAGGCCTTTCCAAAGCCTACCCAGGATAGCACGTTGCCCTATAAATGGGTTCTCAAACCAAGTACCAAGAACTCATTTCCTGTACTCAGGGACGGGGGTATATCGTCTTCTTGGCACCCAGCCGCTCCAATATTTATTAGCCACCGAACGATCCTGGAAACGCTAGTTACTCAGCTAGGGGCGTTCCATTCCACCCGTGTGGTCGCACTATGAGATGCTTGGATAAAATTCCCCAAGGAAACGGTCCTTATATACGAATACGAAGTACCACCATACAGGCGATCACTTTACACCGCGGATTTTCGCAAACAATTTTGGTTTTGCAATCCCACCGACATCATATGTTGGGTTTTTAAAACTTTGGAAACCCTATTTTTCCCAATTCGACAAGCAATTGTCATGTGGGTAGAACCATCGGAATCCATACTCAGAGAGCATAGTCACCAAGGTACCACGAGGTGGAGTGAGAAGGAATAGGATACCAATAACCTACAGGGTTTATGCAACTACTGGGCAGGTCCTTCGGTTTGTCACACAAACTGAGGCCGATCAATTTATTGTGCACACGAGCAATGCAATTTTTTGCAAACAAAACATTTTAAATTTAGGAGCAATATGGTCAAGAAGTGACTTGCCTTAGTCTTCGTCTTCAAACTTCGCAAAAATCCGACGTCCGATGATTCCCAAAATGTCGACTACGCGCAAAACGAGAGAAAAACACACAAAAACTTAGAAATTGTTAACACCAAAATTTGGTACGGTTCGTCATCATGTTCGGTTGAAGAAAGAGGCCATATTAGCCAATGGAAGCTAATCCAGAAGAAGCCGGATTCAGGAAGGAATCGTGAAGACCACGACATGGCAGTCAATTACCTTATCTATTAATTAGGTAGTTTTAATACTTTTTAGATAAACCTGATCTCGTGTCCGATCAGGATTGGTAATTTTCCTTTTCTAGATAGGAAACTCCTGTTTCGTGTCCGATCAAGACTGTAGCAAACTCGGGGTATAAATACGTATGCCCGGGTACCTTGTAAATCATCTCAGAGATCAATAAACTTCGGCGTATCGCCACCCTTTCGACGGGTTCTTGCTTCTCGAGCCGGGCTGCATCGGTTAGGTCCGAACTCCTGCGAGAGGGTAAGACTCATCACCCCTTACCCGGTGTATCTACTCCGTCTACGGCTGCATCAGTTAGGTTTGATCTCATAGCCTGGGTCGATATACCACATCACGCGTGCGTAGTTTTTATCGGCTTACTGGGTGTAACTTATTGTCAGTTTGTGCTGCATCAGTTGGGTCCGACCTACTAAACTGTCGCGATAAGTTATTCCTGCTAGGTCGATAGATTTTACGTAAGCGTTTTATCGAAATGTTTAGCCGATAAGTTATCATATACATCACGATTGCATTAGATCTATCGGCTCATCGAGGTTCTTTTATAATTGTTAATCTGTGTTGCATCAGTTAAGTCTGAACTACTAGATTGATAGTGATAGGTTTATCCTTGTTGAGTCGATAGGTTTTTATGCAATGTTTTATCAGAGTACTTAGCCAATAAGTTATCCTTTATTATATAAAGCCGATTGCATTGTTCAATTGTTTATTTCCCTTACTTGCACTGTTATCGGCTTTCTAGCCGATACACATGTTCTGTCAGCAGTCGGCTAGTTTATGATTTATTTATTTATCATCGGTTTGTCTAGCCGATGTACAAGTATTATCGACAATCGGATTTATTTACTATCTGTTTATATCATCATCGGCCTCTTAGCCGATGCGCAAGCGCTGTTGGTAGTCGGGCACGTGCGAGGCCCCGGGCGCGAGCACGCTCGAGGACCCGGGCACGGGCACGGGCGTGGACTCGGGCACGGGCATGGGTGAGAACCCGAGCACGGGCACGGGCGTGGACTCGGGCGCGGGCACGGGTGAGGACCCAGGCAAGGGCGCGGGCAGTACCTTAGGTGCAGCGCTAACAAATTCTATCGGCAATCGGCTAGTAGGATTCTTATCGGCCGATTGGATCACTGATGTAATATTTTCTATCTCCTTGTCAATTGCAGGGTCAAATTGACTGGCACGCCTATGAACCTCAAGATTTTAGGACCTGCACTGGAGTGAAGCAAATCTCCCAGGCCTTCGCGTGTCTCCTAGACGCCGAACGGCCCCCAGCGGGTTTCGGCGTCAATAGAAATAAAATATTATTATTAACAAATAATACTACCATGAGGTAGATCTCATTTTTAGAAAAAATTGGAGACTTGAACGGGGTCAATCGGAGTTATGGTTGAAAAGATATGTATTTTTGAAGTTAAAGGATTTTCTAGAATATAAAAAAGGATTTTTTGGAATTATTTTGGGAATAAGTAGCTGACAGGTAGGGTCCATTGTCAGTGGCAAAGGAGAGAAGCTGAGAGGCTCGCCCACTTGTCATAGGAAGGAGAGAGGAGGAGGAAGTGGCCCACATGTCAGTGTCTTAGAGAGAGAAAGAGCAGGGTCCACATGTCAAAGGGAGGAGAGAGAGGGGGTGGGGGCCACCTGTCATTGAGGAAGAGAGAAAAGGCAGGGGTCCACATGTCATTGGGGTATGGTGATGACAAAGCCCCACATGTGAGTGGACTGAGGGAGAGGGCCTGACTAGGTGGTCCCACATGACAGTGAAAGTGGGAGAGTGAAAGGCATTGGGGCCCGCATGTAAGCCTCACATTATTAAAATTTTTTAATGAGGTCGGGCCCACATGTCATAGGGTATATTAGATTAATAGGGTTTTTAAATTAGGCGGGCCCACGTGTAAGTGAATAAGGAGAGGATTAGTTAGTCGGGTCCACTTGTTGGTGGCCTGAGGGGGATTATGGGAGCGGGCCCACTAGGCAGTGAGAGGGGAAAGGATTAGAGAGTTAATCTCGTGGGCCCACAGGTCGGTGAGTGGCCGAGGCACTCTAGAGGCCGGCCAGGAGGATCGATGGCGCTCGGCGGCCGGAGAGGATACGGCGATCGGTGGCGAGAGACGAGAAGCAGGCAACGGGAATGGATGGCGAAAGGGATGAGGATCGTTTTGAGCGGCTCGGATTGGAAGGGGGATGCGCGACGGCGACCGGCGGTGTGGACTAGGGAGAGCTCTAGATGACGGCGGCGCTAGCTCGCTGACGGCGACCATTTGCATAGGGATTCTGGGTTCGAGTTGGTGGCGATTGGGCGCGACTTGGGAGGGAGAAGAGAAGGAAAGAAAGATGCAGTCATTACCTCCACCGGCGGTGAGGAACAGAGACGCGGTAATGGCGGGGCGGCGACACCCGATTTGGGCGTTTCGCCCATAGCGGTGTTTGGGTACGGTGGAGGGGCTAGGGGAGGTCGTGGCATTACGGGGAATTCAACAACGACTGCGGCTTGATCAATTGGGCTTGGGGGCGACGAAATTGGGGTGGGTCCAAGCAGCGTCAATGGCAAAGCTCGGCGGGCGTGGCCGAGATGGGGACGGGGAGCGTGGCTCCTTGGGCCCATTTATAGGCGGGAAGGAGCGGAAGAGGACAACGGAGAGAGGCGGTAGCTATAGCAGGGGGGCAGCCATGGCAGGGATGACGCCACGTGTCGGGAGCTCCGTCCACGGCGAGCACTGTGGCCGTCATCACGCACCGGGGCCGAGGGAAAAAGGGGGGAACCGAGAGGGATGGGCACGGCTGTCACACCCTGAGTTTAGCCACACAGAAACTTTACCGGAGAAAATACCTAAGAAAAGGAATTTTAAAATGGCTAGAGAAATTAATTGATGGTGTAAAATGCAAGATAATAAATTATCGTGGCCGGGAATATTTTTCTTGTATTCTCTGTGCCAAAATACATTAACTGGATTTTTAGTGGAATTTACAGAGCACAGGAACTATTTTTAATAAATCAAATACGCTTATCGGAATTTAAATCGTCCTGGAAATCTTTTTCCTTTTCTTTCCCTTCTGTTTTCTCTGTTTCCTCTTTTTCTCCATCGCCGGGCCGCCGGCCCAGCACTCTGCCGGGTCCTTTTTTTCCCTCCCCGGCCTTTTCCTCCTCGCGCCCGTGCCCCCGCGTCCTCGCGCCCGTGCCCCCGCGCCCTCGCGCCCGTGCCCCGCGCCCGCGCCCTCGCTCCTCGCGCCCGCGCCCTCGCGCCCGAGCACCCGCGCCCACGCACCCGCTGAAAGGCCGGGCCCGCCTGTCATCATCATCTTCCTCCTCCGTCCGAATCGGGCGGAGGGGAAATTCCCCGGAGCCGTCCGATCCGGCGCCGCCTCCCGCCTCATCCCGCGCGCCCTCCACTCGTTCAAACGGTCGCGGACCGAGTCCGCCCCACTCCCCCGAGTTCCCCGGCGTCCACGTCCCCTCTCTCCCGAGAATCTCGCACACGATGCCCACGCCGCCCACTCTCCCGTGCACGATTGGAGCCATTCGGCCTCGATCTCTCCCGGCCGACTGTATAAAAACCATCTCCACCCTCTCCTCCATCTTTTCCCCAACACGCCGAGCTTTCCAGTGCCCCAGAACCCCGTCGCCACCGCGCACCCGAGCTCCACCGTTTTTTCGCCGCCTCCGGCCGCCGCTCGCCGCCGTTCCGGACGCCGTCAGGCCACTCCGCCACCGCCTGCACCTCCGCCGCACCGCGCCGCATCTCGGCCGCCACTCCGTGGAAGTCGAAGCTCGCCGGACCGCCTCGCTCGCGCGCACGGTGAGTATCGGCCCTCCGTTTCCTTTCCGGCCGGTGATTCCCGCCGCGCCGCGTCACTATTCTCCGCTCTAACTCCTCTCCCGTCCTCCTCATCCTCCAGGACACCTATAGGTGGCCAAACGGGCGGACCGGGCCGGCACGGACCGAGGCACGGTCCGGCACGGCCCGCTACGGCACGGCCCGTGTAGGCACGGTTCCTGTAGCGGGCCGTGCCGTGCCGGCCCGCGTGCCTCCCCCCCGGCCCAGGCACGGCACGCGGGGTCGTGGGCCGTGCCGTGCCGGCACGGCCCGTCGGCAGCCCACCGTGCCCGGGCCGGCCCGGTCCGCCGACGTCTGCCGCCGCGCGTCCGGCGTCCCCGGCCTCCGCCGCCGCCTCCCCGCCTGCGCGCCGGCCCCGCCTCCCCGCCTGCCTCCTCCTCCCGCACGCACCCGGCCAGGCCGGCCTCGACCTCCTCCCGGCCTCCTCTCCTCGGCTCCTCGGCAGCCCTCCGCCTCCTCCCGCCGCCTCGGCCTCCTCCCGGCCTCCTCGGCTCCTCCACCTCCTCCCGCCGCCTCGGCCTCCCGCCGCCTCCTCGGCTCCTCCGCCTCCTCCGCCTCCTCCTCCGCCTCCTCCTCGGCTCCTCCGCCTCCTCCCGCCTCGCCTCCTCCTCCCCCGCCTCCTCGGCTCCTCCACCTCGGCCTCCCGCCGCCTCCTCGGCTCCTCCGCCTCCTCCGCCTCCTCCCGCCGCCTCGGCCTCCTCCCGGCCTCCTCGGCTCCTCCACCTCCTCCCGCCGCCTCGGCCTCCCGCCGCCTCCTCGGCTCCTCCGCCTCCTCCCGCCTCGCCTCCTCCTCCGCCTCCTCGGCTCCTCCACCTCGGCCTCCCGCCGCCTCCTCGGCTCCTCCGCCTCCTCCGCCTCCTCCCGCCTCCTCCTCCTCCGCCTCCTCCCTCCGCCTCGGCCTCCCGCCGCCTCCTCCTCGGCTCCTCCGCCTCCTCCGCCTCCTCCTCCTCCGCCTCCTCCCGCCGCCTCGGCCTCCCGCCGCCTCCTCCCGGCCTCCTCGGCTCCGCCGCCTCCTCCCGGCCGCCTCCTCCCGCACCCGCCTCCTCCCGGCTGCTGCCTCGGCCTCCGCCGGCGCCCTCCGCCGCCGCCTCCTCGCCCGGGCGCCTGCCCGGCCTCGGCCGCCGACGCCTGCCTCGGCCTCCGCGGCCGCAGACGCCTGCCACGGCGGCGCGGCCTCCGCCGCCGCCCTCCGGGCGGGCCGTGCCGGCCCGTGCCCCGTGCCGTGCCCCGTGCCCCGTTCCCGCGCCCCGTGCCCGTGCCCGTGCCCGTGCCCATGCCCCGTGCCGTGCCCGTGCCCGTGCTGGCCCGCTACAGTCCACAGGCCGTGCCGTGCCGGCCCGCCGTGCCGCACCGCCGGCCCAGGCACGGCACGGCTACTCGGGCTGTGCCGGCACGGCCCACGGCCAACTGTGCCGGGCCGGACCGGGCATGGTTACTGTAGCACCGTGCCCGGGCCGGCCCGACGGGGCACGGCCCATTTTGACATCTATAAGGACACCTCGGCAATCGCCTCTCGCCCGTTCCCCGCAGTCGGAGTTCCGTCGCCGACGTCGTCCCGAGGCCGCCGCCGCTTTTTCGTCGCCACCGTCGTCTTCGCGCCGTCGCTTGCCGTCGCGAGCCGCCGGTGAGAACCCCTTTCGTTTTCCCGTTCCATTCCGCCCCTCCGTGTGGTCGTCGCCGCGCCGGGTGGTTGCCGCCGGCGACCATCAGGTCGCGTGCGCGCCGCCGCCTCCTGCTCGGGACGGCTGGCTTCGGCCGCCGCTCCTCGGGGCCGTCCGATCTGCCGGGTGGCAGATCGGGGCCGCCCGCTCGCTCGCCCGCGTGGTTGCCCGCGGTGGCGCCACGTGGTGCGCCCGCCTCTGTGCGCCGTCGCCTCCCTCTCGGGTGACGTCTTTAAATCGGTTAATGCGCATTAAATCACTGGTTAATTATATTCACTCTGAAAATAGCAGTAAAATTCAATAAATCATAACTATTTCATGCGAACTCTGATTAAGTCCATTCAAATTTCATTAAATCCAGAAAAATGCCAAGAATCCATTAAAAATACTTTCAGCCCATGTTTGTTGATCCCCATGTACTGTTTTTAATTGTTTATGCACTGTTTGTTGTAGAATCCGACGCCGGTAATTCTCCTGCGTATTTCAAGATCGTAGCCGAATACCTTGAGCCGGAGCAAGGCAAGTCGCACTGATACTTTGATCAATTTGTACCCACTTTTCGTTAAATTGCTTTGTTTACGCAAATAAACTGCATTATTTTAATAATTCATGTGGATTGGTGTTGCCTATACAATGTCAGGATGAAGCCTTAGTTTTGATGACTAAATCCTTGTCACCTGGGTAATAATATGAGTAGAATATAATCCCTAGGATGCTTAGCCATGCTTAGCAACATAGCTCACCTGGGAATTAAATAATGTCTTTTTATATGATTCGACCCAATGTCGGAAAAATGGAACCTTGGATAGGTTGTTGTTAAATTCCTAAAATTTTGACGTAAATGGTGGGCTGTGTGTGTATGGTTTTGCTTGTCACACCCATGGCAATTAAGGACCGGTTCGCGGGAACCACTTGGGCAACTTCCCGTACTTGCCACAAGCCAGCGTGGGCAACGGCTGGGCTTGAAGCGTTTCTTCTCCCTCTCCTAGGCACCGAAGAAGAGGGTGGGCGTGATGGAGTTGGGTCGGCCCGGGGTAGGGTTGATCGGCTGCCGGATTCACCGTGGCGCAAGGGGGGTAGCCTGGCCAATATGGCGTGCCCTGTCGGCAGGTGCAACCTCAGCGTGGTGTGGATGGTTAGGGAGGGGTTGCGTGAACGGTCCTGTCACTGCCTCACACGGGACATCGTGGTGATGTACTGGCACACGGGAACGTGTGTGGGGGCTGTGTCTTGTGGGTACAGTTGTACACCTCTGATCAGAGTAAAACTATTCGAATAGCCACGCCCGTGGTAATGGGCACATTGGCCAAGACTCACCGTGATTAGTCTCACCCTAGATAATTAATCCTGTTTTATCAAACTGGTGTGTGGAAGGTGTGAGTCCGGTCGACGTGGTTGAGTTGACCGGGGGTGACTGGTTAGCGTGGTTTAATGCTAATCGGTGGAGACTGGTGAGTGTGGTGTAACTCTCATCAGTTACGCCTGGTGGTCGTGGTGTAACTTCCATCAGCGCGGCCTGGTCAACGTGGTTTAGCGTTGGTCGGGAAAAACTGGTCAGCGTGGTACGTTGTCCGATGGTGACTGGTTAACGTGGTGTAGCGTTAATCAGTGGAGTCCGGGTAACGTGGTGTAACGGTACCCGGAGGTGTCTGGTGAACGTGGTGTAGCGTTCATCAGTGGAGACTGGTTGACGTGGTTTAGCGTCAATCAGTTGGGAATGGTTGGGCCTGGTTAACGTGGTGTAACGTTAATCAGTGGAAGTTAATATTGTTAATTAAATCAACTTTTCAATGTTTGCGAACTACTCCCTTTTGCAACTGCTTTTCCGCAAATAAACCCTATCCCATCTTTGTACCCTGTGCATATGCATATTTGTGGGTGTGATTTGTTGAGTACTGTGGGTGGTACTCAGCCTTGCTCCAATTTTCCCCCCAGTGTTGGAGGACGCGTCAGATGAAGATCATCCTGAGGAATAGGCTGGCTCCGCCGTCAAGGTGCCTGTGGGAATGGAATCGGCTGCTTGGCCAGATGTTTATAGACTCCGTTTTACCTTTTTCCGCTGCATTTATGTAATATACAGTTTACTTTGTTTGTAAGACACTCTGTATGGCAACTTGGTTTGTGTACCCTGGTTTTCCTGGGCAGGGATTTATTACACATTAATGTTCAGAATTTCGGTGCGAATTTCTGGGCGTTACAACGGCTCGGGTGATGGGACGGGACGGGGAAGGCGAGGTTGACTTCGGTGCTCAGTCGAGATTTTTTTATTTGGTTCAGAAATTTTGTCGAGCACGTGGGGCGTTGTTGACGCCGAAAATCACCGGCAGCGTCGGGAATGAGCCGATGATATGGTTCGGCGCCTAGAGACACGCGAAGGCCTGGGAGATCTGCTTAACTCCAGTGCAGGTCCTAAATCTTGAGGTTCGTAGGCGTGCCAGTCAATTTGACCCTGCAATTGACAAGGAGATAGAAAATTTTAGATCGTTGAACCAATCGGCTAGAAGCCGAATTGGACTCGTTCCATCGGCCAATGGCCGATATAGACGAAGCACTTACACATCGACTGGAAGCCGATGATGGCATAGATGGATAAAATAAGTAAACCGTGTGGCAATAAATAAACTAGCCGATTACTGATATAACGTGTATCGGCCGGAAAGCCGATAACGGTGTAGCGTGCCAAAAACGTGTTGAACAATGCAATCGGCCTTAATTAATAAAAGATAATTTATCGGCTAAACACTCCGATAAGATAGCGCATAAACATCCATCGGCTCAGTAAGGATAGAATTATTATCACCAGTCTAATAGATCGGACCTAACCGTTGCAGCACAAACTGATGATGATAACTGAACCTCGATGGGTCGATAGATCTAATGCAATCGTGATGTAAAATATGATAACTTATCGGCTATACATCCCGATAAAACGCTTTCATAAAACCGATCAGCCTAGCAGGGATAATTTATCACGCAGTTTAGTAGATCGGACCTAACTGATGCAGCACAAACTGATGATAAGTTACACCCAGTAAGCCGATAAGCCTATGCACACGTGATGTGATATATCTACTCAGCCTATGAGATCAAACCTAACTGATGCAGCCGTAGACAGAGCAGATATATCGTGGTAAGCCGACTACCGTAGGCCGACTAGAATATCGGACCTAACCGAGGAAGTCCTAGCCGATACGGTAGTCGGGGTAACGAGACTTACCCTCTCGCAGGAGGTCGACTTAACCGATGCAGCCCGGCTCGAAAAGCAAGAACCCGTTGAATAGGGTGGCGATGCGCCGAAGTTTGTATTGATCTGTGTGATGATTTACATGGTCCCCGGGCATACGTATTTATACTCCGAGTTGATACAGTCCTGATCGGATACAAAACAGGAGTTTCCTAACTATAAAAAGAAAAAAAACAAGCCCTGACCGGACACGAGATCAGGTTTCCTAAAAATTATTATCTCTACCTAATTTATAGATAAGATACTAACTGCCTCTCCATGGTCTTCACGATCCCTTCTTGAATTCGGCTTCTTCTGGATTTAATTCCCGCCAGTTAACCGTGATTTTTCCTTAACTGAATCCAATAAAGACCCGTACCAAATTTTGGCGTTAACAGGCGCATGGGAGAGAAGGGCAGAGGAGAAAGAAGGGTCTTGCATACGGGGCCCGCATGTCAGCATCCACGACGGTCGGCCGGAGGAACTGACGAATGGGGCCCGCTTGTCAGCGCATGCGTCGCGCGTGCGCGGGGGTGCGGGGCCTGATCATCAATGCATGCGTGGTGGCTGGCCTGGCGCAGCCCTGGCGCGGAGGTGGGCCGAGAGGGAAGGAAGGAAAAGGAAAAGGCCGATAGGGCCGGGGAGGGATGGATGGTGGCCCAAATAGCATAGTAGTCCTTTATATTTTCCAGGGTTTTGTTTTGGAGGGTTTTTGATGATTTCTAATAGGGATTTGATTTAAAGATTTGATATTTGGGCCCACAAAAATTTCTTGAGAATTTCTTTGGCTAGGAGTTGCATATGTGTGTGTGTGTGTGTGTGTGTGTGTGTGTATATATATATTGAATAATTTTGATTAATGTTTTTTGAGGAGGGAAGGAAGTGAGAGAATTCACGAAGGATTCGGACTCAATTTAATTTGAATTTGGGATTGTGCCATGGAAATTTTTGGGGAATTTTTGAGAGGTGTTTTTGAGGTTTAGATGTGAGCATATATATATATATATATATATATATATATATATATATATATATATATATATATATATGTGTGTGTGTGTGTGTGTGTGTGTGTGTGTGTGTGTGTGTGTGTGTGTGTGTGTGTGGATGATATTTGGGAAAGGGAAAAGAGAAGATTCAGGAGGGGGTTTGAATTTGAATTTTGATTTAAATTTAAATTTGGGGATTTGGTTCCCAAAGAAATTTGGAGATTTTTTGCAATGGATTAGAATTTGAAGACCTCGAGGGGATTTTAAAATTTGAATATAATTCTTGGGATTTGAGGGTTTGAGAATTATATAAATTTGGCAATTTCGGGAAGGGAGTTCTCGATGGAATCCTGAATTTTTGGAAGGGCAAAAATAAGTAGATTTTTAATGAAAAGCTTCAAAGGCGACTTTCGAAGGGTTTTTATTGGAGGGCTTCGAATTGCAAAATTCGAACCCGAGTATAGAGAATTTTTGGGAGGTATTTTGATTTTGAATTTTCCAAGGAAATTTTGAGAGAGACATTTGAATTATAAAATTCGAGTCTCGGAATTTGGAGAGAGTTTGGAATCGAGGTTTGTAGGGTTTCAAGGAGGTTTTGAACTGAGATCCACGGCATTTAATCCTTAAGCTCACACAAAGAGCCAAAATTTTTTAAAATTAGGGTTTTTATTAAACGGCTCGGAAACCGGGGCGTTACAAAATGCTAAGTTTGGACACATACAGACCTAAGCATACATTAGGATTCCCACAGCTGAAGCATATGGTACCAGTTTTATCTGATCTGATTCTAACTTATTTCTTGGGCTTTGGAATAGTCCAAATTTATCCCCTTTAACTATTGGTGCAGGCGTCGCAGAGCATTTACTTATATTATATCTTTCTAATACTCTGCTAATATAAGCTTTCTAAGACAATTCTAATACTCTGTTAGATCTGTCTCGGTGTATTTCAATGCCTAATACATAAAATGTCTCATTGAGACCCTTCATATCAAAATTGGATGATAAGAATCCTTTCATCTTATATAGCATGTTACTGTCGCTGCTTGCTAATAGGATGTCATCCACATAGAGTACTAGTATTGTAAATTTTTTACCCTTAATCTTAAGAAAAATACAATTATCCACCTCATTCTCCTTAAATCCGAACTTCTTAATTATTTTATCAAATTTAAGATACTATTGTCTAGACGCTTGTTTAAGTCCATAGATGTATTTCTTAAGTCTACAAGCCAGATGTTCCTTGCCTTCCACAACAAAACCCTCGGGTTGTGTCATGTATACATCTTCATGCAAGTCATCGTTAAGGAATGTAGTTTTAACATCCATCTGATAGAGTTCTAAGTTAAAATGAGTAACAAGTGGCATGACAATTCTAAACTAGTCTTTCTTAGAGATAGGGAAAAAGGTTTCATTATAATCTATTCCCTCTCTCTGTGAAAAACCCTTAGCCACAAGTCTCGCCTTGAATCTTTCGATATTCCCTTTAGAGTCAAGCTTAGTTTTGTAGACCCACTTACAGCCTACTATTTTTGCTGCTTGGGGAATTTCTACTAAGTCCTAGACTCCATTATGACTCATGGATCTTAGTTCATCCTCCATAGCCTCAAGCCACTTGGATGAATGATCACTCATCATCGCTTCCTTGAATGAGGTAGGGTCAGTAGCTTTCCCAATATCTTCGCCTAAATATACCTCATAATCATTTAGGATAGCAGACCTCCTCTCACGTTGTGACTTTCTAAGCGGTTCATTATTGGTCACTGTTTGAGGAGGACGTTCATGAGGAATCTGTTCATTCTGTTCTTCATTATGTGCCTCAGAAGTTTATTGAGAATCGACATTTAAATTATTATTGTTCTCAACAAAAGGTGTACCATCAGAATTCACATTTGTTGTTACTTCATTTTGAGTCACTATGTTTTGTTGCACAACGGCCTCAACTTGAGGTGGCGGTGCTATAATCTAAGGTACATTATTCTTTTGGATATCCAGTATAATATTACTCCTAATTTCCTGAAGATTGATCTCCCTTTCTTGTGAGCTCCCCCAGACTTCATTATTTTCTAAGAATATTGCGTGCCTAGTTTCTACAAACTTAGTCACGTGGTTCGGGCAATAGAATCAGTACCCCTTATACCTTTCTGGATATCCAACAAAATGGCAACTCACAGTATTATGATCTAATTTATTTTGTTGTGGGTTGAATATTTTGGCCTCTGCAGCGCAACCCTACACACGTAAATATTTAAGTGTTGACTTTTCCCAGTCCATAATTCATAAGGTGTTTTGGGAACCGACTTACTAAGGACTCTATTAAGTATGTGGGCAGCTGTCTTAGCTTCCATCCATAAATTCACAGGCAGAGTGGAATGGCTGAGCATACTACGTACCATATGCATAAGTGTACGGTTACGACACTTTGCCACTCCATTCTGTTGTGGTTCTCTAGGCATGGAATATTGAGCAACTATTCCATGCTCTTGAAGATATTGCACAAAAGGCCAATGACTTTGTCCATAAGTGATATGTCTCCCATAATATTCTCCTCCTCGATCTGATCTCACTATTTTTATCTTCGCATTATGCTGATATTCTACTTCAGCTTTGAAGATTTTAAACTTATCAAGTGATTCAGATCTTTCCTTAATGAGGAAAATATATCCATAATGGGAGTAGTCATCTGTGAAGGTTATAAACGAGTCATAACCATCAATAGATGTTACAGAAAATGGTCCACATATATCAGTTTGAATTATTTCTAATGGACTCTACTCCTAATAGCTCTTTTCTTAATTGTCTTAGTGATTTACCCTTGATACAGTCTAAGCAATGATCCGTATTCAAAAAGTCTAAGGGATGAAGTATCTCTTCTTTAATGAGACACTTCATTCTCCCCCTAGAAATATGGCCTAAACGACAGTGCCACAATTTCGAAGACGTCTCATTTTCATTACATGCATTTACCACATTCATTACACTATCATCTAAAGAGAGTAAATAGAGCTTGTCTTGCACGATGGCAATACCAATATCATTATTATTATACTTAATAATGCATTTGTTTTTAGCAAAATTGCACTCATAACCAGTCTGAGTTAAAACCATTATAGATATAAGGTTTCTCTTGATAGAGGGAGCAAAAAAGACATCGTAAAGTAACAGATTAAAGCCGCTAGGAAATCGAAGATGAAGTTCTCCAATAGCCTGGACTTCAATCTGAGCTCCATCAACCACTCTTAGGATTCTGTCCCCTCTTTTTAGGGTCCTCATAGTACTGAATCCCTGTAATGAATTAGCAATGTGCACGGTGACACCTGAGTCAACCCACCATGTATCATGGGTAAAATCAACATAAAATAATTCATCGACATTAGAAACAAAATCAACAAAACTATTACCATGTTTAATAAGCCAAGCCTTGAAGCCTGAACAGTCCCTCTGTGCATGGCCTTCCTCCTTGCAATATTTGCATAGGAATGGTGCAGCTGGAGCTTGTGCCTTGCCCTTCTGGGCAGCCTGAGGGCCCTGATTTGCCTGAGTGGGAGCTGGATTGGACTTCTTTTTCTTATTATTATTGTTCCTTGGGAGTTGCTGCTCTCCCCTTTATAGAACTTCCTTTTCCCACCAGCACTGTTGAGGAGGTTCAACTGTTCTTGCCTCTTATGCTTTTCAGCCTTTTGGCACTTCTCCTCCTCAACAGAGTGAGAAATTAGCTTTGCTATGGTCCACTTATCTTTCTGAGTGTTGTAATTAATCTTGAATGGACCATAGTCAGGGGGCAGTGAACTTATAATGAAATGGACTAAGAAACCATCAGAAATGGCCATGTCCATGGACTTAAGCTCATAGGCCATGGCAGATATCTCCATGATATGTTTTCTAATGCCACCCTTACCATTATAGTGGCTTATCATCATTTGCATAATTATTGTATTAGCATAAGTCTTGACAGAACTCTTAAAATTCTCATCAATGTTAGCTAAGTACGTCCGTACATCAGTGGAGTCCACAATAGCCCCAATAATAGCAGGGGAAATATTAGTCTTAATATACATGAGAGACATCTTATTGGATTTATCCCATGCTGCTGACTTCTCCTCATATTGTTTCTTAAGTTCTATGTAATTATCATCAGTGTGGAGAGGTTCCACTGGGGATCCTCCCTAATAGCATAATCATAATCCAACATACCTATGTTGAGTAACATAGTACTCTTCCATTTGACATAGTTGGTCCCATCAAGGGACTCAAGCCCTCCAAGCTGACCAAGAGCTAAAAAATTACAAGGAAAGACATAAGTAAAACATGTATGTAATTAATCTATGTTGGTATAATTAATCACACACATAACGATTCAAATAAATTTCTTAATTATATTATCATTGGGCCAATATAATCAAGAAAAAACTAATTTATTCATAAACCGACATGAATTTATAATCGATGTTGGTAGAAAATAAATCATGAGAAAAGCATTTAGTCAAATTTCTCATTGGTTCCATTTAACTAGAAGAATTTAATGAAATTAACCTCATAATTTTCTAGAAAAAATTTGAGCATGAGACAACAATTAAATGGACTATATAAATTGAAGATTAGCCAGCTATAATTAACAAAAATTTTCCCATAATTTTCTAGCAATTTTTGAACATAAAATGTCAAGTAATTGAGTACTGTAAATGGAAAAGGAATTAAGAAACAACTGAAATAAATAAAAAGAGAAATTGGCCCATAAACTCTTTCGGCCCATTACTATGCAGCCGATGTGCGCGGGCCCAAACCGCACAGCCCGCTACTGTGCCAATCAGGCGACGACCCAAATGGCAGCGGTCGGTGTTGCAGGGTTGATCTGAGCCATCCGATCTGATGAACGGCCGGATCCAATCCCGCAACTTTGATCGCGATGGACGCCCAATGCGAAATGGACGGCCCAGATTTAATAGCCACAATGGCGATCTAATCATGTGTGCTGAGATTTGATCAGACAGCTGAGAACATTGCGGATCGGATCAAAATCTCAACGGCCGAAATCCCTAACCCTAATCCCTTTCTTATTCCCTTTCTCTCCCAATCCTGCAGCGAGGCGATGGTGGCGACGACTCGACGGAGCGGCGGCAGTTGATGCCGCGCACATCTCTGCGGATCGACGGCGCAAGGCCATGGTGGCTCACGGCAACCCAGGGCCCGAGCAGCGAACTAATGCCGCTCAGGTTCCGATCAGATGCCATGGCGGCGAGGCTTGCACGCTGGGCTAATGCCTCGACGACGACGGCGAGGTAAGCCTAAACCCGAGGAACAACATGATTTGATGGGGATTTGATTTGGGAATTCGAATTTTGGGGATTTAGGGTTCGGGAATTTGGGGATTTCAAATTAGGGTTCTAAGTTCTTGGGGAAAATTGGGGATTTTGTCTTCTCGCCGATTCTCCTCCTAAATTGCTACCCAGACCTTAAAATTGAATAAAACTTAAACTTGAACTAGAAATTGCCTAGAAGCGGTGCTAATTGAACCCTAATCAGAATAAAATTAACTAATTAGACTAAAATTAGGGCTAAAAAATATATGAACCCGATCCAAAAGAAATAGGATTAGGCATTTAAGAGGCTTCTGCCGGGATGATGGAAACATGATGGCTAAACACTGCTATGATACCAAATGTAGATTAATTGATCTACTAAAATTAAATATTTAGCCTAATTATGACAACCTAATGCGGAATTGGGTACTGACCGGCGTGGTTTGAAGCCATAACGATGCCTTCAATCTCCTCGGCAATGTCCGGTGCGGATGTAATGGATGGAGCTCCTCGAACCTCACCGGTGCTCATCGGGGATGTAGGAGTGAGTATTATGGGTGCGGTAGCAAAAGCCCTCCGGTCGCCACTAACACTGCCCAAGAAAGGTCCTTCTCTTCCCTTCCTGCGCTCTAAGGATCGGCTAGGATTTAGGGTTGTCGGGAGAGAGGAACCGTGAGAGATCATCACCTATCTCACGGCCAGCCTCTTCCTTTTAATATTATGCTGAGGGAATCGGGTGCTGCTCAAAAAGAAATGTCTTGACGTGCTTTCGATCATCATGCGTAGCTTAAATGGAAAACAATCGTGATCGCTGTGATCACGCACGGCACGGGTGGAAACAACCGTACATGATCACCTCGGATTTTCATGCCGAAAGATATAATTCCAACATGTAGACCTACCTGTGAGGCATATATATAACAGTCATACAATTGCAACTTAGGTCCACATATCATGCACGAATAATGGACTAAAGTAGGGTTTATTTTTCTACGTATCCAGCTCCGATTTCGGGCACTTCGCGGACTTCTGCTTCGGCACGTTCGGCGACCGCGTCAAGTACTGGAGCACCTTCAACGAGCCCAACGTCGCGGTGCCATCGGGCTACATGCTCGGCACCTACCCGCCGGGCCGCTGCTCGCAGCCGTTCGGCTCCTGCGCCCGCGGCGACTCCGAAGCCGAGCCGTACGTCGCCACCCACAACGTGATACTGTCCCACGCCATCGTCGTCGAGATATACAAGAGAAAGTACCAGGTAACCAATTAATTATAAATTGGTTGATTAGCCCATCAGTCAGGCTGGCATGTGCATCACATTGGGTGCCGACACTCGACGGACACGGTCCACTGGGTTGTGGAGCATCTCGATCGTGATTTTAGATGATAGACACAACTAATTTGTTTTAACACGCTCAATAATAATAATAATAATAATAATAATAATTTTTTGCTCTTGTCCGTGCAGAGCAAGCAGAGAGGAATGATTGGTATCGTTCTGTACAGCACTTGGTACGAGCCGCTCAGAGATGTCCCTGAGGACCGGCTAGCCATTGAACGGGCCTTGGCGTTCGATGCTCCATGGTACTAAAAAGTTATCAGATCACTCCATTGTAGTCATTGAATGTACCTGTACCTAGGGCTGAAAACGGTCGGAAAAATTTCCGAACCGACCGACGCCGTTTTCCGGATTTTACCGACCATTTTCCATTTTTTTCGGTACTGGTCGGAAATGATCCGGAAAACGGTATCGGGGTCTCGAAAATGGTATCGGAAATGATTTTAGTAGTTTACCGACCGTTTCCGAAGTTTACCATATTTATTCGGAAATTTACCGATTGTACTGATTCGGTACCGATTCGAAAATGAAATTCATATACTGTTAGACCTCACTGGATAAGGCTGAAGCCGAGGCCGAAGGCAGCGGTGGAGCCCGGAGACGGCGTCGGCGGCCGAGGCTGGAGGCGGAGGTGGAGGCCGAGGCCGGAGGCGGCGGTGGAGGCCCGAGGCCGTCGGCGGCCCAGGCCGGAGGTGGAGGTGGAGGCCGAGGCAGAGGGCGGCGTCGCCGGTGGTGGCCGAGGCCGGAGGCGCCGTTGGCGGCCGAGGCCGGAGCAGCGGCGCGGGTGGACACCGGCGGCGGCGGTGGAGGCTTGAGGCCGTCGGCGGCGGTGGACACCGGCGGCGTCGGCGGCCGAGGCCGGAGCGACGGCGCGGGTGGACACCGGTGGCGGCGGTGGAGGCCGAGGCCGGAGGTGGCGGTGGAGGCCCGAGGCTGGAGGCGGCGGTGGACACCGGCGGCGTCGGCGGCGGAGGCCGGAGGGGGCGGGGCAGGCCGAGGCCAGAGGCGGCGGTGGAGGCCCGAGGCCGTCGGCCACCGTTAACCGCCGTCGGCCACCGTTAACCGCTGTGCAGTGCTGTGTGTGGCAGTGTCCTCCGATCCGAATAAGCCATTTTATAGAAATTTTGAAGAAAATATAGCACCAGATTCTATCCCATAGTTTTCTTCTGTCATATTCTTGCGTTTTTTCTTTGTATCATCTAAATGATAGTTTTGAAATATTTTTGTGTTTATAATTCATATAGGAATTTAATAGGCGTGATACTTTATTTTTGAAGTGAGCTTTAAGATATGTCCCATCAAAAAATATGGAAATCACATATGAGGTAAAGTTATTTCCGATCCGAATTTATAGATGTCCGACCGATATCGATAAATTTCCGACCGAGCATCTCTGTTTCCGATGTTTCCGAATTTTTCGAAGCCGTTTCCATTTTCGATATTACCGTTTTCGATTCCGATTCCGAGTACAAAATATGGAAATGGAAATGATTTAAGGGTTTTTCCGACCGTTTTTAGCCCTACCTGTACCAAATGTGGATCTTTTCTGAATCAACAGATCTAGGTTTTCTTCTGAAATTTTTGGTACATTTTGCAGGTTTCTTGATCCATTGGTCTATGGCGATTACCCACCGGAGATGCGGCAGATTCTTGGCGGGAGGCTGCCGAGTTTCTCACCGGAAGACAGGAGGAAACTGAGGTACAAGCTGGACTTCATCGGGGTGAACCACTACACGACCCTGTACGCCAGGGACTGCATGTTCTCAAGCTGCCCACTGGGGCAGAAGACGCAGCACGCGCTGGCGGCTGTCACTGGAGAGAGGAATGGGCTTCCCATTGGAACTCCAGTTAAGCTTAGTTGCAATAAGAAATTAAAGTTTGATGCTTCGAGGGGGGTCGGAGGTTAAAACTCCGACCACCGTTAGGGCCATATATTTTTTATCTTTATATCATACAATGTCAAAGAGAGGTTGAGATTAAGGTGTTAAAAAATTGTCACGTTTGATTTGATCATGCGTGATATACGTGCAGACCGCGATCCCTACGTTCTACGTGGTACCGGACGGGATGGAGAAGATGGTCACCTACATCATGAAGAGATACAATAATCTGCCAATGTTCATCACTGAAAACGGTACAGCAGAACAGAACTATAGAGCAGTTCTACTAATTGGACGGTTGTTTTTTTTTTCTGTCTCCATTTACATGTTCTGAGAAGATGTGTTGCTCCGGAAAATGATTTAGGCTACGCGCAAGGTGGAGATAGTTACAGCAACGTAGAGGATTGGCTTGATGACAAGGATAGGATAGAGTATCTGGAAGGCTATCTCACAAAACTTGCCAAAGTTATCAGGTCAGTTGCAAGCATGCATGTTACCAAGTTGCTATAGATGTGGATGCCAAACTGTTCCCAATTGACATATGTGTTAGATGTGTATTATATACATGTGTATTTACCCCATTGTATAAGGAATTTCTTGCATATATGTCACCTATACATGTATATAGATTTGTCCTTTGGCCAGTGCATTGGATACGGCGCTGTTCACAACATGGTATCAGAGTTAGGGTTTCGTTATACCTAGGTTTGCCGCCGCCGGGCTCGTCGCCGGCCCCGCCCGTGCCTCTTTCCGCGCGAGGCTACCGCCGCCGCCGTCTAGATCCAGCCGTCGCCGGCACTGCCCACGCCTCTTTCCGCGTGAGGCTGTCCCCACCCGCGCCTCCTTCCATGCGAGGCCGTCGCCGTGGCCCGTCGCCTTCCCCGCCGCCAATTCCCGTCACTGCTGAGGGAGGCTCGGCGCCGTCGCCGGCTCGTCGCCTTCCCCGTGAGCAAGTGGTGGCTGAGGAGGCTCGGCGCCATCGTCGGCCCATCGCCTTTCCCGAGAGCCAGTGGTGGCTGAGGAGTGGCTGAGGGGGCTCGGTCGGTTTGTAAACCGACCGAAGAAGAAAAAAAAGAAGAGAGAAAAGAAAAGAAAAGCGAAAAAAAATGTCTGTAGGCACCGTTTCTGTTCCTCGTTGCCCGATGATCTTCGATGGTCTTAATTATCGGGACTGGTTTCAGCACATGCGCATCCACATGCGTGGTCAGCGCCTTTGGGAGTTTCTTACGGGCGAGTTGCCTTGTCCATCTCGTCCTATTCCATCTGTTGAGCTTGTCCTCCCGAAGGATGTTTCCGAAGACACTCGTACAAAGGCTTCTGAGGCTTTTGAGGATGCTATGGCGACTTTTCAGACTCAGTATGCTGCTTACAAGACATGGATTGATGAAGATGCTCGTGCCTTTGCTATTTTGGTTGCTAGCATGGAGGTGCATCTCACTGGTGATGTTGTTGGCCTGGTTTCCGCACATGCGATGTGGACGCATCTACGCATCCGCTACGAGCTATCTGGTGATTCCTTATACCTTGCTGTTGTGCGACAGGAGCAGTCGCTGCAGCAGGGAGATGCCACTGTGGATGAGTTCTATGCTCAGTTGTCTGCGATATGGCGTCAGATCGACTCTTTGGGACCAGATGTTTGCCGCACCTGTCAGTGTTGTCAGCGTCAGCAGTCTCACATGGAGCTTCGCCGCATCTATGACTTTTTGACACGCCTCCGATCTGAGTTTGAGCAGACTCGTGCTCAGTTGCTGGCTCATCATCCTCGTGTGACTTTGCTGGAGGCCCTTGCAGCTGTTCGTACTGAGGAGATTCGACTTCGTGGAGCGGGTATGCTATCATCATCATCATCATCACTTCCTTCGGTTTTGGTGGCTTCTCCAGCTTTTACACCTGATGTGCCCTTGCCTCCACCAGCTGTGCCTACACTAATGACAGCTGCTATTGGTAAGGGCCTTCACTGCACCTATTGCATCAAGGATGGACATGTGGAACAGTTTTGCTAGAAGAAGAAGAAGGATCTTTGTCGTGGTGCTCGTCCTCCGAGGAGCATTGGAGGTTCCTCCTTTCAGCCGAGTTCCGGTACTTCTGACACTCAGCAGCTTCTCACATTGCTAGGCCGCATGGTTGCTTCTGCATCGTCTGGTTCTGCTGGTTCAGCTGCTCAGTCTTCTGGTGAGAGACCACCTTCTACTTCTCTTTCCTCAGGTACATCACCTTGGATTCTTGATTCTGGAGCTTCTTTTCATATGACATTTGATTCCACCTGCCTTACTTCCATTAGTCCTTTAGCTGCTCCTATCACTGTCCACACCACAGATGGTACCTCTCTTTCTATCACAAGACGAGGCACTCTTTTAAATTCCTCCTTTTATGTTCCTGTTGTTTCTCATGTTTCAAAACTAACTATGCAGCTCATATATGCTGGCCAACTCACTGATCATGGTTGTCGTGTTATTTTCGATTCTGACTCTTGTTGTGTTCAGGATCGTCGCACGGGGACTCTGGTTGGTACTGGCCCTCGCCGCCGTGACTCCCAACGGCTATGGGAGCTTGACTGGCTTCGCCTTCCTTTCGCTGTCTCAGTCAGTCTTTTCGTCTCCACCACTACCTCTGCAGCTGCTGCCGCCTCCACCGCATCGTTTGCTCAGTGGCATCATCGTTTAGGACATCTTTGTGGTTCCCGTATGTCTTCGTTACTTCGTCGAGGTCTTTTAAGGTCTGTGTCTGGTGATACTTCTCTACATTGTCAGGTTGTAAACTTGGCAAACAGTTTCAACTCTCTTATCATTCCAGTGAGTCAGTATCTCAGCATCCGTTTGATCTTGTTCATTCTAATGTATGGGGACCAGCTCCTTTTGTTTCGAAAGGGGGTCATTGATATTATATCATTTTTATTGATGATTTTTCTCGACATACATATATACTTTATGTCATCTCGTAGTGAGGTTTTATCTATCTAAGCTCACATATTCTGCTACTAGGGATGGAGCTGATGTTCGTGGCTACTTCGCCTGGTCTGTCGTGGACAATTTTGAATGGCTATATGGATACACCCTTCGATTTGGACTGCACTACGTAGACTACAAGACGCAGGAAAGAACTCCAAAGCTATCCGCGATGTGGTACAAGAAATTCCTCCAGAATCTACATGAAGCCCAATAGAAAAGGTTGTACTTTTAAATTTCAAAGGGTGCAAAATTATGGTAATGCGTGTAATAATGTGACTATATATAGTCATTACTATCTCCATCTAGGGCTAAAAACGAAGCGGATATGAACAGATAATGCTCATACCATATTCGTTTTTATATTTTTAGTTGGATACGGAAACAAATACGAATAGCTCGGATATGAAAACGAATATAAATTATTTCGAATACTAATAAGGATCGAATAGGATCGGACACGAATATATTTCTCGGAATATGAAAACCACTCAAATTACTCATAGAGATAATTATCCACATATAATTAGCTAATTTGATATAAATATTTAGATCACTGACTAAATGATATTGATTGAGTTCAACCCATAGATATAACCAGTGTAAATACATGTCTGGTTGAAAAGCGACATGAATACGTGTCTAATTTGGATAGCCACTTCTAAGTTTAAATAATATTAATAGCATGCATTAGTGTTGTACACAAAAATACCATTAATGACCTAAGAAAGTTGGCTAGAGGACTAGGGCTAAGAAAAAGCAAGAGATACATTATGTGTCCTGCGGATATCTATATAGCAACAGTACTTGGATATCTGGCTCCGTATTTGTATCCGCCGGAAACTGCGATACCATATTCATATTCGTATCTACCGGAAACTACGATACCATATTCGTATTCGTATCTAGGAAAAATTATCCGTATTCATATTCGTATTCAATTTATCCGAGAATTATCCGCTCCGAGTTGTATTCGTATTCATTTTGGGCCTGAGCGGACAGAAACTATCCGCTCCGTTTTCTCTCCTATCTCCATCCCCAAAAGACTTTATTTTTGGGTATGAATCTAGACAACTGTCTATTTAAGTGCATGGTAAAAAAAGTCTTTTTGGGATGGAGGTAGTAGCATGAATACAGGATTACCCAATTTGTGGAATAATTCATTGTAATCTATACTACCTATGTCATAAAATATAAGAAGTTTTAAGGTTGGACACAGGTATTGTAACACCCTGTTTTTTGTAGCCGTCAAAACTAATTTTAATAAAAATATAAGTTCAAAAATCTGGATGTATTTAGTGTCAAGATCTCAATTTTTTCCATCATTCCTTGCGAACACTAAAAATCACAACCCAAAAATCCCTCTCAAATCTCAGGATTCGAATTATGCAATCCGAATTTCTCTCCTAAAATCCAAATACAAAATCCGCATCTGCTCTTCAAATAAACAAGACACCTCGACTCCCTAAATTTTTGAAACCTTCAAAAATCAAATTAAAACATCTCTCTTTCATCCCTTGTCAAAATTATTCCAATTCAAATTTTTACCCCAATCACAGTCAAAAACTCCTCCTTCGAATACTTAGAAAAGATAGGATGATTCAAATATCAAATTTGAATTTAAGATTTCCTTGGCCTCCCTCTACTTTTTCACCAAATCTATTCTCTCCCAAATTATAAAAATTCATTCCATGTTTTGAAAATATATCAAAAACCTTCCCCTAAATCTCCAGAAATTCTATGAATTCAAATATCACATTTGAATTCAATAAGTCAAGACATTTCCTTTAATTCCCTTGTTAATATCAAGTTCAAATCTTAAATTTGAATTCAAATCCAACCCCAAATATTCAAAATTCCTTTATTTCTCTGCTCTTAAATTCCTTCCAAATATCAAATTCAATTCAAAAAGGTTCAAATACCCCTACGATACATTCTTTGGACTCCCTGATTTTTTTTCTAAATTGAAATTTCAAATTTGAACTCAATCCCAAATTCAAATCCATTCAAATCTTCTCAAAGTTCAGTTCTGAAAATCCCAAAAAGAAAAATGTAACTGTTCACTTTGGGTCATCTCTCTCCTTCTCCTCCCTGCCTGGCCTCCTCCTTTCCTCTCCCCCGGGAATTTTTACTGTTACTAATTTAATTTTTTTTTTAATTTACAAAACTAATTTTCGGAGTTCAACGTAGCACAAAAGGGAATTATAGCTCCAGCTGAGAGAAGTTTTCCTGGAGTTTACAATTGGTTAATGAGGGGATTCGGAGTAGATCCTCAAGTAAATGCAATTACGGTGTACGCACTGGTTAGCTGGGCTGTGGAAGGTTTTTGGTGGGAATTGATGCCAATAGATTCAACGGCCAGCTGGGTATTTTTTGTGGAGAGTGCACTGCAGCGAGGATGGGTATTGAGCATCCTAGTGGTAGTGCATGACGTGGTCAGCATTGATCAGGCTGGTCCGAGTACAGCGGAAGGGCCCGATGAAACAGGGGAGCAAAATGAGGCAGAAGACAAGGGTGCCGGAGAGGAAGGAGGCCAAGAAGACATGGGACCGGGGGGGTTTGCAGATGAAGGGGAGAGACACCCAGGTCTAGTACAGGAGATGGAAATTAAAGACTCAGAACCTGAGCATATGGAGAATGATGATTCTTCGGAGGACGATGTACACCCGGCAGAATGGGACAACGAGGACTTCTCCGGACTCGTTGTCTCAGAGGGGCACACCGTGGCATGGGAGTATCGGCAGAATGAAGTGGTGCAAGGCGCTAGATACGCCGAAAAAGCACAGTTGACAGAGGCTGTGAAGATGTGGGCCGTGTCACTTGGGAGGGAGTTCTGGGTATCACAGTCCACAAGATCGGTGTACGAAGTGAAATGTGCAAGTTCAAGCGATGGATGTCCATGGAGGATGTACGCATCCAGGAAGAAATATGACGACTGTTGGTCCGTGTCAATCGTGACGGAGCACAACTGCCATCTTCTGGGTGTTCAGAAGTACCACAAGAACATATCATCTGCATTCATCGTTTCAGAGCTGTATTATGCTGTTGTGGAGAACCTCCGGTTCGAGCCCAAGTCAATTATCAGCCGCATCGAGGAGAAGTACAAGTACACCATTACATATGCCAAGGCATGGAGGGCCAAACAGAAGATAATTGAAATGAGATTCGGTAGTTTTGAAGCTTCGTACAATAATTTGCCTCGTCTACTGCAAACCATCTGTGCGAGGAATCCTGGCAGCTACTCCGAAATCAAAAGTTTCCCATCGTTATCAAGTCCTGGGCAGAGCGTCCTTCAGCGGGCCTTCCTCTCTCTGCAGGCGTGCATGTTTGCATTTGTTTATTGCAGGCCCATTCTCTGCATCGACGGCACATTCCTAACTGGAAAATACAGAGGGCAAATGTTGACGGCAATCGGAGTAGACGGGAACAACCAAGTGTTGCCAGTGGCCTTTGCCTTCGTCGAGGGCGAGAACATAGAGAGTTGGTACTGGTTTCTGAAGCTGGTTAAGGAAAATGTGGTGGGGATGAGGCCAGATGTATGTCTCATACATGACCGTCATCCAGGGATGCTGCGTGCAATTCAGGAGCTGCGAAACGGCTGCGCAGACAAGGGATACCCTCCGGTGTGGGAAGATGTGAAGAGCAGATGGTGCATGCGTCACATGGGCGCAAACTTTTATAAGCAGTTCAGAAACAAGGAGCTGATGGCCATGTTCAAACGTTTGTGCGCCCAGAATCAACAGAAGAAGTTCAATGAGCTGTGGAGGAGACTTAATGAGCTGACAGCCAAATATAGACGCAAGAGTTCTGCAAGACCCCCAGCTAGAGGTGTTGACGGCCCTGAAGCTCTAGATGCACTTCCCACCGATGACGGTACATTCAGAAGGAGGCCCGGTTCCTCGGTTAGCAGATTTTCGCAGTGGATCGAGCACGAGCCGAAGGAGAAATGGGCATTGTTGTACGATGAAGGTGGAGCAAGGTACGGCATAATGACCACGAACCATGCAGAGGTGTACAACTGGGTCATGCGTGGTGTTCGGCAACTCCCCCTTGTTGCCATCGTGGAGTTCATCCTACATAAAACACAGACGTACTTCCACGACAGGTGCAGACAGAATGGCCCATCTATGGCCGATGGAAACCTTTGGTTCGGCACCAAAATGACACAGTACCTTGAGGACAAATGCAAGAAGGCAAGAGAGCACCGAGTCCGAGTGCAGGGCACACGAGAGCGTAGATTTGAGATATTGTGTGCCGACAGGTCCAGGCGTGGCATATTCGCAAGGAAGCCTATACAAGAGTGTGTCCTAAAGGAAGATGGAACATGCACGTGCTCCTGCCGGAAACCAAGCTTGTACCACAAGCCCTGTTCTCATGTCATTGCCGCTTGCGGGGAGTGCGGTATTGATGAACGCCAATATGTGTCTCCGTACTTCAAAAAGGAAGCAATCATGCATACATGGAGTACCGAGATCTTTGGTTTCGGCATCGTCGGCACTTTCACTGAAGACACAAGTCCAGTTTATTACATCCCTGACCCGACGAAGGCAAGGAACAAGGCAGGCCGACGTCGGACACGGAGGATACGCAATGATATGGACGAATCCGAGGCCGGCGTTAGCGCTCAACGTTGCAGTAGGTGTGGAGAGGAGGGACATACCTACAAGAAGTGCACGAAAGACGCCGAGGCTCCAAGTGCAGCGGAAGTTCCTATGGAAGGATCAGGCGCCGACGGAAGGCGGCCAACTGGGGAAGGCACCACTGATAGGCAGCGTCGTCGCAGGCGTCCTCGTGCACCTTCGGGTTATGTTGTCTAGTATAGCCACTGGTTGATGATGTAATCTCCCTGTAATGTGTTAATTTTCTGTTAATTTTCTGACTATAATGCACTATGTTTAAATGAGCTAATCCGTTTCGCTTCTTTTTCCTTGCAGGTATGGACTACCAGACGCCTGAGCTGCTAGATCACGCCACCGATCAGTCCCACCGGTCGTTTCTCTCGGTGGTGCAGAACCTCGAGCTCGGTACCTTACGTCCTCGACCTTCCAGGCGACTACTTCCCGTGGACGACAGGTTCACGACTAGGTACGTACGAACGTTGTACTGTGAATCTGTATATGTCAACTTACTAACTTGCTTTGTCTTGATTGTCAGGTTGCGGGAGGCAGGCCTTCTGCCGCTGTGTAGGCTGGTAGCAGCCGCGGTGGAGCCGAATGACCCGACGAAGAAGTGGGGTATCGACCGGTCGCTCCTCACAGCTCTTGTGGACCGGTGGAGACCGGAGACGCACACCTTCCACCTCCCGTGCGGTGAGATGGCCCCCACGCTGCAGGACGTCAGCTTCCTCCTTGGGCTGCCTCTAGCAGGCGATGCGGTGGGGCCAGTTGACGGGCTCCAGGCGTGGCGAGAGGAGATCCTACAGCGGTTCGCCCCGGTTCACCGTGCTCCGGGGCTTCCCCTCGTCGGTGACATCTCCCCGTACACGCATGCGGGCCCCCCTCAGGCTTGGGTATTGAGCTACACGGTAAGAATGCTTTCTTGTTGTTTTATGTTCGTCCTTCAGTCCGTACTAGAATTACAGTGTCAACTTTGTTATATGTTAACGCAGTCTGATCAGCTAGCACCGGAGGCCGACGCGTACTCACTGCAGAGGAGCCTGGAGGCGTACCTGTTGTGGGTGTTCGGGTGGGTGATGTTCACCAACTCGCACGGCCACGCAGTCGACAAGGGCTTGATCCCTTACGCGAGGGAGATAGCCGACGCCGAGGACGGTGCTGTTCCACAATACAGTTGGGAATCGGCAGTCCTTGCCGCCACGTACAGGGGTCTGTGCAACGGCTGTAGGAAGACCGAGCCAGAAGCGGTCTTCACGGGTTGTCCACTCCTCCTACAGCTCTAGGCGGCAGAGCGGTTCGCGATCGGCCGCCCCGTTGTGGACCACAGTCCGTACGAGGCGAGCCTGTACGTGGGTGTCCCACCGGAGGACTATCCGACGATGGGGACGGTGTGGTGTCGTCGTGAGGTATGTTCGGTGTTAGAACCGTCTCGGTTTTTTATGTTACTTGGACTAACGAGAACTCTTTTCCTGTTTGTAGCGTCAGTACGCTCACGTGCAGACGCAGAAGTCGTACCCAGACTTCGTCATGGAGTTCGACAGGATCACGGACGACGACGTTGTCTGGGAGCCGTACAGCGCCGAGGCGAGGGACGCGCGTGCGCCGCACGGGCTGTCGTCCCTCTACACCAGGGACCAGGCGTACTAGCTGACGATGACGCCGATGCTGTTCGACATTTCTGTCGAGCCGCACTGCTCGCAGAGTGTGACGCGGCAGTTCGGTATGCGACAGACCTTCGGCCATCAACAACGCAGGGGCGTACCACAACACGTTCACAGGTATATGTGGAAATGAATATTCCGTATTGTTATGCATTGTGTCACCGGTTGTGCTCTGCAGGTTAAGTCGGCGTGGCCAGGCCGCTGGTAGGCTGTGGAGACCCACCGTCGTCGACTACATCAACGACTGGCTCATAGCCACGGAGGACGTCATCACGGAGCTACACCCCTACACAGCCGCCAGGTATGAGCAGTACCTTTCTTGGTAGCAGGCCCGTACCAGACTACAGGTGACGTACACTCCCGAGGCTCCACAGGCGCACGTCGCGGGGGTGCGAGACGCATACCCGACGCACCGCGACCAGGACTACTTCCGCGCGGTGAGTCAATGGTTTTCATACTATTTTCAATGGTAGGTGCCACGCGCAACTAACCACGCATGTCCTGCTGAACAGGCGGACGATGCTAGGCAGGTCCACACGGAGCTGGACCTACTGCGGCAGCGCCTACAGGCTGGCATCCCTCTCACGCAGCAGGAGCAGACGATCACGTTTGACCGGATGTGCAACACGATGCGCTCGGTCGTCCGTGCTCTGAGTTGTCGCCGTCCTGATGCAGTCCCACCGATGCACATACGTATGCCAGGTCCCCATGGTGAAGAGACATCGGCAGGAGCGGCGGGTTCTGCAGGGGCCAGTACGTCGTGGGGAGCAGGTCCTTCTGGTACCGCCGGAGGATCGAGGTCGGCAGCCTCCACGATCGGGCGAGGATTGTCAGGTACGTCAGGATTGAACCTATTCTACATAACTAACTGCACTTTTTATGCGGCTAACGCGAGGTTTTCTTTACCAGACCCACGCAGCGGATCTCACCTCCACCTGGGGGACACTGGGCGGGGATCTGCCCCGAGCACCTCTGCTTGGATCTCTACCGAGGACGACCTCCTTCCGGAGCAGGACGTGATCGGGTCGTCACAGCTCGGAGGTGCACCGCACACACAGCCGCACGACGCCGGTGCTTCCCCTGCCGCTCAGGCGGTCCGAGCTACCCGTGGGGTACCGGCGGACCGCCTGACGTACTCGCGCGGGCAGGTGCGAGCGCAGCCTAGGAGGACGAGGAGGCGTATGACCTAGGGGCTATCATTGTATTTATTTATTTATAGGTCTCGCATTACTTGTTTAAATTTGTTATGTCCATATTCACCTCCTGTAGACTCGATCCCATCCTTCAGATACATTGTACTGCTAACAATGTAGTCTCGCTTGTTGTATTTCGTACTATGGGTGTCGCATTCATCATGCCGCAATGCGAATGGCTCGCATCTACCTATTATCATGTCATTAAAACGGACCGGCCTATTACCATGTCATTAATTAAGTTTTACCAAAAATAAACTTGAAAAAATGATCAGCATGATTTTACAAACCAACGCCCACCATCGTCGGATTATAAAAAAAAACTGTCAAAAACATACCCTAAACCACGATTAAAACTAAATTTTGTTAAGCGTGTAGGCGAAAGGACGGGAGGAGTGGATTGCGAGTGCCAATCCAGACATACGAGGAGTGGAATGCGAGTGGCGATCCGGGAATACCCTCAGTTTGACAAGTTCTTTTCACGACGTGAACAATATATGATATTTGGTTTTTTTTAAACATCGACTCAATAAATGCAATGGCACAATAAATAGAATTTAAGAATTTAATTTTGACAAATAAATTTTCAAAAATTTTGGGGTGAAAAATTAGCAACAAAATTTTCAAATGGCTCCAGGGGGCCGAGGCCTGGGCTGGGCAATGGTCCGATCGGGAGGGAACGGTTCGATCGGACAGTCCGATCCCTGTGCGAACGGACCGTCCGATTGCTGGGCGGACGGTCCAGTGGATTCGCCGCCCTGGGGGACGGCGGCGAATGCCCCCAGGGCGGCGAATGTAATTTTGCATTCGGCCCCCTGAGGGCATTCGCCGCCGTCCCCCAGGGCGGTGAATCCACGTGGCGTCCCCGGGGCTAACAGCGGCCGGCGCCGTTAGCCCCGGTGACGGGGATGCCATTCGCCGCCCTGGGCCACGGCGGTTTTTAAATCCCGCCGTGGCCCAGGGCGGCAAGAGACTAGTTTTGCAAATGATTCAAACCGAAAATTAGTTTTATAAATTTAAAAAAAAATTAAATTAGTAACAGTAAAAATTCCTCCCCCGGCTTGCGCCAGAGCCGAAACCAGCCCAGCTCCACCTTTTCTCTTCCAACTAGGACGGCGGCCCACTTCTCCCCCCCCAGCCCAACTTCCTTCTCCTCCTTCCTCTTCCGCGCAGCGTCGTGGCCAGGCCCGCTTCGCCTCGCCTCCCATGCACGCCTGCTCTCGCCACCACCGTGCGAACACCTGCTCCACTTCTCTGCCGCTGACAAATCGGGCCCGCTTCGCCTTCTATCCCGCGGTCATCCGCTCGGCCTCGCCCGCGCGCCCGTCTTCCTCTCCAATCCGAGCCGCACCGCCCTGCCGTGTTCAACGAAATACGGCACCCAACCACTGCATTGCACTGCACCCGCGCCGCACCTCCGCCATCCCCGTGCGCCGCACGTCGGGCCAAAGACGCGCCGTGCCAAACCCCAGCTCCTCCGCCGCAAATCCTAGCCTCAAAACCCACCTTTTCTCCCCTGTTCCCTGCCCGGGAAACTTGGCGCCGCGCTTATCTCCTCGCGTCGTCGTCATTGCTCACCTCTCCCGCGCTGCATTGCCATCGCGTCACCTCGGCATGTCGAGCCATTCCATCAACCAAAACCCGGCGCCACCGGCTTCCCTCCACGCCGATGCAACCCAACGCACCCATACCTTGGCACCGCTGACGCCATCCGCCTACGCCTACGTCTGTGCCACGCCAGTCGCCGAGTCCTGTGGCCGCCTGCCCGCTTCCATCATCTCTTCGCCGCTCCCAACCACCCCATGTATCGCCACACCGTCGCCGCGTCACCTTTTTTTTTTGACCGGACCGAGGCATGTCGGCTTTTATAGTTGGCAGGGGAGTGGATGGTGATGGACCGGCAGACTAGCGGCGGCACCAGGCCCTCGCCCCAGCCCCGACACATACCGGCTCAGCCGGGCTCGCCGCCACCGGCGGAGCGGTCGCCAACGTCCGCCGCCTGCTCCCTGGCCGCCCCGTGTCGCCGCCGCCATCCCCGCTGCTGCCTCCTCGCCAGGGCGTTCGCTCGGAGAAGTGAGCCAAGGAAGAAGACGACTCCTCCCTCCTTTTGAGTTGCTGACAAGTCAGCCCCACCTGAACAGTATCCCTTTTCCCACCAGTCACCGACAGGTAGGCCCCAGTCCCATAAATAAATAAAATCCAATTTAAATCATGAGCCACTGACATATGGGTCCCCTCCAGTTTAAAATCTCTCCTCTCTCATCCATGGACACCTTGACCCCACCTGTCATTAGCATATTCCAAAGGAATATTCCCTCCTTTCTCAATCTAATTTTTTTTATATAAATCTCAAAAAAATATTTTTAACCTTTGAAAATACATAGTAATTCAATCGTAACTCTGATTGACTTCATTCAAGTCCCTAATTTTTTTTCTAAAATTAAGATTCACCCAATGGCACTATTAGTTTATAATAATTATTATTTATTTGTAGAGTTTCTTTACAATCCTTTTGTGTCGACCGCGTAACAACGTTTCGGAGTTTCGTCGAATGGGAAGGTCGAGAAGATTTGAAGACCGTCTTTGAGGCAAGTCATTATTTTGACCATATTACTCCTACTTTATAAATGTGGTTGATTTCAAACTGCATATCTGGTGTACACTCGGTTTGCATGCAAACGACGAACCCACCCAGTAGTTGTATTACTTTTGATAGGTTATTGATGAACCCTATTCTTGTAACTCCACCATAGTGGTGCCGTAATGTTCTCGTCCTTTGAGCTGGAGTTTTATTGCCCCATATACTCTGTTGTTTGTTGAAATTGGGAAATTTAGGGTTGGAAAACCTTTTGCAAAACCTGACTCGTGTAGTCGGTGGGTTTGAAAAAGAGAAAGATGGTTTGTGAAAGTTCGCGATGCGGGTTTCGCCTCCATGTCTTGTATTTGTATTCGCATGTAAGGATCGATTCCTTGGAGGATTACATCCGAACATATTACAGTGTGACCACACCGGTATTTATGGGATGCCTTTGGCTAATTAATTAGTTAGTACATGAGAATCTTGTATGCCAATGGTTGTGGAACACCTGGAATGTATGAGAGGGAGTTGTGGATTCTTACTGCTCCTTGTGGATGACAAACTACCCCTTGCAGGCGATTTCACTACCTTTATAGTGGCGATTGGATAGGTGTAGAAGGCATTACTGGTGTTCCTGAGTAGACGATGACATGTCCTTTGTCTGATCCTCGATTCGTGGACTTCACCCAACTATGTGGCATGGGATCTTCATGGGTTAGCTTTGAAAAGGTCTTGTCACGAACTGCCGTTGCTGACGAGTAAATGGTATCAGCTTCGTGTCGTATGGGTAAAGCGTACAAAGTCTGCAAAGCTTAACTAAACTATTCGAATAGCCATGCTCACAGTTAAGGGTGAATGTAAGGTGATTCTCCTAGTGTAAATTTGTTTGCCTATGCTTTGTGAAAAAGGTTTGTGGTATGAGAACCATTTCTAGAGTCAATCTTGGTGGCTGATGGATGATCTGAGTGGCCTTAAATAGTCCTGTGTGACCCGAGATGTTGAGAAGGCATCATAGAGTAGACCTCTTGAGTTAAAGCAGAAGAGGTATAGGTGGGCTCCGAGAAGAAGCTGAAGCATAATATGTGATGGATGGCTCGATGAAGGATAAAAGAGGTTGCAAGAAGTGCTACGTTTCCAGGACCAAAAATGATAGGCATGTTGGACTACTCGAGGTAATGATGTGATATAATGGGTGGAGCTAGAAAATGAAACAACACTAGTGATAAACTAAAATTTTATTCTTTCTGCTTGAGCTATTGCAAAGCAACTCACGGATGAAAAGAGATGAAGAGTCCCCTTTCTGACTGGTTTATAGAAACCCACACTTAGGGTTTTCGAGAATTTTTTTGAAATAAAATGTTGTGAAATAAACCCAGCCTCCCTTTCAAGCTTGTATAATCACATTTCCCGTGGCTTGCTAGTACGAAAGTACTCACTCTCCCTTTTGTTGTTGTTTTCCTCCCTTCCTCAAGTTCAGGTTGAAGACGTTGAAGGTTTCAGTTTCGTCCCTGGACCCAAGCCACTGCTTGTGGATTGGTGTGCTAGCCGTGCTAAGTTTCATCGTTGTTGTTTTTGCTTGATGGTTGCTTCTCTGGATCTATCCGAAGATGCAACAAGGTATAATGTATCCATAGCTTTGCAATATTTCAATTTTATTATCGTGGGTACCAGCTTAGAGTTTTGGGACTAGTACCGGCAATCATGGTTCTGCAGGGGATGGTTCACCATCCTCCACGGCGCGACCTATCTAACGCCATCTTTTACTACGGTGTGAGGTCGGGGTGTGATAGGTACTAAGGAAGTAGCTGGAATTAAACAGAGAAGGTTGTGATTGGTTGAAAATATGAAGTATGTGAAGAAATTAAAAGGTAAAAGATCGTGATTCGTTGAGAAGAGAATGTATGTGGAGAGGTTGTTTTATTTTGGGATAAATTTTAAATGCTAGAAGTTGCTATATTTTAGGATAGAGTGAGTATCAAATTTAAGGCATGAATTAAAAGAAAGTTACTCTCTCTATTTTTTTATGTTTGACGTTGTTGACTTTCGAAATTACATTTGAGCATTCATATTAGTAAAAAAATTATGTAATTATTAATTATTTTGTTATGATTTTTTATTACTTTAAGCATGCCTTTTTTTTATATTTGCATAAAATTTTTGAATAAGACGAATAGTGAAACGTAATTCCGAAAGTCAACAATATTAAATATTAAAAAAACAAAGATAGTACTACATAAAATGGTACATATGGTCCATCAAAGTGTCTAATAATCTAGAAGTAATTTTGAGAGGTACTCCCTCTGTTCTATTTTATAAGTTACTTTAGTTTTGTTCTAAGTTTGTAGGAAAAATATACTCAAACATCTAAAAAATAAATAAATGCACTACTAGACATATTTCATAGTGAATTTAATCAAACTAATTTAATGTTGTAGATATTAGTGTATTTTTTCTATAAACCAGGTTAAATTAGAAAATTTTGAATTATATCAAAACTAAAACGACTTACGGTATGGAACCGGTTGGAGTATGTATTACTTAAAGTACTCATGTGACTTATATTTTGGATTAAAGGTAGTCATCTTTTTTTAATGCACTGCCCATTCATTAGAAGTGTAATTGTATAAGAATCCAAACGTCCAAAGTAAATTGACTTCCGTAGTTATAGGGTATGCCGTATGCGCATCTCTAGGTACCATTTGACAGCAGAGTTGTATTCTTATTATATCTCACGTGCAGTTTGCTCGCTGGATGTTGTTACAGCGCCAGACATGTAGGATGGAAAGTGTTAGGTTTTGGATCGATCCTAAATCGTTTTTACAGAGTTTGGATATCCATGGTTCAAAAAGATCGATCTTCACTGGATTCATTGCGCTAGTAGGTTATCCACGGATATCCAAGGTTAACCTCCAGTAATACACACGAATAAACTCCAGCAAAAATTGAGAGCTCATAGACAGATAATCAATGGCATTCTTGGCAATTCCCAGAATGGTCAGTGAAGATGATGTCGAGGTCGGTGATGGCTGACCGGTGGCGACCCAGCCGGTGTTGAGAGGGAACGAAGGCAGGGCCGGCACTGGAGTAGGGCCATAAGGACGATGGCCTAGGGCCCAGACCAAAGGAGGCCCTGACCCAGGTATATATATTATATAGGTATATGTAAGTCCAATAGCTTTGCTATATGCAGCATTGAGAAGAATATCTTGGACAATATTGATCTCAATATTGTTATTAGTGATTTTGCTTCAAGAAATGCCCCAAGAAGTTCTTTTTAAGAGACATTGGATATTTGATGTCTCTTATTTAAGGTATTCATACTACTTTATTTCTTGGTTCTGTTAGTTTTTCAAGAATTAAATATTATATTTGGTTTATCATGTTAATAATATTTATTTGTGTCACTTCAGAGTATGCATGGTTTATAAAGTATATATTACAAATAAAAAATTATTTAGCCTTAAGGGACTATAGCATCGATTTCGCCTAGGGGCCTAAAAAATATAGAGCCGGCCCTGAAGAAAGGCATAGACATCGGACCATAGCAAAGGGGAGCTTGAGCGTCAATGCTCCTTTGTCCTCTTTTTTCCCATCTCCTCGCTAGTCTCCCTTATTTGCTGTGCTCTTGCACTAAGGCGGCATCTGGCGGCGAAGGCGAGGTTGGAGGTGGCGGCCGGCAGTACAATCTAGGGTGAGAGTAGAGAGACAATCTTTAGGCAGCACATGCGAGACAGACAGGACTGGAGGTGGTTGCTGACTCCATCCAGATGACCGGCGGGCAGTGGTCAGGGAAGGTCGGAAGAGGGTGGAGACTCGGTTAATAGCGAGGTGCGGCGCGGATTTATGGCGCCAGCCTCCGTGATTCACGACGCGTGGAACTCTTGCCGTCACGTGCAGCGCAGAGAAGACGATAAGGGGCGGAATCTGTAACGCCCCGGTTTCTAGACTGTTAAAGGTTTCGAGGCCGTTAAAAGTATTTTAGTAAAAAACATAATTTCAAAATTTTTGGCTCTTTGTGTGTTATTAAGGACTAAGTACCGTAGATCTCAGATGAGTCCTCTTGAACTCCAAAAACTCGATTCCAAACCTCGCTCCAAAATTTCGAGACTCGAATTTTGAGATTCGAAGGTCTCTCTTTAAACCTATCCAAATTTTGAAGATCGAATTTCGTAATTCAAATTTCCTCTGAAACCCTTCCTAAATTCTCAATCAAAATTTTTATCAAATTCAAATATCAGGATTCGGATTTTGTAAATCCCCTCAGAAACCTCCCATTATAGTTTGTCCCTATTTTTGATCCCTCTCAAAGTTCAAATTTCCGCAAAAACTCCCTTCGGAAAATTTCCCTAAAATTCCTAGGAGCACAAACCCAAAACTCGAATTCAACTTCCCAAAATATCCTTTGAAATCTTCCGAAAATAATTCCTCAAATACAATCCCTAGAACAAGTCCCAAATGTTTGAATTTTGAAATCTCCTTTGAATTCCTCCAAAATTCAAACGTCCTTTAAAAGTAGCCCCAAAAGCCCTTTCCAAAAAGTCCCCATGTTTCTTGGATTCCCAATCTCCAATCGAAAATTCAAATCTAAAATCAGAAACTTCGAACTCAATTCAAATCAATCCCTAGAAAAAGATCAAGCCTCACTATTCTTTCGGGCTGCCTTCCTTTTTTCCTCCTCGGTCAGCCCAGCCGCCCGAGCTCACCTCTCCCGCGACCTTGCACACGTGGCCCAGAATCTGCTCGGCCTGCCTCGTGCACCGCCCACACGTGAGCCGTCTTGCGAGTGTCCGCTGCTCCACTCCGTTCCACTGACCACCGGGGCCCACCTGCCACACACGTGATGCACGCCCGCACGCCCGTCCACACACGCTCGTCTTCCCCACTCACCTCTCTCCCGCATGAGCACCACGTGCTCAACGAAACTCCCAAGCCAAAGAAATCTATGCGGCCGAGCACCAAAGTCAACCCCGTCTCTCCTGTCTCGTCCCATCACCTCTGCCATGCCATGCCCCTCTTCCTCCTGGCCAACATAGGCACCTTGTCCCCCGCCGCCAAGTCCCATCAAGCCCGTCCCCGCGTCGTCTCCGTGTTTGGCCCAATGTGAGAAAAATCTCGCTGCACCGCCTTCCTGTGCCACCTCCTCTCTCCGTTGTCTTCTTGTGTCCTCCTCTGCATATAAATGGACCAGCGGAGCCCTACTCGCCGCTCTCCAATCAGGCAAGCCTCACCGCCGCCAATTTCTCTTTCCGCCGCCACCATTGTCGTTCTGACCCGCCCAAGATACCATCACTCCCAAGCCTAATCGCTCAAACCGCCATCACCATTGGGTCCCTCAAAGCCCCGTGACCTCCCCAAGCTCCTCGTCAGCGCCCGAGAGCCACGGTGGCCGAAACGCCCAATTTGGCTGTCGCCGCTTCACCATTGCCGCTTCAGGAACTCAACGTCGCACAAGGTAGGGGCTAAATTTCTTTCTCCCCAGTTTCATCCCATCTCCCCGCATCCAGGCCAACCATACACCGCACCACCCTGCCACCGTCCTCTGTCTATCGCTACCAGCCGCCGTCGTGCATCCCCCTTTCAATTCGAGCCGCTCAAAATGTTCCTTACCCCCTCCACTACCCATTCTCGAGCCCCCTTCGTTGCCACTCCCTACTGGTCGCTGGCCTATCCTCGGCCACCGTAGGCCGTTGATCTCCTCCGCCATGGCAAGTCGTCCGCCAAACCCCGCGTCTCCCCTCTCACTGTCTTGTGGTCTCCGCCCCACTGATCCATCCCAAGCAACCGACAGGTGGGCCCGATAGTTTAAACCCCTCACCCTCTCACTTACACATGGACCCTGATACAATTTAAAAACTTAATTAATCACCATTTAAAAATATGTCTCAATAACATTTGGACCCTGTACCGATAAGTGCACAATGATCCTCCCTTAACCCCTCTCGCTTACTCCCTCTGTCCCGTGCGCCCTCTCTTTCTTTATTAACCATGTCCTGCTGACATGTGGGCCCTTCTTGTCATTCCCCCCTCTCTCTCTCCTTCCATTGACATGTGGGCCCATTTTATTTAAAATCCCTCCCATGAATCTATACCCATTGACATGTGGCCCCCTTATTCCTCTGTCACCTATATGTGGGCCACACCCCTTAGTCTCTCTCTTTTCCGCACTGACACTGGCCCCCATTTGTCAGCCAAATAATATTCCCAGAATAGTCCTTCTCCAAAATTCAATTAAATATTTTCTTTTTCCAGAAAAATCCTTTAAACTTTGAAAATTCATATCTTCCAAATCGTAACTCTGATCTACCACGTTCAAGTCACCAAATTTTTCTAAAATTGAGATCTACCTTATGGCACTATTAGTTATTAATAATAGTACTTTATTTCTAGGGTTTTGTGTATTTTTCTCTCGTTTTGCGTATAGTCGACGTTTCGGATATCGTCGGACGTCGGATTTTCATGAGGATTTGAAGACGAAGCTTGAGGCAAGTCACTCCTCGACCATATTGCCCCTAAATCAGAAAATATTTTTTTTGTAAAATTGCATCGTAGTCTGTGCACATTAATTTGACTAGCCTCGGTTTTCGTGATGAACCGATGGACCTACCGAGTAGTTGCATAAGATCTATAGGCCTTGATAACCCTATCCTTTGTAGCTCCACACCTCGGACCTCGGTATTTGTGCTTCTTGAGCATGAGTATCGACAATACCATTTCAATCACAATTGATTGTCAACATGGGAAAAATTTGGGTTTATAAATCCTTGGAAAAACCCGACACTCCGTGTCAGCATGTTTTGCGAAATAAAAGTGGTTTGTGAAAACTCGCTGTCGGCGAAACGGGACAGGGGGTCCCACATACCGGGGTCGCGTGGGTCCCAGCCACGTCAGTCACTCTGGGGCCTACGATCTGCATGATTGGCGACCGACGTCGTCTGTATCGTCCGGGCACGTCTCCCCGTGCCCAGACGCGCCGCCTCCGGCCCCGGACGCGGGTCGCCCGGGCACGTCTCCCCGCGCCCAGGCGCGCCGCCTCCGGCCACGGTAGCGGGTCGCCCGGGGACAACTCCCCGAGCCCAGACGCGCCGCCTCCGGCCCCGGACGCGGGTCGCCCGGGCACGTCTCCCCGAGCCCAGACGCGCCGCCTCCGGCCCCGGACGCGGGTTGCCCTCTCTGATCTCGACAGCGTGCACGACCAGACAGCTGCCCGCAGCAGCCGGGCGGCCGGATGATCACCTCCACGACTTAGCCGCCGGCAGCTCGGCGTGCAGGACGGCCTTGGATGCCGGCTAAGCAGGAGGACGGCGGACGTGTGCACAGGACAACTCACCGGAAGATTGTTCCCTCTGTGTTTTGGTGCTGTAGACTCCCCTCATCTATAAAGGAGGATCCAAGCCACTAAGCAAAGGGGGGCGAACAAGACAGAGCTTCCCCTGTCTTCTGCTCCCGAGCTCATTCTCTAGCCACCGTTCCTCTTCTCCGGCTCCGGCCGTGAGCCAGCCTTACCTTGTAACTACCACACTACATTCATACACCACATAACATACACACAGGAGTAGGGTTTTACGCTTCCGAGCGGCCCGAACCTGTCTAAAATGCTTCCTGTCTCTGCTCCTCCGGGTCACCACGGTTCGGACCGTCCGGACCCGAAACGGACGGTCCGATCTCCTCTTCTCCAGCTCGGGCCCCCTGTCTCGAGCGCCGTGCTGTTCATCGTCTTCCTCGCGTATCTTTCTGCTACACCTAAAGCCGACTCCGCCTGAGAACCACTCCCCTGGCCAAATCTCAAAGGGGGGTCTCCTGACTTCCCGCCGTCGAGGTTTCATCCTCCGACAGCTGGCGCGCCAGGTAGGGGGAGTTTCCTTTTCAGGTGGTACGCCGGCAGCACCGGCGCGCTCCATGGCGACCGGCCATCATCATCAGCAGGATTCCGACGACGAATCCGGCGGCTTCACCGCGCCGGACAATGCTAGCCCTCTGGCTAGCTCACCGCATTCCCCCACGTCTTCCTGGGGGCGCGCGGTGCGCGCTGCACGGGCCGACTTCACCCAGTGGCGGCCTGGCCGAGCGGCCTCGGCACCTCCCTCCGTTGAGGGAGCCGGTAAGTGCCCGGCTGGGTCCGCCACGGCCTCATTCGTGAGGCGCAAACAGGCGCGCCACCATCAAGACATCCAGCCGGCGACGCCGCAGGAAGCCCTCCTGGCGGCGAAGGCTCTCCTGCGCCACCCCCCGGCTTCCACCGGGGGCAGCGGCCGGGAAAGGCGGTGGCTCGGTGAAGTCGCCGACCTCGTAGGTACGGCCCATCGCCTGATTACCGCCAGCAATCATGCAGGAGCCGGCGAGTCCTCGCGTTCCGCCTCGCGCCGGGACAGGAGGAAGCACCAGAAAACCAAGGCGGCCGCTGAGAGCTCCGCCTTGGCCGCTGTGGCCAGCCCCCGGGGCAACACCGCCCACGAGGACGACGACGGCGGCGGTAAGCGCCAAAGGGCCGCACGCGCGCCGCCGCCGCCGGAAATGGCCCGGGGATGGTGCGCCTTCCACCAGACGGACCGGCACGACCTGACGGAGTGCCGCGCCGTCGAACGCTTGGCCAAACGCCTCGAGGAGCGGCAGTAGGCCGAGCCCGGTCGAAGCCCTTGGCTCCCGGGCGTGCATATTAAGCCCCGGTCGGAGCCCTTGGCTCCCGGGTGCGTATCTAGCCCCGGTCGGAGCCTGGCTCCCTGGAAGCGTCGACTGTATCGGTTCTGGTTCCTTGTCTGGCTTTCGGTTTAAAATCTCAGCTCTACTCCTTTATTAGAGAAAGTCTTCCCCTTTTCTTTGTCCTAGGGTACGACTGCCCGGCCCCATCGGAAGCGATGGCAGGCCCGGGCGGTTCCTCCCGACTCAGTCCGGGGCCTCCGTGCCCCGGACGCACATTGGGTACGACTGCCCGGGCCCCATCGGAAGCGATGGCAGGCCCGGGCGGTTCCTCCCGACTCAGTCCGGGGCCTCCGTGCCCCGGACGCACATTGGGTACGACTGCCCGGGCCCCATCGGAAGCGATGGCAGGCCCGGGCGGTTCCTCCCGACTCAGTCCGGCCCGCTCCTCGCGCCGCGGCCTCGGGACATGACACACGAGTTGATGGCTGGGCGCATACCAATAACATTCTACAGGCAGCAAGCGTGGCGCTCGTCGCAGAGCGCCCCTCGCCCGGCAAATATAGGGCCCGGGACCTACCTCCCGGGCCCGACTCTGAGGAGCCCGAACCGGGGCGGCATCGCCAAGGCGAGTGCGCGCCTAGAAACGTGGCACCCAGAATGACCCTCACAGGGCACGAGTACCCGGACGGTGTCGTCTCAGCAAAGGCGGGTTCCGGAGAAGTTGTCCCGACGTGGTCCATAATCTTTAGCCGGGGCCCCGTGCCCGGGCGTATGCTGACCACGTCAAAACCACATAACAGTCCGGGGCCCCCTGGGTCCCGGGCACATACTTGAGCCGAGGTACGGATTCCCGAATCCGCGCCCCGGGCCTAACACCGAGGAGCCGAACCAGGGCGGCGTCGCCAAGGCGAGCGCAAGCCTAGGAACGCGACACCCGGAATAGGGCGCGATAGCCCGGACAGCACCGCCCCGGCGAGAATGCATCCGGAGGGTCGTCTCACATCCCATATTCAAGCCCGGGCCCCCGGAACCCGGCTTATATCAAAAACGCATTTCAGTCCGGGGCCCCCGGGTCTCGGACACATATCCTTAGCGCTGGCCGGGGCCCCGGGTCCCGAGCGCATGCCTTTCCCCAGCCTCGAGGCACGCGAGGGAAGCGAGCCCGAGCTCCATTCCTAGCGACATCAAACACCTTCACAAATCTGTCTGTATAAACATCTTGTAAGATGGGCGAGCCCGGGCCAGCGCCGAACTTCCCCGGAAACTCAGCGCTGGCCGGGGCCCCCATGTATATACATTTTACATAAGCAATGTTTTTAATACCCTCCCCGGTCTCGTTCCTTTCGTCGTTTCCCATGTGTTGCGTTCGTGGCATGGGGTGGACAAGGGAACGAACCGGACGCTCTCAAAGTTCACTATGTGTAGAGCAGACTTTTCCCCGGCGGTTCTGGGGACGGCTCATACCACACAAAGCTGGGCGCCCGGGGAGACTCCGTTTCTTCCTGGTGTACCGGGCCGAAGTCGTTCCATCGCCAGACCTCTCCTTCAGCTCTCGGGTACAGCGCTACATCGACAAACATCAACCACGACAATATGCAGCTCGACAACCTCGACTTCCTCGAGGAATGAAGGTGGCGCGCCCCGCTCCGCATCGCTCGTTACCAGCACGGCCTCAAGCGCTATCCTTGGCGTCAGGTTTGGGCCCGATCACTTCTGGGTTGGGGTTCAAATCTCCGCCGTATTTCATACGGGTCGGAATGAAATCTTCCCCCCGTGGGAAGGCCCCTCCCTGGTGATCGGAACTTCCCAACCAGGCTCGGTAAGCCTGGGAGCATCCCCATAAATGCTATCTGAAAACACATCCTGTAAGTGCCATCAAACCTCAGCACTGGCCGAGGCCGGGCCCCAGGTATATTTGCTTTCCATAGTAATACTTTTGTTATCGTTCCCGGGCTCGTGCCCTTATCCTTCCTTATGTCGCTATCGTGGCGATCTCCTCCCTGGGGGCATAATCGGGTCGCTCCCGTGTGGTGGCTTGGTGTTGCGCCTAAGCATCTGTTCCCTACCAGCGAGCTACCGTATCCCATCTGCTAAACCCCGGACATCGTCTAAGCCCCGGCTTGCGGTGTCCCGCACTGGTTGGCTTCGGGCTCGGTTTTTTCCGCTGCTAGGGGGCAGATTCCTTACGCGCAATCCTTTCCTCCGCTCGGTCGCGACCGCGAAGAGGCCCCCACGAGGTGGTAGACGCAACGGTTCACAACATGGGATGGACAAGGGAACGAGCCAAGTGCTCTCACGGTTCATCATGTAGAGCCCGTCGTCACGGCATCGTTGTGCTCCATAGGCCAACGAGGCCCGGGGGCACGAAGGGCCCCCGGGACCCGGAAGACGGGCGGGGGCCGAACCAGCGAACTTAGTTCGCTCCACCAGGCTCGCTTCCAGAGGCTCGTGCCCAGGGGAACCAGGTTCCCGGATCGGGCGACCGTCGCGTTCGACGCCCCCGGAGTCCGAGCCCCCGGGGATGACGGCTGCCCCAGGGCCCAGACAGGGGCCATAGGCCCGACGGCTGTTCGCAGCTGCTGGATCTCGCTGTCGGACGACGCCCGATACTTGGCGTTCCCGGACACGAGGCCCCGAACACCAGCGACCTCCGAACAACGCAATAAACCAAGGTACGAAAATATAAACATAATCATATACGTATACAAATGTCTCTCTTTGTACAAGACAGGCAAAACCAGAGCGCAGGCGCGAGCGAGGCCCGAAGACGCCGTTGCACGGGGAGAGGTCGCTGGCCTCCTTCGGACCGGACCTCGCGCAACGACAGAAGAAGGCCGCTCGGGGGCATGGAGGACCCCCGGGCCCCGAAGGCCCCCGCGTATGGCGTCAGAAGGAAACCGGCGCCTTCCTCAAACCCTTTGTCGGGCGTCAGCTCTACAAGGAGATCACCGCGGTCGAGGAACCCTGCCCCCGGGGCAGCGGACTCGGCCACGGCCTCCCGCGACTCCCTCGCGAACCTACCGCGACTTTCTCGCGAACCTCCCGCGACTTCCTCGAGCTCACACCCCCGAGACGCAAGCCCGGCCCCTTAGGCCCAGGCGTTTTCCTCTCGGGAGGGTGTTTCCTTCTCCCGCGCCTCTATCTCGGACCAGGTTCTCGGGGCGGGCAACTATCTCGCGTGCTGCCCTCGGGAACCGAGTACCCGGGCAGGCAGCTACGCCGGGGCCCGGAAGAGGCACTCGGGCGCTACGGCCGCTCACGGCTGCTGGCGCTCGGTGTCAGATAGCGCCTGGCACTCGGCGCTTCCGTGCCCGGGAAATCAACAACAACCTCAGCAGAACTCTCGCCGATGTCGGGGAGCCGCTTGGTGCAGCCCGCGTCGTGGCCCTACACGCCACGGACTCGAAAGTCGACCGCGCGCTTCCGGAAGGCCTCGGCCTCCCGGTCGATCTGCGCCGACCAGGACTTGGCGGCCCGGGAACGTTCCCGGGACCCGGGGTCCGAGGCGACCGCTCCCGGGGAAGTTACGTCTCCCTCGGACTTCTCGTCAAACGTACAAGGTGCTCGCCGTGGTCGACGGACCCTGCCTCCGTTGCAGCGGTCTCGGCCACGGCTTTCCGCGTCCCTTCGCGAACCACCACGGCTTCGTCAACGTTTTCTTGATCAGGTTGGGAGCGATTACTCGGACTGCATCGCCTCGACAAGTGCGAATCCGGGGAGGTCGTCCGAATTCGTCCCATATTTCCTGCCCGGGTCTCCGGGCACATAACCACCGTATTAACAGCTGGGACTCTGTGCCCGCTCGTTTCTTCGAGACATGGCCCTGTTCCTGCCCGAAGTAGATCCCGGCCGAGCAACAGGGCCAGGGGCCACTGTCGGCGAAACGGGACAGGGGGTCCCACATACCGGGGTCGCGTGGGTCCCAGCCACGTCAGTCACTCCGGGGCCTACGATCTGCATGATTGGCGACCGACGTCGTCTGTATCGTCCGGGCACGTCTCCCCGTGCCCAGACGCGCCGCCTCCGGCCCCGGACGCGGGTCGCCCGGGCACGTCTCCCCGCGCCCAGGCGCGCCGCCTCCGGCCACGGTAGCGGGTCGCCCGGGGACAACTCCCCGAGCCCAGACGCGCCGCCTCCGGCCCCGGACGCGGGTCGCCCGGGCACGTCTCCCCGAGCCCAGACGCGCCGCCTCCGGCCCCGGACGCGGGTTGCCCTCTCTGATCTCGACAGCGTGCACGACCAGACAGCTGCCCGCAGCAGCCGGGCGGCCGGATGATCACCTCCACGACTTAGCCGCCGGCAGCTCGGCGTGCAGGACGGCCTTGGATGCCGGCTAAGCAGGAGGACGGCGGACGTGTGCACAGGACAACTCACCGGAAGATTGTTCCCTCTGTGTTTTGGTGCTGTAGACTCCCCTCATCTATAAAGGAGGATCCAAGCCACTAAGCAAAGGGGGGCGAACAAGACAGAGCTTCCCCTGTCTTCTGCTCCCGAGCTCATTCTCTAGCCACCGTTCCTCTTCTCCGGCTCCGGCCGTGAGCCAGCCTTACCTTGTAACTACCACACTACATTCATACACCACATAACATACACACAGGAGTAGGGTTTTACGCTTCCGAGCGGCCCGAACCTGTCTAAAACGCTTCCTGTCTCTGCTCCTCCGGGTCACCACGGTTCGGACCGTCCGGACCCGAAACGGACGGTCCGATCTCCTCTTCTCCAGCTCGGGCCCCCTGTCTCGAGCGCCGTGCTGTTCATCGTCTTCCTCGCGTATCTTTCTGCTACACCTAAAGCCGACTCCGCCTGAGAACCACTCCCCTGGCCGAATCTCAAAGGGGGGTCTCCTGACTTCCCGCCGTCGAGGTTTCATCCTCCGACACTCGCGATGCAAATGATCGCCTCGGTGGGGATGCATTGTATTCGAGTATAAGGACCGGTTCCTTGGGGAATTGCAATGATAATAGTAAAGTGCGACAACATGGGTGGTATGGGACGTCCCTGGTTGAGTATTTAGCCGGAACAGCGTTACCTCGCATGCTAGTAGATGTGGGACACCGAGATAAGGTGTTTGGGGATATCTCGGGCTCCTGAGTAGAGCAAGGATAGTGAAGCTTGCCAAGTACTCGGTCAAGGCGTTTGGGGTATTTGATCAAAGCGAGATGCTTAATTGAGATTTGGTTTGACCCGTCTATCAGGCATGAGGTACCCTGGTATGACTCCTGAAAGGTCTTGTCGCGAACCTCCCCCACTTGGCCAGTGAGGGAGCAAGCTCACGTCGTGTGGATAAAGCGTACACCTCTATAGAGTCTTAAACTATTCGAACAGTCATGCCCATGGTTATGAATGAATGTGAAGTGATTCCTCCAGCGTAGATTTGGTTTACCTATAATTTGCGAAAGTGATTTGTGGGATTGGGAACCGTTACTAGAATCGACCAGGACACTGATGGATGCCCATTACGTGATCTGAAATGGACCTGTGTGGACTAGGATGTGGAATGACATCCTAGATTAGGCTTCCCGAGTGGAAGCAGTGTGTACTTGAGGATTGAGATCATGGATGGCTCGAGGAGCCAAAGAATTGGAGTTATGAGATGAGTTGATGTCCTGGAAAGAACGAAAGTAAAAGAAAAATAATAGAGGAATAATGAGATGAATGCCACTAATGGCAGATGACTTGGAACCGATGTCATGGTCTGACCACCGGTGTAGGAATGGATTTCACTAGTAGTTTTAATCAACTAAAATTTGTTTCATCCGCTTGAGTTGTTGCAAAGCAATTCGCGGACAGGATCGAGACGAGAGCCTCTTTCCAGCTACACTCAAGACAACCCACACTTCAGGTTTTGAAAATATTTCAAAATAAAAAGTTTACAAAATAAACCCTAGCCTTCCTTGATAGCCTACATAATTCACTTTTTTCATGACTTGCTGAGTACGTATGTACGCAATCCATTATCTTGTCCCCTCCTTTAGGAAGAGTGAAGTTGAAGTGAAGATTAGAGTTTTTTTCCTAATCCCAAGCCGTTATTTATGGATTGAATTCTCGCTGCGTTGCTTTCCACTGCTGCTGTTCTATTTGAAGGTTGCTAATCAGGACTTGTCCGAAGTTGCAACTTATGAAAATATAATATGTGTGTGTGTATACCGCCCCGCTAATTAGCGCGCAGCGCGCTATTACGTAGCGCGTCTCACAACGCCCCCCCTCCACCCCCTTTCTCGTTTTTCCGTTCCCACTCCCCACCTTCCCGTTCTCCTCCCTCCGTGTTTATCGTTTTTTCGTTACCACCCCCACCATCCCGTCCCCCTTTCTCATCCTGCTGCCGAGTCGGATAAATGATTTACTCTCTTACGTCAGATAAAAAATTTACTAACCCTTTTATCTCCTCCTATATTGGATAAAAAATTCACTAAACCCCTATGTCAGATTAAACAATTTACTATCCGCCTAAAATTTCTCATCTATCTAAATATTTACTCATCCAATTTGGAAAATTTAATCATCCATAAACAAAAGTACTCCTTTCTTTACTTATTTCCGTTTGGTATCCTTTCCTGTCCTGTATAGAGTAAAAAAATTACTCATCTAGAAACCATAGAGTAAAAAATTCACTCGTCTAGAAAAAAATTACTGCTCCGATTATTTGTATGAGTAATCTATCTACTCCCGTATATGTAAATTTTTTCCACAAGCATAATTTCTGTATATATAATTTTAGCATGGCGATGGTCGCTCCCATTCAATTGATCTAGAAAAATAGGATCGTGGTGGATGGAAATGGGGTGACTGGTTGGTTGGTTGGTTTGTTATGCATGTATCCATGTATATAAACCAATAGACTAGATGGGTGTAAAACAATTACTGCAATCGAGAAGAAGGGGTGAGGGTGGGTGGGATCGATGTGCGGCGCGCTACGTAGCTTAAATAGCACGTAGCGTGCTCTATAGTAACTATATATATATATATATATATATATATATATATATATATATATATATATATATATATATATATATCCGTTGACTGCGGGTACTAGCAAAGTTTTCTGGGACTGGTACTGGCATCGTGGTTTCGTGGGAGTCAGTTTACACCGATCTCCTACGACACTCCCTCTTAAATGTTACTATATGTGATGTTAGGGTGGGGCGTTACAAATACTATTGACCCTTGTTAATAGGTTTTTAACCTTTCGGCATATTTGAATTTTTGGATTTATAGGAAAGCCCTTTAGACGTATAAATGTGGATCGGATCAGTGACCGAACCCTTTCCCATCCTAACGTGTCGTCCCCTCTAACTAACCTCAGCGACCACATACAAACCTTGGCAGCGCCGTATCACCGCTGATCTACCTACCATCCATCCATGTTCCAAGCCATAGAAACCGAGGACGAGCTTGACCGCGACATGGCCTGGGTTTAAGTGGCTTGCCGCGGCCGGCGATGCTGTCGACCACGTAGAGCTTGAGAATTGAGACGCCGAATCAGCCAAGCATTATTTTGCACAGCGAAGCTCGGGTCACCCGACGTAATTAACGACCGCTACTACCTCCGCGCCTGTCTGCCGGCGTAGCGCCACGCTCCCCGATCCGTGGCTGGGATAGATACAACCGGCCGGTTTACGTGACGTTGCCGTGTTCACCTACCCAACGAGGCAATGACGAATGATCAATTGATCAACCACCCACCCACCCCCGCCGCGCGCGCAACCGCACGTAGGGCCCTAACCGCACGGTCGCACGGTGCTCGGCCTCGATCTGGACCGAGTTGAAATTTTCTAATCTCAAGTTGACTTCACCCATCCACGTACGGCCTCGCACTCCCACTCCACCGAGGGCGCATCCTTTTCCCGTGCGCCACGAGGGACAAACTTACGAGAGACGAAAGTCTGGTCCGTGCCAGGCCGGCCGAGCGAGTCGAGGCGAGCCGCGCGGCCCGGGCCAGAGTGGCGCACGCGCTCGTAGTAGTACAAAGAGAGACGGGCTCGCGCGCCGTCCTCCCCCTCGGTCGAAGCAACGAGCAGGGAGATCAGAGTGCTAGAAGAGAGAGAGAGCGTTCGATGGCCGTGGCGGCGGCGTGCTTTGCGGCGGTGGTCGCGGCGCTGGCGGTGCTCGCGCCGGCCGCCCGCGGGCTCGACCGGCACGACTTCCCGCCGGGATTCCTCTTCGGCGCCGCGACGTCCGCTTACCAGGTGAGTCGATCATGGGCGGGTGGTCATGGCGGCGGTGTTGGAACTTGCTTGCCTTTCCTTCTCTCGAGCGTTCCTAGCAGTGACATGTGCTCCGTTTCAGATTGAGGGGGCATACTTGGACGACAACAAGAGGCTCAACAATTGGGATGTCTTCACCCACACGCAGGGTAAGCCATTTCTCCACACAGCCAACAAGCTCATCAGTCATCACCAGTAACAATGGTGTCAGACTCCTTAATTCTTCTTCTCCAAACTACTTTTCAGAACATATTTTTTTGGAAAGAATATAATTCCCTGCTTCGAGATGGATGCCCGTATCATCTGTCAGTTTCACTGTTTCCAAAAGTTGATCTGTATTCTACTGCCAAGATATGCAAGGGGGCATCTTTTTTTCTTTTCCATGCCCTGAAATGTCTAGCCTACACTACTCCGAAGGTGGATACCTGGATAAGAGCATGGGCGCATCATTAGTTGGGATGTCTTCATCACACACAGCGTAGGAGTAATTGGCGTCTTCAGTTCTTACCCGTTCTGTCTGATCATTTATTCATCATACTCCCTCCGTCTCAAAATATAAGCATTTTTAGAAGTTTTTTACGGAAATTAAAAAAGTAGGTGGATTTAAATGATGGAAGATTGTGATTGGTTGAAGAGAGAAAATAGATGAAGAAATTAAATGAGGTATGATTGTGATTGGTTGAGATAAGAACATAGATAGAGAAATAACTACATTTTAAAATAAATTTAAACTCTAAAAATAACTACATTTTTGACAGAGAGAGTACATAAAAAGCACAGAAACTGAGTACCTCCATTCCCTTCACTTCTGGCCGTACCTAATCTGTGACAGTGAAGGATGGCCATGCCGGCATGCTTCTTAGGCTTAGTTTAAAGGCGAGTGAAAAATAAGAAGAAGAAGATCATGTAAAATAAGGTGAGCCATTAGCACATGATTAACTAAGTATTAACTATTACAAACTTGAAAAATGAATTAATATGATTTTTTAAAACACTTCTATATAGAAATTTAAAAAAAACATACGGTTTAACAGTTTAGAAAGCGTGCTTACGGAAAAAAGGTGTTTTTTCATCTAAAGCTGTAGATTGGAACGCTACTTAAAGCATTAGCCACCAGCTTTAACAAGAAGAATGGCATCCATGCTTTTGCCAGTTTTCATTGAAGAATGGCAAGGCTACAGCCAAAATTCCTCCCCTGTTTACAATCGTCAGGATAAGCCCTCGTCTGGAACATAAGAAAACAAAACATACGAATATAAAGTACAGAAACGTGAGTGTAAAACAGAAGAATATAGACCAAAGGAATTATGGGAAGGTAGGTGTTTGGAACGCAGGAAATCAAGAAACTGCAAATCTGCTGCATCACACATGAAAGAAAACAAATAGGTCTCGGTGCATGTTTTATTTCCTATGATTTGGCTCCAAAACGAAGGAATGGGAAACTTTTCCTTTGCTCCATTCCTCCATTCCAAACGATGCTACGGTGATTTTTCCTATAGGTTTTTAGATCCTTTACTTTTCCTCCGTTTTTCCTTCAATCCAAAACGGACCTTTTTTTCAGAGCATCAGGATAGCTCGTTAAGTATTGGCAAATCGCAAATCTTTAACATGATAGGGACTTAAACCATTTCGTTTTTTAGAGATGGGACATACCATTTCTTTCTACTTCCTCCAGTCATAAATATTTGATGGTTTATGACAAGATTTGGTTAGACTTTTAAAATTTTGACTGTTAAATCTATGTATACCGTTTTATTTTATTTTTGAACTAAGCATTTAAAAAGTATTGATGGTCAAAATTTTAAAAATTTGACTGAATCTTGTTCTAAACATCAAATATTTATGACTAGATGAAGTATAATTAAACCTTGAGCGATTCACTGGTTAGAGAGATTTAGGGGCACCATCCATTTCATTGACATCAACATTCCGAGTTCAGAACCAGGGGGTGTCGGAGCTTGATAAAAAGTTTGGGGCAGGCCACTACATAAATATTTCCTGGGCGCAATTAAAATATTATTCAACTCATAGTACCAATATTAATTAATTTGGAAGAAGCCTTTATTCAATCCATAGAAGTAATATTAGTTAAAAGTTGGAAGAGTTAAAATATGTTCTTTTATGCTAGAGACTACAGTGAAGAAGAAAAAAATTAGAAAAAAATTGAAAAATCAAGACAGCTGCTATTAAGTAGTAGTAGAAGCTAAGGAAAATGAAAAAAAAAACAAAGCTAAAAGCTGGTATAAAGGGCAGAGCAAGACTCGAACCCAAGACTTATTCAAACTAAACCGGCAAGAGAACCGCCAACTATATTTTCATAAGCATGAGTAAAAACCTAGGCGGGTTAAAAAAAATAAAAACAACACCACAACGAGAAATTCTCCCCAAACTCCTTAACAAGAAACACCAACATAGTCGGCTGGACAAGCCTACAGCACGTGTAGTAACAACCCAACACGACAACCCACTCTCAACAGACCATCGACGGAGTCCAAACATATGTCATTGTTGCCAAGCTTGCGCAAAAACAAGCAGCTCTGACTTCACATGGCAGATATCAGCCAAAGCTACCCTAAAGCCGTTTCCTACACACGTCTAGCACCACCACACCTCGAGAGAGACCGCGATGTGTCATCGTTGCCAAGCTTCGTCGCACCCATCAGCGAAGCAGCGCCGACTTTACCTAGCAAAATCAAACGAGGAGCATTGGTAGCCTATTGCAAGGCAAGAAGCGAGTCCAAAAAGGCGGAGGCCTCGTCAAGCATCCCCAGCTTGAAGAGCCTCGGTGTGGAAGCAGCAAGCCCCGAGCTGATGCGGATGCCTCTAATGGCCACCGCTGCACGAATAGGTTCTCCAAAGCGACACCCTTGTTGGTGCAGGACTAGGCGCCGTGCCCTCAATTCGACCGGCACTTGGGCAATTGCTAACGATCTTGCTTGCCAGGTATAGGGGCAGCGGAAACTATTCGATCTGTCTGAAGGAGAGAACATTCCGCCAAGATGGGGTTCTAATACATTTCCCCTTTGGAGGAGGATAAATCCCGAAGTCAAAGACGAAGCTTAGGACGCATGCCAAGGAGGGAATATTCCTCCACGTGGCGTAGGGGACTAGTCTGGACCACTCCAGACAGCTGTCCCTGAGGGGACCACAAAGCTAGTATGTAATGCCTAATTTACCCTTAGGGTTGGTGGTCCCCCAAGGGGCATTCTTGTAATCTCCTTGAATGGCCTCTGAACTATAAAAGACGGGCAAGCCCTGTTGTAAAGGACAGATTATATTGGAGTAAAAACAATGGCTAAGTGCATGTTGCATCCCTGATTGTATTTTGCAAGGATAAACGGGAGAAAACATTTCTCCCGCTTATACCCATTTTTTTTTGTTCGTGACCGAAGGTCACAGCAGTTGGTGCCGTCTATAGGGATCGAACCCAAGACCACGTTAATCGCCGCTGCCACTCGTTCAGAATCCGGAGCAAGGTTTTGACCTGGAGACCAATGGTGGAAGAAGGGGGAAAACACCATGACAACGCCTCCAAGGATGATAACGGCGCCTAAGGGTGTCACCGTCGTCAAGCCGGCCAAACGGCCTGGCAAGGCTTTCGCCAACGGTTCCTTGTCCAGTCCCACACAAACACCCATCCTACACCCAAGACCGTCAACTAAATGCCGTATTACCACCGCCGCACCTACCCTCTAGCGACCTAGGATGCTGAAGCTCCCCGCAGGCACGGCCTGTAGAAGGAGGAGGCCAAGCAAGGAGAGGAGCAGGAGGGGACCGAGTGCCAAGGCCGGCATGGTAGCAGTAGGTCCAGACCACCACCCCACTTGCGAACGGGGAGCCGCAGCTTACCCGCGCAGCCCCTCATAGGTAGAGTCAAATATGAGGGGCTTGTTTACAAGATGAACGATTTTGTGGTATTTGAAGAGTTACTAAGAGGTACCATAATTTTTTAGTGTAAAATTTGGTACATCACAGTACTGGACTGTAAAATCACTTATAAAATTGCTTTCCCTCGAGCTCAGACGCACAAATGATGAGTGTGCATATCCTTTTCCTCAATTTTGTCGACATCATCCTTGTTCTCTATCTGATTCTGACCTCTCCTCTCTACCTAAAACCAGAAAGTTCTTCATCGCAAAGAAAAAAGGTTCACAGGCATATCTAATTCAAGTTAACATCTTTTTTTTGTCTGAAAATTGTTTTTGATTCGTTACAGCTGGACGAATCTCGGATGGACGCAACGGGGATGTAGCGGACGACCACTACCATCGGTACAAGGTACAGGAGAACTTTTACAAGCCAAAGCTATAATAATGAATTAACGACCAGGCGATGCATGATGCCACTTAAATTTATAATCGTGCGTGCTGTTCTGAACAGGAAGATGTGGAGATCCTCCATAACCTGGGTGTCAATTCCTACAGATTCTCGATTTCGTGGGCAAGAATTCTACCAAGTATGTCTGCCAAGAACAATGCATACAGTACCATTGTTTTTACTTCAGTCTAGCATATCACCGCTCCTGTTCTCTTCAGTACTGAAAGTTTTACCAGATGATCACCATTCAGTTCCTCATTTTGTTGTCCTCGAATCCCCGCAGGAGGTCGGCTTGGAGGAGTTAATCCAGCAGGAATTGCCTTCTACAACCGTCTGATCGACGCGCTCCTACAGAAGGGTAACACTTTCGACAGATCAGATACCTATCGCAGCTGGAGTTTAGTTTACTCGTCATATTTCCCGCTCTAATCTTCGACAGATAACAAGATAAACTGTTGCTTTTTTTCTTATCAGGCATACAACCATTCGTGACTCTGAACCATTTCGACATTCCACACGAGCTGGAAACTCGGTACGGCGGCTGGTTGGGCGCTGGAATCCGGTATACATGGCCACGTTAATTTCCTCTTCTGTGATTCTGTCGTCTCAGCTTCAGCTAAGTTTAATCCGTTCTATATATGCATCTTTTCAGGGAGGAGTTTGTGTACTACTCGGACGTCTGCTTCAAGGCGTTCGGTGATCGGGTCAGGTTCTGGACGACATTCAACGAGCCGAACCTGTTCACCAGGTACCAGTTCATTCTGGGCGTGTACCCTCCGAACCACTGCTCCCCGCCGTTCGGCAGCTGCAACAGCGGCGACTCGCGCCGGGAGCCGTACGTGGCGTCGCACAACATCCTGCTCTCCCACGCCGCTGCCGTCCAAAACTACAGGACGAATTATCAGGTGACAATCGCACAACCCTCCCCTGCTAGCTGAGCCCGTGGCTGTCACTGTACTGTGTGCATTACTGATGTTTCAACGTGTCGTCTGAGATGCAGAGGTGACCGTGTCTCTTGGCCGTTTCTGTTTGTGTGTTTTAGGAAAAGCAAGGCGGGTCGATCGGGATCGTGATCGCGATGAAATGGTACGAGCCGCTGACGAATTCCACGGAGGATGTTCGGGCGGCACGGCGTGCGCTGTCCTTCGAGGTGGAGTGGTATAGCTTCGCCTGTTTCCCATCTTTCTTCAAACTTCAGTTAGGCAACACCTAGTGCTAGAAATTCAGAATCGTTTTATTAGCGAAGCAGAAATTCAGACTCCACCAGCTAGAGTAGCCTGCAAAAGAATGAAAAAAAATGATTACGCAAGTTGATCATTGATGAGAGCGCTGATTCTTTTTCATTAAAAAAGAGAGAGAATGAGAACGTGTGCTAGCTGTTGTAAAGATAAAAAAAGAATGCCAATATATGCAGCGACAGACGACAGTTGCTAGTGACAAAGGCTATATGCTGCAGGTATTCAGAGTATTTTTGAAAGAACAGGTATTCAGAGAGTATAACGTGCAATGAGTAGGATTAGATTAGAAGAATGATTACTGATTTCTCCCTTTGTTATATTGATTTCCCTTTGTTATGTAGTGACAAGTTGTCTAGTTCGGAGCTCTGAAGGTGTCATGTTGCTCCATGCATTATGTGTTACTTTCAGGTTTTTGGATCCAATATTCTTCGGTGATTACCCCAGAGAAATGAGGGAGATCCTATCATCAAACTTGCCGAAGTTTACCCCTGAAGAGAAGAAACTACTGCAGACGAACAAGGTGGATTTCATCGGGATAAACCATTATACAACAAATTACGCAAAGGATTGCATCTATTCTCCGTGCAAGCTTGACACTTACGAGGGAAATGCTCTCGTCTACGCCACCGGTAGAAGAAACGGCACACAAATTGGGAAACCCGTAAGAACTACTTGTCTCTACTTCTGCAATTAACTTTTTCCTACATTTGTTTGGTTTTATCACTTTGTGTATCTCATATCTGTGATATGATCGACCATGTAGACTGCGTTTGATACGTACTTTGTTGTCCCAGAAGCCATGGAGCAGGCTGTCATGTACGTCAATGATAGATATAAGGACACAACTATCTACATTACTGAAAACGGTGAGTGGCCACTGCCTTGGACTTGGGATATGCATTGTTGTCTCTTAACCATCTGAAGATTCGGTAGCAAATTTATGGGTCCTGTTGTTTTCTTTCAGGCTACTCACAACACAGCGATACCAGCATGGAAGAGTTGATCAATGACGTCGAAAGGGTCAACTACCTGCAGGGTTACCTCACGTATCTCTCTTCTGCAGTCAGGTGATGCATTGCTGAACTTCATATACACATGTACGATCTATTCATGTCCATTGCATTTCTGCTCACATGAAGTATCTGCCTGTTGGGATATGCTTACTGCAGGAAGGGGGCAAACGTAGGGGGCTACTTCGTGTGGTCTATAGTGGACAATTTCGAGTGGTCGTTTGGTTACACCATCAAGTTCGGGCTGTACCACGTGGATTTTGACACGCAGGAGAGGATTCCCAAGATGTCTGCCAAGTGGTACAGAGATTTCCTCACGGGCTCCAGTCCCACGGACGGTCTCCAAGTGCAGTGACTGCAGTCACGTAGACCAGATTCCTGGATAATTCTAATGTTAGAAGATATATACTACTCAGTGGTTTTATACTTGTTTAGAGCTGTACTTAGTCGTGTTGAAGTGTACACTACTACAATACTGTACAGTTACTTCAGTTATGGACTTGTGCTTTGATCAAAATGCCTTAGATGCTCCAACGCGAAGCTGATGGGCTGGGCCATCTTGGAGCAGCAACAACGGTCCAATCACTGGCCTCCAAAACCTCGAAGGGCCCAAATATTTATCACACATCGCGCACGTAGGCATGGCGTGGACCTAATCAGGAGACCTGGCCGGCACTGGCAGAATTTTTACTGTTACTAATTTAATTTTTTTTTTAATTTACAAAACTAATTTTCGATTTGGGAAATTTGCAAAACTAACCTCTTGCCGCCCTGGGCCACGGCGGTATTTAAAAACCGCCGTGGCCCAGGGCGGCGAATGGCATCCCGTCACCCGGGGCTAACGGCCCCGGCGGCCGTTAGCCACGTGGATTCGCCGCCCTGGGGGACGGCGGCGAATGCCCCCAGGGGGCCGAATGCAAAATTGCATTCGCCGTGCGGCGAATGTAATTTTGCATTCGGCCCCCTGGGGGCATTCGCCGCCGTCCCCCAGGGCGGCGAATGCATAGGACCGTCCGCACAGCGATCGGACGGTCCGAATTTAGGGGGCCGCCTGCAAAATTTTTTTTTCTTTTTTTTTGATATTTTTTTCTCAACTAGCAACACGAGAATAGCAAAATCTCGTGAAGGTGCAGCTTAAACCGATGTAAGATGTGGCCTGTAGAAAATTACGAGTGTGCTTTAAAAACCGTGCTGAAACTTCGGACCTCAAAAACTCAATCTTCCCGGCCGAATTTCGCAAATTTTTTTTAGACAAACCCGACAAAGCCGGGGGGGAAGCGGATGTAAAATTTTCTGTAGATGTCCGTAGAGTACTTATTTGCCCGATTCCGAGACCGTATGCGAAAGTTATGACTGTTTTAAGGTAGTTAGCGCACGTTACAATAATTTGCCGTGGATTCGGACCGTCCGATCGCTGTGTGGACGGTCCTATGCATTCGCCGCCCTGGGGGACGACGGCGAATGCAATGTCCCCCAGGGCGGCGAATCCACGTGGCCTCCCCGTGGCTAACGGCCGCCGGGGCCGTTAGCCCCGGGTGACGGGATGCCATTCGCCGCCCTGGGCCACGGCGGTTTTTAAATACCGCCGTGGCCTAGGGCGGCAAGAGGTTAGTTTTGCAAATTTCCCAAATCGAAAATTAGTTTTATAAATTAAAAAAAAAATTAAATTGGTAACAGTAAAAATTCGACACTGGCATGTTAGGAGCATCGAACGCACGCTCAAGTGGGCGGCGGTGGCGCCGAACAGACGATGCACCTGTTGCTTCGTTGCCTCGCACGGTGGGGTAGGTGGGATGGGTTAGGAGGGTTTGTGTCTCACTTGATTGGGCATGTTGGGCCATTAGTTAGTGGGCTTCTCTCACATATCCCATAATCAATCTACATAAGAAAAAGTCTTCTTTTAAGTCTTTAAATCGAGTTCCATTCATATCCTTCAATCATGAAATTAGATATAGTTAGTCGCTCAATTTCTAAATCCTATACAAATCGAGTCCCGAGATATTATTGAGAGAGCAGTTCTAATTGTTGTGGCATCTATATGGGTTTGTTTAATTTAGTTTTTGTCCCATGTGACATTGACTAGACATGAAAAATAAAAATAAAAAATAAAAACAAATATGTGGATCCACGTATCAGCGGATGTCCGTTAAAAAAATAAAAAATTACACTGAGACCCACATGTCATCACCCCCTCTCTCTGTCCCGTCTTCTCTCCCTCCCCCTCTCTCTCTTTCCCATCTTCTTGCCGGACACGACTTGCCCTCTCCCTGGTCCCCCTCCGGAGCAAGCCGCCCTCCTTGCCGTGGTTCCCCTTCCCGACGTGGCCAAAATAGACAGAGCTGGAGCACTGCTGCTGCTGACCCGAGCTCCCGCGTCCTCCCGCGCCGCTGCCACTAGCTAGTGGCTATGATGTCTATGTGGATCAAGGCTGAGTGCGAGTGGTAAGGAGAGGCGAGGGGATCCTGATATAGTGGTCGAAGAAGTCATCCTTGGCTCCTCCGGTCCCATCGTCGCCGGCCACCGACCCCAGGCGACCTCCGCCTTCCCTTCTTGCAGCCGGCCAGTTCCGCCTCGAGCCAGCCCCCGACGACCTCCGTCTCCACTCCTCGCTGCCGTGGAGGGATTGCCTCGCTCCCCGGCGCGAGCAGCAGCAAGAGGTGCCGATGTCGTGGAGGAGGCACGCGGCGCGTGCCGTGGCGGTGGCCTTCCTGACTTCTTCCACCGCCGGCCTTCTCGGCTTCTTCCACGCACTGCTCCACCACCACTGGCAGCGCCGACGAGCGGCGTCGGTTGCCCAAGATCCTCGCCAGCTTGCAGGAAAGGAGGGGAAGCGAGAGAGAGTGAGGGAAAAGATATGGGTCCCACTGACATATGGCCCATATATTTGTTTTAATTTTTTTAACCGGAAATCATTGATATGTGAGTCTCATTGATGTTTTATTTTTTATTTTTTTTCTTCTACCATTATATCAGCTAAAACCGCTCTCAATATTACTTTAGAACTCCATTTACACTACCCTATAACCCGTTTTGTTGTTAAGGGACCTAAACGAAATTTTACCCATGGTTAAAAAACATAAATTGGACTTTTTCTATCAACATATCAAATATCGGTAAAATTCTAAATTCACCTCTCCTCGTGTTTGGGCATGTTTCTAAAACAAGTAAGCTTAATCCGGTAAATATGTGCATGTTTCAGGGAGGAGTTTGAGTACTACTCGGATATCTGCTTCAAGACGTTCGGCGATCATGTCAGGTTCTGGAAAACGTTCAACGAGCCGAACCTGTACACCAAGTTCCAGTTCATGCTGGGCGTGTACCCTCCGAACCATCTGAAGATTCAATAGCAAATTCATACACCTTTATGTGTTTATTCTTCCCGTTGTTTTCTTTCAGGCTACTCACAACACAGCGATGCCAACATGAAGAGTTGATCAATGACGTCGAAAGGGTCAAATACCTGCAGGGTTACCTCACGTATCTCTCTACTGCAGTCAGGTACATTGCTGAACTTTATATACACATGTACAATCTATTCATGCCCATTGCATTTCTTCACATGAATAAGTATCTGCCTGTCGGAACTTGGGATATGCTTACTGCAGGAATGGAGCAAACGTAGGGTTTCCTTTGCCACCATTTGTTGCAGCAAACCCTAAACTCAGCACGGACTTCTAGACGAGGACTCGCATTGGAGCTTGATCACGCACAGTTTTGGCCAGACGGATGCGGATAAGCTTGGTCTTTCACGGCTATTCTCCTTTGTGCACTCCAGTCCAAGTTGAATCAATAGAAGGGCAGCAATGGGATCACCTGTTTCCAGTTCCTTATCCATCAATCCTATTTTCATCAATATTTTCCTCCGTAGTCTTTCTTCCTTGTTCTTCAGGTTTGGCAATGTCGGTCAACTTTTTCTGCACAAAATCTATAAGGCCCAATGATCTTTCTCCAGTAACCAGTTGCAGAAGAACTACACCAAAAGCATAGACGTCGGCAAATGGTGTAAGTTTGCCAGTATCTCTGAATTCAGGGTCAACATAGCTTGAGCTGCCCCTTGGCATTCCTGTGGTAAGGTGCTCCCATGTACCAGTGTTGGTAGTACATTTCAACTCATGCGAGATACCAAAATCACTTATCTTGGGTATGTTGTGGGCGTTGAACATGATGTTCTCAGGCTTCAGATCACCATGTACCACCGGCATTGGCCTTATGCTGTGTAGAAAGATAGGAGCTGAACAGATATTCAAGGCCACATTTATCTGCGCTTTCCATGTAAACCAAGCTGGTTTCTTGTGAAGAGCATCCTCTAATGTTCCGTTCTCAAGATACTCATAGATCAGCGCTTCTCTATCTAAACATGCACCAATCAGGTGTACAATGTTTGGATGATGAATTTTCTTCAAGAGTTCCACCTGCATTTCAGAAATCAGTATATTATAATATTATGCTAAATAAGAAACAAAAACTTGAAAGAAAGTTTTTTATGATGCAATAGTGTCTCTTTTTCACCTCTGTGTGGAATTCTCTGGAGCCCTGAGTGCCACTATCTCTGAGAATTTTGACTGCAACAAATTCTCCACCAAGAACGACCTTGTAAACATTTCCAAATCCTCCAGATCCTATCGCAACTTGACCTGTTAGCAGTTGTTCTATATCCTCAGATTTGAATTCTCTAAATCTAATTCTTTGGCCGAAGTTTTCTGACTCTACCCAATTTCTGAATTCTTCATATACGGCCAACTCTGATTCATGAGATCTCGTTAAAATGTTGTTCTTCTCTGATAGAGTAGAGCACAAATGCTTCAACCTTTCTATTTCTTTATTGGCTTCTTCACTGAAATCTGACAAAGCAGGAGATTTCTCATTCATTTCTTCAATTCTCTTGATTTCATCCCCTTCCTTCAACTTTGTGGTGCTATTGTTTGCAGCAGGTAGCTTCTCCTTTGTAGTGCTTTTCTTTTCTACAGAATAAACTGGTATCTGCAGCAACATAAATGCAAATTTAATGAGTTGATCAATTTGCATCACAACAAATTCTCAATTCGAAGTAAAATTACCCTTTTGATCAAAGAATTCAAATTTCCTTGGCAGGCAATCCTCCATGATCTTTCAAGTTCAACCTCTTTAAGGAGAATTTCTATCTTGCTTTTATTGTCCAAAGAGGCCATACAAGTTTCAGCACCTAGCTTCAATCTTCTTCTTTCAACCACAGTTGCCATTTCAGCATTCGTACTTTCCTCGGTATCTGTAGCAAAACAAATAAAAACTGAAACGGTCTCACATCTATGTAGCTACCTAGGTTACAATTCTAAAAACATGTGTATGTATCTAGGCTACGTTGTGTCTATGTGTGAACTGTATACACACTCGCCCAGACCAACTGGCCCTAACTGATCTGCATGTTTTGTTCTAGAATAGATTGTTGCTGGACACTTGGTCCCAATCAAATCCTAATCAGTTCGTCCATGCAAATACACACACAGCAGCAGCAATATATCATTATCCTCTTGGATCAAGGCAGGACTTAAATTTCAAAAGGGTAGTTCTGTGCGACTTAATTTAGTACTGATATCATCTATCTTGTTTCAGGCAGCTGATCAAGTGACCAAAATATCTGCTCAGATACATTAAGCCAGATTTCTCAATAGTCCATTGTGGAGACTCTAGTAAATTAAAATCCATGTGTATCAGCACTTTTGCATAGTGCAGATAGCATGCAGATCAATTGCAGACAACATGTTTCCTTGGATTTAGTGTGACAGGACCAGTATCATATGCACTAGCACATAAAAACTAAATGAACTCAATCAAAAATTGCAACACTAAAACTTCTCAAAAGGAGGTAAACATACCCTTTGTAACAAAGATTCAAAATTCTCTTGGGCGTTGATCCTCCAAGATTTCTCAAGTTCAACCTCTGTTTCAAGAATTTTTAACGTCTTTTCATTTTCCAAAGAAATCATCCTGATTTGAGCTTCAGCTGCTATCCGTCTTTTCCTTTCTTCTGAAAGCTCAATCTTCAACTTTTCACAGCCACATGCTCTGGCTTGAACCTGAAATGTATTGAGTTTTTAGCAGCTTTGAAGGAGTTAGGAAAGAAAAGTTGCTAGTGATACCTGTTCATTCGACTCTAACTTCTCTATTTTTGATTTTGCTCGAGTTGTTGGCATGTTTGTCTATGAAAGGGACTTCAAGCAAGCAGATCTTACTGGATGGATCTAGGGAGAACTCTTTGCCTTCCGTGTTTTTCTTCTACCTACAAGAGGCATATTTGGACATCAATTCAGACTGCAGTAAGTGATAGGATATAAGACTAGAACCCAACAAGCAGTAGCAAATACTGAAATCAAGGTATGATTAATCTTTAGAGAGCTAAATAAACATTGACCTGTTTAGAAACACTACATATTCCATGTTTTTGAATTCCCGAAGGGGTGTGTGTGTGCGTGTTTGCAGGGTTTATCTACTATGCTACATGTAGTGCAGCGCATCAAGCACAGACTTAATCACGAGGTTCCCAGGTTAATGGGATCAACGAACAGGGACACAGGACACCACCTTCCAAAAACATGGTATGAAGGAGGGCATACCTCGTCGGGATATATTTTTGGAATGATACTACATAATTTACAATAGGTAGTAGTACGTATATTTGGAAATATAGCACACCTGTGTCAAATGTAACAGGAAAATAAAGACAACTGGACCACTACCCCACTGAGCCCTACTGAATCAACCAAACGAGTGAAATATGACAAACTGAAAAGCTGCAGAAAAATAGAAAAAAAAGGAAAAAAAGATAAAAGAGAAGGAATTGATTTGGCCCAGCCCAATCAAACAAGGCTTTCCTCTTGCCACTGATTGGATCATAATCCTATTGATTAAGTAAATGCTAAAATCAATACATCAGTTTCAAGTTTTTCAGGATAGTTACAGTTTCATGTGTAATGGAACGCACAGCCCAAATGGCTAATTGAACAGCAACTACGGATGCATAATATATGATATAACGCAGGGACCGAACACAAACGCAAGCTAATATGAGGAATTCAACAAGGGGAAATCATAAATGAAATTTTAGGACTAACCGACTATAGATAATCTAAAAGTACCATTCAAACAGAGAACGTGTGGATATGGCAACTAGCATGCAGTCATTTAAATTCAGTACTACCACGTCAGCTCTACTTTGAGACAATATGTACAGTGTTTGACATAATTTAAGTATATAGAAGTCTACAACCTCCATAAGCATTCCCTTAACCTCCATAATAATGGATGTTACTTTGTAATTTTGATATAGCAATTCATTGAACTAGAACTACCAATAGTTATCATCCACAATTAGCCTAAAGAGATTATAATTTGTGATATTTCCTTCTATTCGCAGAAATGAAATTATCATTGCCTATTAGTACATCAGCACAATTAACCAACAGAGTTTTAGAGATTCAATCGTTACTGCATTCACAACCTAATTTCATGCAAATAATTAATGGGACGCACAAATCAAGCAAAATAGCAAGCTAATTGCTAATTTAGGAGTTCAACTACAGACACACGCACAGACCAAGCACAAAGTTAATTTAATCTGAAGAGTTTAATTAGGGGAATCACATTAGTTCAACCAGGAGGAATCGCACATTTCGCTCGCCTTCGAGAAGGATTGGCGGCGGATGGAACTGGAAGAGCGTAGGGGGAGAGGCCCGCTGACCTGGTACGGAGAAGGTCGGTGCGGTGTGGCTCGATTGAGGTGAAGCTTTTCGGCGATCACCGGAGGCAGCTGGCGGCGGGGCGAGCTGAACCCTAATCACCTCACCTCGCCTCGATTCCGAGCGTGGCGGCGCCGCAGCGGATTGAGTGCGGCCGCGGCCCGCGTGTCTGAGGGCGCTGCGATTAGTCGTGCAGGGGGCTCCGGGCCGGCTAGAATGACGACGATGCGCCGCGCCGCCCCCGCGCTTGCAGCGATCGCACACGCCGCCTCGCCCTGACTTTGGAACGGCTAATTCTGTTGCGGCGATGCTAGAGCTGATCGGCTGCCTCGGCCCTCGGGGTATGTCATATGTGTAGGCGGTTTTGTGCGGAAATTACTTTTACCCAATTTCTCGCGCCTGCGATTCGCTTTTACTTTTTACCGTATCTCTCTTACAGCGGGTACAATAGTTAGAAATTCCACGTAAGATTTTTTATGAGCTGAAGAAGAGAGAGGAAGAGAGAGGAGAGAAGCCGCCAACTAATCTGTTGTTGGACTCCTTATGCGTACCGAGGCGGGTGGGCCCACGCCTGTGAGGCGCCGCCCTGGCCGAGCCCTGCGCCTGTCGGCCTCACTCGCTGGCTCTCGTGGAAAGCAAGGGGTGGGAGGAAGAGAGAGGAAGAAAAATAGGGAAGAGAGACAGTGGGACAAAACATAATAAAATATTAGTGGTGCAGTAAATAAAAATTTTTCTATTATATATATACATATTAACTCTAATATGTACAGTAGATGATATGATTTATTATAATCAACAGGGAGCTCTTCTATTAACCTTGCTCTTATCGTCTTACATTATCGCCGTGCCCCTGATGCGGGGTTTAATCATGGCAGTTAGTACGTTAATTTGGTTATTTTTAGCAATTGTACGTGTTGACCATGGTTTAATATGGGACTTGGGTCAATGCTCCTATGTTCTGAAAATGTAGCCACCTTTAATGTTTTCATGGAGAGGAGATTATGAAGATACATGAAATTAAATGAGTTGTGTTTGGTCCGGATCAGAAAGGGATTAAGGACATCGACAAAATTAAATAGACTGTAATTGATTAAGATGGATAGATATATAGATAAATTAAATAAGAGATGGTTATCAAAGGTTGACATGATATAATAGTTGAATAAATAATTATATTTTAGAATAAAAGGAGCGAGATGGGCACGCGCCCCGAGGTTGCCCACTACACTGTTTATATACACAGTAAAAAAATAAGTAAACTTTATACCATTAATTTGAAACTTTCATTTCTAATTTTGAAACTTTTAATTTAATTTTCGAAACTCTCAACTCAAATTTGAAAACTATTAATTTAATTTTCGAAACTCTCAACTCAAATTTGAAAACTATCAACTAAGAATTTAAAGAAATCTACTTAAAATGTAAAATTTTCAATCCAAAATTTAAAACTTTAATTATACTTTTGAAACTTTCAATTTAAAATATAAAACATTTAACTCTGCTTATTTATGTATTATTTTATAATTAAAAATTATTAAGTACTAATGATGATAATTAAAGAGCGATTAGTGTTTAATGACGTACAGACAGCGTACGGATGAGGTACGGACGGTGCGCGCGCGCGCCTCTGCTAGATAAACAAATCTCCGGACCGGGCGGCCGAGCGCATATGTGCAATTGGACGGCCGCGGCCGCCGCTGCCCATGTATGCGTTGGGGACTCGGAGCCGGGCTTTATCCCACCTTGTTATATCTTCTCCAAGGACATATCTTATCCATGTACTAGTGTGTATATATATATACACACACACTAGTAAAATACCGGTGTATTGCTACAGGAAAAATACCTGAAAATTGAAAAGAGGAAATACTGTTTGCAAATGGCTGACGTCAGTTAGTTCTGTACACTAGATTAGGCCGTCGTTTAACGCATCGTGCGCACGTAGATAAAGCGTTGAGAGAAGTGATGTATGAAAGTTATATATTCTTTATGAAAAAATGTTTCACGTTCATGAAAAACCTTTTTTTCATAATATGAAAGGTGCCTTTTTTTTTATCACAAAGCATAGTCGACATAAATATTATTCTTTTTTATAAAAGTACTCAACATTAGCACTTGACGCTTTAAAATCTGGTTCCGAAAATTTTGGGTGACGAACGTTACTAATATCAATTTTTATATTTTAGATGAATTTTTTCTTGTATTCACTTGTTCCAATAATATTAGCTATGAAATCTTTTATTTATTAGTTGCAAAGTAATACATATAATTTAAGGACTACTTTTAAAAAAATAGCCCCGTGAATACAGTTTGTTAAATTTTATTTGAAGTTAAATAAAGTTTAAATTTTATTTGAATAAATAGAGAGAGAAAAAACAAAAAAGGAAAATAGAGAAAAAAATAGAAATTTGAATATTAGGCTGTGCCGGCCCGGCCGGGCTGTCTCTCGTTATTTCCCTCGCTGTCTCTTTTGTCTCCAGATCTAGCTCCTCCAGTCTCCAGAACTCTCCGGCTCCCTTACAGATCCCAGCTGCTGCGTCCCGCCGCTCACCGCTGATGCTGCACGCCGCCCCCACCACCAACTCCACCGCCCACCACACCTGGCCCCTTCTCCTCGCCTCCTCCTTCGCTTCGACACGCTTCCTGGCATCGCCACCGACGTCCTCGAGGCCACCGACGCATGGCGGAACCTCATCCTCGCCGTCGCTGCATCCGCGGCAGCGGCTAGCGGCGGCAAGGACGGGCGGCAAGGAAGGGGATCTGGGCGCGCGAGGATTCAAGATCCCGTGCGGGCTCGCGGAGGGCTCCGCGGTGACGGTGGTCTGGGTGCCCAAGGAGGGGGTTGTCTGGTTCCGGGTGGAGATGGTGGGAGGCGGCGACGAGTTGGTGGTGTCCATCAATGTGAGGAGCTGTCGAGATCTTCTTCCGGGTGCTCTGCTCCTTCCCCTCCTCGTCGCCGGAGATCAGCAAAAGGTGCGAGCTTCTGCACTGAAGCCGCGCAACGAAGAAAAAGGTTATCCCTGATGGTGATTGCCTACTCTGTGTTCAGTGTTGATTGTTCAATCTAAGAATAATTAGTATATATTGGTTGTCAAACTATAGTCAGTGGTGATTCACTGGTTACAGTTTAAAATTGTCTCGCATGTAAATATCGATGGCACTGCAAGTTTCCACTCCCAGTGTCCAGATTCGTAGTTTGAGAGGGAGGGAGTAGCAACTCTGCCCCAAAGCAGCCCATCGAAAGAAATCTGATGGTGCATCAGTGATCACTGTTCAATTCAGCTACTTATCTCGGTTGTCAAAATTTGAACATTTAACATTGAATTGCTATCAGTTAGTCCTTACAATTATTAACAAATAATTGAATCACAACGCACCACCTTGATTTCAGCCGAACCAAAATGAACAGAGAATATGCTAAAAGCAATGAATTTCGTGCTGTCATTTAACTCCCATCCCACTGAAACAAAGAGACAAAGCTGATGTCAACACACAATCTCCGAGCTTTTTCAGCCTCCTCGCAAATCAGAAACTTAACTTGCGGAAGGATAGTTAAACTCGGCAAAACTATATGCAACTTCTTAATGGAGAAAAAATCCTGTAACTACGACACTGAATTTAATTTGATGGATGAGTAAAACATGAAGTGCATCTATGACCTCAGGAAGCCCATTGATATCATTTTCTGTAAGCACAACTGAGCTCGATCCAACTTTTTGCCGTCATTTACATTTACATTCTCCTTCCTGCACTCTCTCCCTCAGCTCCTCATAATTAACATTCTCACCTCTCTTTGCTACTACTCTTTCAGAGATCTCTCCAACAACGATCTGTGTGGAGCAATCCCAACATCTGGGCCGATTGAGCACTTTCCTCCGAGCAGGTAGGCTGTACTACTTACCTTGATTTGCTGGCAGAGGAATATTTTGAAGGGGTGATTTTTTTTCCTCTCATATTGTGGGTAGCGCTATTTCTGGTGGGTTTGGTGGGGAAAGCTTGGAATGAAGGAGCTTTCGTTGATGAAGCAGTTTAGCAGTTGGATCTCATGTTTGTTGCATATTATTCCCATCAGAAATCAGTTAAGAGGTTCTCAGTAATGCATATTGATTAGGATGCCCATACAGAGTCAACCATGCATCTATTCACAGCATGTTGACTTTAGACACTGTTACTTTTTTAATCTGTTATCATCGATCATCATCAAAATTAGGGTTCCTTTTATAAAGTAAATAAAAGAGAAGTCAGAAAAAGTGTTGTAGAGATTGTTGGCTTTTGAATTATAAATCCTTTTCAGAGGAAATATATATAACCCCTGTTTTTCTTCTGTTGAGCCTCAAATGTGAAGAAAATTCTCTGTACAGGAATCATCATCTGCACTGAGGGTCATCATCTGGACTGAGGGCATATGTTTCTATGCTGAAGTTTCAAGATTGCTTGCATGCTCACAAATACTTCCATAAGGCTGCAGCAGGAGCTAACAGGTAGGAGTTGTCACTAAAATTTTCTTTTTATTAGTATTTTGTACTTTTGAGTTGTACAAGCTTGATTTTCGTAAACTAATAATGAGCATCAGTACAGAATTTCATCTATGAAATCTTGAGCACATGCACAGATTTGCACAGATTGCAATTGTTCATTTTAAATCATGATATAACATTGTTAATTATCTTAATGTATCCCCTACCTCTTCTATTCGTTCGTCAAAGATCATGATTGAGAAAAAAAATAAAATGTCATAATAGCCCACACATAAGCAGATAGGAAATATATTAACATTTAACTTCAGCTGAATATTAAGAAAATAAATTTTTGTCACCTTCTGGTCATATTTTAGCTAACTATTCATCATAAAAGGAAATATTTGAGATAATTGGTCAAAATGCTTCATTCCTAAGGTTGTTGAAGCCAAACAGAAAAAAAGAAGTTTGAAAGCACAAAAAAAGGACTTAGTTAGGGATGGCAACAGGTCGGGTGAGGTGCGGGTGGAGCAAAAACCCGCCCTCGACGGCGCCCGCGACATTTGGCCACGCCTGCCCTCAATGAGACCCGCGGGTGGAATGTCACACCCGCGCCCGCACCCGCGGGTACGTTCATTGCACAATAATTAACATATCAAAATAACCATAACAATGAATACAACTAGAATTTGAGTTTCTTGTGTTGGTTCACCAGTAGCAGCATCTAATGGAGTAGGATCTCTAGATCCAGCACCAGCATCTGATGGAGGAGTTGGAGCTCTAGAACCTCGAGGAGTTGACATGCTATATCACTACACAAACAAATCAGAAAAAGAGATTAGGAATTTAAGAGCAGTACTACATGCTATATCTTGAAATGGACTAACATGTCAAGCATTCGAGACTCAACATCCTGCTACAGCGCGATTTGGATTTCCCCGTGCGTGAGTCGCCGGCGGGCTGACGGCGCGATGTGCGTGCACTGGGCGTCGGCACGTCACAAGGGCCGGCGGTCGGGGTGTCGGCCACGGGCACCTGGGCGGCTGGCCGGCAGCCAGGTCGAGAGGAGACGAGGAGAGAATGAGAGATGGGAGGCGCCGTTGCGCCGTCAGGGAGTTGGGGTCGTCGAGGGGAGGGGTGGCGGTCTGGCAGGGTGGAGTGGAGAGGTGGAGTAGATAAGGTCACCTAGGGTTTTGCTTGGGTTGGGCCGATTGTACGCATAGGCCCTTGTTTATGGGGCCCGATAGGCGCCCGCGGGCGAACTTCGTCACCCACCCCTGACCCGCTTCTATCACGGGCCCCGACCCGATGACGCCCGCGGGCACGATTCTGCACCCCTACCGGTGCCCGTCGGGTGCGGCGCCGGGCGCGCCCGCGGGTGTGATTGCCATCCCTAGACTTAGTAATGCACAAATTGTATAAACCTACAAATTTTAATATAAATGTCAGCCCTGTATCCTATATCCACTACATGACTGATTTTCCTGGTAAAAAAAAAGAACACAGCTGGTTTTTTTATAAAACCAGAACATTTTGGGAGAGCACATGCATTACTGTCCCTTATATTTTCTGTTGGTAAGTTCAGACTATGTAGTGTATATTTGGCATAAGCACATGGTGCACAGCTTGCTCGATTCATCTGTAATCTTGTAACTCTGATTTGTAGTTCCTGGATTTGGTTTTTTTTCACTTCCACTGTGAAGATTCCTTTTTTAAAATTATATTAATGCTTCCCTTTTGTCATTATGATGGACAAAAGTGATGCTGATGTCTACAGTCAGGCTGCATGAAATCTTGTTTCGGGTAGCAACCTAGAACACACAATCCAACAAAATTTTGTCAAGCTTGGTGGGGAACAACTTGTTCCTTACTATGCAGATATTTTGGGAGCCATCTTGCCATGTACTTCTGATCAAGAGGAGAAGATCAGAGTGGTACTTTTCTCTCTTCTTCTTTTAACCCAGACAATTCTTGAAGATGTAGCCTGCTTGTCTGTTGGAGGTCATCGCTTTAATCTTTATTACTTTATTGTTGGCTTAGGTTGCACGTGAAACTAATGAGGAACTTCGTGCTATAAAAGCTGATCCAACTGAAGGATTTGACATTGGAGCCATTCTCAAAATTGCAAAGAGGTTCTCTACTCAACCACTTGCATAGGAAATTTGGTTGCATGCTGATGCAGCATGTATTCAATCTTGCAAAGATCTTTAAATTGGTTCATGGCTTAAGAGTTAGAAATATGGACAATCACTTGTAAGATGGCATTTGTGAAATAACATTGACCTTAAAATAACACTGTCCTTTTTTCTCTTGCAGGGAATTGAATAGTGAACATGAAGCTACTCGGATGAAGCATTGCATTGGTTTTCCACTCTCTTAGTTCGATATCGTGCTGAGGTGCTCAATTATGATGCTTTCTGGGGCTATGCAACAAAATATTTTTAACAAGTTGTACTTGCATAATTTGTTCACATTTAAATTTCTAGGGATTGTGGGAGGTTTTTTCTTCAAACCCTTAGGATTCAGTTCAATTTAAATTCAGTCCTGAATGTTCCCAATGATATCCCCCTCTAACATGGGCATATGCAATCTGTAGTTCGAATTCATTATTATTGGATGATTGATGTTAATATCTTTCTGTGTAACAGTTCTTGGCATACCTGAATGATATCTTCGATCCACTCCTAAATGCACTCTCTGATCCTTCAGACGTTGTGAGCTCTCTTACAAAGCCTATGAAACTGCACCTTTTCACTGCAACTTGCTATGAGCAGCTGATTTTACATTGCTTTATCTATATTGATGATCTGTGATCAACTCTTGAAATAAAATCATTGCAAGGTTTAACTCAGTCTGAACAGTATATGCTAATTTATTTTCTTGACTGGTGCAAATTTAGTACATTAGGCCTATCCTTTCTTCAATGGATAATATAGCAAAGGGTGACTTAATCTCTTCAAATGTTTTTGATAAGTAACCCTCGTCACCCTATTTCAGCCATTGGGCTTTCCAAAACATATCTAATTACACAGGCATGATTGCACTTATGGAAATCATAATGGGAATGCTTTCCAATATTGGTGTTGGCAAATGATAGAAACTATTGCAAGTGTTTGAAAGTTCAACTAACAAATCCACTGTTGCAAGTGTTTCTGTGTGTGCTGATGCTATATAGATAATGTTACCTTGTGTGTGTGCGCTTGTGCTGTGAACTAAAATTTAATCATGTAGTAAATAGTAATAGTAAAGTAATGGTAAGAACAAGGGTGCAGAAAAATCTGTATTACCTGGAATTGACATGACTGTAGATTCCTGAATTCTTTTACTTGGTTGCTGACTTTTGGATTTGAAAAAAGTTTCAGATTGAGAAGATAGGCAGGTATGTAAGTGAGTCCGGGGCTGCTTTGTATTTATATTTTCCGGGGCTGCTTTGTATTTATATTTGTATATATATGCATGTATCCAAAACCTAATAGGAGTTCGGGAAGTATACGGGAATGCTTTGTATTGTATTTGTATTTGTAGAGAGATATATGCAGGTATCCAAGACATGGCGCAATACAGATCGGAACTGGGCCGGGATAACTCCTGGGCCGCGAGCAGACGTAGAGCAAACGTGAATTTTTACTGTTAATAATTTAATTTATTTTTAATTTACAAAACTAAATTTTAATTTTTTTTTGCAAAAATACACTCTTACCGCCGTGAACCAGGGCGGCATTTAAAAACCACCGTGGCCTAGGGCGGCAAATGGCTGGGGCCCACGGCGACGTCACCAGGCCGTGACGGCGGCCCACGGCGTCAGCGGGCTAAGGGCCACGTGGCATTGCCGTCTTGGGCCACGGCGGCGAATGGCTGCAAGGGGCCGAACGCAAAAATGCATTCGCCGCTGGGGACGGTGGCGAATGCATTTTTGTGTTCGGCCCCCTGTGGCCATTCGCAAATTACCAAATTTGAAAATTTTCTTGCTAATTTTTCTGTCTTATTTTCTTACTAATTTTTAACCCCAAAAATTTTGAAAATTTATTTCTCAAAATTAGATTCTTAAATTCTATTTATTGTGCCATTGCATTTATTGGGTCGATGTTAAAAAAACCAAATATTATAGTTTGTTCACGTCGTGAAGAAAACTTGTCAAATTGAGGGTATTTCCGGATCGCCACTCGCATTCCACTTCTCGTATGTTCGGATCGGCACTCGCAATCCACTTCTCCTCGTCTTTCACCTACATGTTTCACAAAATTTAGTTTTAATCGTGGTTTAGGGTATGTTTTTTGAAGTTTTTTTTTATAATCTGACGATGGTGGGCGTTGGTTTGTAAAATCGTACTTATCATTTTTTCAAGTTTATTTTCGGTAATACTTAATTAATGACATGGTAATAGGTCGGTTTGTTTTACGTGAGGGGCTTAGAACTCCCAGGCGAACAGAATGTTAGGGCCTATGAATTTTTTCCTAAATTTTTGCGTAATGTACGTATTGAATAATTTTTAATTCGACATTGGGAGACGATATATTGTATTATTTGTGATCCACTCGGTCAATACTTAACGTAGTGCACGTATAATAGCATAGTGATATTAGCTAGATGCGAGCTGTTCGTATTGCGGCATGATGAATGCAACAGCTATAGTATGAAATACAACAACGGATACAACTTATGAGCAGTATAATGTATCCGCTCGTTTTAGTCACCGGTTCCTAGAAAAGCAAGTGATTTGTTCATGGTACGATCTAGACAAGCTGTAGTCGGCTGGTGATTTTGGTTGTATGTTTTAGTGCCGTGATAGATCTGACGGCGTGAAATTGTCAATCCATTGTTTGAATTGACACCTCTTTGGAGGATCCTGTGGGACGAGTTTGATTAGTAAATTCGTCACGTTTGGTGAAGGTAAACTATCTGCAGGAAGTAAGGTGCAGCTTGAACTTACATCGATATCGTCGTCAAGAATGTTCGGACAAACAAAGCTTTTGTGTCGCAGAGTTCCTGGCCTTCTCAACCTGACGACCAGGCAACGATCACCACAAGCACACGTTGGACGGTCCTCTCATCGTGGTAGTCCGAGAGATCGATTTCTCCAGTCTGCCCCTTCTAGCTCTAAACGTTGTTCGTGCTTCGAGGGGCTGGTTGAAGGCCCTCTGCTACTATGATGGTGCTTTTATATAGGTTATCGTGCGTCTATTTCTCTATGAGACGTACAGATCAAAATATAAGGGACATGCATATGCAAAAAGTGGTTGAAGTGGTCGACCATGTATTTAGAATGCCCGTGACGACGCATGACTAAAGCGACGCGCCGAAAGCTCGCTTGTCGAAATGTGGCGCACGCGGGACCTATATTATGCAAGTAAAGGTGGTTCGTACTCGCGCATAGTATGCGCCAAAAGTGGTTTGTCCTTTTAAAATGGTACAAATAGGACGGAGTACCGTTGTAAATATTTGTGAAAGGTCAAATCTGAAGGATGGGATCAAGTCTAGAGGGGGTGAATATGGACATGAAAATTTTGAACTAAAGCGGAAGCAATCTGCAAACAACGGATATTCTGTAATAGTATGACAGAATATTCGTTTGATCGGAATTTTCGGTAAACTTTAACGAAAGTTCTGTTTAAGGTTGTTAGCAGAGAGACACAACGGAATTTACGCTCAAAATCAACGGAAGTTCTGTTAAAGTTGGAAAACAGAACCAAAATTCAACCTCAGAACTGAACGGAAATTCTGGTTCGAACCAACAAAATTTCCGTTCATGACAGAAAAACTTGTACTAAAAAGGATTTTTAAAACCCTGCACTCGGACTCGGTGCTCTCTTGTTTTCTTATATTTATCCTTAAGGTACTCTGTCATTTTGGTGTCGAACCAAAGGTTTCCATCGGCCATAGATGGGCCATTCTATCTGCACCTGTCGTGAAAGTACGTCTGTGTTTCATGTAAGATGAACTTCATGATGGCAATAAAGGGGAGTTGCCTCACACCACGCATGATCTAGTTGTAAACCTCTGCAAGATTCGTGGTCATTATGTCATACCTTGCTCCACCTTCATCGTACAACAGGAGGTGTTGGCGGTTCTGAAGCTCTAGGTGCACTTCCCACCGATGACGGTACATTCAGAAGGAGGCCCAGTTCCTCGGTTAGCAGATTTTCGTAGTGGATCGAGTACGAGCTGAAGGAGAAATGGGCATTGCTGTACGATGAAGGTGGAGCAAGGTACGGTATAATGACCACGAACCTTGCAGAGGTCTACAACTGGGTCATGCGTGGTAAGGCAACTCCCCCTTGTTGCCATCGTGGAGTTCATTCTATATGGAACACAGACGTACTTCCACGACAGGTGCAGACAGAATGGCCCATCTATGGCTGATGGAAACCTTTGGTTCGACACCAAAATGACAGAGTACCTTGAGGAGAAATGCAAGAAGGCAAGAGAGCACCGAGTCCGAGTGCAGGGTTTTAAAAATTCTTTTTAGTACAAGTTTTTCTGTCATGAACGGAAGTTGGTTCGGACTGGAATTTCCGTTCAGTTCTGAGGTTGAATTTTGGTTCTGTTTTCCAACTTTAATGGAACTTCCGTTGATCTTGAGCGTAAATTCCGTTATGCCTCTGCTAACAACCTTAAATGGAACTTTCATTAAAGTTTACCGGAAATTCCGATCAAACGGATATTCTGTCATACTATTACGGAATATCCGTTGTTTACAGATTGCTTCCGCTTTAGTTTAAATTTTTCACGTCCATATTCACCCCCTCTAGGCTTGATCACACCCTTCAGATCTGACCTTTCACAAATATTTACAACGGTACTCCGTCCTGTTTGTACCATTTTAAAAGGACAACCACTTTCGGCGCATACTATACGCGAGTACGGACCACCTTTACTTGCATAATATAGGCCTCGCGTGCGCCACATTGCGACAAGCGAGCTTTCGGCGCGTCGCTTTAGTCATGCGTCATCACGAGCATTCTGAATACATGGTCGGCCACTTCAACCGCTTTTTGCATATGCATGTCCCTTATATTTTGACCTGTACGTCTCATAGGAAAATAGACGCACGACAACCTATATAAAAGCACCATCATAGTAGCAGAGGGCCTTCACCCAGCCCCTCGGAGCACGAACAACTTCTAGAGCTAGAAGGGGCAGACTGGAAAAATCAACCTCTCGGACTACCGCGATGGGAGGACCGTCCAACGTGAGCTGGTGGTGATCGTTGCCAGGTCGAGAAGGCTAGGAACTCTGCGACGCAGAAGCTTTGTTTGTCCGAACATTCTTGACGACGATATCGATGTAAGTTCAAGCCGCACCTTACTTCCTGCAGATAGTTTACCTTCACCAAACGTGACGAATTTACTAATCAAACTCATCCCACAGGATTCTCCAAGGAGGTGTCAATTCAAATAATGGATTGACAATTTCACGCCGTCAGATCTATCACGGCACTGGAACATGCAACCAGAATCACCAGCCGACTACAGCCTGTCTAGATCGTACCATAAACGAATCGCCCGCTTTTCTAGGAACCGGTGACTAGAACGAGCGGATACATTGTACTGCTCACAAGTTGTATCCGTTGTTGTATTTCGTACTATGGGTGTCGCATTCATCATGCCGCAATGCGAACGGCTCGCATCTAGCTAACATCACTATGCTATTGTACGTGCACTGCGTTAAGTATCGATCGAGTGGATCACGAATAATACAATATATCGTTTCCCAATGTCGAATTAAAAATCATTCAATACGTACATTGCGCAAAAATTTGGGAAAAAATTCATAGGCCCTAACATTCTGTTCGCCTGGGAGTTCTAAGCCCCTCACGTAAAACAGACCGACCTATTACCATGTCATTAATTAAGTATTACCGAAAATAAACTTGAAAAAATGATCAATATGATTTTACAAACCAACGCTCACTATCGTCGGATTATAAAAAAAACTTCAAAAAACATACCCTAAACCACAATTAAAACTAAATTTTGTGAAGCATGTAGACGAAAGACGGGGAGGAGTGGATTGCGAGTGCCGATCCGGACATACGAGGAGTGGAATGCGAGTGGCGATCCAGAAATACCCTCTGTTTGACAAGTTTTCTTCACGACGTGAACAATCTATGATATTTGGTTTTTTTTAACATTGACCCAATAAATGCAATGGCACAATAAATAGAATTTAAGAATCTAATTTTGAGAAATAAATTTTCAAAATTTTAGGGGTTAAAAATTAGCAAGAAAATAAGGTAGAAAAATTAGCAAGAAAATTTTCAAATTTGGTAATTTACAAATGGCTGCAGCGGGCCAAATGCATTCGCCGCCCTGGGAGGGCGGCGAATGCATTTTTGCTTTTGGCCCCCTGCAACCATTCGCCACCATAGCTCAAGGCGGCAATGCCACGTGGCCCTTGGCCCGCTGACGTCGTGGGCCGCCGTCATGGCCTGGTGACGCCACCGTGGGCCCCGGCTATTTGCCGTCTTGGGCCACGGTGGTTTTTAAATACCGCCCTGGCCCACGGCGACAAGAGTGTAATTCTAAAAAAAAATTAAAATTTAGTTTTGTAAATTAAAAAATAAATTAAATTATTAACAGTAAAAATTCGAGCAAACGTATTGCGACGTAGACTGATCAGAACTGGGCCGGGACGTCCACGTCGCGCAAGTGGACGACTACGCGAGCGCGGACGAATATGACAAAGGGAAACAATCTCTATTTTTATAATAGTAGAAGTATATATTACATGACTTGCATCTTAAACAATCCTAGAGAGATGAGAAAGAGTTAGAAACTAATCGTAACCTACCATAACAAATGGATACAGTATAGTGCTACCTTATACTCTAATAGTATGTACTAGCCTTTGGTTTTGGCTGCAGTTTTGACTTCTCGAACAGGCTGGTCTATAGATTTACAAACATCAGAATATCATATCGACAGATTACACGAGTGATAGGAAGCTAATTTAATTACTGGAGTAGATTAGACTGGCTTTTAAATGAAGTATACACCATAAAAATTACTGTAATGTTAGTTTTGAAACAAAACTATTGTAATGTAGTAGACTCGCGACGACGATGGCGTCCAACGCCATCCGCGAGCTTGAGGCCGCGCTGGTGCTCTCAGTGGAACGTCGCGACCATGGGAACGTTTCCACCCTTGTGCTTTGTTCTCACAATCTCACAGTTGACCGCTCGTCCTGCTGCATGGGTAAATATGAATCAACATATAGTGGTTTAGAACATATATTTGGCTGCCAAATGCTCCAGTCAGATAAGAGTAATCATAACTGTCTGTGATAGTAATAATCTTATAAGCCGATTCTTCTGTTCATTATGATGGCATACAAATACTGAAGCGGCTGCTCATAACACTCCACCCCAGATAAATAGTTTCTTGCCAGTAACATCCATAGTTCCTTACTTCCTCCTGTCAGCGCTGAGTGAGAGCATCTCGAAGCTCCGTATCGTGGGATCATCACGTGAGGTCTTCCTCGTTTTGGACAACGACGAGGACCTGACCTCTGCTCCGGCCGACTGAAGTGCCCTTTGGGCAGCGGATGGTCGGCTGCTGCTACTTGAAAATAGGCGGCTTGTGCGATTTGTGTCACTGGGATCACCAGAGCTTGGTTTGCTCGACGAAACAAGAACCCTTCTTGACGTGCTCCCGTTCCGCGACAATGATCTCGGCCTTGTTTTATCTGAATCAACAGTCTGCAAAACGCATGGCAGGACAGTAAGCACCGAAGGAATTGGCTTTTGGTTCAGAACAGTGTGCATCGACTCCTTACAGCCTTAGATGACATCAGGGAGTCTAGAAGAGTTCTGTGCTTAGTGGGTTCCCCATTGCGACCAGAACCAGAGCCAGTTCTTCTAGCAAAAGCTTCACCTGCACCAGACAATCTATCAGGGAAGCCCTGCACCATGTGTAGGTAGTACAATGTATTCCCAAGCTTATTGCAATCCTCAAATGCACATGAAACTTACAGACCTACAGTTTTTTCAGTTCGTTCTGCAGAACGACCCACCAATCCACTTGTCTTCCCACTAGGCTGGTAGTGAGAAACAAACGATATACATTCAGCCCACCAGAAAATGTCACCTCAATAAAGGGTTTGCTAAAATAAAGAATATACGTACTCGTAGTTTATTATCTCTAATTTGAGGATACTTCAACATGGTCCAGTCAAATACATAATCAAGTTGGTACCCTGAAAGCATGCAGAAACTGTGTCAAAAGTACTAACATAAGGACCTAGCAACTATAATGCTGCAGCAATAAGCATACCTTCGCGGATAAATAAGTCACGGAAGAGCCTCTTCAAATAGGAATAATCTGGTTTATCTTCAAATCGCAGTGACCGGCAATAATGGAAGTACGAAACAAATTCTGATGGATAGGATTTACAGAGGACCTGTTGAAGTAGTGAAAAAAAAATTCTGATAAACAATTCATTCTACAATAGGGTGATTAAATGACACAGAAAGTAATGGGATTTCTTTATTGCATTGTCCCTTGATCTAAGCAGTGAAGTACCTCGACTGGGGTCAGCATTTTCTTTTCACTTATTCTATCATACTTTTGCTTCTTTGTACCAGCTTTCAGACCTTGCCAGGGAAGACTGACACATCCAAGATGGTAAAATAAAATGTCATGGTGCATAAGAAAATAATAATTTAAGAGTTACTTAAAAATCTAGTAGATTATAATCACATAGCACACCTTCCTCTTAAGAAGTACATCAGCACATAACCAAGAGATTCCAAATCATCTCTCCTGCTTTGTTCTGGAAGTAGAAAAGGAAAAAGGTCAAGTCAGAGAAAGCATCATCCATCAATGTTCAACCATAATTTTTCTATCAAGGTTTTTATATTCATGGATGAATAATTGAATGTAGAGTTCAATAGACTGATTTCCTGATAAGATGTGCTTTTTAGGTTGTGAGGACTACTATTGTTGGCACACTTTAAACGTACTCTGTAAACCTTGGCTTGTCTTTTTTCCTTACTATTTCCCTTGGCTTCTACTATTTATTTTTTCACATCATGATGATACAGCAGTATATATATGCACTTGCAGGCCATAAACTCACCAACTCCAAGATGTGTATTAACACTGGCATATCGTGCTGTTCCAGTTAGATTTTTGTTTTCCCTGTGGCAGTACAGAAAAAAGAGATTTAGCTTTCAAATGCAGAACCAAATAGAGTAAGAAATTAAGAAATGACTAGAACTAAGGTCAACAGGACAATCATAAAACAGTAGGAGTGTTTTTCTTTTGTCAAAATTAATCCAAAAGAAATTGTCGCTGATCCTTCGAATTGTATTTTCAGTAGTTGACATCACTCATTAGTATTCACTAATGAAGATTTGTCGTCAAAAGCTTGTCGTGCAGGGGAATAAGAAATGACTGTCAATTATGAATCAAAAGTTCCGGGAAGCAGGTGAAGTATATGAGATTATCTGAACCGAATCCACCACATTGGTTACAGATCAGATCAGAGATGTACAAACTGTTGGAATTACTAAGTGAGCTAAGGCCCATGTGGAGAATAATTTCTAGAAAAATCTCAAAGGCCCACCTCATTGAGAGTGACATGGAAAGTTTAGTACCATCTTGCTAATTCTAAGAGAGAGAGACCTCCTTATAAGGGTGAGCTCTCTCCTAACCACTTGAGACATGCATAGTGGAGAGAACTAGAGGAACACGCGGGCGCTCGCTCGCCACGCCAAGCGGTGCGCGTACGTGACATGCGCGTGAATGGTCCACCAAAATTGGCTTCTCATGCTTGCGTAGATGCAGCTTCTTTTTGCAGTTCTGTTTTGCTGCAAATCTTAACAACTTATCTGGAGTTTGTTTTGAACTCACATGATAATTTGATAAGCGTGAAGTCCAGATAAGATACGCGTGGTTTATCCGGTTCGGTTACGAGATAGAGATCGTGCGAGCGTCCTGATCACGCGTCCTAATATGTCTAGGAATACCGAGCTACTATCTCCACGCAACATATGTGAAAACAATCTAGGACTTGCCATCTCTTCTGTTCTGAGCCGTTGTTCGTCGTTTACTCCGTCCCGTTCGTCGGCGTGCACCGGTGGATTAGGAGAGCAGGTCTCCGGAACCCTCGCCTTCGACGTCCTATGCTGGGAGAGGGCGAATACGGTTTTTGGGAAGCGCTACGCGTGACTACTCGTTGTGCGCCCATCACGGCTCGTCTTCCTCCACGTTCGGGCGCTGCGTGTCGTCGTCATCACCCAGTGCCGCATGTCGTTCGTGTGGTACATGCTGCACCCGTGTCTGCTCCAAAACAGGACTGTAGGTACGCGTACACTATATCTCCTGTGTTTGATCTATTCATGTTAATTGCTGTCATATACATGTTTAGGTCAGATTACATGGTTTTGTTTACTTATGCTATTAATGTCATGATTTATTTATGAAATAAATTAAATCTACATGTGCTTATATTTTCAACACAAACTTCTTATCTTACTAAACCATGAAAGCATCAGGCTTGCACAGTTTTGGAAGTAAAGGGTTCAAACTGTCAAACTTGCTATTTTACATAGAAGGATCATAGTGAACCCAGGACCAAAAGTACAGCTTACCCCAAACTTCATATAATGTAGGCTCAATGGTTCAGAACCAATACCCTAATTATTTAGTAAACTAACTATAATGCACTGCAGCTAACATATGATGTGCATAAACTATGTCGATGTGTGAATGATATCAGAAAAGACAAGAATGAATTGTTGGAATACAAACACTAACTACGATATAGAATTCGGAATGCCACATTTCAACAATCTCACACTTCAAGATGATGGGAATTCTATATTTATAAGAACAAACTTTACCTGTATGGTATGTGCTTATGTGTTTGGAGATCTCGATACTTCTTTGCAAGTCCATAATCGATGACATAAACCTGTGATGGAGAGTGCTTTCCTGTGATTAGATGCTATCTTTGTGAGCAAACTGAATATGTATTGCATCCAACACTAACTGCCAAAACAAATGGGCAGGCGTATTCATCTAATGGTGCAAGCCAATTGCAAAGATACATTAGAAATGTATGTAATAGATGATCTCTTCAAAAGAACTATCTTGCCTATAAAGCAGTTGAAATAAACTACTACAAAGCTATACATCAATTAGTATTCAGAACATGAGTGCTTCTATTATTTAAGGGTGTCATTTATCACGTAGCATGCACACAAAATGCCAATCATAGGAAATATCACGGATGTTCCTCACATCCACATCATGATGATGATGATGTTGACGACGACGACGATGATAGTAACAACACAATTATACAACACAGTTGTACAAACCTGACTTGCTTTACGACCCAAACCCATAAGGAAATTGTCTGGCTTAATGTCACGATGAAGGAACCCTCTTGTGTGCATGTACTCTACTCTGGCAATCTGTATAAAATGCAAGGCATGTTACATTTGTTTGAAAAAACTAATCACATGCAAAATCAAGGATTCATTTCCTTTTTGGCTTTATCTTATTTTCTCTGGCAAGTGATTGCATAATGATCAAAACAAATGCATGGATGGTAGCATAACAAGACTCACCATCTGATCAGCAAGCATAAGCACTGATTTAAGAGAGAATTTTCTGTTGCAGTAGTTAAACAAGTCCTCGAGACTTGGGCCAAGCAGATCGATCACCATTACATTGTACTCCCCCTCAACCCCAAACCACTTAAGATGTGGAATCCCAGCTAAACATTGGAAAAAATAAAATCAGTAAAATGCCTGAATAAATAGACTAACCAACTTCTCCTATGGTAGCACACTTATACTTACTTCCTCCTTGCAAAAGCATGTATAGTTTTGATTCATAGTGTAGCTGAGGATGCCGTGACTTAACGGATTCCTAATAAGAAGTTAACAAACAAGATAGGTCAGCAAGCTGTCCTATATCTCTAATGCTATCTGGCAAATGCAGAATTGATTTTTCATGACACAATATAGCACTGAAATTAGACAGATGAGCTAACTCCGACGTGAGACGGAACTGCACATCACATACCAGTTTGACGGCAACCTCTTCGCTATTCTGTGTGTTCACGGCTGCAAACAAATCAAACAACTCCGTCATAAACATGTGAAATGAAGTTTTTGGACATCAAAAACAGCAAAATAGAATTGTGCAGACACACACCCAGTCATTCACACCTCCAAAACATAAACACGACATTATTACATAGCCCACCACCAATCGTACCGAGATATAGCTCCCCAAAGGATCCGCTTCCGATCTTCTTCCCGAGCTTAAACTTGCCCCCAATAACGCGCTCCATACTCGCAAGCCCGACACGCGCTCGACTCGCCACCAACTCCCCCCCACCGACAGAGCTCCCACCTTCCAGACCCAGATCCCCGCCTCGCGCCTCAAACCACACCAGAAACTAACCGCATTGCCCGAACGCCGCTAGATTCGATCACTCCCCGCACGGGGCCGCGCCCTCCCGCGCCGCCGCGCGTCGCCTGCGCCACGCAGCAAGCCACCAGCTTCCTCCGGAAGGAGACGGAGACGGAGAGGCGGCCAGCCAATCGCTGGAGGCCGGCCGGCGCAGGCGCGTCGAGAAGGCTTGGAATTGATTGCAGGCGTGGACTGATCGATCCGGAGTGGTGGTGGTTGCCTGGGGCTTCTCGCTTTAATCTATGGCGGAATTTTTTGGAATCGGGAGCGAGTTAAAGAGGTGTGTCGGAGAGAGACGAGAGGGGGACGCGGAAAAGGTGGGAAATAGGTGGATTTAGCTCGGAGGAGCCGAAATAAACAAGCCGAGACGGGGATGTTGCCTTGCCTTGCGATTCGTGTTTCGGTCCGGATTATTCGACTCGTGCTGTATTCTTGGCGAGTACGGTTGTGCTTTCGCTACCAGCGATGGGCAAGCCTTTTCATGTAGGTTGTCACGTCCTCATCATACATGGGTATAAGTACAGGGTATGCATATGAAATACAGAAATACTGATCGATGTTTACTATATCCACCTGGTTGGACAAGCATGTGACAACGCCCCTCTTAAGAATGTTTAATAAAAAGAACAGGAGTTTTAGGTTTGCTTAAAGATGGTGGCATTATAATCTTTCCCAAGCTAAATTTCACGGTTATAAGAGGAAGGCCCAATTTAAAAGTGTTCAATGGATGATGGAGTATAAAGTTTGTAAAAAGTTGTTTTTAAAAAAAATCATAAGAGATTTATACATAAAAAGATTTCACAAGAAACACGTCATTTAAGAGGTTAAAAAACATATCCGTAATGATCTACAATCCGTCGAGGAAGAGAAGAGGACTTTTACTATTGTTTGTGTTAAGTTCAAGCTTAGCTTCGGGATTACACTACCGATATGCCTGAGGTGTGTTTCATCGTTCGACCTTTTTTTTAAAGAAAGCGAGAGAAGTGCTTCATCATTCACCACTAATATGAGGTCTAGCAGTAGCCTAAGCTGTCTGCTTACAGGTACTACACTTACAGTCTACACATGGGCTGGACCGCCTAAATTTATGAAGAAATCAATGGAGAAATTTATGACATGATTCGTGCCGAGTACAGTATATACAAGAGGAAGCAAAATTCATCACATGTTCACACTCTTAGCTCTGATAATTGACCTACTAGTACTACAAGTACGTTAAGTAGTTGTTGCGACAACATTAGATAACCAACATGTCATGTGGGGCCAAACCTACACCAGGCGCAGGCGCGCCGCGACGTGCGCAGGGACGCAGAGCGCGTGGCCAGGAGCAGGCCGAGCTGGCATCCCGTGGCTGAAGAGGACATGCGCCATGCAGAGGAGCGTGCGGCTACAGCAAGAGCTTCGACAATTGCCTAAACGGAGAGTTAGAGTTATTTCCTTTTGTGTAGGAGAGTTAGTTTCCTATTATTAGAAGAGTTAGTTTCCTTTTATTAGAAAGCCACGGGCTATATATTACTGTACGCAGGACCTTTATGAATTAAGCAAGAATTACTATTTCATCTTCTCTTCTTCCAACAAAGCCTACGGCTGAGGGGCAAAACCTCGCCGGAGAAGACGGATCGCGATTACGAACTACGTAGTCGGGGTCCAGCTACCCGAGGGTTCAACGCCCTTGACAACCTGGTATCACGTTCCAGACGATCCTCGCCCTCCCGTTCTACCTCATCATCAGCTGCCCCCAATCCATCACCACCTCCCGCGCCGCCATGGGTGACAACGATCAACTCAATCCCTCACTGAGGCCCTGAAGGAGCTGCAGGCCACGGTCGCAGCTAATGCCCAGGCCATCGCCGCCCTCACTGCGGATCGCACGTCGTCCTCCGCCTCCAGGCCGGGCTCCGGCGAGCACCATAATGATCGTCCGCCGAAGTTTCAGAAGATGGACTTTCCGAAGTACGACGGTACGAAGGATCCTCTCATCTTCATCAACCGTTGCGAGTCCTACTTCCACCAGCAGCGGATCATGGAGGAGGAGAAGGTATGGATGGCATCTTATAACCTCGATGACGAGGCGCAACTCTGGTACATGCAGGTGCAGACGGATGAGGGCACGCCGTCGTGGCGTCGCTTCACGGAACTCCTCAATCTGAGGTTTGGACCGCCCCTGCGTTCTGCCCCACTCTTCGAGCTCGCCGATTGTCGGCGTACAGGCACCGTCGCGGAGTACCAGGCGCGTTTCCAGGCCGCTTCTTCCCCGCCGCCGGTCACCTGGACGAAACCCAGAGGGTCCAGCTGTTCACGGGAGGCCTTCTTCCGCCGTTCAGCCTCGCCGTCCAATACAGAACCCGCAGTCGCTAGCCGCGGCCATGAGCCTTGCCCGACAGATGGAGTTGATGGAACAGTACGCCGTCGCGCCGCCGAAGGCCGTGCCCCGTGGCATCCTGCCCGCCCCGGCGTTCCAGTCGGTCGCCCGGCCCGCTGCTCCGACGGTCATGGTGGAGGGCTACCCCGTCAAGCGCCTCACCCAGGCGGAACAGGAGGAACATCGTTGCCTCGAGCTGTGCTATAACTGCGACGAAAAGTACGGCCGGGGGCACAACCGCGTCTGCAAGCGCCTCTTCCTCCTCGACTGCGCGATGGAAGACGACACTGACGACGACGTCGCTGCAGGGGATGAGACCCCGGGCACGGAGGCGCCGGTTTTCTCCCTGCACGCGGTCGCAGGTGTCCCGACTTGCGACACGATGCAGATCACGGTGTCGCTGGGCGCCACCTCCTTCATCACGCTCCTCGACTCCGGCTCCACGCATAACTTCATCGCCGAGGACGCCGCACTGCGAACAGGGCTGCCCATCCAACCCCGGCCTCGCCTCACGGCCACAGTCGCCAATGGCGAGAGGGTCGCCTGTCCCGGCGTCATTCGCCGCGCGCCGCTCTCCATTGATAACACACTGTTCCACATCGATCTTTTTGTCATGCCACTCGCAGGGTACAACATGGTGCTGGGGACTCAGTGGATGGCCACCCTGGGGAAGATCGTTTGGGACTTCACCGAGCGTTCCATGTCGTTCCAGCGACATGGTCACACCATCACGTGGGCAGGCGTGGCCACGTATAGCACGGCTGCTCTGCGCGCCACGGCGACCAGCGAGGCGCCCGCGTCCCTCCTCGACGGGCTCCTGGCAGCCTTCGAGGACGTCTTCGCCGAGCCGACGGGGTTGCCACCCAAACGGGGCCGCGACCACAGCATCATCCTCAAGCCAGATGCGCCGCCCGTGGCGGTCCGGCCGTACCGGTACCCGGCGGCGCACAAGGACGAACTTGAGCGGCAATGCGCCGCCATGATCCAGCAGGGGGTTATCCGCCGCAGCGACTCGGCGTTCTCCTCGCCGGTGCTCCTCGTCAAGAAGGCGGATGGCTCGTGGCGCTTCTGCGTCGACTACAGGGCGCTGAACGCGCTCACCGTCAAGGACGCTTTTCCCATCCCTGTCGTCGACGAGCTACTCGACGAGCTCCATGGCGCGCGTTTCTTCACCAAGCTGGACCTGCGCTCCGGCTATCACCAAGTCCGGATGCGGCCGGCGGACGTCCACAAGACCGCGTTCCGCACCCACGACGGCCTCTATGAGTTCTTGGTGATGCCATTTGGGCTGTGCAACGCCCCAGCGACATTCCAGGCGCTCATGAATGATGTGCTTCGACCATTCTTACGTCGTTTCGTCCTTGTCTTTTTTGATGATATTTTGATATATAGCACGACTTGGGCGACCACCTGCGTCACCTCCGCGCTGTCCCGTCTCCGAGCTGCGGCACCACCGACTCTTCATCAAGCGTGCCTAGTGTGCTTTCGGCGTCACCTCCGTCGCCTACCTCGGCCATGTCATCTCCGCGAAGGGTGTTGCCATGGATCCGGCCAAGGTGCAGGCCATCCATGACTGGCCGGTGCCTCGCTCGGCGCGGGCGGTCCGCAGCTTCCTCGGCTTGGCGGGGTACTATCGCAAATTCGTCCACAACTATGGCACGGTCGCCGCCCCGCTGACGGCCCTCCTCAAGAAGGACGGGTTCTCTCCTGGACCGCTGCGGCAACCACGGGCTTTCGACGCCCTCAAAGCCGCGGTCACTTCGGCACCGGTGCCGCCATGCGGACTTTGCCAAAGCCGTTCGTCGTCGAGTGCGACGCGTCTTCCCATGGGTTCGGCGCCGTGCTCGTCCAGGAGGGCCACCCGATCGCTTTCTTCAGCCGGGCCCGTCGCGCCCCGCCACCAGTCCCTCGCCTGCTTATGAGCGGGAGCTTCATCGGCCTTGTCCAAGCTGTTCGACACTGGAGGCCGTACTTGTGGGGGCGTGATTCGTTGTCAAGACGACCACTATACCCTTCAGTACCTAGCATTGATCAGAGCCTGACGATTCCCCAAACATCCACGGAGTCGGCAGCTCCTTGGCTTACGATTTCTCCGTCGAGTACAAGCCCGGACGGCGAACGCATGCTGTGCACCTGTCTCGCCGCGATACGACGGAAAGGGCTGTGTCCCTATCCCCCCGTTTCGACTTCGTCAGCGCGTCTCCGCCAGCTCAGCCGCCAACCGGCCCTCGGTCGCCATCCAGGCCGACGTACGCGCCAGCGCTCCCGCACGCGCCGTGGGCGATCGTCGACAACATGGTGCAGTACGCGGGGCGCCTTACATCCACCCCCGTCCCCCTCGATCCAGGAGATTCTGGCCCCATATGAGAGCTATGAAGGAGTCCAGCGCACGCTAACCGGCTCCGGCGTGACTTCCATTTTCCTACACATGAAACAAAGTTGTGCGCGAGGATTGACTGCGGGGCCTGTGTCATATTTGGTCAGCGCCATACATATGACAGCTATCGTGTAGCTCCTATCGGCATTTGAGCAAGCCATACACCGGCGATAACATCAGAGACTTCTTGCTATCCCCTGCCGGTGCGCAGGGAGTTTTGGACGACATCAGGGAATTAAGAGTGCCTCAGGTGTGGCGCGCGCTTGGACTTCGTCGAAGACGCTGCCGGCGCGTTCGGGGCAAGTCGTCATGCCTGACCGTGGTGACAGGTTTTCAGCAAGTATGCCCACTTCATCCCTCTGGCGACCACCCGCGAGTCCGAGTCCGCTCAAAGCTTTCCTTCGGACATCGTCAGTGCTGCACAGCGTTTTCCGAGTCCATGGTGTCCGACCATGACCCCGTGTTCAAGCCAAGAGAGAGATTCCCACGTTCTGGCGCGGCTCATGCGCCTCATGGGGACGAAGCTCCACATGACCACCGCATTTCAAATCCGCAATCGGGATGGAATCAGTCAGAGGCCGACCAACCGCGTCATCATCATGTACCTACGATGCCTCACTGGAGATCGACCCGACAGTGGGCTATGCTGGCTGCCTTGGGCGGAGTTTGTCTTCAACACCGCCTACCAGTCCTCCCTTCGGGACACGCCGTTCGCGTTGTCTATGGGGGGAACCGCCGTCGATCCGGTCCTACGAACCGGGCACACACGAGTCGCGCTGTAGCCAGGACATGAAGAACGTGAAGAGTTCCTTGCTGACATTCGTTACAGGCTCGAGCAACGCTCAGGCGGTCCACAAAGCACCATTACGACAAGAACCATCGCCCAGGTGTGTACCACGTCGGTGACTGGGCGCTCCTGCGACTCGGCAGAGGGCGCATCGTCTCTTCCTCAGGCCTGACGACGGCAAGCTCAAGCCGCGTTTCTACGGGCCGTTACAAGGTCACTGAGCTGAATCAACGAGCGCGCAGTTCGCCTAGCTCTGCCGGTGGGCGCTCGCTTCACGATGTCTTCCATATCGGCCTCCTGAAGAAATTCCACGGGCCACCTCCGAAGCCCCTCCCGCTGCCCACCATTCATCACGCGCGGTGGCTCCAGAACCGGAGCGTGCTGTTCGTTTCCGACTGGCTGCGTGGCCGCCAAAGTCTTGGTTCACTGAAGGGCGAGTCCGCGGCTTCAGCGACTTGGGAGGACGTCGACGCATTCCGCGACAAGTTTCCAGCATTCAGCTCGAGACGAGCTGGCTCTCGAGGGCGGGAGAGATGTCATGTGGGCCAAATCCATACACCAGGCGCAGGCGCGCCCGCGACGTGCGCAGGGACGCAGAGCGCGTGGACCAGGAGCAGGCGAGCTGGCATCCCGTGGCTGAAGAAGACTATGCGCCATCAAGAGGAGCGTGCGGCTGCACAAGAGCTTCGACAATTGCCTAAACGGAGAGTTAGAGTTATTTCCTTTTGTGTAGGAGAGTTAGTTTCCTATTATTAGAAGAGTTAGTTTCCTTTTATTAGAAAGCCACGGGCTATATATTATTGTACGCAGAACCTTTATGAATTAAGCAAGAATTACTATTTCATCTTCTCTTCTTCCAACAAAGCCTACGGCTGGGGGGCAAAACCTCGCCGGAGAAGACGGATCGCGATTACGAACTACGTAGTCGGGGTCCAGCTACCCGAGGGTTCAACGCCCTTGACAGAAAGCATGACGCTATGGTCCAACAGAGATTGGAATGGAGGCCATTTTCTCATAGTGAAATCCTCAAGAATTCTATTTGTAGACAGTCACATTAATTCCTTGAAAGGGTACGAAATTTGAGGAGTGACGCGATAGAAATGAAATTGCTATGGATGCAGATATGGTACTGAAGAGGCAACCATCTTAAATATCTAAGGGGATACTAAAATATTAACTGGACTTATGTTAAGCAGGAGTCAACGATGCTATCATAAATGCTAACGGAAATACACATTAAATACCTTGTTTCATCTCTAACACTAAATACCTTGTTTCATCTTCAAGGAATATCTGTCCTACACCTGCATCTGCATATATACCACTAAAAAGGATGTAAAATTCTGACACAATTAACAGCGCCGACAGCAAAGAAAATTGAAATAAGTTAGTATTGGTCAGCAGAAGCACATCCACAGCGCAACAAACATGAAGGAGAGCAAGCAGTACCACGCAAGCCACAAGAGACTGTGCAGAGGACATAAATATGGAGGAACCAAGGAAGCTTACTTCCTCGAGGTGCCGATGTTATCCATGTAGCCAGCGATAGTGTCCAAGTATATTTGATCTTTCTGGGTTATTAATTGTTTAATTCACGGCGTTGTCGATCTGCAGGCAGCAATAGGATTGAGCGATGCAAGTATTCCCAAAACGAGAAGGTCTCAAGATTAGCAAGCTGCAAGCAGCCACACAACTTTGATTCAAGCAGGAAACAAAAACAGATCGGATACTCAAGCATACTGAATAAAGAACTACTTGAAACAAGAGGGCTAAAATGTGATTAGGGCAGCGAACTCGGTGGAGAAAGCCCCATATCCTTGGCATCCTCCACTGATTGCACAGCATGGTGGCCGGATAGGATTGGAGCACGGTGACGATTTCTACGCAGAGAGGAGCAGTGGTAGAGGCATCACCTAGGCCTTGTAGGAGGGGGAAGGTCCAGTGAGGAATCCGGCTGCTGCTGTACGGCTCAACGAAGCCCCACCGGAGGGCGGCCAATCGTGCGCAACACATACATTAGCCGACACACAGCCCCACGGCGGACACGCACCGGTAGCGAGGCTAACCACAGTGGAGCAGGCGAGGAAGGAAGAAGGGCGATTCTGACCGGATACAGGCCATATGGTGACCCGTCGGAGGAGCAGAAGGGAGCATCTTCCCGCAACCAAAACGACGGCGAGGGAAGGTCTTAAGAGGAGGAGCAGCATCGGCGATGCCGCCCCAAGTCAAAGTGAAGAAGAAGACAGGCATGGGCCTCCGCCTGGATAAGGGAAGGAGAAAGGGGATTGGGGATGCGATCTGTGGGGAGGCCAGCGCTCGCCGATTCCACGAATTTTTTTGATTTTTAGATTTATTTATTAAAAGATTTGCAAAAATAGATTTTCGTTTCAAAAAATTGCAAAAATAGACTCCTGCCCCCTCTGGGAGGCGATTTCCTCCCAGAGGGCGATTTATGACGTGGCTGACGGCCGTTGGCCCCCCGCCGACGGCCGTCAGCCATTTTGCAGGCGGCCCCCGGCCTCCCAAAAACCGCCCTCTGAGAGGGCGGCAAGGGGCCGCCTGCAAAATGCGCCCGGGGCCGGCCATTTACAGCGGCCCCCCTTGCCGCCCTCTGGGAGGGCGGTTTTTGGCTTGCCGCCCAACTAGAGGCGGTATTTAGCGTTAATATAGTCCGGACCGTCCGACCCTATCCGGACAGTCCGGACCAATATTCCGAAAAAAAAAGTAAAAAATTGATTTAAAAAATTAATTTTCGAAATCAATTTTTATGTGAACTACCGGCTGCCGTCACTATTTCCTAGGCGCATACTATCGCGCTCCCTGGCCGTGCCATCCTCACACAGTAGTTGCATCGTTGTGATATCAATAGGTTTGTATGATAGTTAATGTGTGTTTAGTTGTCACCGCTCGGAATGTACTTTCGTCGTGAAGTTGACACTCGAAAATTCATATTTTTGATCAAATTCGTCAGAAACGTAGAGATCGTGAGGAATACGTCGTTTGATCGATGAGCGTAAACGAAGTAAAGTGGTTTCATCAGGAAACGTAGAATTAATAAAACGTTATATACAACAGACAAACTATTACAGACACAAAGTACTACGGGCCCGGACCGTAACCTCTAGGCCTCTTCGACTTCCTACCCTGCGCTCGCACCTGTCCCTGGGAGTACGTCAACCGGTCTGTGGTAACAGCACGGCCAGCGCGGTCGTCTGCCGGGTGTGGCAACTGGTGGGTCCTGTGTCTGTGGTGGCGGCGCTCCTTCGAGCTGCGAGGCAGCTAGTATCTCATGGATCCTCGCCTCGTCCTCGTCCTCTAAATCGTCCCCCTCGAAAGGACCCGGTGCCCAACCGCTGCCGACTTGCGTGGCCCTGCGTGGAGGAGCCAGCACCAGCAAACATCGATGGCGGCTGTAGAGGTGGAACAATGTACACCAAATTATTGATTATTGCAAATCGAAATTTTGCAAGAGAAAAGTAACTTTGATATAAACCTGAAGGACCTTCTGTGGTGGCACCGGGGCACTTGTCATGCCCAGCTGCACGTGTGGTTGTGTGTGGTACACTCATGCGTCGACGTGCTAGCCCAGAGGGATGTAGGTACGGTGTAGCGAAGGCTGCAGGGAAGCATATTGATGTACAAACGGTGCATGTCATACAAGGAAATATATTATGAACGGAAGGTTAGTAGAATTACCTCTGGAGGGGCCAGATGGCTGACTGGAACCCTGTGGGCGCACTCCTGCTCCTCGTCCTGTTCCTGGCTGGCCGTGGCTGCTGCTGCATGGGTAATGAGACGGGAGGTACCGCGGTCAGCCGCGCGGGGACAAGTGAGCGCTACGAAGCACTGTGTGCAACGCCTGACGAATCTCCGAAGGTCGTCCCTGCTCGTCCGCAGTCAGCACGATCCCATGTCCAACCGTCCGAACGCCGCGTTGACATCACTGAATCTGTCGCGCTGCGTCGGCCTAACAAATGTGACTTGATTATGTGTTAGAACCGTGGCTACCTAGAAAGGAATGACAAAGTGCAAAGATAAAGTGACTTACCGCGCGGAAAGTAGTCCTGGTCACGGTGTGTAGGATACGTGTCCGTCGTAGCAGCGACGTGTGGCTGTGGATCACCTGGGGTGAACGTACGCGATGCGGGTCCGAGGTTGGTACCACCTGAGGTATGCTAGTAATGCTCCCAGTGTGTGCACGGAACTCGTCGACGACATCCTCCGTCGCAACAACCAGTCCTCCACATACGGCTGCAGTCGGGGATACCACTGAGCACCGCTGCCTGTCCCCTACGATTATACCTATTTGCAGAGAGTGCATTAGAGTACATTAAAGAGTGGTAGAACTAACAAAGATCGCAGTTGTACTTACCGGTGCACATCGCGCGGCACAACGACCTCTATGGGCATAGGAAGACCTGACGTAGGCGAACTGTCGCATCACGCGCTGTGGACAGTGGGGCTCGACGAAGATGTCGAAACACCAACGGCACTTTCGTCAACCAGTACGCCTGGTCGCGCATGCAAAGAGAACAGAGTCCGAGCGGTGCACGGGCTGCGATGGCCTGTGGACTATAGGGCTCCAGACGAGTCGCTGGGGCAGCAGGCGGTCCAACTCCATAACGACTCGGAGTAGGCCTCCTAACCTGGTTGTGGGCGAACGACGCTGCAAAATAAGAAAAGATTACACGTCAGTGTTTGTGCATAGGTGGTAAACATAGAATTTCACATTACGTACCTCACGGCGACACCATACCGTCCCCATAGTCGGGCGGTCCTCGGGCCACTGCCCGTACAAGCTCCAGGGCCGCCCTCGTAGGCAGAGAGCTGAATGAAAGGACGGCCTATCGCGAAACGCTCTGCTGCCCATAGCTGCAAGAAGGAGAGGCAACCGGCGAGAATCGCACCTGGATCGGTCTTCGTGCACGCGTCACAAAGAGCACGGTATGTCGCCGCTAGCACAGCAGATCCCCAGCTCCACTGCGGTACGTAGCCGTCCTCGCTGTCGGCGATCGCACGAGCGTAGTGGATCAGTCCCTTGTCCACCGCGTGCCCGTGACTGTTGGTGAACATCACCACACCCGAACAGCACAACAGGTAGGCCTCCATGCTCCGCTGCACCGAGTATTCGTCAGCGTCGTCGTCTAGCTTGTCAGGCTGTAAAGGAAGATCATAGTCAGCATCACTGCTCCTTTATAGGTCGGATGATTGTGAAGCAAATGAATCTGTGACTTACAGTGAACTGTAGCACCCACGCCTGCGAGGGGCCAGCCGTGGTGTAAGGCGGTAGCGACCTCGGCATACCAAGCCCAGGTAGACGCTGCACGGCCTCGAACCGAGCAGATATGTCCCGCGCCCAACCGTGCCCCCGTCAACCGGACCGACTGCGTCCCCTGCGAGGGGAAGTCCCAGCAGGTAGGACACGTCCTGCAGTGTGGGAGTCATCTCGCCACACGGTAGGTGGAACGTGTGGGTCTCCGGTCTCCAGCGATCCACCAGCGCTGCCAGAAGTGACCGGTCAGCTTCCCATCGCCTGGCGGGGCTCTCTCGTCCGGTGCGGGCTCAACTAGCCTGCACAGCGGAAGAAGTCCAGCCTCACACAACCTACCAAATATAGAACTGTATTCAATATCGGGGAAAACATAGATATGCACAAATGATGTGAACGAATATTCGTACAGCTCTTACCTCTGACGGAACCGGGGGTCTATCCGCAGGAGCTGACGTGAAGGCCGTGGACGGAAGGTGCCTAGCTGGGCACCCTCGACGGCTGACAGGTAAGACCGGTGGGACTGGTCGAGACCCCGGTCGAGCAGCTCTGTGTAGGGTACGCTACCTGCATACAAATAGAGAGTTAGCGTAAATTAGTTTTAATGTTATAGCATTGTTACATGACAATAAAAAACAACAGTACGATACATGTCATTCTACAACAAAGATCAAGTATAGACTTACACTACATCCCAGCACCACCAATTGTTCGAGAACGTCTAAGACGGGGTCGTCTTGAAGTTGTGCCTTCACCTGTAGGACGACTACCATCAGCGGCTGAACCGACGGTCCAGCTTCTGCCGCACTTGACCGGCTGCATCCTTTGGACATTTCTTATAGGTATGACCTGTTGGTCACACTTTGAGCAACGTTTAAGTCTTCCACCGGCTTCTGACTCATCCATGTCATTACGGATGCGTCTTGTTTGCGGCGACCTTTTTTAGTCCTCAATTTTGGTTGGGTCAGGAATGTAGATAGCTTGAGGATTCTCCGTAGTAAATGTCCCCGCTATAACGAAACCGTATATCTCTCCACTTCCAGGTATTATAGATTGATTCTTTTGAAATAAGGTGAGACAAAATAACGTGCTTCGATTCCACACTCACCGCTCCGGCAATCACATGGGAACATGGCTTGTGGAGCAGAGTAGTTTTTGGCAGGAGCACTTGCAGGTCCCGTCTTCTTTGAGCACACACTCCTGCACAACTCTTTTGCGGTAGATTCCGCGCATGCCCTTGTCGACACACATATTTCAAATCTGTGTTCTTGTGTGCTTGAGGTAGAGCACGATGTCTTCGGGCCTTATTACTTTTATCTTGCAGGTACTTAGTGAGCAGCGTTCCAAAGAAAAGATTATTATCCGTCATTGAGGGGGCCAGCTGCTCTGAACCGATCTCTAAAGTACTTGCATGTGCCATGCAAGATAAATTCAACTATTCAACAAGTGGGAGCCCTCGAACACCACGCATCACCCAGTTATAGACCTCTGCCAAATTTGTGGTCATTATGCCAAATCGAGAACCATCCTTGTCATACAACAATGCCATTTCTCCTTTGGCTCATTCTCAATCCACTCTGAAAATTTTCTAACTGAGGATGCATGCCTTCTTCTCATACGAGGTCCATCACTTGATAGAGGTTCAAGAGCTTGTGGAGCCTCATCCCCTCCAATGGTCGGCCTCCTGGACTGCTCATCTGTTTGTTTAGAGGTCAGCTCATCCAACCTCCTCCAAAGCTCATTGAACTTCTTCTCTTGATTCTGGGCGCAAAGCCTCTTGAAAAGATCCATAAGGTGTTTATTTCTAAACTGTCTGTAGAAATTAGCACCCATATGACGCATGCACCATCTGCTTTGAATATCAGACACCTTGTGGGTATCCCTTCTCAACACTTCCATCTCTCAGTTCCTCAATTGCACGCAGCAAGCCAGAGTTACGGTCATGTATGAGGCATACATCTGGTCTCATCCGTACAACTGCTGTCTTAACCCTTTCTAGGAACCAATACCAGCTATCAGTGTTCTCACTCTCAACAAAAGCGAAGCCACCGGTAGAACTTGGTTGTTTCCATCAACTCCAATTGCTGTTAATAGCTGTCCTCTATATTTTCCAGTCAGAAATGTCCCATCGATGCAGAGGATAGGACGACAATGGATAAATGCCTGAATGCAAGCACCTAGTGCAAAGAATACACGTTGCAACACGCTTTATTACCATGGTCAATTGATGGAAAGGCTTTCAGGTCATAGCACGTCTTCGGATTCTCTGAAGAATACAGCCTAAGAGACGAGGCAAATTATCATAAGATGCTTCAAATATGCCAAACCTCATCTCTACAACCTTCTGTTTGCCCTCCAAGCCTTATCATAGCTAATTGTATATTTGAATTTCTCTTCAATATGCCTAACAATTGACCTTGGTTCATACCCCAGGTTGTTGACAATATGAGAGTACATCTCTGTTGCAACAATGCAGAGTCATGTTTCTATGATATTTTTCAACACCTGTTCAAGTAACATGAATGCTCCGTCACGATTGAAACTTGCCAATAATCTTTCCATATACCCTTGAATGCGTGCACCCGCCATGGACACCCATCCTTCATGCACTTCACTTCATACACTGATTGTTTGACTTCACGACCGAGAACTCCCTCTGAAGTGACACCGCCCATTGTTTGACTGCCTCCTTTAAATCTTCTACATATGCGTACTTAGCCCCCTGAATGACCTCATTCTGCTTGTACTCCCACGGCACATGATGCCGCTCGAGATAGTAAGCGCAGAGAAGTCCTCGTTGCTCCATTCTGCAGGCATCACGTTGTCCTCATCAGACGAGTCATCATACTCTGCATGCTCATTTTCAGAATCTTCTCTAGCCATTTCTTGGACGATCGTGTCGATATGTTCTCCCTCATCTGCCACACCTGTTGCTTGTCTATCTTCTTCATTCCTCCTTCATTCCCTCCTTCATTTTCTTCTATTGTTTCACTATCACCTCCCGCCGTACTTGGACCCTCATCATCTTGTACGGGCATTGCACCAGCGTTGTTATCTTTCTCATATATGGACACAAGTATGCCCAGTGGCCAGCCACGTTGAAATGCATTCTCCACATACCATCTCCAAGTGGCAGTGCAATCCACTGGCATCAGTTCCCAAAAAAACCTTCAACTACACGACTGACTACTACATACAAGGTTATTCCGCTGAGCTGAGGGTCCAGTCGAAACCCTCGCATCAGCCAGTTGTATACTGATCCAAACTTCTCTCAGCTGGCCTATCAATACCCTTAGCCGTTGAACTAAACTCCGACAGATCTACACCGTCTGGACCATATCTCACATTCCCTTGCCCGTGAAATAACTGAAATATCACCTTATTTGACATATCTGTTGATGAAAAATACAGTTAAACTAGGTACCAACATCCTCCTAACATCTAAAACCGTGTATTCCAGATTTTACAAGTAACATCTGTACAAAAAATAAGTCATCTAACAGATTAACTAAAAACTACAGATCTATATAGTACTATACACGTAACTAGTACATTACTACATTAATTCTTACATACAAATAGAAATTGCAAAGAACAATGGATTTACCTGCAGGCAAATCAGCAAACGGGCAGAGCTTCGCTGCTTTCGCCCTCTCAGCTCTCTCCTGTTTTTTTTTCTAATTTGAGTGAATTTTATGACTTTTTTGAGTCTGGGAGGGGGGTTTTATACCCGGGGGATAAAAACCGCCCTCCCATAGGGCGGCAAGGGGGCCGCCTGCAAAAAACCACCCTGCAAATGGGCGACTTTGCAGGCGGCCCCCCGGGAGCCAAAAACCGCCCTTTCAGAGGGCGGTTTTTGGGCACATTTTGCAGGCGGCCCCCTTGCCGCCCTCTGAGAGGGCGGTTTTTGGGAGACCGGGGGGCCGCCTGCAAAATGGCTGACGGCCGTCGGCGGGGGGGCCAACGGCCGTCAGCCACGTCATAAAATCGCCCTCTGGGAGGGCGATTTTTAAAAATCGCCCTCCCAGAGGGCGGCGGGAGTCTATTTTTGCAATTTTTTGAAACAAAAATCTATTTTTGCAAATCTTTTAATAAATAAATCTAAAAATCAAAAAAATTCCCGATTCCACCGCTGGCCATAGATGGCCAAACGGGCGTGCCAGCCCAGCCCGGCCCGGCCCACGGCACGTCTTGGTACGGCTCAATTAGGCACGGTTGTCGTGCCGGTCCACAAGCCAAGGTCGGAGCTCAGACACGATCCACTGAATTGCCAGGCCATGCCGGATTGGCACGGGTACACTAGAGACCCATGGGTTAGTGCCAGTCTACTAGCGTAAATGGTGTAAAAAAATTCAGAATATGTGGTGGAAAAAAAGAAAATTACGAAAAATCTGAAATAATTAGAAAAAAAGAAAAATATTGGGAGAAAACGAGGAAAAATAAGAAAGATGTGCGAAAAAATTAGGAAAAATGAGAAAAAAGGAAAATTAAAAAAATTATATGAAAAATAGGTGGGCTGATCGAGTTGTGCTCATACTTAGGCCGTGCCGTGTAGAGCCCACTACAGCAACCAGGCCATGCCATGTCGGTCCACGTGCTACACTTTGACCTTAGGCATGCTATAGCACGGTCCATTAGTATTCATGTCCAGATCATATCAGACCGATCACTGTCGCTTCATACTCAAGCTGATCTATTAAGGCACGCCTATTTAGCCATCCATACCGCCGGGTAAGGACGGAATCACCTAGATAGCAGACGGACGGCTAAGATACTCTCCACGCGAGGAATCAAACAACTCTGATTAGGTGGACTTGGTTAGAAATAGTAAACGAAAGAGGGGTTTTCTGCGAAACCTGACGACGTGGTTAGCCTAGGCTTGCAGCAAACCAAGCACTTGTCAATCTTTTATTACCTGTTCCTAGAAAATCCATGTAGCACGGCTTCATATCAGAGATTTCTGATGATGATGCACAATACTGTTAACTTGTATTATTATTATCTTTCTGATGAACATGGGACCCGCACTGTTGCAAGAGAGTACTGAAAAATAGTCAACTGTTCTTGAATGCTTCTCATATTAATTCTACATATGACAATAGACTTCACTTCAGCCTGTGAATCTATGAGCATGCATGTGTGTGTTCATCCCAGAGGGAAATGAAATCATGACCGTGCTTAGACTATCTAAAACATAAAAACAAGAATTGTGCCGTTTGTCCACGTCATAATAACTTCACAGAATCAGATATTTAAAACACACAAGTGAGCAGCTCATTATCTCAACATCTTGCCTACAGTTCACAGAACGAGTCCATAGGTTGCTAACAGCCGTTACATATCCTCAATTGACCACGATGACATGCTACATGCATTTCATTCTGGATGGAGTACAAAGTATCACAGGGCTAATCGACACAAAGTCACAAACGCCAAAATGCCAACCAGGGGGAGAAACTTCACTTCCCACTGTAAAAATTGGAATTGCAAATGTTACAAAACTCCTCACATCTTACCTGTAAATCATTTCCAAGAATACTATCATCAGATTTAGAAGGCTGTTCCTTGTGTTCCGTCTACTTAATCAAAAAAACTAGCAAATATGGCCTGCAAATTAACTGACCCAATGATTGTAGATTTCCAGCATTATCAAGGACCATATTCATGCACTCATCAAAACCCTGCCAAACATATACATCTAGAGTAAAAACTCTAAGCACGTAAAACCAAACACCATGTACTGAGAAAGCATTCAAACTGAATATGGCTCTGAAATGTACAATAACACTAACAAAGAACCACATCTTTAGCATGAATTCTTAAGTTAAATTTATTTGCAAAAAGGTATTTCAATGTAATTCAGACATCGAAAGAAATGGTCAGCAAACCATAAAAGAAATTAAAAAATCTGGATAGGCCACATCAGCATACCATGAAACAAGGGGAAGACAAACAAAGCACAGATGCTTTCATAAGCATTATGCAGTCATCTAGAATGGTTATATAAAAATGACAAGGGTAAGAATTTAGCAAGAAGTAAAATAAATGAGCAATTTAAGGGTCCTGAAACTGTGCTTAGTACTGTTAGCTAAAGGCAAAAATAATCCTGTATGAAACCAGAGAAGATTAGTGGCCCAACAGTTCAGGCTGATCCAAGTTACACATGAGCACTAGTGTCAAATGAGTAATAGACATGAGCTCAAGTGTCAAATGAGTATCGACATGAGCTCAAGTGTCAAATGAATAATAGATTAATTAGCCAGTATGCACTGAAGAACAAATATTTAGCCAGCAGTAGTAGCTACAGAGGAACGTCCTGCAAGTAGCACCAGATTTGGGATAACCTTTAGTCAATAAGCCTATTATATCATCTAGACAGCAGAAAACTCAGCAATGACATAATATACCTATTGGCCATTTCTGTATGTCTAATTCTATTGTAAACACTGAAACACCAAATAAGTATAAACTTATGATTGGCATTCATTGCAAACCCTACACAAAAGCATTGTGTATCATTGTATCAAGATTGGAATGGCATTTACAGAAAGAAAAAAAAGGAAAAATTACAGTGGATACTTCTATGGATATGTCAAAAATTGAATAATACGATACCTCAATCATGTCTCTTTCCAAAGTGGGTCAAGCGTTATAGCATAAATTCTATGGATATGTCAAAAATTGAATAATACGGTACCTCAATCATGTCTTTTTCCAAAGTGGGTCAAGTGTTATAGCATAAATCTTACACAGCAACCCAGGCAAACACTTCTTGAGTTTCTTATCAACCATGTCGAACGGAGCTTTTGGCCTATAAGAGCCCTGTACAGAGTACACATGTAAAATTGTTGAATAAATAAGTATATAACTATATGATAGCATAAATTAGTGCAGTATGTTAAATTGTTAATTAATGTTAGACAATATGTTTTACGTGTGTTGTCCTAATATTTCATTATGGATTTTAATGAAACTAATTCAATGTCGTATATGTTGGTGTATTTTTTTATGAACTTAGTCAAAGTTAGAGAAGTTTGAATTAGGATAAAACTAAAACACCTTACAATATGGAACCGAGGGAGTAGAAAACAAACCAGGTTAAGTCTCCTCCAATGACTTAGGTAGTGCAATGCTGTGTTACGTGAAAAACGATGAGCCTCTCGAGCTGTATCACAATACATGCAAATGGTATTATTGGGATCTCCTTTCATATACGTCAAAATGGAATAAAGGACTGATTCACTAGATGGAATTGTGCTAGTCCATTTTCCATAACATGTGATTGACTTATACAGATTTTCTTGGTTTGCTGTCAAATCTTCACTCCACAAGTTAAGATATGAAGCCATACGAATCTCAGGGGGCAACAAGATTGGATGATTAAGCAAATTTTCCAAACTGCAGTAGAAATCAAAATTAAAACTATTATGAGATGAGTTACGGGTTAAAATAAAATGTTTAAGCGCTGACTCGATTACCTTGCTGAAGGGTCTCTCATGAGTTTAATGAATTCATCCACTTCAACATCCTTCCATCTTTTGTTGAGATGATTTTCTATAAGATTTGAGAACTTTATACGGTGCATCATTTCATTATCAGTATTTTTTCTCTTTCGTATCTCAAAAGGAAGAAGTTTGACAGTTGAGTCCATCATAATGAAGTTTTGGGGGTCATCTAACCCATCACAAGCATAGCCCTTGTCCCGCATCACCTTGGACAGACTTAATATGGACCTAAGCCAACAAAATCAATGGAACATTCATTATCAAACAGCTAAAGACTTAATGATTTAAAAGTAAGGGCACGTACTGCTAAAAAAAGTGTTGGTTCGACACCATCAAAAATTCACCACCACTTTACACATATAATACTAGTGAAAGATCCTTCTTTCGTGTTTATACCACTTATCTATCTCTATGAGTGTTCCTACCCATTTTTTTTGCAGAAACATTTTACATGAAGGACCAAATAATAAATTATGCCCCTCCCCAGAATTGGTTGAGCATGACCAACAGATGAGGTCATGCAATTGAATCCACATGTTGTTCACTAGAGAAGATTTTTGTTTCTGCTATTACTTGTTGCTGTGAAATGAATCAATGGCTGCCAACAAGAATCAATACCCCTGGTTTTAACTTATGACTCCATGACGTGAGTTGACAATGGTGGTAAGCTATCTGCTCCTACTGGCCAGCCTGTATTTTGGTCATGATTGATAGCTCCCCCTCTAACCCCATGATTTCTCAGACAACCAGTGCTAAGAACGTAGCTAGCAAATACTATCACTATATCTATAATACGCACACTACAAGATGGATTTACTTTAGATTCTAAAAGTTAGGCATACCGTATCATATTTTTTGCATCCTCCCGAAGATACGAATCAGATGGTACTTGAACCTGCTTGGCGATCCAACTGGTCATGTCTAAGGTACATGGTGTGCAGCAAAGCACCACACGATCAATCTGAGAGTTGTATGCTGCGAAAGTCGGCTTGAGCAGCGCGGTACTTTCCAAAGGAAATAGATGCAAAACCATTTCTTTCATTTCCTTTTCTTTCTCAGCTGGGAATGTCCAAATGGATGCTCTATTTCCTTCAATCTTTTCTAATGGTGTCTTCTTTAAGCTCGTGACAGGAAAAATTTTACCGTTCCACCATGTGTTGTCTTTACCCCCATAACTAAACGAATAAAAATGAATAACAGTCGCAGAGAATTTCCCAGTAATCTCTCTCGACCTATATGCATCAAGGATGTTGCTATTCGTCTGCAAATAAAAAACAACCTAAATAAGGAAACAATTTGCAATAGTAGAGTTAGATGAGTAAAGCAAATAAGGATATTATGTACCTCATTCAGAATTTGAGTGGGATGTTCCATACGTGTATCCTGAATATGTCCAGCCAGAAGAAATTATCTATTGAAATAATAAAGTAATATTAGTCAGTAAACTGGCATCAGGGATTAATAATCCGTAGGTTTGACTAGTGCAAGGACCGAAACATAGTGATTAAAAAGTACTACTAACTCAGAACAAAAACCATAGCTGGTAACTATCAGGAAAGCGATTGAAAAGTACTACTAGCTCAGAACAAAAGGAAAGCGATTGAAAAGTACTACTAGCTCAGAACAAAAATTTCAACTAGCTCAGAACAAAAATCATAGCTGGTAACTATCAGGAAAGTCACGCCACCCTAATGGTAAGTAACCAAAACGAGCAAACAACCCATTGAAACAGCAACTTGCACATCTAAAATCGTATCGTTTCTACAGAAACAGCTAAAACATAAAACAATGGATACACATTGAAACAGGAACTTGCACATGTAAAATTGTATTGCTTCTACAAGAACAACTAAAGCATAAAGCTATGGATGAACCGCATCAGCCCATACACAAACAAGTAATACTGCAGCAGCAGGCCAAATAATTTTGGGAACAACGGTAGCCAACGAACTCACGCAAGGGACTGGTCGGTGCCGACGGCGAGGGTACGAGCAACCGGAGAAAATGGCTAGGTGCCGCCCGCAGGACGGAGGGCGGAAGGCGGCGGCGGTGATCCTGAGAGGTAGACGATCAATCGGCCGCGCCGGCGCTGGGACGTAGGCCTGAGGGTGGAGGCGATGCGCGGGGGAGCGGTGGAGGGAGGCAGGGACTGGGGGCGGCTCACCGTCGCGCGGGCGGGCGACCGGCCGGCCGGAGGCGGCGGCGGCGTTAGGGCCTTAGCGGCAGCGGGAAGGAGGATCGTGTTTCGAGGGGATTCGGCGCTGGGAAATGATGAGGTTCGGGTGGAGTTGGGTTGGGCCTGGTGGGCGTTGATGCTATACAAGGCCAAACGGACGACCGGGCTAGCACAGCCTGAGGCACCATCCGACACGGTTGCTACTGTACGGTCCCTGTAGGGGTCCGTGTCATGTCGGTCCGTGTGCCTTCTCTTTGGTCTAGGCACGGCCCATTGAGGTCATGGGCCGTGCCGTGTTGACACGGTCCGTCGGCAGCCTACTGTGCCCGGGTCGGCCCAGTCCGCTACAGCTTTACTGTAGCACCGTGCTCACCTCAGGCTTGTGGTTTATTTACACAAAAGCCCCTGGAGAAGTAGGGGAGAGACAAAAAGGTCCATCGATTCGAGATCGCCCAAATCTCACCTTGACCTCATCGCCACCGACCATGCCTCCGTCCCCGGCTGCCACGGGGGCAGCCTCCCCGTTGAACTCCTCCTCGGCGTCCGCGTCCGACCCCACCCTGTCCTGGTGGGAGTCGGTGTCGCAGGCGCGGTCCCACATCCTCGCGCTCTCCTCCATCCTACCGCCATCGACCGATTCTGACGTCACGGCGCTCGCCGACTCCGACCGCCTAGCCCGCGCACTGTTGCAGTCCCCCGCCGCTTATGCCGCGCTTTCCGCGGTGCTCTGGTCAGGGGCCGGCGCCGACAACCCCGCCTACCACTAGCTTTACAACACGCTCCTCTCCTCGGACCCCGACCTCCGCCTCGCCGCGCTCGTGTTCCTCCCGCTCCTCTCGTCGCTATACCTCCTCCGCCTGCCGCCCGCGCTCCCCTCCTCGCTCTCCGGCTTCAAGGCCAAGAATCGCCAGGGCAAGCTCGTTCTTGTCCAGGTACCCGACCTCTCCATCCCCTCTCTGTACCACACACCGCTGTCCAGCCCCAGCTCGAAGTCTTCTCGCCGGCCGCAACCGCCACCGATTCCTCCACCACCGGGGAATATAGTTGTGGGGGTGCTATCGCCGCCGCTGGAGCCACAGGCCGCTGTAGCAAACACTGTTGAAAATACTGTTATGAACACTGTAGCGGGTCGACCGTGCCGGCCCGCTACAGTCTACGGGCCGTGCCGTGCTCGTCTGCCGTGCCACACCGCTGGCCCAGGTACGGCACGGCTACTTGGGCCGTGTCAGGTTGGCCTAGACACGGTTACTGTAGCACCATATCCGGTTCGGCCTGACAGGGTATAGCCTATTTAAACATCTCTGGTTGACGCATCAGTCGCAAAGGCCCAAACCGAAAACCGCAACCTGATTTAGGAACGGAAAATTGCTATACAGCTGTCGACAGTTTTTCCAGGGGAATGCCAAAAAATTTCTCACATGCGAAGGCGAGAATCGAACCGGCAACATCTGGCGAGCGCCCAAAACCGACTGAGCAAGCAACTGGTATAGAGGCGTCGCCACGAATGATTTACTTTCGTCGACTAGTAATTTATTGAAGTAATAAGGACTGGCTTGTATACATGACAACACTCATAACCGTGGAGTTTCAGACTTAGGAACAGATGCTGTCAATGATACCATGCAGCAAAGAAGATTATCTGCAATTCCAGACTAATCTGTCTACCCAGAGGCCAGGACTTTATCAACGAATCAAAATGAAGGAAAGACGGGATTTTACTTTGTTTAAAGCCTTTAGATCATGTTACAGTGCTGGAAAGGGGATACCACCATGACCAGCAGTAGCCTGGAGTTAGAGTGCATTATCGATTCACAGGATCTGGAGAAGTGTTCAGATAGTTTAGTGGCAGGCTGCTAGCCATGAAGGCGACAACACATGTGATGGCACCAGGCACCAGCAAGTCAGGGTACGCTGATTTTTGCTTACTTGCTTTTGGCTTGATGATTAATTGATTATCTTTGAAAATTGGAACATATGTATGGATATTTAATTCTTTTTTCTTCTTGGCAGCCTGTCAGCTACAGCTAAAGCCTAAAGAGGTGCACATATCAGTATGAAGTGTACAAATCAAACACTTACAAAAAGCCTATTCACGATCAGGAATTTTTCATGCTGGGAGCTATAGCTGAAGAGGTGCACAAATCAAACACTTGCAAAAGATCTACTCATCTTCAGGCATTTTTCATTTTGGCAGCTACAGCTGAAAAGTTCTACAAATCGATATAAGCCACACACAACAGAACCTGCAAAACTCTTATTCAGCAACCATAGCTCCAGGTTCCTTTCAAAAAAAAAACTATTGCTCTAGGTCGTCCCCAACATGTGCACTACAGAATATGTTCTTTAAATATGTGATGTCATTCATTGTCAGCCATTTCATAATCAGAGACAAGCTGATTGATTCCAGACAACTCCCTATTGCATACATTGCACCCTACTACTCCCAGCATGGTTCATGATCACAGCATTCCATGGAATATTTACAAATTAGTTGCATAAATAGTAAGCTGCACTGAAGCTACTGAATTCAAATATTGAAACACATGCTTCTGAGTCCTATACTGTGGCAAACTACACAAAAGCAAATAGGAGTACAAATTAAATCCTTGACATGCTAATGAGTTCCAGCCTAAAACCACTACCAAACCCTTGGCAGAGTTGAAATATATTAAAAAGATTTAAGAACCAAAATAAGGTAAACAGGGAGAGAAAGACTCACCTTAACCAAAAATATTCTAGAGTCAAGACAATTATTATTTTAGCTAAAACTTTGCTAAGGGCAATTCTTAGAATGGTTATTAATTAACCAATTTGGTTTATTTAGCAAATTGTGCATAAAATATATTTGTGGCCACTTTTACCTCTGTTACAAAGTGTAGAGCTTGAAATTACAAAATTTTAGGAACAAGTTTTACTCAATTTGGACTTCATTCGAATTAGTTATGAATTTTCAAATATTAAATCAGATTTTACTTCATTGAAATAATAAAGTTCATTGAGATAATTCTTTCCTCCATTTTCTTGATTTATTTTTGTAAAAGAAAAAGGCTTAGCTCACTGTCAGGTGGGTCCTAACATATTTTATTGGTGAAAACATTATTTGTATAAAGGAAAAGGCACTGAGCCATTGAAAGGTGGGACATGGTCAATTTTGGCCGGGTCAAAAGATCCATCAAATGGCTAGGGACCCACATGTCATTGACTCATACTTTAAACAAGGTTTTTATTGTATTTATTAACAGGCATGGCCCATATGTCAGTGGCTCCTTGATTCCAACTGGTTTTGATTAGATTTTCATTAACAGAGGTGGCCCACATGTCAATGTAACATACTAATCACTTCATTAACTTTCATTAGCTTTTAACAAAAATCACCTCTGTGGGGCCCGGAAGTCAGCCTCATCTCTCCCTCTCCCTTACTTTCCCCTTCCTCTATTCTCTCTCTCTCTCGCCTCTCCCTCTCTCGTGCGACGACATCGGATATCTCTCCCTTATTTCCCCCTTCCTCTATTCTCTCTCTCCCCCTCTCTCCCCTCTCTCCAAGGAGAGATGATATGATGGATATCTACCTACCAAGGCGTGCAGCCTGGTACATAGGTCAGGCCATGTCGCCTGTCGCCTATCAATCGAAGCCCTGTGTAGGTTGTTAGGAGGCGTAGGCTGTCAGACAACCTGCTTGAGTCTGGCCCCTGGCGCTGCCTTGCGTGAGGCAGAACGAGACGGCGGTGAAGGGCAAGGCTGTGGTGAGTTGGGGTGGCAAGATTGGGGAAAGAGGAAGCGAGGTGAGCTTGGCGTGGTGGTGGCAGATTGTAAAGGAGATCGACACGACGCGGCGGCATTCAAGGGCGCCAGGCAAGACGGGGAAAAGGAGGACAGAGGAGGCCGGCGTCTTGGCTTTATAGGCGGTGGTTGTGGCTCTCCTCGTCGCGAGGAGCCAAGAGGCGGGGCGCAGGGGTCATCATCTTCAATTGGGGCAACGTGGGCTTCGTCCTTGGCCTCCTATGGATGACGCATGAGGAGCTGGGTGCGAGGTGGCCAATGTGAGCCCAGTGCACACAAGTGGTGTGGACGAATAGCGCGCAGGACGGCCGAGGGCGTGCAGGGTGCACCGGGCTGGGTGCAGGTTGTTGAGAGAGCAATTAGTGAATGATCTCTGTTTATATCATTGATGATTACACTGTTGGAGTACATATATATACTACACAATGGGGTGTCTTTTGGCAACGGTTATGACTGTTCGGGAGGGGACATGTCCCTCTCGAATGGGCAGTTGACAGGAGAATTTGATCACATGTTCCTTGTGTTATAACACTCCCCTTTGATCAATTGCCATCTGATAATCATCCTTGAGTCATCACTTGGAAAACTCCTTGAAAAACCCTGTGGGAAAAATTTAAAGAGAAACCATTATATCGATATGCCATTAAAACTCCTTTAAAACCCATTAGGAAATGTAAGGAGAAAATGATATGACATATATGTGAAATCTCTCTAAGAAAACCATGTAGAAGGAAAAACTCATGGGAGAATTTCTATTGATTATGACCATTGCTTCATAATTTAGTATAACTTCCCCTAAAACCTTATAGAAAAAATATGAGAAGTTATTATATATCATTTGTATCTCTTTAAAAAAACCCTATAGGGAAAATAGAGATATGATATATTTATTTACGTTGTTATATTGCCTCACTAAAAACCTCTACTATAAGAGGGAAAGAGAGTATAATATTTGCTTTGGATAGGTTTAGTCTAGGAGATTACTCCTCTTGACTCTTGCAAATCACGGAGTCGTCACATATCAATTTCTTGAACACATTTCTGAAAAGTGGAAGTTGGTAAGGATTTAGTAAACAAGTTTGCGAGATTATCGCAAGATTTAGTTTGCAAGATACTAATTTCCCTATTTTTTGTAATTGATTGTCATGCCCAGAAATTTACCAAAATTTCCAAAGCTAATTTGTGCAATAAATCCTCGCCTAGGAATTAGCTGAGGTACACAAATCAATAATTTGATAAACATAACCAAAACGTAATAACAAAAAATACTTACAGAAAAAGGCACTTAGTCCTTGCATAGGAAAAACAACAGTGAAACAGCAACTAGCGTAGCTTCAGCACCAAGCCACATGCTACTCAACTGGGGTATAAGCCAAACACCAAACTTTTCCTTCTTGTTAAGCTTCACTCTGATGATTGCAATATTGCAAGACTGAGTACCACCCACCATACTCAACAAGCCACACTAAAAAATGCAATGTAATGCAACAGGATACCAAAGGAATGGCACAGTATGGCTTATTTGCATAAAACAACATTTAAAACATTTGCATTTAAAAGCATCGAAAACGGTATAGTTTAATTATTATCAACATTGAACCAATCTCTGAATAGCGCTCCAACGCAGTTCAGGCCCATAACCATAACTCTCCAAACCGGAACTATCAAGTTCCATCATTTATCAGCATTAATGAGTAGTGTGTGACTAATCATAAAAAATATTGCTAGGCTCACTCATTAACCGCGAGCACGGCTATTCAAATAGTTTTACTCGGGCCAGAGGTGTACCAATTTACCCACAAGACACGATTCCACACATGTCACCATGCCCCAAAATACCACCATGGTACTGCAAAGGAGGAAACCGTGACAAGACCTTTCACATAACTTGCCCAACAGAACAGCACCCGCTGAATCACCAGTCTCCATCAGGAACTGATTAGGCACCCAACAGGGAGACGATTCAACGCCCAGAACATGGACTTATTGGCACAGCCATGGTGGACTTATTGACATAGCCACAACACACCGTGGTGCCTCCTGTTGAACTCGCTACACTATTGATCCAGTTGTTGTCCATTCTGGCTTATAGTTAGTATGGTAAATGCTTCGCAACAAGTAGTCCGCGAACCGGTTCTTAATTGTCATGAGCACCGCTAGCAACATTCACAATCCTGGTGCTCACAACCCACCATTCAGTCAAGTTTTAGTTTGCTCAATTAATTAACCAACCACGACCAACCGTCGTGAAAATGTAGCCATTAATCAATAATTAATCATAAATGAGTCATTATTTACCCACATAAAATGACGCTATAATTTCTAGGCATGGCTAAGCAAATCCTAAATAATCTAGCCAGATAAATAATTAAACATCCAGCTAGTCAACATTAATCACCCATGGTATCAAGGTATAGATATCAACATCAAAATGGCCATAATTATCAATAGATATTGTATAATAAATAAATACCCATATAATGTTATTCCAAAACATTTCATGCAATAACTTTAAAATAAAATAGACTTCACAAATAGGATCAACATGCTCAAGGAGATTGTCGTGTGACTTGCCTTGCAATCGAAAAGTCTTCCACAAATCTTCCGAACTCTTTCGCAAACTCCGAGATCTTTTGAAACGGCCGAAATTACGTGACTACACGCAAAAGGATGAAAACTGTAAGAAACTCCAAATAAACAGTACATAAAAAGTACATAAATATGTAGATTATAATTTTAGGTGAATTTAGGAAGAAGAACGAGTTGAATCGGAGTTCAAACGGAAGAGATATGGCTTCTGGAATATTGGATTCAGAATAAATCCGAAAAGAAAAGAAAGAAGAATATTCCCTGGAATATTCCTTCAGAAATTGGATTATTTTTTATAGGAAATTGGGTGGGGCCCACTAGTCAATGACTTGGTTCACGGTGGAATTGGTCCATGGATGGGGGGATGGAGAGAGGCGGTGGGTCAATGACATAGCAGCACACGTGGATAAAATGCCGAGGTGGCAGTTGAGGTGGACTGGCTAGGGCTGACGTAGCTCTGACTGGATTAAAAAGAGTCAGTGGTTAGGACTCGATCTGGATATATTTAAACGATCGAGATTAATCCGGTATTTTATGTGGATCTAGTGGCTTAAATGAATTGGGTCGGGACGATCCAATGGGTAAGACGAATTTTGAAGAAATCCTATGGTCAAGATCAAACCGAGGTTTTATGTGTCTTGATGGCTACGATAGAGTCTGGAGAATTCTACGGATGGGATTGAATCAGATCGTAGTTCATGGGTCCACTTGCCATCTAGAGTAGAAAGGATCCACGCATCAGTCGCGGAGGGAGGAGACGCAGGAGGGGTCCACTGGCAATGGCCTGGGACGGTGTCACGCCAACGACGCCGGAGCTCAGCATGACGTCGTTTAATGGCAGGGTGACGTCAGCCAACGGCGAGGGGATGGCGATGGTGGGTCGACGGCGCGGTGGTCTACGGCGCAACGGCGAAGTCGGTGAGCGACGACGGCACGGCAGCGAGGCGCCAGTGTTGAGAATGGCAAGACATGGTGACGGCCGGGATTGGATCTGGAACTATTCACTGGACCCCACGTGTCAAACACTGGTGAGGGAGGGGTGCGCCGGGCCCTGCATGGCAGCAGTACAGGGGAGCGAACTCCCTGCCTCCCTGCCTCCATGGCGCCGGGGCAGCACGGCGATGCGGACGATGGCGGCGTGCCAGGAGAGGTGCGGCCTGGCCTCGGCGACGATGACGACAGACGGCGGCGACGGACGACAGTGCGACGCCGGGGAAGAGGACGCCGACGACGACAAGCAGGGGAAGAAGCTTCGGCCGTGGCTCACCAGCGGTCGGCAGGGATCGCAGAGACGACGACGGCGGCTCGTGCTCCCTGTGTCGGCGGCGGTGGCGGCGGAGCAGAGGCGACGGCTGCCTGGCGCTGGCGGCGGCGTGCACGGTCAGGGGGCGGGGCTGGGCAGCAGGAGGCGGCGGCGCTGGGCAGCAGGAGGCGCAGTCTAGGGCACCAGGGGGACGGCGGCACAGGCTTCCTTTTATAGGGACAGAGAGGAAGAGTCCAGGCGGCGGCCGGCGATTTCGGCGCCGCCAATTCCGGGAGGCGCGGCGGCGGCGTCCCCGGGCTGGGCCGAGCACGGGGATGGCGGGGCTGGGGCCGGGGGCCGAGCGGCAGAGCAGCAGAGGCAGGCCAGGCCGGCCTGGGAGGCTCGGGCTCGGCCGGCCTCGGCCCTCAACAGCAGCTGCAGGAAGATAGAGAGAAGGAAGAAAGGAGGAAGAAGGAGAAGGGGAAAGAAGAGAGGAAAAAGAGAAGGAAGGAAAAGGAAAAGAGGAGAAAGGAAAGGAAAACTAGGAAAACGAGGAGGGTTTTCTGGAAATTTCTAAAATTTTGGAAATTAAATTTTAAAATTAATTTAAGGAATAAATAGAGGTATTGTAATTTAGGGAGACGTTCGGAATTTCGGAATATCGCGGACGTTGGTGTATATATATTTGAAAACTCGAAAATATCGAAACACTTTTGGAATTGAAATATTTCTTTGGAATCGGGGAAATTCAACGCAATTTTTGAAACCCTCCAAGTATAAGAATATTTTGGGAATTTCTAGAATATTGGAAAGAATTATCAGGAATATTCCAGAATCAGGAAAATTGGGAATATTTACGGAATCAGGAATTTAAGGGAAAAAATAGAGGGCATTTTGCGTTGACCGAGAAATCGGGATATTCGAGGAATATATAACTATCCAAAATGTATGCGAATACTTCAGGGAATATTTTGGAACTAGAAATTATGGGTATATTCGGAACGTTAGAATATTCCGAATATCGAGAGATATATACATACATACATACATATATACATACATACATACATATATATAGTTGGGCTATGGTGTTTCGTGAAGCATGGATTACCCCATGCTTCGCGTCCGTTGCTACAAATTAGAAGTTTAAATGAGCAATTTAAACCGTTCATCATAATCTCCATATTGAAACAAGGTTGGAGACCAAATTTTATATTTTTTGAAAATTTTTTACTATTTTTAAGAGGGGTACAAATTTATAGGTTTTGGACGGTTTTGAAGTCTTTAGATTAACAAGATTTCATACCTATCTAAAAAATAGTAAAAAAATTTCAAAAAATATAAAATTTGGTCTCCAACCTTGTTTCAATATGGAGATTATGATGAACGATTTGGATCACTCATTTAAACTTCTAATTTGTAGCAACGGACGTGTAACATACCAGAATTTCGACTTTCAAAATTCTAACCAAAGCAAACTAATAAAAAGCCCTCAAAAGTAAAATCTTATACTTTCTATACAAAGGAATAAAATGAGAGGTCGATTTACTAAAGTAAATCTTAAAAGGGGGGAAACGCTAAAATTTTTATAGTTGAAATTCTTAACTTATTTACAGACTTACCCTAAGTTACAATATAAATAATAAAAGGTAATATGACTAAATATGTACAGATAAAAGTTTGACATAAAAAAATATGGAGATAAATAAACCAATCACCATTTCATGTGCATACTCTTTATTTGGATTGTTTTTGAATCTTAAAGTGCATGTCCATACTAGGATGCATATACATTTGTATAGCCTAAATAATTTCTAAGGAGAATAGGTCTAACATAAAATCATAGAAAAAAAATTCCTGTAAACACTATCCCACATAATTAATCCACTGTAAATTTTACATGAATTTATCACTTCAATAAATACTTCAATAAAATCCCTCAAATCAGCAAAACTAGGAAGCTAGCTAAAATAAATTGGTTTACTTCTAAAATTCACCAAATACAAATGAAGATTAATTAGGCAGTGAAATTCTACCAGCAGGTGTGTCGACAAGAACCCTACCACCAGGAATTTTGGTTTGATTTATCTCCCAAAGAAAACACATAAAATGATAAGATCAAGGCACTGGAGAAATAAATGAAACTGCAGAAAAACTGGATCAACAACCCTACTTTGAAAATTCACCAAAAATAAACCAGATCACTTCTAGCAACAAAATTTGGTCAGCAAGTTAATCACATTCTTCTCTATCCTCAGTAATTCTTACCAAATTTCATCAATTCAATAAGTGTCTCAAATAAATACTCTTAAATCAGCAATACAGAAAAACATTCACCTGCAGACAGCCTAATTGACATCTTTTCCAGAATTAATCCATCAATCACATTATCACCAAAATTTACCAGAACCTGGATTAGATTGTGTACTAATTGTAGTAAAAATTTCAGTACAATCTTCAAAAATCTTGAACATAAAATAATAAACAAGGCCTACTGACTCAGGTTAGAATACAGGGAAGACTGAATTTTGGCCGAACTTTGAAAATTTATCAGGAAAAATCTACAAGCCACATGACTCTGAAAATTGGCACAGAGCTAGCCAATACCACCTACTGCCCACAGTAATTTTTCCCAGATTTATACCCCTTGGTAACTTAGTAAAACACCTGAGTAAAGACTGCATACTTGACAGCTAGCAATACTTAGCTTCTAGAGAGCTCCCCTCTCATCCTTCACTGCCATGTGGGCCCCACAGACATCCTGGACCCACCTGACAGTCTCAGACACCGCTCTAGCTCAGTCTCCATGCCAGGAACACGCCACGTTCTCCCCTACGCGTCAACAGCATCCAGTGCCACCACAGGAATCCTCACACCGTGGAAAACTTCACCATCTACCCAGCCGCTTCGCCATCATCCTCTTCCTCTCTCCCTCTATCTGTTCCACGGTGAAACCGAGAGAGATCACCTCGGGTTCCCCGGGAACGGCATCGTATTCTCCACCGCCGGCCACTGCTCGACTGCCATCGCCGCCGCTCGGGTGAGCTTCGCCGTACTTCAACCACTAGAACATGATCACCACCCTCTAATAGTTCCATTTTAGTACTCGGATGCCCTAGGATTCGCTGGCCGAGATCGCCGCCGTGCACTCTCTGCTACGCCGGACCGTCGCCGGGACATCGTCACCGTTCCGGCCTATCCAAGACGCCGCAAGCCGAGCCAGTGCGCCAAAGTCGTCGCCCTGCCTCCAGGAGCTAGATGACCGAAGGAATCGAGACTAGGTGCCGTGAGACGCGAGATCGAGCTCGTCTTCCCCGTCCCCGGTCAAGTTGCCGCCGCCGTCGATTTGTCCTCTCTGGTGAGCCTCCGCTCGATTCCCTGCTCCAGTAGCTTCCCTGGAACTTCACTAACCTGTTCGATGCCGTATCCCCAGTCGTCGTGGGCCAAAATGACCGGACGTCGTCGCTCTGTTGTTTCCGCCGCCGCTGAGCCGCCGCCGCGTCGTTCTATCTTCACTGCCCCCTATCCGCCGTGCACAACCGTTGGGTAAGTCTCCTGGGGCCCTAAGGATACCCGTGCATGCATTAGTATGGCCAGCTTGAGCCCGTAGAACGATTTGCCTCGTCGACCCGAAAGCAGCCGCCGCTGGAGATCGTCGCCGGCGTTGCTCCGGCCATCTCCAGCCACCGCATGACCATCGGAGCGTTCGAAAACTTGCCCTCTCCATTTTCTCTTTTGGTCGCGCCCGCAGCCAGGCCACCGTTCGCCGCCGGCAAGCGCCGCCAGCCATGGCCACCTCGACCTCCCCTGCTCCTGGGCCGCTGGCAGGTGGGCCCAGCCAGGGGGAGAGATAAAGAAAAAGAAAAGAAAAGGGAAAACAATTTCTGGGAATATTCTTTAACTGAAAAGTAGCCATAACTTAAAAAATCCATATCTAATTCATTTTAACTCCAAAAATTATGATTCAAAATTTGTGGGAATCAAAATATTATGAACTTTATTTCTATTGCTTGAAATCTGGAAGAATCAACACCTAAAATGTCCCAAAAATAATAAAGGATATAAAATACTTAAACACTATACTAATACTAGCTACTTCACCTTTAATTCAATTAATGTTTGATAAGTTCCTAAATACTGGAATTCTCAGTAGAAGACTAAAACTTGGTTCAATCTGAGCTAAGGATACTTTTATATAAAATGGAGGATAGGTGGATACCTTAATGGGCATATAAAAATATATTAACTTCTAAAATCTATAAATAACTCATATGAGCTTCAGAAATGATGAAATCAATTTTGTTAACTTCAAAATATTTTGCTCACCACTTCTGAAAACTGAGGATTTGCTAAAACTAGTATGAGAACCCTCTTTATATTTTATACAGAGGATAAATGTTTTATATATAAGGTATAGGAGGTAAAATAATTCATAAAAATCATATAAACTCCATTTTTTACTCTAAGTAAAATACACCCAAATGACAATAAGTCCACACCACATTCCTCTCAGATATCAAAAGGTTAAACTTCATAAATACCTAGCCCTAAAACCCATGCATACTAAAATACATGTATAAATATGTATACACGTCTAGAACTTGGAAAAATTAGTATCTCTTAAAAAGAGGTCGATAAAATGGAAACTTCTTCACCACAATTTATCTAAAACCAGTACCTAGCCATTGTGTAAATTTCACACATATCAGAATAACTTCAACGTTGACCTTATATCGTATTCGGACGTATTTTCGTGTAGAACTCGTAAAATTCATAACTCTCAAACAGAACGTGATAAAATAGAGATTCTTTCACCTAAATTCACTTTAGACCAGTAGCAACCTACGGTATAAATCTCATTCATATTAGAGCATTTTGGATTTTTCACATTATTTGCTATTTATACAATCGTACGTTAATTTTCTTTTAGAAAACGAATTCAAAGTCGGTGAAGGAGTGAAGTAAAGGTTGCTCTAGGTATTCAAGAGTAAGACAAGTTTTCTCCCCTCCTCCTTGAACAATTTGAATCCTATGTTTTGGGGAATGAAATGTGTTGTTTGTAAAATTGCATGCGTATTTGTGAATAACGGTATTTGAATTGTGGTAAATGGTAGTTATAACCTATTTGTTGCATGATCCACCTTGAAACCTTGTCCTCCTTGTTGTTTGTAGCCTTACATTTGGTTAGAGTACTTAATTTGTACTCATGTGGGCTTATATTCAACTATTATGCTTAGTTATGCTTAGCTATGCTTAGTAATGTGCTAAACAATAAAGTGATTATTATATACCTTTGAAAATGGGAATTTTATAACTTCTGGACAGAGGTGAAGCCTCTGGTTATTTATGAACTAAAATGATGAAAAACCTGATTTTAGACTTGGGCGGTAAGTGGTGTGCATATGGAGTAGTTGCACACCGATAGGGGGAGTGTTCGCCTGGGTCGATTAAGGACCGAACTCAGTGTCCATCCTCATGTTAAACAGTACAACTACATGTGCTAGTATGGGATGGCCATAGTGGATTAAGTTACTTAATGTTTAGCCTTGCATTTTGGTAGGCTGAGTAGTATGGACAGTGTCTACGACGGACTGTAGGGCTGTTCAGAGGAGCTACCTATGTGAACCATGAGGGACTGTGAGGCTATTCTCAATGAGGTGTTTCACTTCACTGTTTCCAAAACTGCCACATTACACAGACCACAATGAAACCATGGATGAAACAACCCCTCTCAATGAGAAGTTTCATTCCACTGTTTCTAAGGACAACCATAGCATTTAAATGGTGCACAAGGTTGGGATCAAATACACTATATGAATTGTGTAGCCATTTGTTGTTGTTTTTATATCAAATACTAGCATACGATCTAACATATATGACCTTGTCTTTAATTTGAACCCAATATTAGCAAATAAATATGATGAAACAAAAATAATATAAAATCCACTTCAATATCCATACGAAATGGGATAATTAATAGATCACATATATGAAAGAGTACATATAGGACATCTCAAACTTGACTACATATATCACTTGAGTTGCAAATAAAGTAAACTTTGCCAAATATAGAGGAACGGTGATGATACGCAGCGGATCCAGAAAAAGGAACGGTGATGAAACGAAAGGTCTCAGTGGTCGTTTCATGCCGTTTCCAAGACCTAGGAAACGTTGTGGCATGGTTTCATCCTCATGAAACTGGAGTCATCTCTCTCTTCATTAATCTTGTGCCATGTCATCATTTTAGCTGAGTTAGCAGGTCATTTAATGCCCATGAAACCCCACGAAACCCCCCACTGAGAATGGCCTGATCACCTCATGGCGTAGGTGTCTAAGTTGGTCCAATACAACGTTGTGTGCCTCGTGGGGAGCCGGGTAGGCTGATCTCCACGGCGCTGGGTTTAAGGCGTGGGCCCGCTACCCACGACATCGGGATAGCGCCCCGATGTGGAGTAACACACCTCGTGCTGGTGCAAGGCTAAATGTTAGGAAATGTAAAAGCTGTGTTGTGACCTCTAGACCGCATTCAATGTGTAGAGTGTGGTGGTACCGACGGGTACCGGACAAACTAGAGCAATCACATCATGTGGGTAAAGTTGTATAAACTCTGCAGAGTCAAAACTAATCGGTTAGCCGTACTCACGGTCATGAGCGGCATGGTTGTGTCCATTGAGTATAGATTTATGCTTTTAAATGTGTTTATGAAATTGGGATGAGGATTGGATGAACTTTGAGTTGTTTTGGGAAATAATGAGGTTATGGATATGGCATTGATGGCCTGATGCCGCGTATGGCAGCCATCCGGACATTATGTATTTTATGAAAGATATATATATATATATATATATATATATATATATATATATATATATATATATGACCATGATTTACTTATGTACTTGTTTAAATGCTTTCTAAATTACCGTTGCAAATTGATTGTGAACTAAAATTAGCTTTATGCAAAACTGAACCCACAAATAGCTATCTCCTTGATTTAGAGCTCGCATGTAGCGATATAGGATTGTCCCTACCAGTACATTATTTCGGTAATGTACTGACTCTTGCTCATATGATTATAACCTTTGCTATAAGTTGAGTGCTACGGGAATTCGTTGCTTCTTCAGGATTGATTCTTTAAGGAGTGTACCCCTAGTCGGATTGTCTGTGGTATGGGTAGACAAGCTTCCGCTGAATCATATTATTTGGCCTTTTGGCCTATGTAATCTTAGTTGTATTTAAGTTTATTTCATTTATAATTGTATACCCTATGTTTGTATACCATTGCTAGAGATGAAAATGTGGACTAGCAATTTTCCTAGAGCTAGTCTGCATGAGTATAGACTTAGAACAGTTGAGATACATGGAGAATAGTTCAATCATAGACCATGTCCTCAGAGATATGTATTATGTTTGGTCGCCGCCTTCGTGTGGTTTGACGGGCATATATTGCCGTGTGGACTGGTGTAACTATTCTTCCAAATATCTCTTGTGTTCTTAGTTTGGCGTTCGGTTGTTTTGCATTATAATTGGTGGATTGTGTGACAAGGCTGCGATGAGGTTGGGTGGTTACAGTTTTATTTGGCTTTTTATTCGAGATCCCATCCAACTAGATATTTCGCGTTGTCATACTAATTACCTCTTATAGTGCAGAATAATCGGGTGCCCACAGGACGCGAAGCACGGGGCAATCCGTGCTTCACGAAGCACCATAGCCCAACTATATATACATATATATATTGGGAATCGGTAAATGGGGTATTTTTGTGGTGACGGAATATCGGAATGCTGGGGATCTTTGGGGAATATTTCAGGAGTCAAGAATAGCGATAGTTTAGGAAACATTTGATCGCTCTAAATATCAGAATATTTTGATAATCGGAAAGTCTAGGTGGTTCTGGGGTTTTTAGAACGACACCCAACCCTAAAAGAAGAAAGGAAACGGAGTTCGAGGCGAACGGAGAGACTTCAAAGGACTGAACCAGGAACGATCCGAAAAGGGGAAAAGACAGAGATTTTATTTTATATTTATTTAATTACTGAAATGATCTTTATTATATTAAAATTAATTCTGGAGCTCCAAAAATTTCGAGAAAATTTCAATGGGTTTATTAAATCAGGGGAAATTTACTAGAAGTAAATGCCACCATGAAACATGAAGAATTTATTATTGTAAATACTCAAACACTTAAAATATTATTACAGAGCCCCAGGAATATAAAAGCGTCCAAGCATTTATTTAAAATTTTCAACTTGGGATTTTTAATATTGAAAATTTCAAAATTTTATTCAAACACGTTTCTCAAACAAAAATTCTCTAGTGTTGTTGACACCGAAAATCACCGGCAGCGTTGAGAACGAGCCGATGATATGGTTCGATGCACTAGACACGCGAAGGCCTGGGAGATCTGCTTAGCTCCAGTGCAGGTCCTAAATTTGAGGTTGTGGACATGTCAGTCAATTTGACCCAGCAATTGACAAGAAGATAGAGAAAAGTTAGATCAGTAATCTAATCGGCCAACTAGCCGATACAGACTCCTTCCAGCCGATTGCCGATGTAAAAAGATAGAAAACCAGCCGACTTCCCTCGAGCTGACTGCCTGATTGCCGACAGCGCTTGTGTATCAGCTAGAAAGCCGATGATGGTATAGGCAGATAATAAACCATCCGATTGTCGATAGCACTTGTACATCGGCTAGAAAAACCGATGATAATATAAACAAATGAATCAGCCGACTACCTGACTACCAATAAAACATGTACATCGGCTGGAAAGCCGATGATAGTGTAGATAATCAAAATAATAGCAAAGACAATGCAGTCGGCTTTATCTGATAAAAGATAACTTATCGGCTATACATCCCGATAAGACGCTTGCATAAAATCTATCAACCTAGCAGGAATAACTTATCACGCAGTTTAGTAGGTCGGACCTAACCGATGCAGCACAAATTGATGATAAACTATGTCCAGTAAGCTGATAAATCTATGCACGCGTGATGTGATATATCTACTCGGACTATGACATCAAACTTAATTGATGCAGCCGTAGACAGAATAGATACACCGTGGTAAGCCGACTACCGTAGATCAGCCAGAATATTGGACCTAACCGAGGAAGTCCTAGCCGATAAGGTACTCGGGGTAACGAGACTTACCCTCTCGCAAGAGTTCGGACCTAAAAGATGCAGCCCGGCTCGAGAAGCAAGAACCCATCGAAAAGGGTGGCGATGCGCCGAAGTTGTATTGATCTGAGAGATAGTTTACATGGTCCCCGGGCATACGTATTTATACCCCGAGTTGATACAGTCCTGATCAGATACGAAATAGGAGTTTTCTAACTATAAAAGGAAAATTAACAAACCCCGATCGAACACGAGATCAGGTTTCCTAAAAATTATTATCCCTGCCTAATTTATAGATAAAATATTAACTGCCATGCCGTGGTCTTCACGATTCCTTTCCAAATCCGGGCTCTTCTGGATTAGCTTCTATCGGCTGATATAGCATCTTTCCTTAACCGAACATGATAACGAACCGTACCAAATTTTGGTGTTAACATATGCCCCCAATTTCGGAGTTTGTTATCAAACTTCGAAATTCTTCTGCTTGGGCCTCAACATTCCTTCCTAGCATCTTGAAATCGGCTTTCATGAGCCGATACCTTCTGTATTAGGTGTGCTAGGCTCTCAAAGTCTTGTAATGAAAATCTTTCCTTGATCGGAGCCAACAAACCTTGGAATGCTAACTCGGCCAGCTGTGCATCATCTAGACTTAAACTATAACGGCTTCTAACATCACGAAACCGCTAGATATATTCTGCGATTCATTCATCCGGCTTCTGTATTACTGATGTTAAATCTGTTAAACTCATCTCCTGAATCCCAGTAAAGAAATATTTGTGGAATTGCTTCTCCAAATCGGCCCAACCCCAAACTGAATTTGGTGGTAACGAAGAAAACTATGTGAAGGCCGATCCGGACAATGACAGCGGGAAAAATCTAACTCTCAAAGCTTCTTCAGCCGATGCGTCCCCACACTGAGCCAAAAATCAGCTGACATGCTCCATTGTAGATACATCATCTTGCCCTGAGAATTTGAAGAAGTCTGGTACTCTGTATCGGCGCGGAAACGAAACTCTATCAAACCAATCTGGATATGGATGCTGATACATAAATGTTTCCTTCTTCGGTTTTAAACCGAATTGTTCTCTCACCACCTCTGTGATTCTTGCTGTCCAATCTTTTTCCCTTGAATCTTCGACATGATAACGCAGAGGTGGAGTTGGTAGCCGATTCTGCTTCTGATATTCTCTCGGATAATTATACTCAGGGACAGCTCCTGGATGACTCTGTCGATGCCCCCCATAGTATGCAGTTTGATAATATCCTTGAGGAATTCCATCTTGTTGCCCCCCAGCCAGTTGAATCGACTCCACCGCCTTCATGATCAAGCTCTGTAATGTGTTCACCAATATCCCAGATTGATAGATCAATGCATGGTGAACTGCTTCATTAATCATCTCTTGAAGTGGCTTCTGTGAACTTGCAGGCGATGTATGGCTTGATTCGCCAACCAGAACAGGTTTTGGTAATTGTGACTTCTGAATCAGCCCTTGATCTGTCATACCGAAGGATTCTAGACAAAGCTTCTGAAATTCAGCAATGTTCTGCTCCACTTGTTGTCTTTGTTCTTCGGTCAAATCTTCCATTGTGACTGGAATCACGTTGTTTGTGCTGACCTCCTTTCCAGCCATGTCGAAGTTCTGTGTCCCACCGGGCGTGCCAAAAACGTGTTGACACCGAAAATCACCGGCAGCGTTGGGAACGAGCCGATGATATGGTTCGGCGCACTAGACACGCGAAGGCCTGGGAGATCTGCTTAGCTCCAATGCAGGTCCTAAATTTGAGGTTTGTGGGTGTGCCAGTCAATTTAACCCAGCAATTGACAAGGAGATAGAAAAAAGTTAGATCAGTGATCCAATCGGCCAACCAGCCGATACAGACTCCTTCCAGCCGATTGTCGATGTAAAAAGATAGAAAACCAGCCGACTTTCCTCGAGCTGACTGCCTGATTGCCGACAGCACTTGTGTATCGGCTAGAAAGCCGATGATGGTATAGGCAGATAATAAACCATCCGATTGTCGATAACACTTGTACATCGGCTAGAAAAACCGATGATAATATAAATAAATAAATCAGCCGACTACCTGACTACCGATAGAACATGTACATCGGCTGGAAAGCCGATGATAGTGTAGATAATCAAAATAATAGCAAAGACAATGCAGTCGGCTTTATCTGGTAAAAGATAACTTATCGGCTATACATCCTGATAAGACGCTTGCATAAAACCGATCAACCTAGCAGGAATAAATTATCACGTAGTTTAGTAGATCGGACCTAACCGATGCAGCACAAACTGATGATAAACTACGCCTAGTAAGCTGATAAATCTATGCACACGTGATGTGATATATCTACTCGGACTATGAGATCAAACTCAACTGATGCAGCCGTAGACAGAATAGATACACCTTGGTAAGCCGACTACCGTAGGTCAGCTAGAATATCGGACCGAACCGAGAAAGTCCTAGCCGATAAGGTAGTCGGGGTAACGAGACTTACCCTCTCGCAGGAGTTCAGACCTAACCGATGCAGCCCGGCTTGAGAAGCAAGAACCCGTTGAAAAGGGTGGCGATGCGCCGAAGTTGTATTGATCTGAGAGATAGTTTACATGGTCCCCGGGCATACGTATTTATACCCCGAGTTGATACAGTCTTGATCGGATACGAAACATGAGTTTCCTAACTATAAAAGGAAAATTAACAAACCCCGATCGGACACGAGATCAGGTTTCCTAAAAATTATTATCCCTGCCTAATTTATAGATAAAATATTAACTGCCATGCCGTGGTTTTCACGATTCCTTTCCAAATCCGGGCTCTTCTGGATTAGCTTCCATCGGCTGATATAGCTTCTTTCCTTAACCGAACATGATAACGAACCGTACCAAATTTTGGTGTTAACAAGTGTATTCTTGCATTTCCATTTACCCCAAAAACAATTTTTAATTAAAGAAAATTTTAGGGTGTGACATTGATGTGGGAAAAGTAGTTCTGGGCAATATGCTTGGTGATATTGCTCTTTATGTAACATGTCTGCATTTGGACAACGCAAGCAGCATTATCTTTCTATCAAATGATTCTCTAGAATCAATATAGTTTGTGGAAATCTCTTAGACCCTTGTTGACTCATTGTTATTTCCCAAAACATTTAAGTCAGGGTTTTTCGATGTCCCAGCATCAGTAATAGAGTGCACTGTTGATCTGGGTTCGTGGATCCTCATGTGTCTATCAACTTGACGTTGATCTGCATTTACTGTGTTGGAAGATTTATTCTTCTGTTTCCTCTGTCGCTTGCGAGAAGCTGTACCCGCCTTGGGTGCCGTACTTTTTCCCCTCTTATTTTGAACTGGGAGTTGAGTGGTTCTCGATGGTATTTCCACTCTTTCTAGCATATTTCTGGCAGTATTATAGGATTTTGTGACATCTCTATAATCAGTAAATGCATCTGGCAGATTATTTGCAATATTCTGCAAATGTATGATCTTCTAAACTTAAAGTTCAGTTTCTTCAGTACGTGGATCCAATGCTAAAATGCCTTGAGCATTCCAATCAATTTCCTGACATTCTTTTTAGTACTTGAAATCTCCCCCTAATGCTAGGAAATGTTCTTCATGGAAGATACAGTCAGCATACCGGACTGTAAACATGTCACTTGCAAGGGGCTCAAGGTATTTTATGATTGACAGAGATTTATATGCCACATAGATACCGAGTTTCCTATGTGGGCCCATAGCCGTACGCTGCAATGGTGAGATCGGTACGTATGTAGTGCAACTGAACTTCCGCAAATGGGAAATATCTGGTGGATTTCCACGTACTAGTTGTAGGGGGAAGTTGCTATGGTAAGCAGTTGGACGCAATTGAATTAAGTCAAAGGTGTGTAAAACTGCATGATCCCAATAAGATGTTGGTAAATTGCAATTTTGTAACAATAGTCTTGCTATGAGCTATATTCTCTTAATAAGAGATTCTGCTAAACCATTTTGTATGTGAACATATGGAATAGAGTGCTAAACTTGAATTTCGAGGGCTATACAATAGTCATTGAAGGCACGAGATGAGAATTCAGCAGCATTACCCATTCGAATTGATTGAATTCGATGTTCAGGATGATGTGCTCGTAATTTAATAATTTGAGCAATCAATTTAGCAAATGCATGGTTTCGTGTGGATAAAAGACACGTGTGACCATCATGTAGATGCATCAATTAAAACCATGAAGTATCTGAACGGGCCACTCAGTGGTTGTATAGGACCACATATATCACCTTGAATGCGTTCAAGGAATTTTAGTGGCTCAGCTCTGATCTTAAGATAAGAGGGCCTTAAAATCAATTTCCCAGTGGCACAAGAGGTGTACACAAAATCTAAAGATTGTGGAAATTTGTTACTCTTAAAACCATGACCAATTGAATTGTTGATAATTTTCCGCATCATCCCTATACCAGGATGGCCAAGGCGATCATGCCAAGTTTGGAATATGTCAACATTTTGGAAAATTACCTTATATGCAATATGTTATACGAGCTTGATATACGTGTAGTACAATCTAGAGGATAAAGATGAAATCTTTTCAAGCACTTGTTTGCCATATGTAACACCCCCGCCCTAGCACCACCTATAATGACACCAGAGAGGAAGCGCCGCAGGAGATTGGCGTGAACCAACTCCCATTGAACTGCGATGCCGGTACCAATCCCACGGAATCGCGATACCGATACTCACGGCCAACAGAGATGTACCACAGTAATTAACTAAATAAATATATATATTATACCTTTATAAGTTGCAACTTCGGGCAAGCCCTGGGCAGCAACTCTCAAACAGAACAACAGCGGAGCGACAGCGCAGCGAGAACCCAATCCACAAGCAACGGCTTCGAGTTAAGAAAGAAACCATGATCTTCACTTCAACTTCACTCTTTTTGAATGAGGGGAGAAAAGAAATAGGTTGAGTACTTACTACTTAGCAAATCATGGAAAACGTGAGTTATGCAGGCTATCAAAGATAGGCTAGGGTTTATTTTGCAAACCTTTTCATTTGAAAACATTTTCGAAAACTTAAGTGTGAGTTGTCTCAATGTAACTGGAATGAGGCTCTCGCCTCGATCCTGTCCATGAATTGCTTTTCAACAACTCAAACGGACAAATCAGATTTTTAAATGTTTTTAGGTATTCGCATACCGCCTGTCGGATCACGACAGTGGTTCAGTGGGTCTGTACTCAAGCAGCTTTCCACTGTATTCTCATCTATTTCTTTTCTTTCACTTTCTTTCTCTCCAGGACGTAATCTCATTTTTCCTCTATTATTTTTCTTTTACTTTCGTCCTCTTTAGGACGTTAGCTCATCTCATAATTCATCTCAGAGGCTCCTCGAGCCTTTCATAATCTTATCTCAAATCACACACTGCTTCCACTCGGGAAGCCTAATCTATGATGCCTTTCGACATCTCGGGTTGCACAGTCCCGTTTCAGACTACTCAGGTCATCAATCAGCCACTAAGGCTGATTCTGGTAACGATTCCCATACCACAAATCCACTTTCGCAAAGCACGGACAAACAAATCTACGCTAGAGGAATCACCTCACATTCGCCCGTAACCGTGGGCACGGCTGTTCGAATAGTTTACAAACTTTTACAAAGGGTGCACGCTTTACTCACACGATGCGAGCTTACTTCCCGCACTCGTCAGCGGGAAAGGTTCACGACAAGGCCTTTCCAAAGTCCACCCAGGATAGCACGTTATCCTATAAATGGGTTCTCAAACCAAGTAACAGGAACTCATTTCCTATCCTCATGGACAGGAGTATATCGCCCTCTTGGCACCCAGCCGCTCCCACATTTATTAGCAACCGAAAATGATCCTAGGAACACTAGTTACTTGGCCAGGGGTGTCCCATTCTACCCGTGTGGTCGCACTGTGAGATGCTCGAATAAAATTCTCCAAGGAAACCATCCTTATATGCAAATACGAAGTGCCACCACACAAGCGATCACTTTGCACCGTGGATTTTCGCAATCAATTTTGTTTCACAAACTCGCCGACATCACATGTCGGGTTTTTAAATCTTTCAAAACCCTATTTTTCCCAAATCGACAATCAACAATGATGTGGGTAGAACCATCGGAGTCCATGCTCAGAGAGCACGGTAACCGAGGTACCACGGGGAGGAGCGACAAGGAATAGGATATCAATGCCCAATGGGATTTATACAACTACTAGGAAGGTCCGTCCGTTCGATACACAAACTGAGGCCGATCAATTTATCATGCGCACTAGCAATGCAATTTTGCAAACAAAATATTTTAAATTTAAGAGCAATATGATCAAGAAGTGACTTGCCTCTGTCTTCGTCTTTAAACTTCGCGAAAATCTGACGTACGATGACTTTCGAAACGTCGACTATGCGTGGAACAAGAGAAAAACATACAAAACTCTAGAAATAAAATACTATTATTAATAACTAATAGTGCCATGAGGTAGATCTCATTTTTAGAAAAATTTGGAGACTTGAATGGGTCAATCGTAGTTACGGATCAAAAGATATGGATTTTTTGAAGTTTTAGGGATTTTGTAGAATATAGAAAAGGTTAAATTGGATTTTTGGAAAATTGAATTTTTGGGGAAAAGTGGCTGACAGGTGGGGCCTTGGTCAGTGACTGGGAGAGAGAAATTGAGGGCTGGCCTACTTGTCCATGACACAGAGAGAGAAAGAGGGCAGGGCCCACATGTCATTGAAAAGAGAGGGAGTCAGGGGCCCATATGGCAATGGACCCACATGGCAAAGAGAGACAGAGGGACTGACAGGGAAGTCCCACATGTTAGTGACACAGGGAGGACAGAGAAATGGATGACAGGGAGGACCCACATGTCAGTGTGATAAGGAGGGAGTATTAATATAATATAATATCGCTATGCACTTATCAGACGGGTCCACATGACATTGGGGTCCGCCTGTAAGTGGTTTATTGATTTAAATCTTTGGTTTATTATCCGGGGCCCACATGTCATATATTTAACCGAGCGGGCCCATGGGTCAGTGACCGAGAGAGAGGGGAGTGAGGCGAGGCATAGGAGACCGCTAGGCATCGACGGCCGACGGCAGCGAGGGAGGAGGGGCAACCTATATGAATGGGACGAGGGGGAGATGGTGAAGGAGATGGTCGGCTCAGATTAGGGTTAGAGTGATCGACGGCGGTGGGCAACGGTGTCCAGTGAGTGGTGGCGAGGCGCTGCGTCGTGTGGTCATCGCTGGCGACCCAAGAGCAGCGGAAGGAGGTCGGGATGGGCAAGCCTGGGGGCGGTGAGACGAGAAGAAGAGAATAGAGGGGACGTTTGGGCATTACCGGTGGCGAGGACTGGAGATTAATGATGGCGTCAATGGTGGGGCGGCGGCGGCCGAATTGGGTGTTTGCCCTAGGACGGTGCTCGGATGGAATTGGGGGCACGGGCAGACTGGCGCAGTGGCGGGGAGCTCAGCGGTGGGTGCGCCTCAGTTGATTGGGCTCGGGAGAGGTGAAATTGAGGTGAGTCAAAGCGGCATCAATGATGGCAGGGGAGGACAATGGCGAAACAGTGGCGTGGAGTGGGGCGCCGGTGAGGTCCTAGGGTCTATTTATAGGCGGAGACGTGGCACATCGCAACAAGGGAGAAGGGCGGTGCGAAACAGGAGCGGCGAGGCTGGTTCTTCTCGTGTGGCGAGGTCAACCGATGTGACGGGACGACGGGAGACATGGAGGCTGTCGGCCAGAGGGAAAAAAAAGGAAATGGGCGTGGGTACGATGATGGGACGGCGTGCTAACCTCCGGGGCATGGCTGCATGTGGAGGAGAGGAGGTATTTTCCTCGACGATGTCACGTTCTCCTTGGGCTCATTTGATAGAGTAGGAGCCGGGCGAGAGAGAGAGAGAGAGAGAGAGAGAGAGAGAGAGAGAGAGAGAGAAAGAGAGAGGGGTGCAAGGTAGGGGACAGGTTTGACGCGCGGGGCCGCATGTCCGGCGTCCGTGGGCGCCCGGCCGGAGGGCTGACGAAGGGGGGCCCGCTTGACAGCGCAAGCACGTGCCCGCGTGGCTCGGATAGGGGAGACGTTGTCGAGTGGGGCCTGGGCCAAGGCGTGGGTGTGATGTGCGGGCGGCTGTGCGCTAGGCCGGTGGGTCCCGGGCGTCAACGTGTGCACGACGAGGAAACAGGCTATGGGCCGGCCGAGGAAAAAAGGAGATGGGGTGGCCCAAGTGAATAGAAGTCCTTTATATTTTCTAGGGATTTATTTGGAAGGTTTTTGATGATTTCTAATAGGGATTTAATCCAAAATTTTATATTCAAGAGGATAAGAGGGGATATTCAAGAGGGGGTTTGATTTAAAATTGGGACTTGATTCTCAAGGATATTTTGGGAATTTTTGCAATGGATTAGAATTTGAGGACCTCGAGGGAATTTTAGAATTTGAATTTAATTCTTGGGATTTGAGGGTTTTAAAAATTTATAAATTTGGCAAATTTTGGGAAGGGAGTTCTTGATGGAACTTGAATTTTTGGAAGGGCAAAATAAGGGGATTTTTACTAAATGGCTTCAAAGGCGATTTTTAAAGGGTTTTTGTTGGAGGGCTTCAATTGTAAGATTTGGACCCGAGTATAGAGAATTTTTGGGAGGTATTTTATTTTGAATTTTTCGAGGAAATTTAGAGAGAGACAGTCGAATATCAAAATTCAAGTCTCGAAATTTGGAGGAAATTTTTGGAATCGGGGTTGTAGGGTTTCAAGGAGATTTAAACTGAGACCTATGGCACTTAGTCCTTAATCGCACTCAAAAAGCTAAATTTTTTTGAAATTAAGGTTCTTACTAAAATAGTTTTTAACAGCCCGGAAACCGGGGCGTTACACCATATCCGTTGTTTTTGGTTAGGAGGAGATATTCCTCTTTGTTGTCATCTTGGGTTTTAATATGAAAACCATTCTGGCGGATATCTTTATAACTTAATAGGGTACGAGTAGAATCGAGATACAATAATGCATCCTCAATTATCAATTGAGCACCTATTGGGAGCATGATAGAGGCATGACCAGAGCCAACTATCGTTGCATCACGTCTAGCGATTGTTAAAACACTTCATTGTCTCTTTGTAAGAGTCATGAAATATTTTGTGTCCCGAAGTATAGAGTTTGTGGTGCCACTATCCATAAGGCATAATTCCTCCCCCATTGGATTGAATCCTACAAAATCTATATATAGAAAGAAGAATTTGATATGAAATTCTTGTCAGATATATAGACTATGTACAAATATTTATTCAACACTAAATATGTTCGATGTATTATTGTAGCATACTAGCTTACAATATAAATGACAACTTAGTATTATTACAATACATATTAGGACATAATAAACATCGTATCTATGTTATTGGGAGACTACATGAAGTCTCCAAACAGATCTTATGAAACAAATCCACAAGCATGTTGTCAGTGGTCTTGGGTTCACCCTACTGAGGAGGGGCCACAGTGCTGTTAAGTTCCTCTAGAAACTTATAAGAACAGCTTCTTCCACCGGTGTTGTCGGTTTGGAGGTTGAAGTGTGATTCAATCCTCTCTTCTTGAGCAGACTTGCCTTTAGCCACAGACTGAAGGTATAAGTTGATAACATGTCTGCGGGTACGGTATTTCTTAGTTGTATGACTATGACAGCCACACTTCTGACAAATGTCAGTTTTATTCTTGTTCTTGAAACTGCCTTTCCCCTTTTGGAATCCACGAGATCTTTGCTTCATATTGCGTTTGCGTTTACCCCTGAAGTTCTTTGGACGGTTTTTGTTACCATCGAACTTCGTTTTATTCTGATCATGTGTATTTGCATGTACTTCACGTAAGGGTGCTGCCCCAACAGGTCTTTGTTGATTATTCCTTAAAAGGGGTTTATCATACTTTTCAGCTTGAGTTATTACGTGCATCATATCAGAATAAGTTTGGTAATTTGCAGCACGCCATTGGTGTTGTAGGACCCGGTTTGCAGGGAGCATGGTAGAGAGTGTCTTCTCTATGTTCTCCGCATCAGTGGATTCTTTTTCACAAAATCGCAACTTCGAGCAAATATTATGAAGGGCATGATTGTATTCTCCGACTGTTTTGAAATCTTGTAGTCAGAGATGAGCCCATTCATAGTTAGCCTCTGGAAGTATTATAGCTTTCTGCTGTTCATACCTGTTTTTGAGGGCTAACCATAGGTTTCGTGCATTCTCCTCGTAGAGATACTCCGTCTTTAAATCTGGATGTATGTGATTTCTTATAATATATAAGACAGTATATATCACATTGGCCGCAATATTAGGCGGAGCTTCTCCTTCAGGAGGATCAAGTATCACTATTAACATACTCCGACGTCCATAGCCCATGTAGGGTAGTTGTGGCCATCAAGAGAGAGAATCTCAAACTCTTTGGCAGCCATTTTAGTCCTATAGAAGAAATACCATAAATTGATTAATTTACAAGGAATAAATTAATTTTGTATGTTAATGATTGTAATAATATGCAAATATCTTAATACAAGATGTGTCTTGCATTGAAAATAGCATAGACCTCAAGTGTGGAATATAACCCTATGGACAAGGAGACTGTGTAGTCTACAAATTTGTAGTAGATGCCTTAGTCCCCATAGTTTTGAGTTATATTCATGTATATCAAAAATCATGTCTTGGTGGTAAACACCAAATTTTTAAACGAGTTGCCTCGTTACTTCTGGCATAATCTACAAAAAGTTGTAGTAGATGCCAAAGGCATAGTGTATAAGTGTGTTGTAGTAGATACCGTTGATATAGTCTACAAAGTAGTGTAGTAGATGTTGTTGGTGTAATCTTCAAATATTTTGTAGTAGTTGCCATTGTCATGATTTTTTAATAATAATAGTAGGAATTTCTAGTGATATTATGGCATATGAATTCCAATGATTAAGTACAGTGAACTTAATTAATAGGAATTCAAAATTTAAATTTGCAAAATGAATAAATTGCAAAATTTAAACATGGTCAATAATTAAATTGCAAGGAAATAAATCAATTGTAGTAAAATAATAATCCCAAATATGTAATATATTATTGGAAATGCATATAGACATCCACTTTGAACATTTACATAATATCTAATACTCATAGGGTCTGGATTGTAATTATAACAATACAAAACAAAGCTGTTACAATAAGAAACTATTACAGGGACTTGAACACAAAACACAAGGGTATGTTTGCATTTTTATTTAACTAAGGGCCAAATTGCAAAAAATTATCCAACCTGGGGCCGAAGCCCAGTGCCTTCGGCCTATTCTATTGCATGCGCGGGGGTGTTGATGGCCTGGCGGCCGGCCCATAGGCCGGGTATAGGAGGATCTTGGGGGGAGGCTCCTCCCTTTCCTTATAGCCGCCACCCGTTACGAGAGCAGCTCTCCAGCCGCCCGCCAACCAACGCCGCTGCCGGCGAGAGCCACCCAGGGTTTAATATACCGTACGTGGGGGATTACCGCCCCCTCCCCCCCGGTATGGCGGTTACCGCGTAACCGCCCAAACAGCATGAATTTCACTCCAAAAATTGAATTCAAAATTTTCAAATCTCACAATTACCGCGGTAAGGTCGTGGTTACCACGCGATATCGCGCGATAACCACACGGTAAGCCACGGTAACCGCGGTATGTTGAAGCTAAAAAAAATTGCAAAAAAAGTTGTAAAACATATTAAAAATTCTAAAAAATTGTAGAAAATTCAGGAAAAATTTGTGGATATCTCTAGAAAAATAATGCAATATTGGCATAATTTTTTTGCATAACCCTTGCAATCCTTTTACACTTAAATAAAGTAGAAATTAATCCCAACCTATCTCTTTTTTTTAATTTCGATGGAGCTCTAAAATATAAGTAAACTTTCATTGTTTTCACAAACTTTTCACCATAGTGATCCATTAATTTAAGTACTACAACTAGATTTTTTTTGGATTTTTTTATTTTTAAAAAAATTTGAATTCAGATAAAATTTATTTAAACCAAACCGCCGGTAACCGTACCTACCCCCCAGCGGTTTGGGCGGTAACCGCGCGGTTACCGATGGGTTTGTCTTCCCTGGAGCTGTCTCCCCCCGCGCCACCCCACTCCATCTCAAGCCGGCGAGGACTCCCCCAAAAAGGAGTCACTTTCTCCCTAATGAAGCCATTCATGGAGGAGATTGGTGCCGACTTCGGGCAGTAGAGCCGGGGCAGCGGTTCGCCGTGCGCGGGTGGACCGTCGGCGGTAGAGCAACCACGCACCCGCCGAGCCGCCAGTGTGCGGCGAGCTTCAGTGGTTCGGGCCACCGGCATCCTGTGCGAGGAGCCACCGCCAGCACGAGTAGTTGGCGGTGCGGGGGTGTGGACGACGAGCGGTGTTGCGCGGTATCGTGGGGGCGACACACGGCGTCGCGGTGTCCCCTGTGGCCTCACTGGTGCGCGGACTGTGGGCGTCGTAGCGCGAACTCTGTGCTTCGCCCACGACCGTCGACGCTCCGACGTCGATAGATGCCTGGTGGAAATGAAGGTGCCGATGGAGATGGTGGTGCCGCAACGGGGGCCTCGTCGCGGGCATCGAAGACGGCGTCCACGGCGGCTTGCACAGCGGCGACTTCCACGGTTGGTTGCACCAGCACGCATGCCATGCCATTCCACAGCGGCACGGACTTGGCAGCAAGCCTGAGACCGGTGACCTCCGGTCCTCTCTCTAGGACGGCGACGGAGAAGATGACAAAGTATATCGCCGAGGGATTGAATGGAAGAAAGGGCACCGTGCATGGCTGATTGGTGGTGCTCACATAGGTGGAGTTCTTTGAAATCTTCCATACCTTGCCTTTCTCCTCCTTGTTCTTCTCCTTCTTTCAACTCAGTGGAGTTTCTATGTGCTGATAACATGTTGAGAGAGTAATTAGTGGATAATCTATGTCTCATTGATGATTACACTGTTGGAGTACATATATATACTACACAATGAGGTGTCTTTTGACGATAGTTGTGACTGTTCGAGAGGGGATATGTCCCTCCCGAATGGGCAGTTGACAGGGGAATTTGATCACATGTTTCTTGTGTTATAACACAGGTAAGGCAGCGGCGCCTAGGCCAGGTAATAACCACTTATGACTGCTGTTTCTCTGTACTTCGTGTGTGCCTGTCCTGTCAGTAGTAGTCTGAAGAACAGCTTGAGCTTTTGCAAAGCTTATTCCTCAATTCTCAGGTTTACATTTGGCTTGTCGACTATGCTCCTCTGCTTGCTCTTCCACTCGTGGGCAAATCCGTTACAGGGCAGTTCAAACGACCTGTTCAGAAATCAGAAGTTCAGAACACAGGGACTCCTTCAATTTTGAGGTGAACTAAACTCTCAGTGAAATTTTCTGCGTTCTAAATGGTCAATAGTTCCCTAAAGTAGGCCTATATATATATATATATATATATATATATATATATATATATATATATATATATATATATATATATATATATATATATAGTTGGGCTATGGTGCTTCGCGAAGCACGGATTGCCCCGTGCTTCGCGACCGTTGCTATAAATTAGAAGTTTAAATGAGCGATCCAAACCATTCATCATGATTTCCATATTGAAATAAGGTTGGAAACCAAATTTTACATTTTTTGAAAATTTTTTATATTTTTAGATAGTATGAAATCTTGTTAATCTAAAGATTTCAAAACCGTCCAAAACATATAAATTTATACCCCTTTTAAAAATAGTAAAAAATTTTCAAAAAATATAAAAATAGTAATATATATATATATATCTTGTAGTTTTTGATGTTATCACAGAATAGCAGTGTAATATATATGCATAAAATGAAGTTGCAATTACACCAAAAAAGAAGTAGGCAACTGTAGTATCTGACACTTGAACAATACTCCAACCTGACTGATGTGTGAACTTCAGGGTTGACAATACTGCGCTTACTGCCGGGGTACGATAATGGTAACCGCACGGTAGCCCCACCAAATTCAAACAAAATTTAAAAATAATTTGAATTTTTGATAAATTTTGTAATTCAGAAATCTATGTGATTGTATTAGCCACTTTTGATTTAGTAGGCACATGCATTTTATTTGGATTCTTTGAGACTATAGGCCATATATAACATTTAGTTATGGCCTTCAAGTTTATATGTGCACTAGAATTAGCCTTTTATTTGACTAAAGGTGTTTTTAGATAAATTATTCATGTCTTCCTCAACATTTTGCATTTTAAGATTTATCCATGTTTCATGTTTTAGGGCTACAACATGTGTTACCATATTCTAGAGTCAAGACAATTATTATTTTAGCAAAAACTTTGCTACGGGCAATTCTTAGAGTGGTTATTAATTAACTAATTTGGTTTATTTAGCAAATTGTGCATAAAATATATTTATGGCCACTTTTATCTCTGTTATAAAGTGTAGAGCTTGAAATTGCAAAATTTTAGGAACAAGTTTCACTCAATTTGGACTTTATTTGAATTAGTTATGAATTTTCAAACATTAAATCAGATTTTACTTCATTGAAATAATAAAGTTCATTGAGATAATTCTTTCCTCCATTTTCTTGATTTATTTTTGTAAAGGAAAAATGATTAGCTCACTGTCAGGTGGGTCCTGACATATTTTATTGGTGAAAACATTATTTGTATAAAGGAAAAGGCACTGAGCCATTGACAAGTGGGACATGGTCAATTTTGACCGGGCCAAAAGATCCATCAAATGGCCAGGGGCCCACATGTCATTGACTCATACTTTAAACAAGGTTTTAATTGTATTTCTTAATAGGCATGGCCCATATGTCAGTGGCTCTTTGATTCCAACTGGTTTTAATTAGATTTTCATTAACAGAGGTGGCCCACATGTCAGCCTAACATACTAATCACTTCATTAACTTTCATTAGCTTTTAAAAAAATTACCTCAGCAGGGCCCGGAAGTCAGCCTCATCTCCTCCTATCCCTTACTTTCCCCTTCCTCTATTCTCTCTCTCTCTCTCGCCTGTCCCTCGTGCGACGACGGTGGATATCTCTCGCTTACTTTCCCCTTCCTCTATTCTCTCTCTCTCCCTCTCTATGGAGAGACGATGTGATAGATATCTACCCACCATGGCGTGCAACCTGGTACATAGGTCAGGCCATGTCGTCTGTCAATTGAAGCCCTGTGCAGGCTGTTAAGAGGCGTAGGCTGTCAGTCGACCTGCTTAAGTCTGGCCCGTGGCGCTGCCTTGCATGAGGCAGAACAAGACCGCGGTGAAGGGCGATGCCAAGGCGAGCTGGGGTGGCAAGATTGGGGAAAGAGGTAGCGAGCGAGCTCAGCGTGGTGATGGAGATGGAGAAGGAGATCGACACGACGCGACAGCGTTCAAGGGCCCTGGGCGAGGCGGGTAAAAGGACAGAGGAGGCCGATGCCTCGGCTTTATAGGTGGCGGTTGTGGTTCTCCTCGTCGCGAGGAGCCAAGAGGCGGGGCGGGCAACGAGGTGGATAGTTAGCAGGACTCCCTAGTAGGTGGGCTTGGCCGAGCTGCTGGGCGAGATGGGCCAGCCTTCTTCCTTGCTAGGCATGAGCGGGGGCTTCCTATCCTCTTGGGTGGGCTTGGCCAAGCTGTTGGGCGAGATAGGCCAGCCTTCTTCCTTGCTAAGCATGAGCGGGGGATAGGCTGTCCTATCCCTCTTGGTCGGCCGGCTCGGTTGGTTGGGCCAGCCCCGCCTGCCTAGGTGGTGGCCAACCCAACAGTTGGGTGGAGTTGCTAGATAGGTTTAGTTCTTTAGGCTAGGCCAGGCCCAGTAAGAGTTAGATTTTGAAAGATTTTGAAATTAAGTTCAAGAAATTTGAAAATATTTTCCTTAGGAGGGGTGATCAAATTTATGTTATTTGGTAATTGGAGTTGGGTTTGGATAAATTAATCCATACCCCAATTATCCATACCCCAATTAATCCATACCCCCAATCAAATTCATGTCGTATGAATAACAAGCGTTAGCGAAGAATCATGCATATTCCGAGAGAACAAATAAATGATCCGTGATAGCTGCACAAGAATGAAGTCACTACTTTAGTATGACATCTGAACATAGAAGATCAACCTCCAAGAGTGGAGTTAGTAATGCGATAGTGTTATCCCCAATGAAGGCCCTATTTGGTAGAGCTCCAGCTCTCAGATCAGAGTTGAGCTCTACCAAACGGGGCCGAAGTGCCTAGTTTTCATAATCTTGCAGAATACTGGATCCATAAAAAATACAGTATCTGCATCTGAATTAGCAAAAGAGAGACGTGACACCTAGTCAAACTAATGAACTAATTGTTTAAGCCATGCCTTGTTCATATTGAATTACAGATGGTGTTTGCCTGTCTGAAAGTTCCCCATGGAGAGAATAGATAATAAATTACCTTCCTGAACTTCAACAATGCAGGTGTTGACATTCTTACATAGCAACAACAGACTAACAAAAAATTTGCAACTATAAAGAAAATGTATTGTTAACAAATTACACATGGTAAGGAATTCTATGAGAATCAAGATTAACCTGTTGAAGAGAAAGGTCTCCACGAACATAATGAACCAACTCGGCAAGAATGGTATAGGCAAGAGGTCTTAATGTCTCAAATGCAAACTCGACCTGTGCCTATCAAAACCTGATAAACAAGCAAAATGTTTGGAACAAAGAGTAAGAGAACGTTGTATGTACTCAACAACTCTACAGACTACAGGGACAAAAGAGACAAAAATACTACGCACCCAGTTGTTCAAGTACACAATATCATAATCAAACAAGAAAGGAGCAGCTTGAGATACACTTTTCTTTGCTTGACTACTTTCTAACACAATGAACAGCCAGTGCCTTATTAATGGTTATAGTCTCTCTATTTACAACTTTACACCATTTTATAAGAACTAGAATTGCTTGATCTCGAATTAAGGACAAAGTGCTGTTTTTACTTTTCTTTCTGATCCAAGTGGGAATCAACTGCTTTTATTGCCCTTGTCTCTCAGCAAGAAATAGCTTGTGACCATGGGTTAGACGCATTGTGTTTTAAAAACATTTAACTAACCAAAAGTGACTTAAATAAATACCAATGAGTTCAGACATCAGGCTAGCAGAACTCAGCATACTAACCTGTTGCACCCTTTTTACAGAACATGGAACAAAGAACTTGCCCGCACGTATTCAACATATTAGTAGTGAAAACCAACTATGCATCAGATCACACTAAGCTAACATTTAAATCAAACATGAATAACTGGGTAATCATATACATGAAAATTGTACCTTTCATCAAGAAGTGTGTCAATCAAGGGAAACAAACCATGCCTGTACTCAGTGTTGAGAACTTGCTTCAGACCAACTAGCAGCTCCTGCAATTCCATACACAAAGTTTATAAAAATGCATTTCAACACAATGTTCAGTTCATTAACTAAAGAGTTTGAGAAAGATTTAGATCATAACTTGCCTTTCTTATGGAAACAGAGTCAGGGGGGCATGTAACAAGCAAGTTCACAATGCTCTTGCATATGCTTTCCTCATATGACTTTATGTGATCCGCATTGCTCTTCAGAAGGTACGTCAGGAATGACAATGTCTGCAATACAAACGGTTAACCAGTCATGACCTCCACAGACAAGGAAACAAAATTTTTACGGAAACAGCAGTACCTTTACTTGTGCACCCTTTAATTCAACCTTAGCAGGACATAAAAGCTCGGAATGGTGGAAATGTTGTTCAAGGTAAATTTGAAGGCAATAGGCCTGTTCTCAAAAGAGACAGAAAATTATATTTCAAAAAAAATTGGAAGAATGAAAATAGAAATTTGGAATGGAAAGGTGAACAACCATATCAAGTTGAATGAGGACTTGTACGTAAAAATAAAAATGTTATGAATAGGAGATGTGCATATAAAATAGTGAAGCATCAAACACTCGTGAGCATGAGATTACAGAGAGAGACTTAAACATGAATACCCGGAAGACTACCACAATAGTGTAAGACTTAGCATGAAATTCGTACAAAATTCAAAACAAAATTAGAATTACATAAGAGAGAGGAGAGAGAGAGTGAGGAAGGTGGAAGCTATAAACGCTCGTTGCAATCTGTGCAGAACAACTTGCAATGTCAAAAACAAATCGAAATTCTACAGGAGAAAACCCAAAATTCTCTAATCAACAAAAACCCGGAGTAAATTCTGGGCAGGATAGCAAACTCGACGAAAACTCAAAAGGCACCGAACCAAACAACAAATGCAACGGGAGTAGGGCAATGGCGTCCGTACGGAGGTCGGGCTCGAGGAGCTTCTGCGAGTGCTGCTCCATGTTGGAGCTGTTGATGGGCGCCATGGCAGGCGGACGACGAACCCCCACCCACCACCGGCCCACCGGCTCTCGGTCGGACCAAACCCTACCGCCGCGCCAGGGCTTAGGGGTTTGGAGATCGGGCGGCCGCGACCACGACCACCACCGCCACCACCCGAGACGCGCGCCGTAGCACCGAAGGGGGCACGCGCGTTTGGCTCCTCCCGGCGCGAGCGCGATCGGCGGCCCGCGAGCGCTCGCTCGCGAGCCGAGGGTTTGGATGAGGGAGGGAGACGGGAAGAGGAGGGGAGAGCGGGGCGACAGGTGTGCGGGTAGGTCGGATCGTTTGAGGGGCTTGCGGTTCGGTCTGGTCGGTTGGGGTGCTTGGGTTGGTTGGGTTCGGACGGGTCAACCGCGGAGGCTCCTCGCCGGAATCCGCCGGGAGGATAGTGGGAGTTTTTTTTTTTATTTTTATATTTATTTAATAAAATATTTACAAAAGTACATTTTCGTTTTAAAAATTTACAAAAATATACCCCTACTGTCCTCCCATAGGGCGATTTTATGACATGGCTGACAGCCGTCGGCCGAGCGACCGACGGCCGTCAACACTTTTGTAGGCGGCCCTCTGGCTGTCAAAAACCGTCTCTAGGAGGATGGCAAGGGGGCCGCCTGCAAAACGCCGGTCGGAGGGCCAACCATTTTACAGAAGGCCCCCTTGCCGTCCTCCCAGAGGACGGTTTTTGAGCGGCCAGGAGGCCACCTACAAAATGGCCGGTCCGTGGATCGGCTATTTTGCAAGCGACCCCCTTGCCACCCTCTGGGAGGCTGGTTTTTGGGCAACCAGGGGGCCACCTGCAAAATGGGGACGGTACAGAACCACCCAGCAGTTCTAGGGGATGGCGGTCGGACCGCAGGCCTCAACCCGGTCGGGTCCGACCGGGTACGAAAGCTTGAAAGTGGTGCGTTGTTTCTCCCCCTAACGGGCGCTACCTACCTTAAAACAGTTTATAACTTTCACATACGGTCTCGGAATCGGGCAAATAAGTACTCTGCGGAAACATCTAATAGAAATTTTACATCCGCTTCTCCCCATTTATCGGGTTTGTCCCGAAAAAATAATTATGACGAAAATAAAATCACGGCCGGCGGGGAAGAGTGAGTTTCGAGTCAAAGTTCAGCACGGTTTTTAAAGCATGCTCACAATTTTCTACAGGCCATATCTTACATCAGTTTGAGTTGCACCTTCACGAGGTTTTGCTATTCTTGAGTTCCTAGTTAAGAAAAAATATCAAAAAAAAGAAAAAAAAAAAAAGTGGCCATTTTGCAAAGCGGCCCCCTGTCGCCCAAAAACCGCCCTTTAGGAGGGCGGCAAGGGGGCCGCCTGCAAAACGCCCCCCTTGCCGCCCTCCTAAAGGCGGTTTGGGCAGGCAGGGGCGCCTAAAAGTGCTGACGGAAATCGCCCTCTGGCAGGGTGATTTTTAAAAAACGCCCTCCCAGAGAGCGTTGGGAGTATATTTTTGTAAATTTTTGAAATGAAGGTATACTTTTGTAAAATATTTATTAAAAAATATAATAAAAATAAAAAAAAAACTCAGATAGTGCCGGAGAGTAGGCCCGTGTCAGCCCATTTTGTACTAGAGCTGGGCCGCTAGATTGTCTTTGCTTGACTAATGGGGCCTTAAGTAATGGACCGAAATTATTTTTGCATGGACTAAATTTGCTTCAAAAGTTAAGAAATGGTTGAAACCCGATGGAGGATTCTTACAGAGCAAATAGAAGAGAAAAATATGTAGAAGAAAAAATATTACAGACAAAATAGAAGTGAAAAATATGTAGAAGAAAATTAATTAAGCAAAAAAAAGAAGAGATAAAAGTAGAAAAATATAAGATTTCTAGCTTTTTCATAGTAAAAAAAATAATACTTACTGCGTTAAATCAAAACCTAGGCAACTAGCTTCACTGTCGGGACTAGGTGATGCCAAGAACGGGGATCGAACAGACCCCTTTGAGGTTACAGCCAGGGGCGGTGGTTTCTTTTCTTGAGCCTACTTTCCGGGAACGTAAAAGATGGAGACGAAGACTTAGACAGTTCAGCTCCATGCAGTGGTGTAATACCCTACTTCTGTGTAGTGGTGTCTTGCTTAGGGTATTCCTTGTGAATATCAACGAGTTCCCCTCTTCTTATGGCCCTTGGTACTACCTTATAGAACACGGTGGCCATAGTGGCCCGAACCGAGAGAGAAAGGGCGTGGAAACTTACACCCTAGGTTTACTCAATTACAGAGCTATGTTATGGTAGGATACAAATAATAGACCGCTCTACACGAGGGGCTAAACAGTGTTGGTTGTCCTTCTCCAACGGGCTTTGCGCTTTTGCAAGCCAGGCCTCCACGGAGCAAGTCCAGGGGGAGGCCATGGCTGCCTGCCACGTGCCCTAGTCATCTAACACGTACACAGGACGCCACCCACTCACATGTGGGAGCGCTCCTGCAGAGAAGACTTGGTCTCATTGTTGTTCCACGGTCTACCTGGCGGGCCTAGCTACGGAGTAGGCAAAAAGTGAAAAAGGTCATAGGACGTCAGAGGTCAAGTTGTCTAACAACCTACACATCCGAATGACAAGCGACATGGCATGCCCTATCTACCACGTCGCACGCCTACGGGTCGATATAATGTCACATCTCCCTCCCCTCCTTGGAGAGACGTCCGAAGGACAAGGCGTGGTTGCACGCCTCGTCTCAGTGCAGTAAATGTTGTAGTAGCCGTTCGGTCCCCGAGCACGACATGGCCACGGGAGCTCGGGGGGCGCCACTCGACCGAGTGCTTAGGGCGTCATCCTCGATACTGCCCGCAGGGAGCAATCTTGGAACAAGGGGCAAGCGCGAGCCCGAGTGAATAGCACTCTTCAGTCGATGGCTTCTCGACGTCATTGCGGCTTCATGCTCGTCTCACTCTCCAGCTTCTTCCCGAGCACATAGGGGTGCACGGTCCTCGAGGCTTTGACAACTATTCCTGTCGCAGTTATGTGTTGCTATCCAAATGCCATCTTTGTAAGCCATGCTGCGTATGCCTCCAAAGCGGACTTTTTAAGCTATCCCTCACTCTCTCTACCCTTTCCTCTCTCTACTAGGATTGAGTCGTAGAATATTGTTCTCGTCAGAACAAGCAACGGATTGAGCGCACTAAACCGTCATGGCCCTATTATGTATAGGCCGTACTAAGCCAATAGCGAATAACACTCTCTTTCCTGCTCCCTCAACCCTAATTAACTACCGTTTGACAGCCCTACTTTTGACAGCTTCTCTAACCCTGTAATGCTCTCTTTTCGATCTTAATAGCACTCGAGAAGGAGGTTGGCCAATTTCAGGCCAGCCCGAGTGGCACAAGGTCTGAATTTGGTTTGAATCTGAATTCAATTTCAGTAATAGCTAGTACAACTCTTTACTACTTGAGAAGAAAATAATATGCATTTTGTTCAACATTTAGATTTGTATTCTATTGTGATGTGTATTGGTGCCAGGCCAGGCGCAGCGGCTTGACAACGCACGCAAGGTGCGGCCGTACAGCAAGGCACCGCGGTGGCTTACAACTGGCTCAGCCGGCTGGCTGAGCAGCAGCAGAGCTGGGCCTCCCAGGCCTTCTCAGTTTGGCCGGTGGCCTGCCTCTGGCCTAGCAAACCTGGGGAGGCGGGGCAACGAGGGGTTGGGCTTCATGGCTAGCTAGGCCTATAAGTCAAATAGGAAGTTGGACAGGTAGCAGAACTCCCTAGTAGGTGGGCTTGGCCGAGCTGCTGGGCGAGATGGGCCGGCCTTCTTCCTTGCTAGGCATGAGCGAGGGATGGGCTGACCTATCCTCTTTGGGGGCCGGCTCGGTTGGTTGGGCCAGTCTGCGTGCCTAGGTGGCTGAGCTAACCCGGCTAGGTTGGGCGAGAGTTGCTAATGATAGGTTTAGGTCTCTCGGCTGGGCCAGGTCCAGTAAGAGTTAGACTTTGAAATTCAGTTTAAAAATTTTGATATGTATATACACATATTAAATATCTGTACATATGGATATACACTTCGGCGAAACGGATAGGGGCCACATACCCGGGACGCGTGGGTCATCGGCCACGTCACACTCCCCCGGGGCCACATTTCTGCAGGGATCGGCGACGGCTGGCTCCTGCTAAGTGCCCGGCAGTGCCAGGCCCGAGAGCGCCACCCCGTGCCTGGGTGCGTCTTCCCGGGCCCGGGTGCGCCTCGCTCGGGTGCATCTTCCTCTGGGTCCCGAGTTCCGGGGATACTCCCAGGTCCAGGACCACATGCAGTCCAGAGGCGCATTCTCCAGAAGGGACAGCTTCTCAACACCGCATTAATGATGAGGCGATGGGGCGTAACGCGCCTGTCGCCCGCTCCGCTGCTGCAATCAGACTTTTGGACTCGGGGAGAGGGCTGCGCTGTCACACTCTCCACGACTTGCCACCAGCGCATGACGACCAGACTGACGCTGACGCACGAACCTACTCCGCGTGGACTCTCATCCAAGTGCAGTCGCGGCAGACGGTGGCGCGGACGTGCCCGACAAGACGTAGCATAGCTCTCTCTCTCTCTCTCACCACGTATGCCAGGCACTGTGGACTCCCCTTACGCATTAAAAGAAGGATCCATGCCCTCAGGCTACAGGGGACTCTCCTCGGGGATTTTGCGTGGACCTCTTCCCGACCTCTAACGCTCTGGCTCTCTAGCTCATTCCCTAGCCACTGTTCTTCTTCCTCAGCTCCGGCGAGCGGCGCTGAGTTCACTTTGTACACAGAATACCATATTCACCTCCACATAGCATACACACAGGAGTAGGGTATTATGCTTCCGAGCGGCCCAAACCTGTCTACTCCTCCTGTCGTTCTTTTGTGTGCCATTCATCACCGATCGATCTTTCTTCTACACCGGACGCCGCATTCACCTGAGAACCACTCCCCTGGCCAAATCTCAAAGGGGGTCTCCGGACTTCCCGCATCGAGGTTTTATCCGTCCGACATACACATATACATATATATTGTAGATATGTATGTACATACGTATACATATCTACATATATATGTACGTATGTACATATATATTACATATATGTATATGTAATACATATATGTATATACATATACATATCTCATGTACATATATATACATACATATGTGTACATACACGTGTAGATATGTATGTACATACGTATACATATTTACATATATATGTACGTATGTACATACATATCTACATATATGTACATGTACATACATGTATGTATACGTATGTACTATGTGTTGTACATACACGATGTACATATGGTATATACACATGTACATGTGTGTATATACATATATGTACACATTATATATATTACATTTATATGTACATATACATGTACATGTACATATTATATAACATATGTACATGACATTATGTGCATGTGTTATGTGTAACATATATGTATATGTATGTATATGTTTATATATATGGTGTCATACACATATGTATGTACTGTATCTATACATATACATACATTATATATGTATGTATGTACATATGTATACATATACACATATGTATGTATGTACATACACATGTACATATCATGTTATATGTACATGTATATATACCACAACATATATATATATGTATATGTACATATCTACATACATACAACATTAGAGGTTTTCTTCGCCATTTTCGCAGCTAGAGTGTCAGTCTGATGCCAGATAGATCCAGGGGCAAGCGATTGGCTCAAGACAAAGAAGGAAACCTAGTCTGTCTCTGTTGTGCACTCCAGTCCCGAGTCCAGGTAGAGAAAGAAAACCCCACAGCCTCTCATCGGCATCGGACTCCGTTTCCACTCCAGCAGGTGGATTCGCCTCCATCCCCCACTCCAATCAACCTTTTATACCCACGCGCACCCCCCCTTCCCATATGCAACCCACAGAGATCGGCGTCGTCTCTCCGATCAAGCCCTAAGTTAAGCCGCCGCCCGCCCCCATTGCTGAAATGACTTGAGTCGAGGAATGGCGGCCGCGGACGATCAAGAGGGAAGCTACCAACTGTTCCAGTGTTTCTGCAAGTGGCGCAAGCGCTGCAACCCCCACATCCCGTGGGTCTCTCCAGGAAGGGATTTCGTTTGCATATCGTCCGATGCCCCCGCCGACAGCACTCCCAAGTGGTCCGTCCTCGTCGGCTGCACCTCCGCCAACGAGCCGGTACATAACCTACGGACGCACCACTTCCGTGTCGCTGATTCCGGCCGCGTCATGGGCTGCAATGACGATGTGCTCGAGTGCTTCCGCACCATGTGCCCGGACGACGCTGCGCACACGGTGTTCTCCTCAGCCACAGCTTCCATGGCGCCCAATGGCCGCAACCTGTGCATCATCTGTGCGCACTATCTCTCGTTCCACACCACCAGCGGTTGACAACAAGGCGCCGACCTGCTACCCAAAGTGTTTCTCATGGATTCCACCGACAAGAGCTTGACTGCTTTGCCACCTCTCCCTTTCCAACACAGCTCATATCAATCTGTCTCAGCTCATGGCCAACTCTGGACGCCCGCTACAGTAGAGGAGGTAGGGTCCTTTGGCACCAAAAGGCGGCTTGTGATGTATCAATTGGATGGGCGTAGGGACTCTTGGGCTAAGATTAGCGACATTGACTTCCCTTATCGTCCTTCGGTCAATATCAACTGTGGCGGCCCTCTCCTCCACGGCTGTGCTGTCATCAAGGACAGGTTCATCTTGCTGTCGTTCATCGACCTCAGCTTCTTCTGCTTTGATTGTGCTGCCGGTACCTTGACCCAAGTCACCACACTAGGCGAAACCAGCTGGAAGTATGTTCCTATCAGAGGCATAGCAGTGCATGTTGCTAACAATGATAATGGTGTCTACTTCCTCGAGCGTGGCACATTATTCAGATACAACTACTCTCCGGAGTCTGACAAGCCGCTGAAACCTCCTAAGATGATCGACACTATCTGTCCGTACCGCAAGGAAGGGTATGGATTTGTCGTTCACATCAAGGATGGTATGTTGTGTGCCGTTTGGATGAACATGAACAGGCCTTGCAGGTGTGCTACACGGCATGTCCTAATCACAACATTCTGAGTTGAATGCCAGCTCGATAATGATGGCTTTGAACCTAAGGTTCTTGAGGTCCTACACTCCACTTGCCATAGGATTGGCATGCTTCGGAGCAAAGCACCTGAGTTTGGATCCTCCTATGACAGATTCTGTTTCTCACAGTAAGTTATTGATATGCCGTTTTATTTTGCTCATAAGTTTGTTGTAGTTCATTTGTTTCACCAATAACATAAATTATTGTTTTTGTTGTTTAATTGAAATTGTCTTGATGTGCTAGGGAATATCTGGACAATTCGCCTGACATTGATCTTTCAATAGCTTTGATGATGAGGGGAAGGCCCCAAGTTGATGAAGTCGACCCAAAAATGTTGTTCTGTTGCAAGTGCAATTTCTTTTAGCGATTTCATTTATTTTTTGTTTTTATTAGTGAAATTGCTTCGTAAGCCATTTTGTTTTATTCTTTTATAACTAAGAAATTTGTCCGTCAATCCTACTGTAATGTCCTTTTGTTAATAAATTCTTAATAATGCCTTCATGGGAACTTAGTTCATTATAACCCCTAAAAATTGGATTTGATCCACTGTGACAATACGATATATTTGTAGTACATTGGTGTCGTGATTATAAAATTGTTGTTAATTATCCGTAAAACAAAACAAATCACTATGTTGATGTCATAAATTTACTGTTGCAATTTATTGAAGTTTCAAATATTTTATTGGGATTCGCATTGCAATTTTGCCTTCAATCCTTTCAACTTCCAAACTTTTAGTCACTACATTATATGATCATTTTTGTGCTGAACACTAGCAACCTTTATGTGCAGGCAATTTTTGAGTAGAAAACATCAATTTTGCTCAAGTGTAGTTCTTCTTGAAGAATGTAAAGTAATGGTTAAACCAGAGTTCTATTTCATCTGTCAGTCAAATCAACACACATTTGTGTATAAGACCTCTACCGCAGGAGGAAAGTTGACATGTCATGAAAGCATTCTGGAGGCAGAATTGTCTTTAGAGACAATTAGGCATGGGAATGTTGGAATAGATGATCCGCCTGCATGGCATTTTGTCAACTATGGAATGAAGCTTCATGTGATCCCCTCTATTCCACGGTACAATCACTATGAGGTAGATGTCCAAAGAAAATCTTATCTCCTCCTTGAGAGCAAACGACCCAGTATATATTTCGCAATAGTTTCTCGAGTTGGGCAACAGATTGTGGCTTTGGGTGATACCTTGGAGGCTGTGTGTGTTCTTGATCGACAAAATATGGAGTGGGTCTTTTGCAAGACATCATCGAGGTCTTTGGACTTGAGGAGGAAGGTCACAATTTCTGGATTTGTAGACCTTGATGATGATTCATTGCTGATATCAAAAGTTGATGCATGTGAGTGATTCATGCTAGATTTGAAGAATGGGGAGTGGTTTGTTGTAGAGCCACCTTATGGTGACATTTGGCAGTACTGTGTTGGTCTACTGAGCGGGAAGTGCATGTTTATTGAGGGCTTTATATATACCTTGTCAGACAACGAAATGGCTGCTTTTGAGTTGATCGAGAAGGATGGTTCATATTACTGGGATGCACCTATCAAATTCTAGTTCCCTTGGAAGATGTTCTCTAAGAGAGAATTTATGGTGTCAGTCCAATTTATAAAGATATCATACATAATGTCATTGCATTCAGTGTTGTGGAGGGACAGCCTTTTGGTTCAAGTCATACAATAGCTGCTACCATTGTTCAAGTGAAGTTTCAAGAGACGACACAAGGAACCAAAAGGCCAGTGGACATTGATCATGTTGATATTTCAGTGTCATCAATTGAACAAAACGGATGGATCCTAACCAACTATGCATTTTCTTTGTAAGCAATTGTAAGCTTTTTGATGAGCTTCTATGTTTAAGCAATAATATTGTATCGAGAGTTCTAGCTTGCATCTCTTTTTGTATAGTAATTTAGTGAGTCGTTTAATTGTTACTCTGGTGATATCTATGATACTTAATTGCTTTTCCATTCTGTTTTATCTGATTTAACATATGCAATAATAATTTGCAATTAGAAGTCTATGTCTTTCAAACTACTTTGTAACAACATTGCTATCATCTAGCCACACTCCCCAAATACTGCAACAGAGCAGGAAAGAAAACACACAAAACATTCCCCAATCATCCTCTCTTCCTTGCTCCACCAGTCATCTCTAGTTTGCGTGACCTCTGGTGAGATGGTTACCAGAGTGCCCTCCGCATATTAGCATTATTACAGAACTGATGAAGTTATTCTATTTGGGTTCATATGGTTCTTCAAATACAATGTGCCGTCTTGTTTCAGTGCAGTACCGAACTACATTTTTTTTAAAGATAATAGCATTGAACTACTCCTATCCATGGTATTTAATATTCTTGTATAAAATTTAATTATCACATACTTTAATAAACTGTAGCCATCGGGAAGCATGACTGCGTTATTAATATTAACCATATGCTCAGATGAGTGACAGCAGCATGGACCATGAACTAACATTACTGCAGTCTTGAGACACCGCCTTGAGTCTCCCGGTGACCTCTTCCAGTGACAAGGTGGAGATGTCGAGCAGGGTTTCAATTGAAAGAACAAGTTGATTGAACCTAGGGCGCGCGACGTGGAGGTACTTCTCGACGACCTTGTTGGCGGGCTCCGGGTCGCCGAGGACGGCGAGCTGGTTCACTAGAGCGTTGAGGCGCAGAGCGAAGTCCTCCACGGTCTCATCGCTGCGGAACGCGAGCGTCTCGTACTCCGCGTGCACCTTCTGTGCGCTGGCTTTGTGGATGCGATCGTTGCCGACGCGCATTGTCCTGATGCACTCCCATGCCTCCCGGGCCGACGCTTTGGTCGCCAGGGTCCTGATCATCTTAGGTGGAACATCGCTATAGATTGCGTCGAGGGCCATCCGGTCTTCGTGCAGTTCGACGGCCATGTTGCAGGGCTCAATCGCCGCCCACAGGCAGCGAGCCTGCAGCTTGATCTTCATCAGTAGCGCCCAGTCGTTGTAGTTCGTCTTGGACAACAAAGGATAGTTCGTCGGGCCTCCACCCTCCTTGACCACGCGGTGTATAGCCAGCTCGTGGTCGCCTTCGCCGCTGCCCAGGGCACGGCTGCCGGAGCCATCAGGAGTGCGCTCAACCAGAGATGACGAGCGACGGCGCGGCATCAGTACTTCATTGCTTGAACTGTGCTCTGATACCAATTGTCAGGAATCCCGAAGATTGCCACCAGGATTGGATAAACACAAACGCACGCGAAACAATGTGGAAGATCCGGCAAGGCAACAAATAAACGCAGAGGGATTTTTGTGCTGCTGAAAACTTGCAGCTTTTCTATTTTTCTCATTGCTATTTATATGCCCAAAAACTATAACTGAAATACAACTACAATACGAGTCCGATTGTAACATATATTGTTGTATACCCAAACTAAAGAAACCTTACCAAAACTAAAAGAAACCTAATCATACAAGCTTTATCCTAACAACCTAAGCACACAAATTTTATCCTAACAGCGCTTGCCTCGCGCCATGAGCGGGACACGGCGTTGAACCGCACGAAATCGGCTGCATCGTCGAACTGGGCGGCGATCAGACGGATCAAGTGGCCCGGCAGACTGTTGGACAGCAACCCCGTCGCCGCGTCGTCGTCGTCGTCGCCGCCGCGGCCTGCGACGATTGAATTCACGCACGCCCGCCGGATGAATGGATGAATCGATAGATCGACACATGCAAACGCAGGGGATTCAAGGCGATCGATCGATCGAACTTACCTGATCCACTGCTCGTCGAACTCGTCGCCTTCTTCGGATTCTCCATCCCCGACGGTCAGCGGGGCGAAGCGATCCGGAACGAAGCGTCCGCAACGAACGATCTGGAAGTGAAATGCCGCCTGCGTGTGCGCCGAGCAGCTGGCCTGGCTGTGTCACGCGGCGCCGCGCGGCGAAGTAGCCGTCGCCGCTGCCACTCTACGACGACGAGCAAGCGGAAGAGGAGGAGGAGTACGAGGAGTAGGGGATTCGGGGAACTCGTCGAGCGGACAGGCTGGCACTGGCCGTTCGCCAATTGGGAGGGAGTCGCGGGTATTTGAACGCGCGGTTGGGCAGAAGACGAGTGGTGGCCACGTGGCACGTCGGGTCCCGCGCGAAGTCGTGAAGCAGCGTGCGCTTCATTTCGGTGGGCTGGCCCGGGTGCCAGGCCGGGCTTTCGAGAAGGCACAGGTCCAACGATTACGGGCACGCCACACGCACGACGGCTAGCCGGCGGCGGCGGCGAGACCGTGCGCGGCCTCCAATCGCCGGCGCGACGCCGCAAGCCTGCACGGTGGGCTTTCCTGATCTTCCCGCCGCCCCGGGATGCCTCCTCCGTCGCCGGCGCCGCTGAGCGTGCGCCCCGCGCTGACATGGTACGCCCATCCAGGGAGGGCAGCCTCACGGCTAGGGTTCGGGTAGGTGCGACTCGCCGTGCGTTTCAAAAATTTCTTTGCTCCCATGATGAGTCATGGCGTGTTTGTGCTCCAGTGTTAGGAGGCAGGTTACTCCCTCGTATAGTCGTATCCTTTGCCATCTCACCGAATTTGTTTGGTACCCGAGGATCTAGCTACAAGTTCCTTTTTAAATTGGGAATTCTGACGTTTAGATTCATAAATGTGTGTTTAATTTTGGAGACTGTATATGATTTTACTGCTTCAGTCCAAAGTTGCCTGATCATTGTATAGTTTAGTAGGTCTCTTGTCATTTTAAATAAGCAAACTGATCTTAATTTTCTGCGTGGCTTGTAATTTTCCATCGCACATCGTGAAAGTGTGGATACTTTGTATTCTGCAAGTGAACAGGAGTGCCTGTAGAAACTTGTAGAGTGATCTTGCAGGATTTTCACAGCATCAAGTCTGTAACATGAAGTATGGCTTGTCCTGCTGTTGTGAGATGGCTACTAGCTATTACAGAATCATACACTTTTATACATGGAGCACTTGTTTTTCTCATTAATGGAGCAACTCGACATCTCTATGTGATTATTTTTATACAATCAGCTTGGTAAATCATTAATCACTGGCTAGCATATGCACTTTACAGAATTGGCTGTTATAGTTACATGTTACATATAAAAATGGCATGCATTAGGTGGAAAACAAAATGCGCAGTAATATTTGTCTGATTTGATATTTTTGTGTTTTCCTCTTTTCTGAAGATTTTTATGAGTAGCTTAGTTTGATAAACTTTATCTGCGTGGTATGTTTCTGGGATATAACATTGTTGAGGTATCAGTGTGCAATGGGCCAGTCTGTATATATTGAGTTAACTTATCGACCTTGAGTTTTATGGCTCATGGCTTCATGGCCTCTAGTGTAAATTGTTTTGTGATTTTGGAGCCAACTACCGACATATAGGTTATCCTCCTATTTTCTCCATGATGACTAATTAGGAACAGTACAAGGATACTCCTTTAGGGGCCCTGCAGTCAAGTTTGACTTCAGGAGGTAATCAGTTCATAATTCCTTATTAAAATGATGTTGACCTTGCTGACACATCTAGCAGTCAAGGGAAGAGATAAACATGGGTATGAGTTAGCGGAAGGGTTTATTTGGTTCAAGGGTTGGTCACATCTGGGAGGAAACTCGAGCCTATGAAGTATGAACAAAGATCATTGAAGCAACAAGATATTTAGACATTTTTCATTGGCGCCACTGGTGACAATTCTAGCATAGCTGCAACATATCAGCGTGAGCAAGTTATTTCACTTGAACCGAATGCAATAAGATATTGTGACATTGTCAAAAATGAGTGGTTTGTCAGAAAGCACAACACGTTTGCAAGAAACCAGCAGTCCTTTATCAACTTGGCAGCAGTATTTTCGTTGCTTATTAAAGAAGTTTTTTCTTACAATTCGGAGGTAAACAAGCTTTCTGGTCAAAACTGTAAAGAAGAGAGGAAGTTGATCAGGTTAGTACCCCATGCATCATCAATATAATCACTAAGTCCGACTGTCAGAAGCACTGTAATAATCAGTTTCATGATGTGCTAGGTCAACACAGAGTTGCTATGTTGCAGTTCTCATTTCACTGCTAAATTCTTAGTTTAAGAATTGGCATTAGTTAGTTATTGTATATAAGGTAGCTTCCAAGTAATGGTTTACTATAAAAGAGCGAAAGAGGATAAAGATAGAATCGCATGATCAAAACACACATGAAACCTTTGGGGAAGTTCAATTACTTCTGTATCACCTATTATCAAGAAATGGGTTTGCATGAAGGCAAAAATAGTTGGATACATTAATATAAACTAAAAAAGGAAGATGAAAATGCTAGGAACATTTTTCGCGCTGCAACTGATAATCATTATTGTCTTGACAATTGACAAGAACCAGTGGATTAAATGTGATGGCATCAGTTGCCTGAGATTATGGCGTTTTCAGTCATATGATTTCAAACTGATTTTGTGGCCTTCCAGAATGAGTTATCATCCAATTGTACATATAACTGTTATTTGATCACAAATATATATGGTCACCAGGACTTTTACCTATTTGCAGTTATAGTCATATCGAGTTTTATGATCAGCAACTTATAGTGTGACCTTCTGGTTTCCACTGCATTATTGTTCTTATGTGTACCTAAACACTCCCTTAACTTTATTAGGAAGTCCCATGATGCTTAACATGCCCGAAATGCCTTAGATCAGTTTGCTAAAAAGATCAACAAACCAATTCATACTGTTGTAACGTGATGTACCAAGGAGAGCATAAGTTAAACATCATGTAAAAATTGATGCCACTAAAACCATGATATGCATTTTTAGCGTGCCCTAGATTTTTACTATGCTATTATGTCTGCGTTAAAGTTAACCTGTGCTCATCTCTTGATATATATGTTGATATTTATGCAGGTTATTATTGTACCGACAAAGAAAAATGCAGAGAAGAAGAAACTAACTTTGACATATGAAGGAATGGAAACAGAATAGGGGAATAGGTACTCCGTACTCTGCTTGCCCTCTCAGTTACTTCTCTATCATGTGATCATGTCTACTTCAACTTATTAGTGCTTTGTATGGATGTTTTTTTCAAAAATGTGGACTTCTATATCTGCAAGATCCCAGAGCACAGAACCTATCATGCCATCCTTGATTTTAACGTGGTGTCAGCTACACAGTTCTAAGGATCATATAAATAATGTGGCAATTAGCCATCAATACATCATGGTTTTCATTTATATTCAAGCTCAAACCAAATTCTGCATACGGATTGGTTGACTTTCAAGCATAAAGCATTTACTGTCATAACCTGTTAAAAGCCAATGACTATTTACCTTTCTCTGTTCTTTTCATTTTTAGCCATTTAGTACAGTGTGTAAGATATAATCAGCATGTCACTTGTGTACTCTATCTTTGAAAATTTTTCCTTTATGGTGCTGTTCAAATTTGATTTAAGCCATGAATTATCCATGGTTAAATATCTCGAATTCAATTGTGCTGGTGAATGTAAATTGTAGATATTAGTAGACATGTTCAGCCAGAAGGTTATTGGTGGCCTTCTTTGCTAGTTTGCTTATAATGTCTCTAATTTCTACTGTTCTTCCACTTCCTATTTTCATGGAACTAAAATACTGACATACTGCTCTAAGTTCTGAACTATTGTCCTTTGTTTGTTTTCTCTAGGAGGATATTGAAGTTGATATGTAAGAAATGATGAAGACTAACAAATCTACAACCTTTTCAAGCTACCAATGGGTAGGGATAGCAACCTATGTCCTATTGGCTATACAAGCCCCATGGTGTTAGTCAGGTAACTAGTCTCGTCATCTCATATCTTAAGATTTTATCTAATCACTTACCCTACGGTGGCTTTTGCTCTTTTGATAGAGTCCCAATTAGGCATGATGGGTGTTGCCATCAATCTTGTTGCTAATCTTGCTGTTGTTTTAACATTCTGGTGACATTTACAAGTTGCTGTTCTTCCTATATGAACTCATCAATTAGTTTCCAATTTATGTTTATTGCTTCATTCTATTATGAAAAGAACTGGCCTGCTGGCCATCCTGTTCATTGACTAACAATGGGTCCACCAGTGTTTAGTGGCAATCTATAACATAACATCATAGGATGTGTCATGGGTCTCCTATTCAGTGTTTGCCTATATATCACTGTTTGCTTATAACATGTGTTCTGTAATTTGAGAAAGTATTGTCTACCAAATCAGGATTATGATATTTCCTTAGCTAGTTCTATTATCTATGTTTAGAGCTGCAAAATGTACGCTAAATTATAGTGTTTGATACTGCCAATTGTTGTACATGCTCATGTCATTTGTCTGCTATATTTCCTCTTTAAAGAATTGTTGCTAAAATGGATACAAATATCAAAGGAAAAGGAACTAAAAGATGGGGACAGCACTAAATATTATCATGCAAAGGCTAATGGAAGAAGAAGGAAAATATGGGCTTGTTTGGATTGGAGCCAATTTTTGCCCTACCAATACTTTGGTAGTGCCAAAATCTTGGCAACTTTTGGCACTACCAAATTTAGTAGCGTAGAATTTGAAATGGTGTGGACAAAAATTGGTAGCAAACCAAACATCCATATGGTACTATTGAAGTTGCCAAAATTTTGGTAGGGTAAAAAATTGGCTTCAATCCAAACAAGCCCTATATCACACATTTGCAACAGGTAGAGGAACTGACTGATGGTGAGTGGGTAACACAAATTTGATTAAAAATTTAACTAATTTTATAAAGACCTTTTTGGTATTCCAGAAGTATGTGATATTTCCTTCAGTATGGGTAGTGTAAGGCCTTCGTCAGAATCAGATAAAGAGGCTTTGATTATGGATTTGAGTAAGGAAGAACTTATGCTGTCCTTAATATGGAACACAGTAAAGCGGCAGTACCAGATGGTTACCTGCTGTGTTATATCAACATTACTTGACATAGTGAAATATGATCTTAAAAGGATGTTAGGTGACTTTCATGAAGACAAACTAGATATTGCTCGTCGTAATAATGACACCATCTATTTGATTCCCAAATGTAAGAATGCAACGCAAATTCAGAAATTTAGACCTATTTGATTGTTAAATGTGAGCTTTCAGGCTCTCTCTAAGGTTAACATCTTATGAATAGATAAGCTATAATTGTTGATCAAGTCATTTCGGAATACCGAACTGCCTTTATTAAAAACAGATTTATCATGAAGGGTGTTTTCATTGTACATGAGACCCTTCATACAATCAAACAGAAAAATGTTTCTGGACCAATTATCAAAAACTTGATTTTGAAAAGTCTGTGACAAAATAAAATGGCCTTTTTGATATCAAGTCATGAAACCGAAAGGCTTCTCTAATATTTGGTGTTATTGGATTGTGAAGGTATTTAGGGAGGTCGGTTAATGATAAGGTCGGACCTTATTTCAAAACATTCAATGGTCTGAGACAGCGGGATCCCTTGTCTCCCCTTTTATTTGACATTAATGCAGATGCCCTAGCTTTATTGAACAAATTTTAAATTTTGTTTGAAGGGATGATTGCTGTATTGATTAAATATGACTTAGCTATTTTGCAATATGAAGATGATACTGTTTTGATGATGCAGGATGATTTGGTAGGAGCTAGAAATATGAAATTTATTGTCTCTTTGAACAAATATCAGGGTTGAAAATCAATTTTCATAAGATTGAGCTGTTCTGTTTCAATTCTGTTGAGAAGCAAAGATAGGTATTATCAGAATTTTACTTGTCTCTAGATGGTTTGACTATGAGATATTTGGGCATTCCTATACATGCAAATAGGATCAGAAGTACCGATTGGAAAGGCATACAAGATAAGGTAGAGGGAGAGCTGGGCTATTGGCAGGTGTTATGGACTGACTAGGGTAAGGATTTTGAAGGCTGGGGTATAGGGGCACTCAGCGTCTAATAGCGCCGGCATGGTTTATCTGTTTCTCCCTGTCGAGCTAAGAGAAACACTGTGGTTTAAAGCTAACCTTAGCCTTTAGGGAGTCATTACTTCACTCGTAATAGAGTAGATGGGGTCCCTTTATATATAGGGAGGACTGACTTGATATCCTAGGAACTAATCTCTAATATTATAGAAATCAATCCAATATTTATCTCTAATTTACTAACATATCTCATCTCTTTCCTAACCAGACAAGTCCATAACAGCAAGGCAGTCTGCTGTCAAGGGAGGATTTCCTATCGAATGCCTTTTTGAGTAGCACCCCTTTATACATCCTTTCTTTCTATAAATTATCAGTGGGACCATGGGATTTAGGAACAAAATTGGTCTGTTTAGAAAAGAAGATTGTTATCACAGGCAGAGCAAAGAAAACTCCATTTAGTGAATGGCGTTTTGTGTGTTTGCCAAAGGACCAGAGGGTTTAGGTGTTCTGAATTTGGACATTATGAACATTGATTTATTAGGGAAATGGTTTTGGAATCGTTTTACTGGTAAAGGGTTGTGGCAAAGTCTACTACATAAGAAATACATGTGATCACTTGTTTGACGTATGGGTTCATAAGTTCGATGGGGGAATAAAAAGGGTAGTAACAATTCAGCGATGTGATCCATATCAACCTGTAGAAATCATGACTTTAAGCAACTGGATTAAGTTGTGAGATTTGTTGCAGGCAAAGGAAAGAGAGAGATAGGTGATGAGAGGGGACCAGCTCATCGAGATGGTGGCAGTGGAGGTACTCCAGCCAAAAAAAGGGTTGTTTGGGGATCTCAGGGCTGAAGAATTGAAGGATAGTAGGATGTGACAAGCATGAAGCGGATAAGAGTCTTCTGAAAAGCTGATGAGGATGATGCCTGATGATACAGCAATTCAAGTGTTCAAGTGGGTTATCTTTTCCCTGATCCCAGAATCTAATGCAAACTTAGTTCTACTTGATGCTCATCTTGGCGCGCAAGAGAGCTGAGTTAGATTCCCATGTCTATGTTTTATTTCTGTCTTTTGGAACTGTTCTGGTGGTCCAGGCTATGCTTTTAAACTCTTGTAAAGTCACCTGGTGGTTTTTATTAATAGAAATTGGGAGGGGGTTCCCCCCTTCTAGCTCAAAAGAAAAGGTAGCATCATTGTACTTCTGTGCAGACAGTTCCATCTGATCTGATAGTGGGATACATCTTGGAATTTGTCATACTAAGAACTCTATTGAAATCACATCCATCCAGGTATATCACCGACTCAAGCTATCTTTTTATTGCTTCAGGGCTCAGGCCATTGTACAGCCAGCTAATACATATAGGTTGCTTTGTTCTCTCAGAAATGTGTAGTCATGCCTTTTGGTTAGTCGTCCCTTTTTATCTGTTCGTCACATTTGCAAGCTACAAAAAGAAATGGATTAAGGGCAATATAAGGTTCAGTGTGCATGGACATGCTTTTTTTTAATAAATAAATCGGCAGGAGAGATTCCCTTTCCATTCATTAGTAGAAGAAAAGCAAATAAGAGTATGGACATATTTACCACTTGAAGTGCACTTTGAGCATATAATGTCTGATCAACTGTTGCTGTTAAAAAAATCCTAGAAAAATGAACTCTGGATGCATGTATCAAAGACACCAGAAAACCCCTATATAAACATATCTTGAATTGTGTTGAGTATTTCAAGCATGTTGGTCCATAAAATTTTTTATTTGCAAAGGGTAGTCAATTTTACACCTGTGAATTCTTTCGTTTTCTGGATTTTTCTGATGTCTCTAAAGAAATGGGCATTTCAGTTGGAATCAAGCACGAGAAGATTAATGCCTCAAATACTAGAGTATGCACTTATTGCTTTTTCAAAGGGTTCATATCATGATTAATTCCCATTAGGAATGGACATGGTACCCACAAAATACAAGAGATTTTACTGCATTATATTGCATTGTCTGCATTCCACCTATCTCTTGGACTCTGTTGTCAACACTGCGCTCTAATATAGACCAGAAGTATTATCAACCTTTCACAAGTCTTGTTGGTGATGTTTAATACCGTACATATGCTTTTAATTGGTCTATCTAGGAATGTAGGCTAGTGTTGGACTGTTGTTCGTAGTTTTCCCTTACTCAAATGGAACTGAATGATGGATGCAAACCTTTTGGAGGTGCATAAAAATGAAACTGTATTGTGACACAAGGACTTTTGTAAAAGCTCGTTATCTTAAATTAAATTTGAGCAGATGTATTGACATAGGAGGGCCTCGGTAAAATTTTATCTAATCCTGCCAGTGATACTACACGTTTTTTCCAAATTTGAGCAGATGTATTGACATAGGACGGCCTCTGGACTGTGAGATGGCTGCAAGACAAAACAATTGCAGAGTTGGGCCCCCAACCTTTTTGGGACGATCCCCCGAAGGGCAAGGAAACAGCGCACGGTAGCGCAAGCTTGGCTAATAGGACTTGGGTGTCGGAGATATTAGAGGAGATCTCACAACTCAGGTTATTCGAGAGTACTTGCTGATTTGGGACTTGGTGGAGGTTTATTCCTGCAACATGATGTGCAGGACCAGCATACATGGAAGTTTTCAAGTACAGGTTCCTACACAAGCAAGTCAACCTATAATACTTACTTTATCGGATCTACCAAGTTTGCCCCTTGGAGGCGAATTTGGAGAAGTTGGGCGCCTCTGCGCTGCAAGTTTTTCCTCTGGTTGGCTGTAAACAACTGCTGCTGAACAGCGGACCGTCTTGCCAAATGCGATCTTGCACACCCGGCAGCTTGCCCACTATGTGATCAAGAGGAGGAAATCATCCAGCACATCCTCGTGTCTTGTGTCTTCTCCCGGCAAGTTTGGACCTTGATTCTCTTGAAGCTGGGTTTGGTGGCTGCTGCCCCTCAATCTTCGGTAACTCCCTTCTCTAAATGGTGGTGGGAAGTCATCAAGGATGCTCCTAAGGAGCTGAAAAAGAGGCTGAATTCCTTGATTATTCTAGTTGCTTGGAAAATTTGGAAACACCGGAATGACTGTGTGTTCAACGGAGCGAATCCAGATGTCATGGAGGTGTTGTGGACAGTGGCAGCAGAGGCTAATCTTTAGTGCCTAGCTGGAGCTCTTGCGCTCCAAGATTTCCTCTATAGGTCGCTAACCCCGGGTCACTAGGCTATCTTAGGAGGGTTTGTTCGTGTGTTGCCTTGTGTAATGCTTCATGTGAGTGTGTTTTGGGTGTTGGGCTTGTGAACCTTAGTTGTTTGGGTGTTGTTTGCCTTTCTCCTTAATGAAATGAAGCACAGCTCTCCTGCGATTTTCTAAAAAAAAACATTAGCTTCCCTTTTCTAATGCCTAGATGGTTCATCTGCCCTAATTATGTGTAGTAAAATATTTTTTGTCCATTTCTGTTCTCATCTTGCTTCTTCCTAACAGTAGCACTTCACTAAAACGTCTGTTTTATGGTCATCACAATCCTCACGATCGCTATTGCATTTATGCATCACATTGTGCCATCCTCAGCACATAGCATGTGCATTAAACATAGTAAATTAGTTTGCAACTTTGCATACTGCCTACTTTTAGCACTAACATAATGGGATGTGTTATAATGATTGATGAATTGCTCCTTTTAGCATAGTACCATGACATGGAATTATGAATGCATGATCAAGAATTAACTGGTAATTGGGCGTCAGGGCTAGTTTATAAATCAGTTCGATAATAATACTAGATGGTATCCTTGTTTACTATCTACCACTTGGAATTTTTGGAATTGCTTTTGTAGGGATGTTCAAGAGTCCTATTCAATTAGTCTTATGTTTCTAGCTCGCCAAATGACATGCTTGCAAATTTCTTGGTCGCATGAGAACACGGGCAGTTCTCAAGATTTAGGGTGACTGCACTAACTCTCTTGGAATTGTCTTCCCCTCCTGAATTACTAGAAAGCACCGGTGGCCTATATGACACTAGGTAAAGCACTTATAATGTTTTCCTTTTACTTAATTTATCTGTCAATTTCTTTTTTGACATTTTGCTTGTATATGTATCATTCTTCAGAGAATCAGCAGATGCTGCGTTGGTTATTGGAACTGTCATATTAGTTTCTGCGCTAAGCTAAATCATTTGTTTCTAGAAGTTCTTCCCTCTGCACACTAGTTCATTTGTGATGCTTGTTTCAGCCTTTGTTCTAGTGTAGCCCTTTGGGTCAGTCTATTATATGCAGATGAAATAATTTTAGAGAATGTGGGTTATTTCAGTGTTTCATGCTTACACCTGTCATTGTTTTCTAGATGATGTTTACTGTTTTTATTGTTGGTTTCTGCTGTGTAAGAACTTGCAAAGCTGGTCGGTGGCCACTTTTATCAGATTCTAGTTAACACTTGGGCCAAATGTTCATTTAACATTGATCTGCTGGAACAAAAAGAAGTTACTATGAACCTGGTAAATGCTTTTAGTGTGATTAAAAAACAGTTTGAATATCCCCATGGCAGGATACATGTAGGATATGAAATCTTTTACTGATTTTCACTTTGCATAAAGCTTATCCTTTGGTGTAGCTTTGGGAAATATGTCAATGGAGAATTTCACGTGGTTATAATGATGCATGTTAAATGTGATACGCACAGGGACTAAAAGGAAGGGAATATTGATGTTTTTGCAGAGAACAGCAGCTTAGCCATCAATCCTCACTACATCGAGTCCTGGCTGTATCTTTTATCACAAACACCATGGGTTGCACCATTTCTTAAGAACGATACCTTTATAGCGGCACTAAAAACGTCTGTATGCCTGCTATCAATTAGTGGCACTAAAAACGTCTGTATGCCTACTATCAATTATTCATCTAGTTCATAGTTCTCTTGCAAGCCATAACATTCCATGTCCTGTTGCAGGAACTGTTTGAACACACTGCTGATGTGCATGTTCATTTTCTATGATGCAACAAAGGCACCTCTAAATGTTTGTCAGGTCTGCATGTAAGCTTTATTTGTTCACGTTTGGGTACCATCATCTAATCTCAGAAACGAAATGATCTAAAAAAACCTTATTGTGGAGAACACATCAGCTTTATGATTGCTTGTTTTATATTATTGTCATGGGCAGCCAACAGGCTACCAGGCGCGGTTGTCCTAGTTGGGCCTTAAGCCCATTAGTGTTAATTAGTGTCTCTCTTAGTTATTTATCTATATTAGAGGAAATAGGAATAGTACCATATTGTCTAGGCACAAGAGGTGTTAGTCCTATGTACCCTTTATAATCAGCCCATGAGGCACAATAGAAATCAAGCAATGAATTATGAAGAAACAATTCTAGTCCCCCTCAACCTCTCAAGCTCTTGGCAAAGCATAAGGCCTAGTTATCCCAAATATCCACCACGTACATAAATCGTGTCGAGCCTAGCCCATGTCCTTGGGGATCAAGATTGTTTCTTTTTCTTTCTTCTTCTGTTTTGATTTTATAGTTCTATGAATTTGTGAGGTGTGGTGTTGTCAATGCACTCATCAAGGGGGAGATTGAGATGCCCGTGGGGCTAGTGCCTTGTGATGAGCGATTGACAACACGGTGTGCGTGTGACGTGTCTCTTGGCAGGCTGTGGTTGCAGGTGACAGGTGGAGACTAATCATGCGGCAATCTGTGAAGAACGGGGATAGGATGCCATGCTGATGAACCGCGGGGCGGTGAAGGGTGGTTCGACGCTCGCGTTCGAGGGACGGAGATTGTGCGGTGTACGTCTACTGTATCTGGCTACACGGCGGGAGGACGTCGGTGGACGGTTTCTTGGTTGAGCCATAAAACCAAGGACGTACCGGGACGCTCGTGCGGCAGGCGTGGCCGAAGATGGAAATTTCCGGCGATCGCGATATGATTTCGGATGGTCGTGCGGCGACATCGCGAGGATCACATCGTGGAGATGGAGGGATCGCGAACATCGCGGAATTTGCCATGGAGGACGTGATTGATTGGATATGATTATCATGCCATTACGTGTCGTTTACGTCGCGTAATGATAGTCTTGTAATTTAGGTGGGCCACCTTTTTGGAGATATAAATATGTGGCACCTAGGGTTGAGAGAGGGGGGCTTTTGGGATTTTTGGGGCGAGCTACTGTTCACGTGAACAGTACCCGTGCCTAGGGTTCCAGGGAACACACATTCTGTCTCGATCTAGCCTAGGTCTTCAAGTCTAGAGAGAGATTTTTATTGATCTCTCCAATCAAGAGAGGGAGGACGATCGGGCGGAGGCTAGATGCAGTTCTGTAGAACAATTACTGGAGTTAATCATTCATCTTGGTGAATTGTTCTTTTTTGTTTGCATCTACTTTTCCTACTGTCTGCCGCCAGTGACCTCACGCGCGCCGTCGCGGAGTCCAGTTTCTGCCGTCCGCTGGGTGTCGTTGCCGTTCCCTGCTGCTGCTGGTCGAGCACGCCAGGACGGGAGTTCAGCACCTGCTATTTGCCGGCCACCAGCAAGCTGCTGTCAGGGTCAAGCCATTGGCAACAGATCTTGGCTTCCGGTTAAATCCATACGTTTGCCTATTTACTTGTTTTGGCTAGTTGGTGATCGAAGTTTTTGGAGAGGTTGTAATGCTTTGCTTGACCATACTTTGTTTTGAAAATAGCACATAATTTCTCTTGATTATGTTGGGCTTTGCTTGCTTATCCTTGATTTAATATCTTGTTGAAGCCTCGACATATATCTTGCTCATGGTTCGGTTTTCAGCTTCCTTCCAATGGGTCAAAGACCGTTTGTCACTGCAAATGTAGCTTCTTTTAGGCCTATGGAAGGGCAAGGTTCCTTCGTGTCGCAAAGACACACATGAACCGGGCACTCTATAGTCCAGGGGCTGTCAAAAGACCCATTGGAAGGAAGCTGAAAACCGAACCATGAGCAAGATATATGTCGAGGCTTCAACAAGATATTAAATCAAGGATAAGCAAGCAAAGCCCAACATAATCAAGAGAAATTATGTGCTATTTTCAAAACAAAGTATGGTCAAGCAAAGCATTACAACCTCTCCAAAAACTTCGATCACCAACTAGCCAAAACAAGTATAAGGTATATGTAACCGAAGCAAGCAAAAAGACTGATACTAGAATGGATAGCACACACCAAGCTCACCACGCAAACGTGCAAACGTGGTTTGATCGAGTGGCTTCGTTAAAATATCAGCAAGTTGCTGACTAGTATCAACTCGCCAAAGCTCAATATCACCCTTCTCAGAATGATCCCTCAGAAAATGATAACGAACATCAATATGTTTCGTTTTCGAATGAAGCACAGGATTCTTTGCAACACTAATAGCACTAGTGCTGTCACACAAGAGAGGAACATGAGAAAACGACAAACCAAAATCACGAAGGGTAGCTATCATCCATAAAAGCTGAGAACAACAGCTAGCAGCAGCAACATACTCGGCCTCTGTAGTAGATTGAGCAACATTTGATTGTTTTCTAGAGGACCAAGAAACAAGTGAAGAACCCGAAAACTGGCAAGTACCCGAAGTAGATTTTCTATCCAACCGACACCCAGCAAAATCAGCATCCGAATAACCACACAAACTGAGAGTCGAAGAAGCTGAGTACCAAAGGCCAAACTCGGGAGTGAATCGAAGGTACCTCATTATGCGCTTTACCGCCTGTCGGTGAGAAGTCCTGGGAGACGCCTGAAAACGAGCGCACAGACACACTGCAAAGTGTATGTCCGGCCTCGTCGCTGTCAAGTACAAAAGCGACCCGATCATGCTTCTATACTCCTTCTGATCCACGGGCTCTCCATCTTCATCAGCGTCCAAAGCTGCGCTAGTCGGCATGGGTGTAGATATTGGCTTTGCATCAGCCATATCAAACTTCTTGAGGACATCCTTTGTATATTTTCCCTGATGCACAAAAGTCCCATCTGGTGTCTGTTTAATTTGTAGCCCAAGGAAGAAGTTCAGCTCACCCATCATTGACATCTCAAATTCCCTGCTCATAGAATCTTGTCGTGCGCTCATGCAAATTACCTATCATCTGTTGAGGTGGATGGTGACGCTGGATATGTCGTGGTGCAGTCTTCTGTGAAATTTCCTCCCCCTCAACTGCAGGTGTATCATCAACAGTAGACGAAGCTGCAGGCTCAACGGTAGATGTATGTGTCGGCGACGGTCCATCCTCCAGTGTAGTGGAGGGCACCTCCTCAGGCTGTGGGGTAGGCGCGGCCTGCACCTTTAGCTCATCTTCGTCGTCGTCGTCACATCCATCTGCCTCTTCCTCATCCTCAAAAATGTCCTGCCCAATCTCATCATCACCTGCACACTCAAAAGCAGAAGAGAGACAAGGCATCGTCTCGTCGAAGGTGACCTCACATGTCTCCTCGATGCGGTTAGTGTCCAAATTAAGCACACGGTACGCTCGCCCTTGCAATGCATACCCCAAAAATAACCCATCAGAAGAACGCGATTCAAATTTATCCAAATTTCCCTTTTTCAGAATAAAACACTTGCAACCAAAAACTCGAAAGTGGGAAACTCTGGGAGGTCTACCAAATCTCAACTCATAAGATGTTTTCCCCAAATACACTCTCAGAAAGATGCGATTTGCCACATAGCAAGCGGTGTTGATTGCTTCAGCCCAAAAACGTCTAGGAGTTCTATGTTCATCAAGCATTGTCCTAGCCATCTCAACAAGCGTACGATTTTTGCGTTCAACAACACCGTTTTGGGGAGGAACATAAGGTGAGGAAAACTGATGATCAAGACCATGTTCCGAACAAAAAGCCTTCATACGAGCATTCTTGAATTCCTTACCGTTGTCACTGCGAATCGCTCTAACGGCATTATTTGATAACTCGTTTTTCAGCTTTAGAACAAGATCATGAATATGCGAAAAAGCCTCATCCTTAGATTCTAAAAAGAACACCCATGAGAATCGAGAAAAATCGTCCACAACGACGAGCACATACCACTTCCCACCAGCAGACCGAACACGGGCTGGACCAACAGTGTCCATATGTAACAGCTCACCTGGACGTTCTGTCATCACCTGAGTCACAGGTGCATGAGGAGCAGCAACCATTTTTCCATGTTTGCAGGGAGCACAGACCAAATCCTTCTCAAACTTGAGTTTCGGTAAACCAGTAATTAAATTCATAGAACTCAAGCGGCAAAGCAAGTCAAAGCTCAAGTGGCCCAAGCGACGATGCCACTTCCAAATATCAGTGGAACCATGAGCAACCAAACAACGAGTCTGTCCAAAAGATTTAGAAAAATCAACCTTAAAAACTCGTCCAAAAGGAGAGATCTTGCAAACAAGGTTACCAGCAGAATCAAGAACTCGCGAATTGCCTTTCTTAAAACGCACTTCAAAATCATCTTCAAGAAGTTGCGAAACAGAAAGCAAATTATAATGCAAATTTTGTACCTTCGCGACGTCCTTTAGCATGTATTTTTCAGTTACCTTGATGCAGCCATGCGCCAGAACCTTACCTTTACTATTATCCCCGAATGTAATATATTCCTTGCCGCTCGCGGGGGTGAGGCTGGAGAACCATTTGTCAACTCCGGTCATGTGGCGCGAACAACCGGAGTCCATTATCCATATGTTCTCCTCGCCTCCATCCTCATTGTCGGAAGAGTTATCGCTACGATCAGAAGCCTCATCATCATCCACGGCCATGGTGCACATCCCTCCCTTGATGTCGGCAAGGAAGCAGAGTCCGTCTGTTTTCTTCTTGGGAAGCTCATCCTCAGAGTCTGAATCATTCGAGTTCGAAGAAGCATCTGAAACAAAATCACCAAGAGAAGAAAACAAAACATGTGCAGCCTTTTTAATTTGCTTATCAGTGTACTTCTGGCCATTCTTCTTCATGCGCCTGTCACCCTTCTTCTTCTTCTTCTCCCTTGATTGTTCCTGGCGCCTGGAGTTGTTGCCCTGCTCAAATGTTCTAATCTTGTTTGGGCAATCAACAGCAAAGTGACCTCGCTCACCACAACTGAAGCATCCTTCTGAGCGTCTTCTGTTGCGTCGGTTCTCATAGACTCGCTTGAACTTGTTGGAGAGCAACACCAATTGATCATCATCCAGCGCCTCCATCTCGTCATCTGCAACATGACACAGAGAAGACAAAGCAAAGCTAGGAGAACTTGGATTAGCGTTAGCGTTAGTCTTACTCCCAGAAACCAAAGCCATAGGAACATCAGTAGAAGAAGTGCTAGTGGGATTTTTCAATTTGCGCTTGGAGAGGACATCAATCTCTTTTGATTTGAGCTTACTGAAAAGCTCATCAGTGGTAAGAGTCTCATAGCCAGCAGACTCAACGATCGCCTCTACCTTCATATCCCACTCATCAGTAAGTGAATGCAACAATCTAAGAGCCCTTGCATGATCATCGTAAGGCATATCCTTATTAAGAGCTTTCATCTTGTTTACAATCACTTGAAACCTTGCAAAAAGATCTTCAATAGATTCACCGGGCAATTGAGAAAAAGCATCAAATTCTTTTCTATGAATTTCGAATTTTCGTGTTTTCACAGCATTGGAGCCTTCATGATATTTCTTTAACTTATCCCAAATCTGGAAGGCTAGCTCCTCGCTGGAAATACGATCATACTCAGGTTTACAAAGGGAAGCTTGCAAAATGTCTACAACCCGGTTATTTGCCTCAAGAAGAGCAACGGCAGCAGGATCAGTAGGGTCCTCTGCAGGAATCACATATGTAGAGTTTTGTGTGATCCTCCACAGATTCATCCCCTTCCCCTTCAAATAAGCTTTCATACGCGACTGCCAATAGTCATAATCAGTGCCATCAAAATGCGGAGCGCATGTATCGGATTTTCCGGAGGTCGCCATGGTTTTTCGGAATCGATTAAGATATGGAAAACCTTAACCTCGCTCTGATACCAATTGAAGGACCGAAACAGGCGACCAGAGGGGGGGGTGAATGGGAGCCGATAAAAATTTCTTTCAAAAAGAAACTCGGCCTATGTCCCAAATTTCAACCCAACGCCCCTCTCAATCAATCGTCAAGATTACTTACCCCAACTAGTGGTGTAATAATCTTAGGAACGATTAAACAAGTTCTCCAAGCCGGCAGAAGCAAAAATAATAAAGACAGCTCAAAACTGCCCTGTAAAGAATTCCTCAAACACCTTGCGTGCAGCGGTGCGTCTACAAGCAACAATGCGAGGTTTTCTTGTCCGGCGCAAGGTGCGTACGTTGCGCATGGCACTCACGACGGCGCAATGGCAAATCACAGCCCGCAGGTTTGACCACACAAGCCCGCCTGTCCTCCCTGCAAAGTTCCGGGTATGGTGTCTCCCGGCAACGACCATGGCAACACAGCAGCAGGCATCATTGGCGGTTCCATCTGTGCCAAGAACTGCAGCGGCCGTCTCATCTGTTCAGGCGCCCAGCAGACTCGTCGGCTGCTACACCCTCCTCTTTTCAGCCCACGTGACGCTAGCTGTTGGGTTCTTTCCTTGGGATCCAGGAGGACACGAGGACGTAGCTGTCGTCCAAATTTATATTTTAGTTTCAAATTTATTTCCAATTTTAATCTTCAATAACAAAGGTAAGCCGAGATGTAAAAGGCTTAACCCTATGTTGCGTCAAATAGGTCCGTGGCAACTATCCAGCTCGAGGACGAGCTGGGTCTCCGAGGGCGGGGGAGATGTCATGGGCAGCCAACAGGCTGCCAGGCGCGGTTGTCCTAGTTGGGCCTTAAGCCCATTAGTGTTAATTAGTGTCTCTCTTAGTTATTTATCTATATTAGAGGAAATAGGAATAGTACCATATTGTCTAGGCACAAGAGGTGTTAGTCCTATGTACCCTTTATAATCAGCCCATGAGGCACAATAGAAATCAAGCAATGAATTATGAAGAAATAATTCTAGTCCCCCTCAACCTCTCAAGCTCTTGGCAAAGCATAAGGCCTAGTTATCCCAAATATCCACCACGTACATAACATATTATATTCTGCTAATGAATTCCCTTACAAATTGCCTGTGTAAGATATCACGACATTGAAATTATCTAATTCATCCTTTGACTTATCAATTCACAATTTTCTAGTAATCACTATACGGGTATGGATCATTTCAAGTCTTCAATTATAGACTGAAGCTTTGTTTTTCCTACAGTTGCCAACATCTTTTTTTCTTCATTTCAGCAGGGTCTTGATGGTAAGATATATGTGATTTCCAAGCATATACATACATAATGGGCCCACTATACACATTCTAACCCTCTACATGTTCTTTTCCTCATCCTACGACACAAAAGTAGCAACATGAGCTCCTGTTAAGTTTGTTGAAATGATCGAATATACGTCCAACAAGTAAAGTGACACCTGATAAAAAGTTACGCGATGTGTACACTCTGAGAGTACCATGTAATCTTATTAGCTGGTATTCTACACAAATATCAAAGAAAACATCGGTATAGTCATAAACCTGGGGTGTTATGAAACTTTTGCCCCAAAACATGGTGTTCTTTGAAACAAAAACCTGGTGCTTTGCATTACATATGCCCCAATACCTGAGGTTTTCTCACATTTACTCCGCCCTGTTCTGTATCAAGTCATGAAACTGAAAGGCTTGTCTGCATTTTGTGTGATTGGAGACAAAGCTAATGGTAATGTAGACCTTATTTCAAAACTTTCAAAGGTTAGATATAGGGGGATCCCATGTCTCCCTTTTTTATTTGATATTGCTGCACATGCCTAGCTTCATTGATTAATAGAGCTGAGGAACATTTTTTTTTATTAAAGGGATGATCCCTGAATTAATTGAAAATGGCTTGACTATCTTGCAATAGAAATATGAAATTTATTTTTTGCCTCTTTGAATAAATATCAGTGTTGGAAATCAATTTTCGTAAGAGTGAGCTGTTTTGTTTTGGAAATGTTGTTTAGAAGCAAGACAAGTATAATCATATTTTTTTTACTTGTTACTAGATCCTTTGCCTTGAGATATTTGGGCATTCCTATTCATGCAAATAGGATCAGAAGTGCTGATTAGAAACGTGTAGAAGATAAATCGGGAGGAGGCATGTCCTACTGAATGTTTGTTTTATTACCGCTCTATTATGCATGCTGTCTTTCTACAAATTACCAGTGGGAGTTCGGGAAAAGAATACAAGATTGATCTGTTTAGAAAAGAAGATTGTTATTGCATGCAGAACAAAGAAAATATGTTAGAGAAATTGTTTTGGAATTGTTTTAAGTAAAGGGTTGTGGCAACGTTTTTAAGGGGAATGGAAAGATATAGTGATCCATATATGGACATTTAGAAATGATGCTTGTTTAAAGGGCAAACTATTAACTGACCCCAGGTCCGAAGAATTGAAGGATGTGACAAGCATGAAGCAGATACGTGTCTTTTTGTGAAAAGCTGATGAGGATGGTGCCTGATGATAGAGTAATTCAAGCCTGTAAGTGGGTTATCTTTTCCCTGATCTTGGAATCTAATGGAAACTTAGCTCATCTTGGCACGTGAGTCCATGCCTCTGTTTTATTTCTATCTTTTTGAGCTGTTCTGGTAGTTAGGCTATGCTTTTAAGATGTTGTAGAGTCACCTGGTGGTTTTTATTAATAGTAGTTGAGAGGGGTATTCCACCTTTCTATCTCAAAAAAATAGCATCATTGTCCTTTTGTGCAGACAGCTCCATCTGATCTGATACTGGGATAAAGCATATTGGAATTCCTCATGCTAAGAACTTCATGGGCCTCATTGTACACCCAGTTAGTACTTATAGGTTGTTTTGTTCTCTAACAAATGTGTAGGCATGCCTTTTGCTTAATCTTCCCTTTTTATCTGCTCTTCATTTTTGCAAGCTAAAAAAGGCTGCATTAAGTGGAGAGAGTGTTCATGGAAATGTTTATCACTTCAAATGCCCTATTAGCCTATAATGGCCGATGAAGTGTTACTGTTAAGGCGGTAATTCAAGGAAAATCAACATTCGCAGACTAAATGCCAGCTCAACAACTCGTTTGCTTGTCAAGTTGCAAAGTGCACAAACCTTGAGTTTCAAATGGTGAACGGAGCAATTTTCTGTACCATGATCATGAACTGTGTTGAAACCAGTGGAGATTCATGTTGGCTTGTTCTCTGCTTTTAACTTTCTTTTCAGGGTGATGAGGAGTTACTAATATGGTCCATGAGTTGTTCAGCTGAGTCATCTGACTTGTGTTCTTGTAATTCGCAGTCATTCGATCTGTAATCTCTATAATAATTGGTTATAGTTTCCTTAAAGCAAAGACCGGAATGAATAAGAAAATTGAACAACGGCGAGGGCTGAGCAAGTGGCGGCCGGACCTGGAAGAAGAGTACGAAGAGTAAGAAGACCTACAACAAGACGACCAACTCTTGGTCTAGAGTTTTGGATGTGATCTTAACTCTTTGGCTGTTGCTGAAGTTGTGAGCCATTTGTTCTGTTCAACTTTGTTGACCTGGATTAGATAGGCATCGTAAACCCTGATGCTATTCAGGTAGAAGATTCTATGGGCAACATGGAAAGAGCACAACGCATGCGTGTTTGAGAAATCATAGCTGAGGTTCAAAATGGTGTCTTGCAAGAGCTCAAGATGTGGAGAGATGCGGGGTCGTCGAAGTTCAGAACGTTTTTGCAAGATGTAGCATCTTTCTTTCTTGGAGGGTCCCAAGACTGTTTTTATCTCTGCTCAAATGGAATGACACGCAAATCTTTTGCTTGTTTCATGATGTGAATCTTCCACAACTTCCATTATTTTCGTGGGGAAATTGATCGTCTGTCCTGCAGTTAGTTGCGCACCTACAAATATCCACGATGTGAGTGTTCTTCTCAGATAGCTTAAGGCGATGGTGATCACTCAATTTGGCCAATGCGGCTTAATTTTTTTCTCCCCCATATTATGATCTAACTTGCCATCATTTGGCAACGTATGCCAGGAGCTACGACGCTACTGTGTTGGTCGAAGGCAGTTTTGAAAAATCTGACCTGTTAGGGTACATCGTTCTTTTTTATTATTTTCCTCGTGCTTCACATGATAATAGATACTGATGACAAGATTTATCATTGTCAAAATTTTATATTTGTTGAATTGTTGCATATTTTACTAGTACCATTTAGACTGAATAAATAAACCTAATCTAACGGAGTGAAGAATCTAGGATCTACTTGTAACTTAGATCACATGCAATTGACTCAAGCCAGAGTCATAGAAGACGACCACTTGGGTTTATGATTGGTGGAAACGCTCGTCATCTGCCAAGGTTTGCCTAAACAAGGGACGCGATCCCTACTACTATTACCAGTAACCTGGGAACTATGAAAAGAAGGATCAAAGAGTCTTTTAGCACAAAAAACTCCCAACGCTGTTGCTCCTAGCAAAAATAAGGAAGAAGAAAAACCATAAGAATTCGTGGGTGCAAAGAGATTAGCAAAGCTCCTACCTTAGAGCTCTCCCATAAGTCCTATCACGTTTATTACGATGAGAACAAGACGCCTGTTTAGAACGTAGGCGGATGCCCCCCAACCCCCATTCGCCTCTGGCATCAAACTGTCCTAGAAATGTTCTCCGCTAAAGAAACATTAGTTTAACAGTTAATTTTATAAAATGCCGCGTATTATGATTTAAGTTGTATACAACCATATAAGTTTTGATACCTTATAATGCTCAGTATTATAGTGATATAGTTTCATAAAATTGCACTGCTAACTAATTTGAGTTGCTACTATAGCAAGATAGTAAAATGCTCAACTTAGGTGGCTAAGACTTTTATAATTTATGCATGACTTATATTTTTGCATATCTGAACAAAATTTTTAAATAAAACGAATGGTCAAATATAATTCCCAAAAGTTAACGGCGTCAAATATTAAAAATCGAAGAGAGTAACAAATTATATTTGTGCTAGGCAGGTACTATTCGCTGCATGAATTTATTATTTATATTTGAACAAAACTTTTAAATAAGACGAATGGTCAAACATAATTTCAAAAGTTAATGGCGTCAAATATTAAAAATCGAAGGAAGTAATAAATTATATTTGTGCTACACAGGTATTATTTGCTGCATGAATTTATTATTTTTGTTTCTCTAGTTCCGGATTGAATTTAGCCTCACATATTTATGTATAAACTTATTTGTTCTCCATAAGTGAGTTGGTTCACGCCGTGTATGTTCATGCATTTTCATTCTTGCCGGGTCACCCGGTTTTCGGAAAATACTTTGAACCGAGTGTCCGATCGAGAAGCAAAATCGGTTGCCGTGATGCAGTAAGCTTACTCCCTCTTTCTGTGTGGATGCACAATAACTTCTTTTGTTAATTTCCACAATAACTTATCTCTTTGGTCAGTGAGGGTAATACCCTGACACTTCTTTTGTAGCCAAATCCACTTATCTAGTTTATCACCGACCATGGATCCCCTAAATCTAAATTAAAGAATAGTGAAGCATAAAAAATGATTTGCGTTGGTATCCTACAGCAGTGCGCTGGCTATTCGTCGCCATGGACAAGTGGTTGTCGATGAATCCACAAAAAATATCTGCCCAGCTGTGCTATCTACGCTTGGGACACACAATCAAGAGTCAACAGTAATTTTGTACTCCCCGTCCCACTAAATGCACTTTTAACATTTAAATTTTATCTCATAAAAAATACACTCATAAAATTTGTTTTTCTCTCTAACCACTACTTATTCAAATTTTTTCCTGCCTTATTTCAATTCATATTTCACTCACAATTACCTCTCATTTAAAAAGGGTATCTAGTCTACTCTTTGTACTATAATAAAATAATTTCTGACTATAAACTTAGAATAACATAGACTTTACATGTTTATAGGCAAAATTTGGTTTATTTCAAGAAGGATGTTTTACCTCAGTAACATATCTTTTTAATTCTAGAGGTCTACTCTTTTCATCTTAAAATAAAAAAACTAGTAGTATTGGATGTAATGTATCCTGATATTCGTAGTACTAGGATGTGTCATAATTAGGTTTTTTAATTTTATGAGTAACAGGATACGTCATATTCAATAATAGATTTTTTTATTTTGAGATAAAAAATACTTATTATTGCACGGAGCAGTATCAAGCATATGCCATGTGTTGAGAGACTCATGACGAGGACCCTGTCTGTTTGCTCCTGTACCTGCGCAGCGCAGATCAAGCTGAATTTCCTCTCTTCCCAAACACTTATCGCTGTTGACCAGCACTTCGACCGGTACTAACAATTTTAGATGGTTACACAATTATCAACAAAAGTGCAATATTTACCTTTACGATGCAACACACTTTAACAATACTATTTTCAGGCATTTTATAATTTTCTAGTATAAATTACACAAGTGATATATGAAGTTGTAAGATAGATGTAATCTAATATACAAACTTACGAAATGTTGTATTGTGGCTAATCTTACTAAGGTGGAAACCAACGCCACGTATACACGTGATAACGTTACTAGGCATGTTATATTTGGAAATAACTATATGTACTTGATTCTATTTTTTTCTTACTACCTCCATCGAATTTATTGTTTTTAAAACCTTTTTATTTTATAATTTTAAAATAAATCTTTCAAAAATTTATTTTAAATCTGAATCTTTTGACTTATGCCACCACACCTGATATGATATGATAGCATTGTTATATCAGAGTGGTGGACATTAGAGTAGCGTGTTATATAATATTGTCACGCTATATGCTTTTGGCATAGTAGTATTGTCCTATTTGATCAAAAATTTCAGATTTGACAATACGTTTTTCAGTTCTTTAAATAAAAAATAAAAAGGTTTAAAATTTCGTACACGTCTCTATTTTAGGATAGAGGGGGTAGCTTTTATATGTTTTAACGTCCTTGTGTGCTTCATCTGTATAGACAGTTTCTTTTTCTGTATGATAGGGTGTTGACTAACCATGTATGCCTATGTGACATCCTAACTAACATAGTCAGTAAGATCGGTCACAGTGTGTTATTTTGGTCTTGGTTAGTACGCACTACACAAGTTCCTACACTGAAACATGTGTTTTATAAGTTTGGATATTAAATTACACACACCTTTTAAGACCCTCACCGAAACATGTGTTTTGTAAGTTTGAATATTAAATTACACACACCTTTTAAGACCCTCCTTTGATTTATATAAAACCATAGATAACTTGGAGGATTTCAATCCTATAGAAAAATTTTCTAAGAAGTTCTTTGAAACAAAAATTGGATTCTATTCTTTTCATTAAAATTCCTATAAAATGGATAATTCTATAGAGATTTTTGGAGAAAAATAAGCATAAGATTTTACATCATGTTTTCTTCTTCCTAGGCCTCTAAGGACCAGTTTGGTTGGTACCTTGAGTAATATGCCTGAGAAAAAAATGGTGCTATAAAATGAACAATTTTATAGAGATTTTTTGAGGAAAAAAAGCATGGGGTTTTATACCATGTTTTCTTCTTTATATAATTCTAGGGTCATGTTTTGTTGGTACCGGAGTAATATGGGTGAGAAAAACTGGTGCCTAAAACTTTTCTGAAATTCTGATATTTTTGAACTGACGAGGCATCCCTGAGTTTGTTTTGTTTGGTTGAAGGACTGAAACTAAACATGTCTGATAAAAATCAGTAATCACAACAGACACCCTTTATGGTAGAGATAAATTTATGATAGAGATAAATTTTTGTTGTGTTGAGTAAAAACATTGATTAGTGCGATCAACCCTTTCAATGCCATTCTTTTCTGATCCTCGATCTATTCCTCCATCAACGGTCTTCTCTTGCTTGGGATTCGCTGGCCGTCGACGAGCTAAAGCTCGCGTGCGTGCGCTAGGGTTCGTGCTGCAGATCGAGGGCCGGTGGCTTGGAGCCTTGGACTAGCTGCGTTCATTCAGGTTCCAAACTGGTAATCTATACGCAAACTCTGAAATTCTGATGAATTGCTCCAATAACAAGTCCACGGGAAAATCTTATACTCTCTCGTTTCAAAATAAATCAACTTATAAAGTTTAAACTTTATCTTAAAATAGAATAATTCATATATTCTTACTTACCTCCTCAGTCCATAAATCGAAAAATTTTGTTCCTCAATACTTCTTATCTACTTACCAAATTTTTTAATAATAAAAAATATTTTGATCTTTTTTATTCTTCTTAACTTTACCTTGAAATTTTAGAAGTTCGTTTTTTTATAGAGGGAATAGTATTTATTCTAGTGTAGAACCGGCCTTCCGATCGAACTCAACCCTCCGGTCGACGTTGAACCGCCTCCCGACGGTGAAGCCGCCGTCGACGACGAGGTTGTGCCCTGTCACGTACTTGGCCTCGTCGGACGCCAGGTACACCGCCGCCCTCGCGATGTCCTCCGCCTCCAGCATCGTGCCTTCCAGCTCGTTCATGTCCTTCTCAATGATCCGCTTCACCTCCTCGTCGGTCGCCCACGGGTACACGGCGCTGAACCCGCGCATCGCCAGCGGCGTCGGGATGCCGTGCGGCGAGATGGCGTTCACCCGCACGCCGTGGCGCGCCAGCTCCCCGGCTGCGGACCGCACCATGCCGAGTGCCGCCGCCTTGGAGACGCTGTACGCGTGTGGCACCTCGCTGCCGACCACGCCCGCCGCGCTCGCCGTGACGAGGATAGAGCCGCTGCAGCGGGGCACCATCACGCGCGCGGCGTGCTTGACGCCGGCGACCACCGCGCGTGCGTTCACCGCCATGACGCGGTCGAAGTCGGCGAAGTCGAGGGAGCCGAGGGGCGCGAGGCAGGAGCCCGGGATCCCGGCGTTGTTGTACATGACGTCGAGGCGGCCGTGGCGCGCCACGGCGAGGTCGACGGCCGCCGCGACCTGCGCCTCGTCGGCAACATCGCAGCGGGTGTAGGCCGCGTCCGGGCCGAGCTCGGCAGCGACGGCGCGGTCGAGGTCGTCCTGGACGTCGGCGACGATGACCTTGGCGCCATTACATATGAATTCCTTGGCCGTCGCCGCGCCGATGCCGCTGGCGCCGCCGGTGATGACGGCCACCTTTCCAGCCAACCTACACCAACATACCGTATCCGTATCTCATCGCAAGCTCACATGTTCTTTTTTTTTTCTATTGAGTATTCTAAAAAAAATCTTGAATCAAATCCGTCGATGGAATACATTGCCTACAAGCCTCATGGCAGATACCGAGAATATAAAACATTTCCGTTATTTTAAAAAGACTATAGTACTTATGTAATAGCTTAATAATCTCCTAGAGGGGAAAAACTCTTTAAACAAGCATATAAACGGAACACCATCATGGATGTGCATGGGTTAGACAAAAACCTTTCCGATCTTGACATGGTGGAGAAGCGGCTGATGAACCCAGTAAACATCGACCCAGCTCTGTTCTTGCCCCCGCGACAAAACACAAACACCTCATCGATCATGCACCACTTATACATACGCCGTTTTATATATGCTCCTTACCATAGTTCTTATCATTAATAAAAAGAAAATTTGACATCGAAATACCTTTTTTTAACTGCCATAGAAAAAAATCTCTACTTGTATATGAAAGACATCTATTGCTGCAAATCAATCCATCTTTCTTCTTTTTCTTAGTATATTTAGGTATAAAAGATATTGAAATTTTGAATTCTTTTTTACTTCATTTTGTCTAATGCAGATAAGACAAGAGTTTTTTAGCATATTTGTTTTAATAATATAGAATATATACAAAGATTTTATATTTAAATCAATTTATATATCAAGTATATTGCATATACAGATAAATGGGAGGATAAGGTATGGAGGCCTATCCTCCATATAAGATGAAAGGATAAAAGAAAAGAAAAATTCAAATAGTTAATTAAGTTCAGAATGGTATTGTCGGAGGACGAAGCCTCGACGGCGGGAAGTCGGGAGACCCCCCTCTTGAGGTTCGGCCAGGGGAGCTGTTTCTCAGGTGTACGAGGCGTTGGAGAAGACGAGAAAACAAAGGCACACAGAGGAGGCGAGAGGATTTATGCAGGTTCGGGCCGCCGGAGCGTAATACCCTACGTCCTGTGTGTATGCTATGTGGGAGAATGTGTATGGTTGTGTTACAAGGTGTACCCGGGGAGCTCGGAAGCGTAACCGGGAGACTCGGAGAAGAAGAACAGTAAAGGTTGCCTTGTTGTCTATTGCTCGAGCTTGAGCTGCCCTCGGTCCGGTGGCTTGGATCCTCCTTTATCGATTAGGGGAGTCCACAGTGCCAGAATACAGAGAGAGAGTTTTTCCGGCGAGCTCTCCTGTGCACACGTCTGCCTACGACGCCCATGCCGGAGCTGTTGCTGCTGTGGGCGGCTGGAGCACACGCATGCCAGCAGCCCCTGTTGCGCCACGCCTGGAGGAGCCCCTGTCGGGTGCTGCGGGCGGCTGGTCTGGTCGGCTGGTTGCCACACACGCCCGGAGGCGGCGCCTCCGGGCACGGGCGACACTCGCCCGGGGCCGGAGGAGGCGCTCCCGGACGGCCCGCTCCCGGGCGGCACTCGCCCGGGACCGAAGGCGGCGCTCCCGCTCTCGGGCGACGCGCGCCCAGGGCCGGAGGGGGCGCTCCCGGACGACATGCGGCGCGTCCGGGCGCGGGGACGAGCACCCGGGGCCGCGGGCGACGCATCCGGGTACGGACGACCGGCGGGGGACATGGCCTCCCTGCCGGCCGTCGGTCGTGCAGGATATGCCCCCCCCGGAGGAGCCGATGTGGCCGGAGATCCACGCGTCCCCGCAGGCTGTGGGACCCCCAGTCCCATTTCGCCGACAGTGGCCCCTGGCCCTGCTGCTCGGTCGGGATCCACTCCGGCCAGGAACAGGGCCATGTCTTGAAGAAATGAGGGGACGCTGGGTCCTCCTGGTTCGTCATGTACTGACGTAGCTTGACGATTTGTTGTCTTAGATGCGATACGTACCCGGCACCCGGGCTGAAAACATGGAACGAAGTGTTGAGGAAGGCCGGCGGCAGCGGTCGCGATGGCGCTGCGGCAGCTTGCCGCCCGTACTGTCGCCACCGAGTTCTTCGGGTAGATCGGCCCGGCAAGCCCTTGCCGCCCGTACTGTCGCCACCGAGTTCTTCGGGTAGATCGGCCCGGCAAGCCGAGGCGATCGGCTCTCGGAGCCGCACTTCGGGGCCGAGGCGATCGGGGGCAGTCGGCACCGGGGCCATTGGCAGTCGGCACTGGGGCAGCCGGCACCCGAGCAGTCGGCATCGGCTCTGGGGCCGTCGGCAGTCGGCACTAGGGCAGCCGGCACCCGAGCAGTCGGCATCGGCTCTGGGGCCGTCGGCAGTCGGCACTAGGGCGGCCGGCACCCGAGCAGTCGGCATCGGCTCTGGGGCCGTCGGCAGTCGGCACTAGGGCGGCCGGCACCCGAGCAGTCGGCATCGGCTCTGGGGCCGTCGGCAGTCGGCACTAGGGCGGCCGGCACCCGAGCAGTCGGCATCGGCTCTGGGGCCGTCGGCAGTCGGCACTAGGGCAGCCGGCACCCGAGCAGTCGGCACCGGCTCTGGGGCCATCGGCAGTCGGCACTGGAGCAGCCGGCATCGGCCCCAGAGCAATCGGCACCCGGGAGCAGTCCAGTCGGGATTCAGCATCCAGGTCCGGGGCGACCGGCGCCCGGGACCGAGGGATGCTTGTCCGTAGTTCGCGAGGAAAACGCGGGAGGCCGTGGTCGAGTCCGCTGCCCGGAGGCAGGGTTCTTCGACCGCGGCGATCATCTCCTAGAGCTGACGCTTGGCGAAGAGGTTGAGGGAGACACTGGTTTCCTTCTGACGCTATGCGCGGCCATCTTTGGGGCTCGGGGGCCCTCCATGCCCCCGAGTGCTCTCCCTCTGAAGAAGTGCGCCGGTGACCGCGCCCCGTGCGACCCGGGTCTCGCTCGTGCTTGCGCTCCGGTTTTGCCTGTCTTGTACAAGAGAGACATTTGCATATGTATGTGATTATGTTTCTACTTTGTACCTTGGTTTATTATGTTGTTCGGAGGTCGCTGGTGTTCGGGAGAGGAGCTCAGACTCGCCTCCCTCGCGAGCCTCAAGGCCGGGAAACGGCATGCGATCGGGACCCGGGGGCCCCGGCCAGCGCTAAGGATATGTATCCGGTAATCTTTGTGGATGCTGTCGTTTTCTCCGGTGGGGGCGTGAAGACGGCGAGGAGGAGGTCCTGCTGGCGAGATTAGAGGCCTCGTGTCCGGGAGCGCCGAATACTGGGCGCAATCTCGACAGCGGGAGCCGACAATCGTGAACAACCGCCGGGCCCGAGGCCCTTAGCCTGGTCTCGGCACAGCCGCCTGCCCCGGGTGCTCGGTCCGCGACGGCTGCGAGGGGCCCGGGGATGAGTCCGGCGGGACGGTCCAGTCCGTAGTTCCGACCCCTCCTGTCTTCCGGGTCCGGGGGCCCTTCGTGCCCCCGGGCGCCTGTGGCCCTGGCCGCGGGAACATGCTTGACCGGCAGGCCGGGCTCCGCAGCCCGCGTCGGGGTTCGGAAAGCCTGCCTAAAATCTGTCGGGGATCGGTGTAATCTGCACTCGATGAATTGTGAGAGTATCTGGCTCGCTTTCTTGCCCACTCCATGCTACGAATCGTGGCGTCGATCATCTCCCGAACGGGCCCTCAGAGCCGCGACCGCGCGGAGGAAAAGATCACGCATAACCATTTCACCCCCTACCTCCGGAAAGAACCGACCCCGAAGCTAGCCAGGTAAGGCGCCGGAGTCGCGGGGACCCGGGGCGCCTCCCGGAGGGCGCCCTTAGGTCCCCCCCAGCTCGACAACGTCTTGAACCTAGCACGTCGGGATGCGGTTACTCGTCAGTAGGGAACTGATGATAATGCGCGAACCCCAACTGTCGCACGGGCGCGGCCCGATTACGCCCCCAAAGGAACGAGACAGCTACGAGCGCAACACATGGAAACAGACAAAAAGGACGACACCGGGAAAGATATTCAAAAGCTAAATACGAAGGCGAATATATATGGGGGCCCCCGGCCAGCGCCGAGATTTGGAAGAAAACCGGCGCTGGCCCAAGCTTCCCGTAACTTACAGGGTATGCTTATGGATAAAACTTGCGAAGATGTTCGATATTCCAGGGATTGGGAAGCGGGGTCCCATCCTCCTGGCCCAGTCTTACCGAGCCCGGTCGGGAGACACCGATCACCAGGAAGGGGCCTTCCCACATGGGGGAGAGCTTATTCTTTCCGGCACGTGTAAGGGCACGGCGGAGGACTAGGTCCCCGACCTGGAGTGATCGAGCCCGAACCTTGCGCTGGTGATAGCGTCTAAGGCTTTGCTGGTAACGGGCGACTCGGAGCGAGGCGCGTCGTCTTCGTTCCTCGAGGAAGTCGAGGTTGTCGAGCTGCATGTCGTCGTGGTCGATGTTGTCGCTGTAGCGCTGTACTCGGGGGGAGCCGAAGGTGAGTTCTGACGGCAGAACGGCCTCGGCCCCGTATACCAGGAAGAACGGGGTCTCCCCGGTCGCCCGGCTCGGTGTGGTACGATTGGCCCACAAGACCGCTGGGAGCTCGTCGATCCACTTGACGCCGTGTTTCTTGAGGTCGTTGTAGGACCTTGTCTTGAGGCCCCGTAGGATCTCAGCGTTTGCCCTCTCGGCCTGCCCATTGCTGGCAGGGTGGGCAGGGGAGGCGAAGCAGAGCTTGATGCCGATGTCGGAGCAGTATTCGCCGAAGAGCTCGCTCGTGAACTGCGTGCCGTTGTCGGTGATAATGCGGTTGGGGATCCCGAAGCGGCTGGTGATTCCCCGGATGAACTTGAGCGCTGAGTGCTTGTCGATGTCGATTACGGGGAACGCCTCCGGCCACTTCGTGAACTTGTCGATGGCGACATACAGATGCCGATGACCCCCGACTGCCCGGGGAAAGGGGCCGAGGATATCGAGTCCCCAGACCGCGAAAGGCCAGGACAGGGGGATCATCTGGAGTGCTTGCGCCGGCTGGTGGCTCTGTTTGGCATGAAACTGGCACGCGCGGCAGCGTGGACGAGGTCGAACGCGTCCTGCAAGGCCGTGGGCCAGTAAAATCCCTGCCGGAAAGCCTTACCGACCAGCGATCGAAATGCGGCGTGACTGCCACACTCCCCTTCGTGGATGTCGGCGAGGATCTCGACTCCGGAGCCGCGCGGAACGCACTTGAGAAGGACGCTGTTGGCGCCACGCCGGTAGAGGTCCCCTTCTACCAGGACATAGCGCTTGGACAAGCGAGCGATCCTTTCTGCTTCCACGTCGTCTTCGGGGAGATGTGCTCGGAGAAGATATGCCCGGATTTCGTCCATCCAGGAAGGCGCGCTGGGTCCGGCCGCGAGGACCAAATCCTGGGGCCGGGAGCGCGTGTCAGGCTCAGGCCCGGGCTCAGGGGTTGAGCCTGAGGTCGCGGATAAGCACGCCGAGGAGGTCTCGAGGGCTTCCTGGAAAATCCCCGAGGGGACAGGCGCCCGCGAGGAAGCCAGTCTTGAGAGCTCGTCGGCGGCTAGGTTGCGGCTGCGAGGGACGTGGCGAAGCGTGAGGTCGTCGAAACGGCGCTCAAGCCTCCGCACTTCGTCCACGTATGCGGCCAATTGGGGGTCCAGGGTCTGGTACTCCCCGGACACCTGGTTGATGACGAGCTCGGAGTCGCCTTGCGCGCATAGCCGTCGCACCCCGAGGGCGATCGCGGCCCGGAGGCCGGCGAGAAGGCCCTCGTACTCAGCCATGTTGTTGGTGGCCCCGAAGTTGAGGTGGACGACGAAGCGGAACTCGTCCCCGGCGGGCGATACGAGGACGATCCCGGCCCCGGCGCTGGGGCGGCAAGCCCGCCGGGCGCAGGAGCCGTCGAAGTTCATTATCCAGTGGAGGCGCAAGTCAGGCGGCAGCTCGGGGGCCGGGAATCCGGCGTCCAGCACAGGGTCCGGCTCGGGCCCCGGGGTCCATTCCGCTAGAAAATCCGCCAGGACTTGGCTTTTGATGGCGTTGCGCGCTTTGAAGTGGAGGTCGAACTCAGCGAGCTCGACCGCCCACTTAGCGACGCGGCCTGTTCCCTCCCGGTTATGCAATATCTGCCCGAGGGGGAAGGATGTGACTACGAATACCTTGTGCGCCTGGAAGTAGTGGCGAAGTTTCCTGGACGCGATGAGGACAGCGTAGAGCATCTTTTGCGCCTGGGGATAGCGCGATTTGGCGTCACGGAGTACCTCGCTGATGAAGTACACCGGCTTCTGTTGTGTGTTTCCCGAAGCCGGCCCGACAAGGGCCGGGGGTCCGGGCTCAGCTCCCCCGGGAGGGAGCGAGCTCTCGCCTATGGAATAGGTATGGAGCTGGACATTGGGGCCCCCGGGTGCAATGTTGGGACGGTCCCGGGCGCCGCGTCCCCGGGCTCGCCCCTGCCTTGGCGAGGCTGCCCAGGTTCGGGCTCCACGGTGGCGGGCCCGGGAGGTAAATCCCGGGTCGCGCGCCTGCTTGGCAAGGGGCGCTCGACGACGAGCGCCGCGCTTACCACCTGCGGGGTTGCCGCGATGTAGAGCAACAAAGGCTCGTCTGGTGCCGGTGCTACGAGGACAGGGGGCGTAGTCAGGTACCTCTTGAGCTCATCAAGGGCTTGATCCGCCTCATCCGTCCAGGTGAACTGCCCGGATTTCTTAAGAAGCTTGAATAGGGGGAGGGCACGCTCCCCGAGCCTGGAGATGAAACGGCCGAGTGCGGCCACGCACCCGGTCAGCTTCTGGGCCTCCCGTAGCCTCGTCGGGGGGCGTATGCGATCGATTGCTGCTATCTTCTCCGGGTTCGCCTCGATGCCGCGGCTGGACACGAGGAACCCGAGGAGCTTGCCGGCCGGGACCCCGAAGACGCACTTGTCCGGGTTCAGCTTCATCCTTGTGCATCGAAGGTTACTAAACGTCTCGGCCAGATCATGGAGTAGAGTGGCGCGGTCGCGCGACTTCAGCACCAAATCGTCGACGTAGGCCTCCATGTTGCGACCTAGCTGCGATTCAAATGTTACACGGACAGCCCGCTGGAAGGTGGAACAAGCATTTTTTAACCCGAAAGGCATGCACATATAACAAAAGGCCCCCTGGGGGGTAATAAAAGAAGTTTTTTCCTCATCCTCCTCTGCCATGCGGATCTGATGGTATCCTGCATAAGCGTCAAGGAAGCACAAGAGGTCGCACCCCGCGGTGGAGTCGACTATCTGGTCTATGCGAGGCAGAGGGAATGGATCTTTGGGGCAAGCCTTGTTGAGGTCGGTGTAGTCTATGCACATTCGCAGCTTCCCGTTGGATTTGGGGACGACGACTGGGTTGGCCAGCCATTCCGGGTGGACGACCTCACGGATGAAGCCGGCCGCGAGAAGTTTGTCGATCTCCTCACGGACGAAGGCCTGGCGCTCTGGGGCCTGTCGTCGTACCTTCTGCCGCACCGGGCGCGAGCCCTCGCGGATGGCCAAGCGGTGCTCAATCACCCCCCTGGGGACCCCGGGCATGTCCGACGGTTGCCAGGCGAAGACGTCGGTGTTTGCCCGGAGGAAGGCGATGAGCGCGCTTTCCTATTTGTCGTCCAGCGAACCGCCAACCTTGACGGTCCGGGACGGGTCGTCACCAAGGACTACCTCCTTGACTAGCTCTGCATCGGTGGCGACGATGCGCGGCTTGGGGGCGCGGCGTAGCGAAGGCCCCGCGCCCCTTGCCGCGTCAGGAGCTGCGGGGGCGATGTCGGCCGCGCGCTGCTCGGCGCACGAGAGGGCGGCTTTTACGTCCCCAAGGACTGTGATCGGGCCCGAGGGGCCTGGGAGCTTCATGGTTAGGTACGCGTAGTGCGTAACAGCCATAAACTTCACCAACGCGGGGCGTCCAAGGACCGCGTTGTACGGGAGGTTGCACTCGGCAACGTCGAAAATGATGTGCTCGGTGCGGAAGTTGCCACGGTCACCGAAGGTGACGGGCAAAGAGACCTGCCCGAGGGGCCAAGCGAGGCCCTTCGTAATCCCAACGATGGGCGACGAGGGCGAGAGATTCATCCCTGGGGCCTTGATCTTCTCAAAGACCTCGGGGGAAAGGATGTTGAGGGCGGCGCCCCCGTCGACGAGGACGCGGCCCACCTTTATGTTGCATATGGTGGGGGAGACCGCGAGGGCAAGCTGTCCCTCCCCAGGTACTCGGGCTGGATGGTCCGCGGGGCCGAAGGTGATCGTACTGCCCGACCACTTCAGCCTCCGGGACGCCGCCGGCCCCGGGGTTGCGGCTAACAGCTCGCGCTTCATGGCCTTGAAGCCACGGCGCGAGGAGTGAGCATGTGCCCCGCCGTCGAGGGTGGCGATGACATTCTCGGGTTCTTGGAACTCGAGAGGCTGCTCTGGATTGGGAGCGGGCTTGTCCTGCTGCCGCTCCAACTGGAACTTCTTAGTGCGCTCGGCCAGGTTGTGGACGGCGCGGCACTCGGTGAGGTCGTGGCGGTCCGTCTCGTGGACGGAGCACCACTTCCGGCCCGCAGCCGGTGGCGCACGCTCAGCCTTCTGCCGCTTGCCGCCGTAGTCGTCTTGGCGAGCGGCGCGGCTCCGGGGGCCGCCGGACGCCGCCAAGGCGAAGTTTTCGGCGACCTCCTTGCCCTTCTGGCGCTTCCGCCTGTCCCGCCGCGCCGCGGAACGTGAGGCCTCGGCCTCTTCCGCCGGGCCCTCGGCGAGGATCTCAGGACGAGGCTTGTTCCACGCCCGGGCTTCCTCCTTGCGGGCGCAGTGGTCGGCAAGACTGAACAGTTCCGCCGTGGTTTGGACGTCGCGGGTGCCCATCTTTTCGAGCATGCGCTGGTCGCGCACGCCCGAACGAAACGCGTGGATAACCGCGTGGGGGGCGATGTGAGGGATTGTGTTGCGTACCTGGCTGAAACGCTGTAGGAAGTGCCTCAGCGCCTCACCCCTACTCTGACGTAGAGCGTGGAGGTCCGCTTCTGTCCCAGGGCGCGGGAAGGTGCCCTGGAAATTTGCCACAAACTGGTGGCAAAGGTTCTCCCACGAGCGGATGGATCCCTCGGGGAGGCTCATCATCCAGGAGCGAGCCTGGGCCTTGAGGGCGACGGGGAAATAGTTTACCATCACTGTCTCGTCCCCGCCCGCCGCACGGATGGCGGTGGCGTATATTTGCAAGAACTCCGTGGGATCCACGGAGCCATCGTACTTCTCCGGCAAGTTGGGCCGGAACATAGCCGGCCAGCGAACCTGCCGCAGGCCTGGGGAGAGCGCCAGGCAACCCGAGCAGCCGTACTGGGTGGGCTCTGGCGACGAGTAGCGGTTTCCCACTAGTGGTTCGGAGCTGGAGGCCGGGGCCTCGGAATGCCTGGCGGCGTCCTTGCGCTGCGCGCGTTGGCGCTCCATTGTGACCCGGGCGTCCTCGTGGGCCCGGGCCTGGTCGAGCCGGTTACGGAGGTCGCCCGTGCCCCGGGATTTGTTCTGGCCCGGGGGGGTCGGCCGACTCGCGCTAGAGGTCGCGCGGTCGGAGGTCCCAGCGCTTGTATGGCTGCCGGCGGTGACCCGGCGGTGGGCGGTGCCTACCAAGTCGGCGATCTCGTTAATCCATCGCCGCCCCCGGCCTCCATCCCCAGCAAATGCCGGGGGGTGGCGCAGGAGGGCTTCCGCCGCCAAGAGGGCTTCCTGCGGTGTCGCCGAATGGAAGTGGAGGCCGCGACGTGCCTTGGGGCGGCGCCTTTGCTCGCGCCGTATGGATGAGGCGGCGGCGGACCCGGCGGGGCACTTGCCGGCCCCCTCCGCGAGGGAAGGGGCCGAGGCCGCACTACCAGGCCGCCGTGGGGCGCGCTTTGCCCGCCGGGTACGCGCCGTGCGCCCCCAGGAAGGCGAAGAGGGAGAAGGTGGCGGGCTTGCCTCTGGGCTAACGTTGCCCAGAAGGGTGTAGTCGCCGGACTCCTCGTCGGAATCCCGCGGACGATGGCCTCCAGCCATGAAGGGCGTCGGTGTCGGGAACGTCGGCGTCCCACCTGAGGAAGAAAACTCCCCCTACCTGGCGCGCCAGCTGTCGGAGGACGAAGCCTCGACGGCGGGAAGTCGGGAGACCCCCCTCTTGAGGTTCGGCCAGGGGAGCTGTTTCTCAGGTGTACGAGGCGTTGGAGAAGACGAGAAAACAAAGGCACACAGAGGAGGCGAGAGGATTTATGCAGGTTCGGGCCGCCGGAGCGTAATACCCTACGTCCTGTGTGTATGCTATGTGGGAGAATGTGTATGGTTGTGTTACAAGGTGTACCCGGGGAGCTCGGAAGCGTAACCGGGAGACTCGGAGAAGAAGAACAGTAAAGGTTGCCTTGTTGTCTATTGCTCGAGCTTGAGCTGCCCTCGGTCCGGTGGCTTGGATCCTCCTTTATCGATTAGGGGAGTCCACAGTGCCAGAATACAGAGAGAGAGTTTTTCCGGCGAGCTCTCCTGTGCACACGTCTGCCTACGACGCCCATGCCGGAGCTGTTGCTGCTGTGGGCGGCTGGAGCACACGCATGCCAGCAGCCCCTGTTGCGCCACGCCTGGAGGAGCCCCTGTCGGGTGCTGCGGGCGGCTGGTCTGGTCGGCTGGTTGCCACACACGCCCGGAGGCGGCGCCTCCGGGCACGGGCGACACTCGCCCGGGGCCGGAGGAGGCGCTCCCGGACGGCCCGCTCCCGGGCGGCACTCGCCCGGGACCGAAGGCGGCGCTCCCGCTCTCGGGCGACGCGCGCCCAGGGCCGGAGGGGGCGCTCCCGGACGACATGCGGCGCGTCCGGGCGCGGGGACGAGCACCCGGGGCCGCGGGCGACGCATCCGGGTACGGACGACCGGCGGGGGACATGGCCTCCCTGCCGGCCGTCGGTCGTGCAGGATATGCCCCCCCCGGAGGAGCCGATGTGGCCGGAGATCCACGCGTCCCCGCAGGCTGTGGGACCCCCAGTCCCATTTCGCCGACAGGTATTCTATAATTAAACACAAAGGTACATGAAAGTCTCATATCACGAGTTAATAACAAAATACACAGCAAAGGAGAAGAGATGTGTAGAGATTAATTAGCGGACGCATGCAATTCACAGACCTCTGAATGAGGTGAATGGCGGTGTGCATCATGCCTCCTCTTCGATCTCCTCTCTCCTTCCCTCCAGCTAAGTGCTGATTAATCAGGTATTCATGTGTGGTGTGTGTATTGATCGATCAGTGGTGGTGATATGATGAGCGGTGCCATGGCCTACTGAGGTCCTTAAAAAGGACGCATCCCGGTCCCCTCGTGATTCGCGTGTCCACAGTACTCCCTCCGTTCCTATAAAAAGTATGAAGTAGGTTCATGTAAAAAATACTCCGAGTCTGTTTAGCAGGGCTTTAGCTCTTAAATTTTAACTGTAGAGTAGAGCTATCGAGCGACCTAAATCCTGTTGCATCACTCTAATGTATTTTTTCAGATTATTTCAGCATGCTCCACTCCATATTTTAATGGAGTTAAACTATTTAGTTAGACTCTGACTAAAAAAGATGGATCTAGAAGTTAGAGGTCTACTAAACAGACTCTTAGCTTTTTATTCGACTTCTTATGTTATAGTTTGACCATTAATCTCTTTAGTACTTCCATCGTCTCCAAAAGACTAAAGTAGTTTTAGGCCTGTTTGGTAGGGATCCAACTCTTAAATTCTATCTGTGGAGTGAAACTATGGAGCTACCTGAACCCCGCTCCACCTCTCTAGTTCATTTTTCATATCACTTTAGCCAACTCTACTCTATTTTGTGGTGCAACTAAGAGTCTATTTGGTACAGCTCCTACTTCGAGGGCGAAGTGGAGCTGAGAAGCAGCCGAAATGCTACTCCACTCTTAAAGTGTAATTTTTAGAAGCGAAGTGGCAGCTTTACTTTATATTATCTAGAATCTCGAAAGTGTTTGGCACAATTCCAGCTTCACAAGATAAGAATCTCAGAGTTGGAGCTATACCAAATAGGTCTTAAACCGTTTGATTGGGCTCCAGCTCCAGATAAGGTGGATATGGGAGCTAGAGCACTGCCAAACAGGGCTTAGTCTAAGAATTTGTCCCCACAAAGATTGTGTATTTAGAGTAGATCTATTAGACCTCTTTAATACTATTTTATTATTTTAACCATCCAACCAGTAGAACTCTTTCTTCCTCCTCGTTTTCTCTCTCCTCTTTGTTTTCCGCATTAATTAAAAGCATATTAGTCTTTTAATTTTTTGCTTAATGTCTCTTTAACTAACAAAAACCATACTCTTTTACGGACGGATGGAGTAGTATATTATTAACAACTATAAAATTAATAATATCAAATAAAATATTTTTAAATACAAATATAATGATACAACATACATAATACTAAACACATATATTTTTAATTTAATTATCAGTCAAAATTTTTATATATTAGCAATACGAAAAATAAGAACATACAAATAAGAGAGTCCTATCACGTTTATTGCGATGAGAACAAGACGCCTGTTTAGAACGTAGGCGGATGCCCCCCACCCCCCATTCGCCTCTGGCATCAAACTGTCCTATAAATGTTCTCCGTTAAACAAACCTTAGTTTAACGGTCAATTTTATAAAATGTCATGTATTATGATTTAAGTTGTACACAACCACGTAAGTTTTGACACCACATAATGCTCGATATTATAGTGATATAGTTTCATAAAATTGTACTGCTAACTAATTTGAGTTGCTACGATAGCGAGATAGTAAAATGCTCAAACTTAGGTGGTTAAGACTTTTATGCGATGAATCAAAAAATTTATTGATTTAAGTTTTAATTTTAGAATTCACTAGCAAAATACCATACTTCGTTATGGGATTGAAAGGAAAATCATACTGCATGTTCCTATGATGAAAGTCAATTTTTTTCTAGTCAATAACTATATGATTTACATGGGAATGTATCCTATGATGAAGGGCATCGCTCAGACGTCCACTTCAACGGACAAAAAACCAAGTTGACGCACGAGAATCAGATATATACGAGTAGACGCACGGAGAGTACTTAAAAAATTGATAGAAACAACTTTAGTTTTTATAATAAATAAAAATTTGTGAGATACAACATGAAAATCGGATGACCTAGCAAAATCTAGTATCGGATGACATAGTAGTGACGATGTACCGAAATTTTAGCGGAAACAAGTTTAATATGATCGATAAAGAATAATTGATTAATGGTGTAGTTCTTATGAAACTCTAGAATCATAATATTTAGGATTATATGTGTAATTTAAAACTTTAATATGTAGGGTTATGTAAATTTTACTCTCACCGCTACTGAATGATGTGTTGACTTGTTTCCAAAGTTCAGAATGAGAATCACATGCTTAGCTGGAGGGATGGGGTAGCCGTGTATTTTGGCCCATTGATGAGGGTGTGCAAATGGGACCAGTGAAACGCGGCCCATTACTAGTGGGCTCTCTCCGGTACGCTGCAGAAAAGGAAAGCCTAACGAACCATGCAACCAAGGTGAAAACGGTTTGGATAATATCCGCTTACCGACCGAAAATTCGGATACGGATAGAATCGGTCGGATAATTTTTGGATAATCTCGGATTCGGATACGAAAATGGATAATTTTTTTTAGATACGGATACGAATATGGTAAAAGCATTATCCGGCGGATTTCGAATTCGGTCGGAAATTATTCAGAAAAATTTTCAGATATCCGCAACACCCATTAGATTTACTAGTACCACAGTCTCTCTTAGATCTCAGTCTCTATTCTTCACAGAACCACATTGACGTTGACGCGACGACGCCGCTCCCAGCGCCAGCCGCCACCGGACCTCGCGGCCGCCGGTGCCATCCCTCGCTCCCGCGGCCGCCACCGGACCCCGCGGCCGCCGCCGCAGCCAAACCCCGAGCCCCCGCGGCTGCCTCCCCCTTCGGGCCCAGCGCCCCCATCGGCCTCCGCCGCCGCCCGGCCTCGCGCTCCCCGCGGCCACCGCCGCCGCCGAACCCCGTGGCTGCCGGCGCCATCCCTCGCGCCCACGACCACCGCTGCCGCCGGGCCCCGAGCCCCCGCGCCCGCCTCCCCCGTCGGCCCCGCGCCCCCCATCGGCCTCCGCCGTCGCCCCGGCCTCGCGCCCCCCGCGGCCACCGCCCGCCGCCGGACCCGCGCCGCGGCGCCATCCCTCGCGCCCGCGGGGCGCCACCGGGCCGGGCCCCGAGCCCCCGCGCCCGCCTCCCCCGTCGCCCGCGCCGCCGCCCGGCCTCCAGTCCCCGGTCCTCCAGTATTGCTATATTGATAAACTGAAATTTGTTGTATATATTGTTTAGCTAAAAATTTGGAAATATTGATATATTGTTTTACAAAAAATAATAGGTTGTCTCTCTTCGTTGTTTTCTAAAGTTCAGTTTGAGGGGTTTTTATATTCGAATAAATATTCGTTACCGTATTCGTTTCGATTCGTATTCGCTCCGTATCTGTATCCGGTAATATTCGATTCCGTTTTCGTATCCAAGGTTTCCGATTCCGAAAAAAATATAAAAACGAATATGGTATAGCTAGTTTCCGACCGTTTCCGATCCGTTTTCACCCCTACAACCAACTCACCAGCCTACTTAAGAAGGCCAAGCAGCTTCAGAAAATATATTTTTCACCAAGATGATCTTACATTGGTGTATCCATATGATTTAAATAGTTATGTAAAAATTTTATAAGCCACTACATAAATATGTAAATCTAAGTTTGATCTATATATAAAGAAACTCTCCATCCGTCTTAAAATATTTGACGCTGTTGACTTTTGGAATTATGTGATCATTTGTCTTATTTAAAAAAGTAATTATTAATTATTTTGTTGTGATTTATTTTTTCATTAAAGATACTTTAAGCATAACTTATATTTTTACATATTTGAACAAAATTTTTAAATAAGATGAATGGTCAAATATAATTTGAAAAGTTAATGGCGTTAAATATTAAAAACCGAAAAGAGTAACAAATTATATTTATGCTAGGCAGGTACTATTCGCTACAAGAATTTATTATTTATATTTGAACAAAACTTTTAAATAAGACGAATGGTCAAACATAATTTTAAAAGTTAATGGCGTCAAATATTAAAAACCGGAGGGAGTAACAAAGTATATTTGTGCTACGTAGGTACTATTTGCTGCATGAATTTATTATTTTTGTTTCTCTAGTTACGGATTGAATTTAGCCTCACGTATTTATGTATAAACTTATTTGTTCGCCATGAGTGAGTTGGTTCACGCCGTGTATGTTCATTCATTTTCATTCTTGCCGGGTCACCCGGTTTTCGGAAAATACTTTGAACCGGGTGTCCGATCGAGAAGCAAAATCGGTTGCCGTGATGTACTAAGCTTACTCCCTCTTTCTGTGTGCATGCACTGAGCTCTCCTCCTCTGTTTTGTTGCTCTCGCTAATAGTAGTAGTGATCATAGTGAGAGCCACTGAGGCTGTATGTTGCATGTAATATGGAGAAGCCTCCATTAGCAATCTTTAAAACATTTTGTCACATAAATCTGCTTATCCGATCCATAATTTAATTATATTGTTGTATTTGTTGTAATTAAATCTTTATAATAAGATTTAACATGATTATATTATAATAAAAAAATATATGTTTTAGCCGTTAAAATTTGATGTTTTACATTTTGAGAAGATGTAGTATGTGAGAAGCGAATGTTTTAGCTAGATTTTGACTCTGCTGCACATTTTAAATTTTGATTTTCATGAAATTTTCAATGTTTCAATTATTAGGACTCAATATTTCATATAATGGCTCTTGTTGTTGCAGTCAATATTTTTTCAAAATTTTATGTCTTGTTGAAACATTTAATTAAGAGATGAAACATTTTTTTAAATGATAAAACAATCTTCTAAATGCGGTTGAAACGACGTCGTTTTTTTGACTAAATCGGACACCCGAACCGTAGTATGGTCCCAGTTTTCCTGTGGAGTGATAGTGATTTTACTGTCTATTTTTTCTTTTCTGGCCAACCATAAATGGAGAGTTGTAGTCGTGACTCAAAACAGCAAGCACATATGGCACGCAAACCTGATGGCTAGGTACGTTGTACGTACACTACAGTACATACACCATTATCTATTATATTATTATTAAGACAATTTTTTAAAAAAGGCACCATATATCGCTTTGGAGCCTAGAAATTCTCATATTAATTGGAGAAAAAAATAAGAGTTCATGTCGGAATGCAATTTAGAAATTCGGAATAGAAAAATAAGTAATATTGAAATAAGAGCCCATCTAGAACATAACACGAGATTAATTAAAATTCACAAAAAATAAAATAAATTCCAAAATTAGATTTTCAATACAAACACCAAATAAAATTAAAAAACACATTAAAATGTGACACAAAAATAGAATAAAAAATTAAATAAGTAAAAACTACATACCAAGAAGAGTCCATAGAAAAATACAATATACAAATAGTAAGATTAATTAAAATTTGGAATTTGAAGAAAATAAATTTTGAAATTGGATTTCAATACTACTTCTAAATAAACTTTAAAAAATCATGAAAATTTGGAATAAAAATGTACTAAAAATAAATAGAGTAATTAAAGATGACAAACCAAGAATAGTCCATAGAAAATATAATCTCTAAATATCCAAAATATCCAAAAGTAAGATTTAAAAAATTATAACAGTAATAAATCTAAAATAACTCTGAAGGGGACAAAGAAAAAAAATAAGAGTTCAGGTAGGAATACAATTTAGAAGCAACTGAAATTCGGAATAAAAAATAAGTAATTTTGAAAGAACAGTTCATTTAGAACACAACACGAGATTAATTAAAATTTGGAAGAAAAAAATAAAATAATTCCAAAATTGGATTTCAATGTGAAATCCAAATAAAAGTAAAAAAATTAAAATTCAAAAGAAAAATATAATAAAAACACACCCTAGACGCTAGAATTCCCGTATTAATCAGGGAAACAATGAAGAGTGCAAGTAGGGATATAATTTAAACGGAACTAAAATTCGGAATAAAAAATCAAGAATATTGAAAGAAAAGTCCATATAGAACACAAGAACGGGATTAATTAAAATTCAAAAAAATTAAATAAATTCTAAAATTAGATTTTCAATACAAACTCCAAATAAACTTCAAAAAGATCAATAAAATTCGAAACAAAAATATAGTAAAAAATTAAATAAGTAAAAACTACATACCAAGAAAAGTCCATAGCATAAGACAGTCTATAAATATCCAAAAGTAAGATTAATTAAAATTCAGAATAAAAAATAAAATAAACTCTAAAATTAGATTTCAATACTAATTTCAAATAAACTTTTAAAAATCATGAAAATTTATAGTAAAAATATAATAAAAAATAAATAAGTAAAGACGACATACTCAGAAGAGGCCATAGAAAATACAATCTTTAAATATTCAATGGTAAGATTAAAAAAATATAACAATAATACATATAAAAAACATTAAAGGGGAAAAAGAAAAATAGAGTCCTGAGGAAATACAATTTATAAATAACTACAATTTGGAATAAAAAATTAAGAAATATTGAGACTGCCTTGAAAGGAGGCACCACATTTATTTTGGAGCCTAGAAATTACCATGTTAATTGTAGAAAAAGACAAAATCTATACCGGTAGATCATGGTGGACCCATATTATAACGGTTGAGATTTAATTGAATATACGAACAAATTTGACTAGATGTCTTCTTTTTAATTTGAATATAAGATATTATTGTTTCGAATTGGACATAGATGTACGAGGGTAGCATAGTACTATAATAGAAAATTCAATTGCTATTCCATGTGAGACAAAGAATAAAGAATATGTCTATGTTAGTAAAGTTAGTAGTAGGAATCCAATGAATAGAAGCAACACAGGTTGCAACAGGAAACAAGTACCTATAATAGAGCATCTAGGACCTTAGGTGACAATACTGGACTCAAACCGAAGTTCTAGTGTGATTCTCCTAATTAATCATCTAGAACTTTGTACGAGTTAAGCTATGCATATCAGTCTGTGGCTGACGGTGATGAGAATCCACAACAGCAAGCCGGTCAAGCTGCATAGATTAAGTGGACTAAAAATTAACACTAGCCTTTCCTTGATTGTAACAAAAATTCATAAGTAATTAAGAGCATTGAATAATTAGAAGTCGGATAGTCCGTAATAATTACAATAAATATATAAAAATATCATTAATAATTATTATTAGAAAGAGTCTAGTAAAAACAAAAATTATAAAAAATGGTAAACGAGAATTATTTTTTAAAAATCATTGTGAAATAATATCTATAGAATATTTTTAGGTTGGACAAAAAATAATTATTAAATATATAAATATGATCCTTTATTAAATAATTTATTGGGGAGAGTCTACTCAAAATAAAATTATAAAAAATGCCTAATTACAAAAAAATTATGGAAAAAATTCCATTTGGAAATAATAACGAAGAATAATTTTAGCTCCAACTAAAAAAAATAAAGTAAAATCAATGGGCATTATTTCAAAGCAAATTCCACATAAATACCTAGGAATCAGTAAGAAAATAAAGTTGAAAAATATGAATTTGTCCATGTGAATATACCATCTGAGAGTAATTAAATTTATAGAAATAAGTTATTTGTGTCATGGGAATTTCGAATAGTGTTAGATGTTATGAAATTTGAAATATGAACTAAAAATATTATAAAATCAATGTGAAGATGAATATCATTTTAATAAAATAGAATAATCTAACATTTTTATCTAATTATACTCATACGAATCTGTTGTCTGCAATTGCTAGAATGCATATATAATACAATTAGAATTGGTACGAGTATGCCATTATTGAACACTATTGCGGTGCACGGATGGTGGACTAGGATCCATGATCACGACTATAAAGAGAGCTTAAAAAGGAGGTACCAAGTTTACCCTTAAAGGTCTAAAAATTCTCACATTAATGAGAAAAGAAAGATATTTTGTTTGACTCCATATACACTTTAATTTAAAATAAATAAATAGTAAAAAACTAGCAAAAAATGTCCATGACAAATACTACCTCTGTAAAAAGAGTTGATTTGAATAATCCAATAACAATTTAGTAGTTAGAGAAAAAATTAATGCTTCTAGTAATCAATAGGAAATTTATATTTGTCACGCTGGGCAGTACAGTGATTGAAGGACAAGACACATTTAATATTTTATCCTTGAGGTAAAAGGGCTAAAATCAATTCGATCTTTTTAGACAAATTTGAAACTATAATTAACTCCTTTGAGATGGTAGGAGTACCATATAAAAAACACAAATATGAAAATCGACGATGAACACCAAATTAAGTTAGAATTTGAATAAAAACCCATAATTATCTGTCTTATTTGTATACTAAACTATAGTCCATTATTACATTCTTGCCACTTTGTTGAAGGAAAAGTTGATATACTAAACAACTAAAGGAGAAAAACTCTAGCGGAATAACATAGATATTAAAGGTTAGCAAGAAGAGAAATAGAAAGAAGTAGAAATAAATAAGAGAGGAAATAGGGGACAGGGTTACTGGAGACGGAGGATTGCAAGCCGTTAGAAACTAACGGTCACATATATATGCCATGAGCTCACTTATACTCAACCCTGGTTAGGATGATAGATTGATCTTGATCAAGTGGTTAAGAGTAGTGCCTACAAAGATGTTTGATTCGCGAGCTCTCGAAGAAAAAAACTAATGAAATATCATATCAGTAAAGGAACTATCTAATATTCTACATAACACGAAAACTTTTTGCAAACAAGCGGACTAGACGTAGCTATCAATCATTTTTGAATATAGACTAAATTGATAAAGAGTGAGCATCAATAAGTGAGATTGAAGAAAGATACAGATTTCTATTGCTATCCGAACAGAGAAATTCTACCGAAAATGTAAATAGATAGAAATACCACTATTTATTATAATAGTTAAATACTAAACTTTTAAAACCAAATATAGCGGCGCAAATGGGTGGGCCACCTGTTTACCATAACAACAGTGCACTAGCTGCTGGTTGTCAAGGCGAGGGGCCGGCATGTGGCGCCTTGCCACGGTGTACCGCCGTCGACGACGAGGTTGTGCCCGTTCACGTACTTGGGCCTCGTCGGAAGCCAGGAAACGGCCCGCCCTGGGCCACGTCTTTCCGCCTCCAGCGTCGCCTCTTCCATCTCGTTCATGTCCCTCTCCACGATCCGCCTCAGCTCATCGGCGTTTGTCGGCTGGTAACCACCTGGCCACGGCGCCCATCGCCATCGGCCGTCGCGAAAGTAGCTTCGGCGAGATGGCGTTGACGCGCACGCCGGAGCGCGCCATCATCCCCCGCCACGGCGCGGACGATGCCGATTCACCCGCCGCCTTGGCACGCTGTAGTGCGGGATCGCCACGCCGCCGATCACGCCCGCCGTGCTCGCCGTGCAGATGATGCTGCCGCGGCGGCGCGGCACCATGACGCGCGCGGCGTGCTTGACGCCGGCCAGCACCGCCGGGGTCACCGCGCATCCACCGCGGTATCGAAGTCGGTGAGGTCCAGCGCGCTCACCGCCGCGCGTGAGGTCGCCGCTGATCCGCGAACGTTGTTGAAGACGACGTCGAGCTGCCGCTGGCCGCGCACGGCGGAGGTCCACGGCCGGCGACCTTGCGCCTCGGTCGGCGATGTACGCAGCGCGTGTACACCGCCGCGTTCCGGGCCGAAGCTCCGCGGCGACGGAATTCCAGCCTCGTCCTGATATCCGCACAGAGATGACTTGGCACCATTCCTGAAACGAATCCTCGCGCCGTTGCCTGCCGATGCCGCTGGCCGCCCGCCGGTGATGACGGCCACCTTTCCGGCTAACACTACCAAATCCGGCAATTCACATCCATCCCCAATCGCAATCAAGAAGATGAAATCAGTCATTCCCCAATTAATCCACCTCCAAGATCAATCAACACGATGAATTAGCAACAACCTCTTGCGACCGGAGGCCGCCTAGCGAAGCCACTGACGACACAGGAACAAGAAGCTGCAGGTGTCCTCCCCCTGCATACAACCAAAACCCACCATTTGTTTCCACAGTTAGCTGCACACTACCACACTGCACTTCCAGCTCATCCAAATCCAAGAACACGTACAAGAATTAATCTCCCATACCTGATGAGGACGCGCTGCATCGCTGCGAACATGATAGTGCCTCTAATTAAGCTGTGAATCTGTGATCCTGAGCAACGGCGCAGGAGCAGAGGTAGAGAGAAGCAGCTTATATTCTCCGGCGCATCGATCGAGGAGGAAGAAGACGGCCGGCTTGCGGTACTTCTACTACTAATTAATTCAAATGTGAAGAACAGTAATTCAAAGGGCATCTACCAGCCATCCCGAAAAACGACGGGAGTATCGACGTCGCTACTCCGATTTTGGATCTAGCGGGGCGCGTTGCTGACGAAGGACACTGCATGCGTCACATTGTAGATTATTTTTCTCTTCTCGCGTGGATCATATGAACTTTGGTTTATTAGTGTAGATGAACGGTAGGACCCGAAGGAGAAATGAAGTGTTGGATAGATGAAACTCAACGCGTTGAATCAATTGAGAAATAGAGCTTGAGTACATATAGGCCAGGAACCTTTTTTATCTCAAAATCAACTTATAGAAATAGAATCAGAAGAATTCAAAAGAGACCTAGCTGGATATATAGAAGAAAATAACAAACTCTAACACTCCCGGCAGTCAAAACATCGGCAGGATGAACGCGTAGACTGGACTGGAACTCAGAAAAAACCGAGAAGGGAAGACTTTTGCTGAAGATGTCGTCGTATGTGACAAAGTGGGCACGTGGAGAACACGAAGAGCACCAAGAGCCACCCGTTTACGAACAAAATGGAGGTCGATCTCAGCATGTTTGGTGCGCTGATGCTGAACCGAGTTGGCAGGGAGATAAATTGCATTGTCATTGCCACAGTAGACAAGGGTCACCTTGGAGGGAGGGAGGGAGGTGGAGCTCGCATAGAAGCTGTCGGAGCCAACTAGTCTCGGCAACAACATTAGCAACAACCCTGTATTCAGCCTCAACACTTGAGCGGGAAACTGTGTTCTGATGCTTGGAGGACCACGAGATGAGATTGTCACCGAGAAAAACTATGTAGCCATAGGTGGATTTCCGAGTGTTAGGACAATCGGCCTAGTCAGCGTCGGAGTAGGCAACCAAATCAAAAGACGAGGAGCGCTGGATGTGCAAACCGTAGTCCATAGTGCCTCTGACATAGCGGATAATCCGCTTCAGGGCGGAGAGATGAGGCTCACGGGGGTCATGCATATGGAGATACACCTGTTGAACCGCATAGGAGATGTCCAACCTAGTGAAGTTGAGATATTGCAGCACGCCAGCTAGACTACCGAAGTCAGTGGTACGGGAGCACCGTCAGACGGAAGCTTGTTGCTGGTATCGACAGGAGTGGAGCAAGGCTTGCAATCTGACATTCCAGCACGCTCGAGAATCTCCATGCAGTACTGACGCTGACTGAGGTGTAGGCCAGAGGGATGGCGTGAGACAGCGACCCCAAGGAAGTGATGGAGAGCACCAAGGTCCTTCTTGGAGAACTTGGACTTTAGTGAGGCAATGGTCCACTGCAGGAGGCTGACGGACGAAGCGGTGAGGATGATATCATCTACGTAGAGGAGCAAGTAGACAAGATCAGACCCCTGATGATAGACGAACAACAAAGTATTGGACTTGACCTTAGTACACCCAATAGTCATCAAATAGCTGGCAAATCTGCTGTACTAAGCCCGGGGCACCTGCTTGAGGCCGTAGAGAGACTTATTGAGGTAGTAGACCATATCAGGCTTGGTGGAGTCAACGAAACCGGGAGGCAGCTGTAAATTATCTCCTGGAGCGTCCATGAAGGAAGGTATTCTTGACATCGAGTTGATGGATGGGCCAGTCGCGAGAAAATACAATACTGAGAATAGTGCGAACAGTGGTAGGCTTGAAGACTAGGTTGAAGGTCTCATCGTAGTCGATGCCTGGGCACTATGTGAAGCCACGGAGAATCCAACGGGCCTTGTACCTGTCGAGGATGCCATCTGACTGGAACTTGTGCTTAAAGATCCACTTTCCTGTAATGAAGTTGGCCCTAGACGGCCAAGGAACAAGGTCCCAAGTGAGATTGGCCATGAGGGCCGTGAACTCATTCTCCATAGTAGCATGCCAATTAGGATCGGCAAGCGCTGTTCGGTATGTCCGTGAAACCGAAAAGAGCAAACTGGCATGGAGGTTGAAGTGGGTGGCAGGTTTGTAGGTGCCAACATTGCCACGTGTCACCATGTGGTGATCGTTGAAGACCGGCGAGACAGTGAGTTGTGACGGCGGTGATGGCACCCCAGCAACATGGACCAATCAAGCCGCCGGGGCACGGCGACCTGTTGGTGAGGTGGCCCAGCCGATCCCACAGGCGATGGTCTGGCTAGCCCTGGAGGTGGCCCAGCAGTGGAGGCTGCGAGGGATGGCACCGGCCTAGAAGGTGATGGTGGCCTAGCAGAGGAGGCAGCGGGGATGGCGTCGGCCCAGGAGATGGTGGCGGCCTAGGAAAGGAGGCCGTTGGGGCCAAGCCAGGGGACGACGGCGCCGGCCCAGGAGATGACGGTGCCGGCCTAGTAGGGGAGTTCGTAGGGGACAGCTGGCTAGGAGGTGATGAGGCCACTGGAGAGGGCCAACATGCACCAGTGTCGATCGGGGCCTGAATAGTGAGCTGAAAAATCCTCCAAAAAACTAAGGTCGATAGCACAGATGTCAACAAGCGGCCACTCAACAAATGGAAACGAATGCTCATCAAACACCACATGATGTGAAATAATAACCCTATTAGAAACAGGGTCAAAACACCGGTACCCTTTATGCTCTAGTAGATAGCCAAGGAAGATGCACATGGTGGAGTGGGGCGAGAGCTTATTGGCTACGGTGGCGGAAAGGTTAGGGTAGCATTTGCAACCAAAGATGTGGAGGTGTGGATAGGAAGGATGGGTGCCATGGAGAGCAAAAAAAGGGGTGTGGTGGTGGAAGGCTTTAGTCAGGTGGCAGTTGATGAGGTGTGTAGCAGTATGGAGGGCCTCAACCCAGAAGGAGACAGGAGGGCTAGCCTGGAAAAGTAAGGAGCGAACAATGTTGTTGAAGGAACGAAGAATGTGCTCGGATTTACCCTTTTGGGGAGTGGTGTGGAGGCAGGACATCCGCATGGTGATGACATTAGTGAGGAAAAAGGTACAGGCAACGGAGTTGTCAAACGCAAGGTCATTTCGCACTGAATCTGGCAGATGTTAGTGGAAAACTACGTCCTAACATAAGCGAAAAAGTTGGATAGAGTAAAGAAGGTATCTGATTTAAAATGAAGGGGAAAGTCCACACATAATGAGAGCAGTCATCAAGGATAACGAGTTAGTATTTATAGCCAGACACTCTAGGAATAGGGGAGGTCCACAAATCACAATGTATAAGCTCAAAATTGGCAGTAGCCCTAGTGAAGGAACTAGTAAAGGGAACACGGACATGACGATCAAGCTGACAAGTGTGGCAAATGGTGGAGCTGTCTTTCGGCGCTGGAATGGCGGATGAGCGGGCCAAGCAAAGGAGGGCCTTGTGGTTTAGGTGACCAAGCCGACGGTGCCACAGGTCGGCGATGGGTGAGGCAACATGGAGAGTGGTAGCAGTACTAGATGACGAGGGTGCCTGGAAGAAGGGGTAGAGGTCACCAGTGCTATTGCACCTGACAATTATGCTCCTGGTAAGAAGATCCTTCATAGAAAGGCCAAAAGGGTCAAACTCGACATAACCTAAATATCAATGCAAAAACAACGAACAGAAATAAGGTTTTTGATAATTTGAGGGGAGACTAGAATGCCGTTAAGATAGAAGAAATAATCGGGCTGAGTTAGAGCAAGCTGACCAAAGGAGGAAATAGGTAAAACAGAGCCATCGCCAACAATGATATGAGAGGGTGTGTAGGGAGTGGGTTTGTGAAGGGAGGAAAGAGTACCGACATCAGAGGTCATGTGGGAAGAAGCACCAATGTCCATGTACCATTCGTTAGACGAAGGTTGATGTGGCGTAGTGCTACTGAAGTTGTTGGCGAGAGACTGCTGATCCCACTGTGTAGGCGTGCCGAGGAACCAGCCAGAGTAGAGGGCTGCATTTGGAGGCCTGCAGGAGCCGCCAGGAGTCTGGCCTGGCTTGGGACGCCAGATGGGCCGCTAGGCAATGGGGCACTAGCCCATGGCGCAGGAGTCAGCCCGCCAGCATGCCAGGCCGCGCCGGTGAAGGTTGGAGTAGGCTGGGGCCCAAGGAGGCTGGGTGCTCAGCCCGACCACATATGTATTGTGCTAGCCCATGGGTTGAAAAGGAGAGGGCCATTGAGGAGCTGAGCCGCCTTGACCTTGGGGCCATGGGCCGCTAGTCGCAAGGGTGGCGGCCTGTCCCTGGCCGCCAGTGCCTTCGCCGCCACTGCTGTCACCACCACGGCAGCATCTGTTCTAGTTGCCACCGCCGCTGCCGCCGGCGGTCAGATTGGAAGAGGAGCTACCCTGTGTGCCATAGCCGGTGGAGTGGGCGGGATTAACATGGGAGCCCCTTCCCCCTTGGAGCCAGTGCGGACACCGCCCCTGGTTGGCAAAGGTGAGAAGAGTGTTGCTTGTGCTGGCGGGACGGTGGCCTTTAGTGAGTTCCTCTAATAATAGCTGGGACCAAGCCTCAACGAACGTAGGGAACGGGTGCTGCATCGGCAAGATAGTTGGCAAGTGGGAAAACTTTTCGTTAAGTCCTTTGAGCAAGCACAGGACGAGAGAGCGATCGGCCACCGGTTCGCCGAGATCGGCGAGAGTATCGGCCATAGACTTGAGGCGGTGGCAGTAGTCCGTGACGGAGAGGTCACCCTGAGAGAAACCGTGGAACTCGATGGAAAGATTGAGGGCACAGCGTTCATGATTGCCCAGGAATTGGTGTTCAAGGCCGCGCCATACGAGGCGGGCAGTGGCATCCTAGGACATGACCGTATCCAAGAGATCGTGGGAGATAGAGCCGTAGAACCAGCCCAAGACGACACAGTCCATCTGAAGCCAATGCGCATGGTTGGGGTAGAACACATCAGAGAGGACGTGGTCAAGGAAGGTGTACTTCCCGAGGGTGACAAGGAAGAGTCCGCGCCATTTAGTGTAGTTGGAGGCGGCGAGGTCAAGTGTAGCCGGAACAAGGGACTTGACATTTAACATGGTGACGGCTTGCGAGTAGAGGGCAGCCATGGTGGTGTTGTCGAGGGCAGGGGCAGCAGCGATGTTTGAGGACACGCTGCCGCCGGCGGGGGCACCAGGAGAAGGTGCACCAATCGGAGCCGCTAGGAAGCCGAGGAGGGGCGCCGTGCCAGCAGACGCTGAGGGCCTCCCGGTGTGAAGATGCGCACTGGCGAAGAGGGCTGCCAAGTTGGGTGGCGGTGGGGCGATAGGGGCCGTGGGCACGCTGGTAGTGGAGATCGGAGCTGACACCGGGAAGGGCGCGTCGGCCACGGAAGCAGCTATTGCAGGCGGTGTCGATGGTGACGTAGACAGGAGGAGAGCCTCGAGAAGCGAGGCCAGGCGGTCACGAACGACGGCGGCTGGATCGAGATCAGCCAATGCCGAGAGTTGGAGAGCAGTACGCACGATGTCAGCTGCGGCGTTGGAGAGAGCATCTAGGGCGGAAAAGACCGCTGGGAGACAAGACGGCGACATGGCGCATGCCTGGGTAGAAGGGCGCAGTGGCCAACAAGGACACGGCGGCCGGCGGAAGAGGTTAGCAGAAGCGAGGGAATGCTAGGGCATCTGATACCATGTTGTATAGATGAAACTCAACGCATTGAATCAATTGAGAAATAGAGCGTGAGTACATATAGGTCGGGAACCTTCCTTATCTCTAAACCGACTTATAGAAACAGAATCGGGAGAATTGGAAAGAGACCCAGCCAGATATATAAAAGGAAATAACAAACTCTAACATGAAGAACAAGCCAGGAGGGACTATTGATGTTTACATTGCATGCCGCCAAATTTAGAGGATCTTGTCAGTTAGTGACCTGAATTGCGACTAGCAACGCCGAAGCCTTGGAACAGTAGTTTTTCTTGTTTAGAAAAAAGAAAGGAACAATAGCTCCTTTCTACAGGAGAAAAATGGATTTGCTAAATGAAATTCGACAGAAAACCAAACAAAAATCTTTCGAATTCCTAGCGATTAGATCCATTCCATGATCCATGCTCTTTGACTTCCTTCTCTAGCTCCGACAAATTCTAACAAGCTCCTAACATTTTAATGTTCGGGTTGGAGAAAAGAGAAGACAGGGAAGAGGGGAGTTTCCTGGACTTAGAGGCTGAGTAGCGTCGGCCTAGCAGTGGCAAGGTGGCGATGGCACCACCAGAGTTTTAGGGACAAATGAGAGAAATGGACGGCGAAAGGGTGGGAGCATCAAGAAGGTAGTGGTTAGGTGGCAGCGGGGCAACGGGAGCCGTCGGAGACAAAGAAAGAGAGTGGTGCGGGCCGAAGGGAGATGATGAGGAAGAGAGAAAAAATGGCGGTGGAGGGAGAAGTTTAGTAATGAGAGGAATTTGATGTCGAGCGTATGTTAAGTGAGCACACTCACGGATAGGTGCCTATGACTGCAAGACAAGGACAGCACACAATCTTGGCCATCTTTTGTGGAGGGTTGGGTCTCCTTTGGAACAAATGAAAAATAGAGGAATTTTAAAGGATTTGAATCCTATAGAAAAAATTCATATGAGGCCCTTTAGAACAAAGGATTGGGTTTCTAGAATTTTTTTGAAATTCCTATGAAATGACATGTTTCATAGGAATTTTAGAAGATTTCTAGCATGAGCTCCAACCTCTCGGAATTTCTCCTTTGTGTCTAACTCTCTATTCTAAATCTTGTGTTTTTCCTGTGCTTTATCTAAATGGTTTTTTATGTAGTCTTCCTGTGCTTTTTCTTTCCTTAGGATTGAAGGGGCTATAACATTCTAACCCTGCGTTTTTCTCATTCCTATCTTTTGAGAATCCTGTGTTCTAAAGAAGCTCTTAGTATTTTGTGGAACAGTTTCTCAGACGATCCTGGCTGTTGGATTCGCATCAGACGGGCAACATCAAGTATGACTAGTTAAGTTGCGGTGACACCGGGAACTGCATGCAAATCGGAGCCCATCGAGCAGTGCCAGAACCCAGAAGCCTATACAACCCCTCAACCAACCTGACCACACTTCTACATAAAAGGTCGAGGCCTCGTTCGGCATGGGCCAAACCTCAACCATGCCAAACACCAACTAAGACATCAACGATGAACTGGATCCCCAAATGCACTGATCAATGCAAAAACACGCTGAGTCAAAAAACAATGCAAAAACACGCACATAAGTAAATTTTACCTAACCCTAGATATTGTATAGTCTATTTTTATAAAATCACATGGGTTTTAACACGTGGCACGTAACCTCAGGTAGGTATTAGAGTTTTACAAAATCATACCATTAATTAATTGTTATTTGATTCGAGTTCTAAAATCAAATCTCGAATTTATGAATTCTTTGATCCATCGTATAAAAAGTCTCAGCCATTTAAGTCAAGTATTTCTTTTTATTTTGCTATAGTAGCATGTCAAATTAGTCAACAATGTTAACGGGTAATTTTGTAAAATTATAAAATCATAATGCCCAGAGTTATATGCTACGTATCTCAGAACATTTATATATTTTTATGTAACTTAGACCATAATACTCGAGGCAAATTTACTCTTAATTCATTAACGGAGTAATCATCTGCGAAACAATGCCTGATCATTATTATTCGTACGCCAATTCTCCTATTAAATTACTGCGCCGGCGCCGGCAGGTTGGGCGCCTTGCCGACGGTATACCCACCGTCGACGACGAGGTTGTGCCCGTTCACGTACTTGGCCTCGTCGGAGGCGAGGTACAGTGCCGCCCTCGCGATGTCCTCCGGCTCGAGCACCAACCCCTCCATCTCGTTGATGTCCCTCTCCACGATCCGCCTGTGCTCCTCGGCGCTCGTGTCGGGGTACCACTCCGCCATGATGCGCATCACCAGCGGCGTCGGGATGTAGTTGGGCGAGATGGCGTTCACGCGCACGCCGGAGCGCGCCATCTCGCCGGCGACGGCGCGGACCATGCCGACGACGGCGGACTTGGAGACGCTGTACGGGTGGGGCGTCACGCTGCCGAGCACGCCGGCGATGCTGGCGATGCAGATGATGCTGCCGCTCCGGCGCGGGACCATGACGCGCGCCGCGTGCTTGACGCCGGCGAGCACGCCCCGCGTGTTGATCGCCATGACGGCGTCGAAGTCGGCGAGGTCGAGGGAGCCGAGCGGGCGCTGCGCCAGGGAGCCCACGACGCCGGCGTTGTTGACGATGACGTCGAGGTGGCCGTGCCGCGCCATGGCGAGGTCGACGGCCGCGGCGACCTGCGCCTCGTCGGTGACGTCGCAGCGGGTGTACGACGCGGCCTCCGGGCCGAGCTCCGAGGCGACGGCGCGTCCGAGGTCGTCCTGGACGTCGGCGAGGATGACCTTGGCGCCGTTCCTGACGAACTCCGCGGCGGTCGCCTTGCCGATGCCGCTCGCCGCGCCGGTGATGACGGCCACCTTCCCAGCCAACCTACAAACCAAAACCAGATCAATCCGCGCCGCGCAATGCTCCTCCATGATTGATAACTCGTAAGCAACCAAACTTAAAAGTGAAAATCAAACATGAATGGATGCTAAATTTGCAACCTTTCAGAATTTGAAGCCGTGGAGAAGTGGCTGACAAATCCAGGTAACGCTGGCCCAGCTACTAGGCTCTTCCCCCTGAACCCAAACACACAAATATATAAAAATCGCACAAAACAACACCACATTTAAATCTGTTCTTGTTCTTAATCCAAGAACATCTTGACCGTGATGAAGCTTTAATTTTGAACTAGGATCATGTACTATACCTGAGGACGACCTGCAATGCTCTGAACATCTTTGATCTTGTTCAGTCTCCTCTGCTTCTTCGCTTCTCTTCTCCCAGCAAGCTAAGGCAATGAACTGATTTGCTGTTCGAGCAGTGAACTGTCGAAGTCTTCCTCGGCGACGAGCTAAGTGCAAAGCAGCTGATTATTTATAACAGGTGGCCCAGTTGTCACGTTGACTTTGGATTGTCTTAGCAAAAACGACATGTTACGAATTTTTACTGTTACTAATTTAATTTTTTTTTAATTTACAAAACTAATTTTCGATTTGGATCATTTGCAAAACTACCCTCTTGCCGCCCTGGCCACGGCTGGATTTAAAAACCACCGTGGCCCAGGGCGGCGAATGGCATCCCCGTCACCCAGGGCTAACGGCGCCGGCGGCCGTTAGCCCCGGGGAGGCCACGTGGATTCGCCGGCCTGGGGGACGGCGGCGAATACCCGGCGAATGCATAGGACCGTCCACACAGCGATCGGACGGTCCGAATCCACGGCAAATTGTTGTAACGCGCGCTAACTACCTTAAAACAGTCATAACTTTCGCATACGGTCTCGGAATCGGGCAAATAAGTACTCTACGGACATCTATAGAAAATTTTACATCCGCTTTCCCCCCACTTCGTCGGGTTTGTCCAAAAAAAATTTACGAAATTCAGCCGGGAAGATTGAGTTTTTGAGGTCCGAAGTTTCAGCACGGTTTTTAAAGCACACTCATAATTTTCTACAGGCCACATCTTACATCGGTTTAAGCTGCACCTTCACGAGATTTTGCTATTCTCGTGTTGCTAGTTGAGAAAAAAATATCAAAAAAAAAGAAAAAAAAATTTTGCAGGCGGCCCCCCGGATTCGGACGGTCCGATCCTTGTGCGGACCGTCCGTTCACTATGCTAAAAACCGCCGTCCCTCAGGACGGCGAATGCAATTTTGCATTCGGCCCCCTGGGGGCATTCGCCGCCGTCCCCTAGGGCGGCGAATCCACGTGGCCTCCCCGCGGCTAACGGCCGCCGGCACCGTTAGCCCCGGGTGACGGGATGCCATTCGCCGCCCTGGGCCACGGCGGTTTTTAAATACCACCGTGGCCCAGGGCGGCAAGAGGTTAGTTTTGCAAATGATTCAAATCGAAAATTAGTTTTATAAATTAAAAAAAAATTAAATTAGTAACAGTAAAAATTCGACATGTTACTCTATTCTACTCGCAGTAACGGACACCAGAATTAATGAATACATGAGAAATGCGTGGGATCGCGGCCCTTACAGCTTGCATTTGAATATTAATCCGAATAACAATGGCAGGTCTCCATGATTGATTAATTTATTTACTGAAATATAATTTCTTGAAAATGTTTCTCATGGCAAATAGTATAATAGCTAGCAGTGCTATCATGCTATCTGAATACTACCCATGCATGTGGTGACGGTATCAGATGTGGCCAATCATGTCTCATCTGATCATCTGATCTGTTCTGATCATCGGGACGCGGCCAAGCGTGATGCTCGCCGGAACCGGCGCCGGCGTGCAACGGTGCGGTTGCGCGTCAGGCTGGCGTGTCGGTGGCCGGCGTCCACACGTGAATTCAGAGTAGTCCGCGCATACACGAGTGGTGCGACGTGGGTGGATGGAGAGGCAGGCAGGCTGCCTGAGTCGTCGACAGTAGCGTTTTGCAGGTTTCATTAACGCCAAATGCTTCACCATCTGTTAAACTGTCATCACGGAACGCAAACTCGGACACTGAAATGCACGCTCTGAAATCTCAAATCTGAATCCTCTGCGAAGTCTGAACGGGAGCATTTTGATAGCTCGCATGCATGTTCAGCCAAAAGGAAGGAAAAAAAAGAACTACCTATATAACTTTTGACAGAAAATCTCTCTAAAAACTTTAAAAACTTTTAAATATAAGTATAGTATAATAATAGTGTAATTATAATGTAACTCATATGTAATTACTAGTATATATAGGATGTAATTACATTGTAACTTAGAAAAATCGGCTGAATTTCTATGACAGAAATTTAGCAGTTCCGAAGAAAAATACTTCAGGCAGGCGGTCAAACGAAGAAAATTGCATGCAAGTTCAGCAAAAAAAAAAAGTGTAGGAAAGGTGTGTAAATCTCTGGCTTTTCCGCTTCAAAATGAAGGAAAGGCGTGTAATTCAGTCATGGAGAAATCTGTTCTCCAAAGCTCTCTCCCAAAATACTGTAATACGTAACCCTTGATCCTCCCTGCATGGGATGTGATCTTATATCTATTACTAGCACAATACCTATGCTTCGCTACGGGTGAAAAGAACCGTTAATAATCGTTAATGTTAAAAAGGCCATTAAAGTGTGGATAAATTTAGACGCCATATTTTCCAATCGAACCATATATTAAAAAAAAAGAAAAAGAAAAGCAAAGAACGCCAGAAAACACAAATTCCTAAATTCCTAAATTCTTAGATCCAGCGAGGCAGAGGGACAAATAGTACAATACATTGATCGTGAGCAAGACGATTGTGGCACCCCCACCTCGGCGGGAGCCCACCATGTGCATACAGTACCGGATCCTTGGATCAGTAGTCGGATACACACATAGTCATCGGTGATACAAACTCAGAGACACTAAATACATAACAGAGTACATATCATACATACTAGGAAGATACATAAAAAGGTTACCATCCAAGACAGGCCCCAGATGGACAACAGCGAGAACAGGGTAAACTAACGAGATACAGCACAGACAGGGCAGAAGCAGGGGAGAAAAACTACTAGGCGATGGAACACGACAATACCACAGACTTGGTTGGAAGCTAGGCCCAAAACCTCAAAAGTCCTCGTAGTCGGCTTGGTCCTGGAAGAACTCAGCAGCGGTTAGATCTTCGTTTTCTTCTCCAAAATCTAATATAACATATACATATATAGGAACAAGGGTGAGTACTTTCGTACTCAGCAAGCTGGGGAAAGATGTCATGTTGGTTAGACAAGGGAGGGGGGATGAGTCTTATTTGGGAAAACAACCTTTAGGAACATTTTGCTTGACAAATACTAGTGTGTCCAATTTTAAATTGTCGAAAAGAGGCTCACGCCTCGATCCAAACCGCAAGTTGCTTTTCAACAACTCGCCACTTATGGTTACTGAATCATGTATTTTCATTTTCATCTTCCGGTAATTAACCAAGTGACCTCATAACTCAGCTATTACCCGAGTGGCTTCGACCACTCCTTACGTCTGTTGTTTTTCCGAGTGGCTCCGACCACCCGTTGACTCTGAGACTCGGCTACAACCGGTTCCCAGCTTCCTTTAGAAATTCCGGCTACAACCGGTTACTAGCTCATTCGCTTCACTGGCTACAACCAGTTAGCACAATTTTGCTGCCCTGGCTACAACCAGGTAGTCTGCTCTTTATCGTCTTCTAGTTACAACCCGAAGACTTTACTCCTGTTAAATTTTCACACACTTGCTTATGGTGCTTCAACACCCCGGGTCACACAGTCCCGTTTCTGGCCACACAGGCCTTCCGTTCGCCACTCGGCAAACCCTGGTCACGGTTCCTTTCCCATCAAAAAATTTCACAAATCACTGGCAACCAAATCTACGCTATGGGAATCACCTTACACCGCCCTTAACCGTGGACACAGCTGTTCGAACAGTTCAGCTAGACTCTGCAGAGGGTGCACGCTTTACCCATACGACACGAAACTTACACCGAGTACTGGCCGGTACCGGAAGTTCGTGACAAGGCCATTTCCAAAGCCAATCTAGGGTTATCCATTGCCAACAGAAGGATCCACACAGGATCAATGCTTCAGGTCGGCTCCAACCACCGTCAGCACCAGGGCTCACGAGCCACAACTTAGATGAGTCCACTCCAGTCGGCACCAGATTTCCCTAAACCTACAATTTACTCGGCTAGGGGCATCCCATTCTACCCGTATGGTCGCACTGTAAAATGCTCGAATGCAAATTCCCAAAGGAAATGGTCCTTATCGTTAATACATAGCCGGGCCACACAGGCATTGTCTCTGTACAACAAGGTTTTCACAAACTTTCATTTATTTCCCAACATGCCGATACGCAAGGTACCGGGTTTTCAAACAGTTGAGCAAAAACCATTGTTTCCCAAATGACAATACAATCGCTGCAGGGCTAAGCCATTCTACTCGGCAATCACACCCAAAGGATATGCTGCCAACGTGCCATTTGTGGGGCTATCAAGGGAGAAATACATCAATATCCTACCAAAATAAGTGCGACTACTGGGTAGCTCCGTCGGTTGCGCTTGCAAACCGAGGCTAATCAAATTAAAGTGTAAACTAAGCATGCATATTTTGCAAACAATATAATTTGCACATATAGGAGACAATATGGTCAAAGGAGCTTGCCTTGTTCCTACGGAAGCTCTTCCTCAACGAAGACGGCTTTTGGATCGTCCGCCGATTTAGGATCGGTTAGGAACTCCGAATGGTAGACTAACTAGGTCTTCCTTCACTCCGCTCTTCTTCTTCTTCGCGTTCCAAACGGAAGAACACAGGGGCGATGCGACGAGCGGCAGCGATGGAGCTCAGGGTCTGGGGAGGAGGAAGATGATGGTTTAGCGGTGAAGCTGGTGATGGCGGTTCGGCAGAGACGGCTGGGTTGCAAAACAAGGGAAAGAAGAGGCATGGATGGCCTTTTATAGCTGGCGCGCGAGGCAGGACACGGCGGCGCAGGGTGATAGATAGAGAAAAGGAGTCACGATAAGCTGGCAAGGCTACAGCTAGCTGGCTGAGGCGACGTGACGTCAAGGCAAAGATTGACTTAGGGAGTGGGCGTGGCCGGTGGAGTTGGTAGACGCTGTAGCGGCGATGAGACACTCAGGTCGTGTCAAGGACGGGTTGGTGGGACTTCGTAGACAGAGCCTCTGACTAACCATGGGTCCAAGCGGGTTCTTGCGGTGCGGTGGGTTATTGTCCGCTGGTCTGAGCGGGGCTGCGGGCAGATCGGGGAAAAGATGACGGTAAGGCCGTCGCCAGAGGTTAGACACCGGGAGGTTTTCCCGCCAATCCGGCACTGCTGCAAAACAGACCGGGTGGACAAGGCAGTCGGGGTGGCAAGACAGAACGGGTTAACAAGGTAGTTAGCGATTGCAAGGGCTTACTCGGCGGCAAAGATGACCGAGTGGACAAAGGTTAAAAGGGCAAGATTCAGGAACTGAGTAGGAATCTACTCGACAAAAGGGGAAAAGGCAGTCGGCTGGCCAGGGAGAGAAAAACTGGGGCACAGCTGAATGGAATAGGAGAGGAGTTCGAATTCAGAAAATGAATTCCAACAGGGGAAATGAAAAACGGGTCGTTACAACGATAGCAGTGGCGGCCGTGGGGGGCATCGTTATCCTCAGGCATGGGCGACACCGGCGACGGGCGGATCGCAAGTGAAGACCTGGTTCAGCAGCCTCCAGGCCTCGGCGGCACCAAAGCACATATCGTCGAGCGCCTCGCTTCGGCACCACCGGCACCTGCTTCCGCCGCCGCTCGCCACACACTCGGCCCCTGTCACCAGATCCGAGCACTCCACCTCCGCCCTGACCTGCCCCACCTTTATTCCCCTTCCCTGCTGGGGCCGCAGCCGCGCAGACCAGGAGCAGCGCCGACCTGCACATGGGCAGCGACATGAGGTGGAAGCGAGATGGAGTAGAAAGACACCGTCCCAGATCAGAAGAAAGTCTAAAATATCTAGACCGCGAGCGAAACAGCTGCACGAAGCCTAGCCTCGGTCAAGATAGGCGAGGCAAAGAACCAAGTCAACGGGTTGGCTTCACGGACACGGACTAAACAGTGCACAGGCTGCCGTCAGCACTCAGGTGGGATGCCTTGCACCCCGTTGACCTCTCTAAAAAATAGGTAGAGGCCGTCTTTAGGCTTGATCCTCTTAGTTTGAGATGCGATCTTTATCGCTACTATTATAATTATAAAAATACGGACTGATTCCGTTCGTCCAGCGAAAACGTCAGCAGTCATGCTGACGTCAGCTTGTCTCTCGCTTCTGGCGTTTCGCCACCGCCGTCGCCCCTCCTTTCTTCCTCCCCTGCTCCTCGCCCGACCCATTCAAACCAACAACCAAATCAGTCAATCCCCACATTGCCATCCCAACAGAGCGAACAAGAGGAAGAGATCACGACTCCACAATTGGTTCCGGCACAAATCGGAGCAAAAGCAGCGAGCTTTAGGGGTGGGAGAGGGAGCGGGGGCCGAATCAACTGTCAAGATTGCACCTTTGTGTGTTCCGGCGTTGTCCTGTGAGCCGCCAATGCCTAAGGTCGTGGTGCCGGCCGACTGCGTCACCTCCTGCCGGCGCCGCTTCCCCCCGCCGGCGCCACCCTCTTCCTCTTGAGTGCACTCCATCCCTTCCGCCCGGCGCAGGTGCCGGCGCCTCGTCCCTCCCACCAGCACCGCCCCCTTCCTCCCGCCAGCGCCGTCGGGTGCCGCATCCATGGCCGCGTCCTCGGGGCGTCGTCGCCCTCCACCTCCTGTACCGCTCCCTCCCTCCCGCGCGTGCTCCATCCCTCCCGCCCGGCGCTGGTGCCGGCACCGGCGCCGGTGCCACCCCCTTCCTCCTGCCGGCGCCGCTCCTCCCCTCCCGCCGGCGCTGCCCCCTCCCTCCCACACACGCTCCAATATGGCCACTGGATCCGGCAGAATAGCCTATGCAGCATCCTTCTCCCTCTCCCATTTCTTTTTTCTTCTTCTTTTCTTTTTTTCACTATCTCTTGGTCTTAGTCGTCAAATACAATGATATATTTTTACTGTGTGTGGATGGCTCTGATCGAGATTCCTGCTACGCGCGCGTGTAGCAGGGGAGCGACGGCCCATGCACACAACACACGCGCACGTGCATAGTGAAAAAAATAAAAAATAAAAAACTGAAAAAATAAAATATTAAAAAAATCGAGTAAATTTTTATACCACTAATTTGAAACTTTCAACTCAAATTTAAAAATATTAACTAAGAATATAAAAAAATCTACTCAAATTTTAAAATTTTCAACCTAAAATTTGGAACTTTATATTAGATTTTTGAAACTTTCAACTAGAGACTAAAAACTTTTAACTTTGCTTATTTATGTATTATTTTCTAACTAAAAGTTTATTAAACACTAATGACAGTAATTAGGAATGCTAATGACGGTAATTAGGAGAGGGTTACGCCAGCCGCCACCACGGGTTAGCCAACCCACACACGCTAGCAGCCCTAGGCTGTGACAATTTGTTTCTGCTTTCTTTTTTTTCCTCCTATTCCTGTCTCCTCTGTTTTTTCTCTTTCTATCCCTGTCCTCTCTGTTTTCTTTTTTTCTTTTTTTTTTTTTGTTGAGATGAAAACCATAGTTATTTGACCTTGAATGTAATTTATAAATCGATAGCAAAAATCCACAGATTCTACAGCTGTCTTATTGGAACAAATAAATCATATGAAAGAAATTAAAAAAATCTTGTAAAAATAATTATGTAAATCACATAGTTATTGTATATATATATTGTCGGAGGATGAAACCTCGACTGCGGGAAGTCCGGAGACCTCCCTTTGAGATTCGGCCAGAGGAGTAGTTCTCAGGCGAATGCGGCGTCCAGTGGGTCGATGATCGGTGGATGGTTGGAAGAATGGATCGGCGCACAAAGGAGACAGAAGGATTTATACAGATTCGGGCCGCTCGGAAGCGTAATACCCTACTCCTGTGTGTATGCTATGTGGAGGTGAATATGATATGTCTGTTACAAGGTGAACTCAGCCCACTCGCCGGAGCTGAGGAAGAAGAACAGTGGCTAGAGAGTGAGCTAGAGAGTCAGAGAGTTAGAGGTCCGGAAAGAGGTCTAACCAAAGTGCTCCGGGGAGAGTCCCCTTAGCCTGAGGCATGGATCCTCCTTTTAATGCGTAAGGGGAGTCCACAGTGCCTGGCATACGTGGTGAGAGAGAGAGAGCTATGCTACGTCTTGTCGTGCACGTCCGCGCCCGTCTGCCGCGCTGCACTGGATGAGAGTCCACGCCGGAGTAGGTTCGGCGCGTCAGGTCGTCTAGTCATCATGCTGCTAGGTGGCTAAGTCGTGGAGATGTGACAGCGCACGCCCTCTCCCCCGAAGTCAAAAGTCTCTGACTGCACAGGGAGCGGGCAACAGGCGCGTCACGCCCCGTCGCCTCATCATTAATGCGGATGGTTGGAGAGCTGGTCCACTTCTGGAGAACGCGCCTCGGGACTGTGCGTGTGGGTCCCGGAACCGGGAAGTATCCCTGGAACTCGGGACCCGAGGAAGATGCACCCGAGCGAGGCGCACCCGGGCCCGGGGAAGACGCACCCGGGCACGGGGTGGCGCTCCCGGGCACTTAGCAGGAGAGCTAGCCGTCGTCGATGCAGAATGTGGCCCCGGGGGAGTTGACGTGGCCGATGACCCACACGTCCCCGGGGTATGTGGGACCCCTATCCCGTTTCGCCGATATATATATATATATATAAAAATATAAAATTTGTTGACCCCTAAAAATAGGTAGAGGCAGCTGTCTTATTCGAACAAATAAATCATATGAAAGAAATTAAAAAAATCTTGTTATATATATATATATTTCGTTGACCTCTAAAAATAGGTAGAGGCCGTCTCCAGGAAATAGGAGGGAAAAAAAGGGGCATTCCGAGAATCGAACTCGGGACCTCTCGCACCCAAAGCGAGAATCATACCACTAGACCAAATGCCCTCATCTGAAAACAATTTCCCTTACAGTTTTGATATCAAATTCTTCCAAATGCGTCGTGCAAAGAAAAAGAAAGAAGAGTGTTGGTCTCGCCATGTGTGAGCTCTAGGCCGGACTTGCACGAACTGCAGCGTCCGTCCAAAAGCCCGTCCTCCTCGCCTCACTCCTGCCTACTTCTCAAGCAAATGAAAAGGAGAAACTGCCAAAAGGGCTGCAGCCAGAAAAAGGCGAGGAAGACCAGAAAGGATCAAAGCAAAAGGATCCAGCTCTCGCTCACGACGTCACTCCATCTCGACCAAACTGCTTCATTACCGGCAGTTGTAGTAGTATCGTCACCATCAATGCAGCTGCTGCTTTTCGTTCCATCAAATGATTCGATTACATTTACTCCTACTCAAGATCTTAGTAGTACTCATCAATTGGTAGTTCTACTCAACACCCTGATACTGATTGATCAATCAGTCAATCCATCTGTACTCGTCCAAGATAGGCAAAAGGCACAGGCAAGAACGAGCAGAGGACGGAGAGAGGTTGCTGCACCAGCAGTCATCAGAAGAGGAAAGAAACGGGCGGCGAGATCGCGGCGGCGATGGCCGGCGAGGGGGAGGAGGGCGGTAGGGTGAAGCTGTTCGTCGGGCAGGTGCCGCGCAGCATGGCGGCGGAGGAGATCCTCGCCGTCATCCGTGGCGCCGCCCGCGCCGACGACGCCACAGTCATCCGCGACCGGGCCACCGGCGCCTCCCGCGGTGAGTGGTCGCCGCCGTTCGTTGCCCAGATGATTGGTTTGCTCTTTGCTGTCGCTGAGAAGAAAAAAGGTCGGATTTTTACCTTGATGTTTGGGTTCTTGCAGGGTGCTGCTTCGTGATGTGCCCGTCAAGGGAGGAGGCAGACAAGGCCATCGCCGCCTACCACAACAAGTGCACCCTCCCCGGAGTACGTCCTTCATCTTGCATTCACCTGCAACATTAAAAAAATGGAGAATAGTTCATGATTGATTGGCTGGTTTGGTGACTTTTTGTGTGGAATTTGGGGATGGAGACATGAGTGATGGAGATTGGAGAAGGATGTTCATACTTGTGACTAAATATGCCTACTGATTTGTGTGGAATCAGCCAGGAACAGTTCATTTTCACTCGGATTATTTATCACAAGTAAAATTCAATGAGATTATGGCCCTGTTTGACATGGCTCCAGATCTCAGATCTACTTTGAATTTAGAGTTTGTATATTAAATTACAGTGGTTTAAAATTTCATCTAATATAGAAACAAAATGATTCATCTAAATGATATCAACGTAATCATAGATCCAGATTTACGGATTTCTGGAGTTAGCAATACCCAGCTTCAAGAAATCTTGGATCTAAAGCTTTGCAAGCAGGGTCTATATGTGCTCTATGTCGAATTGTCAATTCTGTAGTTCTGATAAGATAAAATTCTGTTCCTGTCTCCTTAATCAGGCGTCCAGGGCAATGCTGGTAAAATACGCGGATGGCGAGCTGGAAATATTAGGTATGATTTCTCAAACGAAATGCATTTTATACTGATGAGTCCCCTAATCAAAGAAGAATTGGTCCAAAATAACTTGGGTTTAGTTTCTTCATGCGATAATCTTTGCAACCCTGCTAATGTTATACTCTGAAATGATTGCTGCTGACTCGTAGCCGCAGAGCAGAAGGTTTTTGTTGGCATGCTTCCAAGGAATGTGAAGGAGAAGGAAATTTCTGCATTGTTTTCACAGTATGGAAATATCATACAACTAAAGCTGTTGAGAAGTCCACAAAAAACAAGTAAGGGTACAACTTACAGCTCGTCTCGTTTTTGTTATCTGGAATACATGATGCTTTGCTCACATCGTTGATTTGTTTTACCCAAAAAGCTGCAGCATGTGCTATTCTGGAATTTGAAAACAAAGAACACGCTAGAGCGGCCATTGAAGCTTTGAATGGCACGCGTGTGTTGTTCAATGTAAGTGTTCTCTAATCTGAATCTTCTGTGTAGCTGTCCAGCCTGCAACATTGATTATGTTCCTGAAAACAACAATTGTCAGTCATAGCAAATTGATCTTTACTGAAGCAAACAACAATTTTCTGAAACAAGGAATGAAACTTTACTGAATTTTCTAACAACTTCCTCATCTTACTTCACGGCATCCATGCAGGGTTCGAATGCAACTTTGGTTGTTAAGTTGGCTGACACTGGAAAGGAAAAGGAAGCTAGAAAGGCACAAAAAGCTCAGGTTCAACCTTCTAAGCCCTTAAGAGTTGATCTCGTTCCCCAGCTATCAATATTTGGAGCACCACAGATGAGATTTCTTCCTCCATATTACAAGGTGATCTTCCATCTGAATTGTTTTATCAACTGTAACTTCTCGAATGAATATAACTACCAAAATTCAGACGTAGAAACTGTCGGAACTGGAGATCTAGGGAATGCTTGCGCTATACATTTCTGATACTGAAATCCCTGCTATATTTAGCTGGGTCTGCTGAAGGAATAGACCAACCAAATTTTATTAAGATTAAAGGGGAAAAGGTTTACAAGTTGCAAATCGACAGAAGGCTGTCGAAACTAAGGTGAGCATGCTCACCTCAGCCCGCTAAAGAAACACAACACAACATCAGCATCAACTAAGCATTGCCCGATTTGAAAAACCCTGCCTCCTTCCAAGTAATAATCTCCTCTCTGATGCTGTGGAAGAGCTGTCCAGCCGATGCTGACCTCTGATCAAACACTCGGGCATTACGTTCCTTCCAAATTAGCCAACATATCAGCATGAGCAGGGCGTCGAATGCCCTCCTGTAGCTCGTCCGGAAAGAGGTCCTGCACACCATCCACCAGTCAACGAGATCAAGGTCTAGCTCGACCGGCAGAGGGAAGGGCACACTGATCCAGCTCTTGAGCATACTCCAGACCCGATTTGTATAGCCGCAATTCACAAACAGGTGGCGGCGGTCCTCGTTTTGATGTTGGCACAGGTGGCAAGTGGCCTGATGGGGCCATCCTCCCTTTTGTAAATTATCCGCTGTAAGCCACCTTCCTTTGGTTGCTAACCAAGTGAAAAACTTCACCCTCAACGGTGCTCTCGTCTGCCATAGCAGCTCGCCAAACTGAGAGTTCGTTCTCACCATGAAGAATAAGTTGTAAGCTGAGGAAACTGAGAACTTGCCATCCCCTGAAAGCTTCCAAAGCACCCGCCCTACAAAGCTGTAGAGCGTCGGCCAAGTCACTGCAATGCTGCCACACGGAAGCCAACTAGCTTTCCAAAAATTTGTATCAGCTCCATCCCCCACTTGGGAAACCACTGTCGAGTGTAGGATATTTTGAATGTCAGAGGCCGGCCTCATGTAGACCATCGTCCAGGGTCGTCCCCTCTGCTCTATTCTCCTAACCAACCACTTCAATCTGAGAGCTTGACCAAACAAATCCAAGTATTTGATGCCCAAACCCCCACAAAGCAACGGCGTGCAGATTTCCTTCCAGGCCACTAAACAATGGCCTCCATTCACTTCTTTTTGGTCTTTCCAGAGGAACCCTCTGCACTTGCGTTGGATGTCCTTTATAGCCCACTTGGGCAGCTGCATTACTGAGAGGTAATGGACCGGGAGTGCCATTAGCACTGATTTGATGAGGCACAGTCTCCCGGCAGGTGCCAACATCTTCGGTTTCCATGCCGCAACCTTCTTGGATATGCGATCTAGGATTGGCTAGAGCTCCGCCTTGGTGGGTTTGCGCATTGAAAGTGGCAAGCCCAAGTAGGTGATTGGGAAATTCTCGACCATGTAACCTAGCACATCCTTCACCATTGACACATGGTCTTCTGCACATTGGATCGGGGTGATCGCGCTCTTTGTGGGGTTGGTCTTGAGGCTAGTAGCTGCGCCAAAAGATCCAGAATGCTCTTAATCGTGACCGCCTCTCGGTCAGTGGGTTGGAAGAAGACCACGGCATCATCAGCATATATTGACACGTTTGGGATCGGCCTCCTTGCATTCATCTTCTTTAACAACCCGAATAATTCCGCTCTGGCAAGCAAAGCATGTAGGACATCCATCACCAACACAAATAGAAGTGGGGATAGCGGATCACCTTGTCGCAATCCTCTGGCTGGCTTGAACGGTTCACTGTCGGCCCCATTGACCCCCACATTTGTCTCCGCTGTTAGTAAGAGAGCTACCACCCAACTTCTCCACCTTGGGCCAAAACCCCTGTATCTTAACATGTTCATCAAGAAACCCCATGATACTATGTCAAATGCTTTAGTGATGTCGAGCTTCAAAAGGATCATAGGCTTCCTTCTTCGGTGGAAATGTTGTGCCGAACCTTTAACAAAGAGAAAATTCTCATGTATCGATCGTCCCTTGATGAAGGCTGATTGCGTTGGTGAAACCAACTCACTCATTTTGGGTGCCAGCCGCATTGCCATAATTTTGGCCGCCAACTTTGCAAAGCTATGCATCAAGCTTATGGGTCTGTAGTCCTTAAACAAGGTTGGCGCTTTCCTTTTTCGGCAACAGAGTAATGATCGTTGTGTTCAGCTGATCAAGGTTTTGACAATTTCCGCTATGCAACTTATCCAAAGCCGCCATGACTTCATTCTTGATGATAGTCCAGCAGAACTCGTAGAAGAGCCCCGTGTAGCCATCCAGGCCGGGCGCCTTGTTGTTGGGCAGGATCTTGACTATGTTCCAAACCTCATCTTCAGAGAAGGGAGAGTCCAGATCACGCAGATCAACAGAAGGTAGCTGCTGAAACCCGATTTGCTTGTTGTCTGTTTCAGCCATGCCCATGACCTCCACGAAGTATCTCTTGTAGATCTTGCTGCGAGGTAGTAATTTGCCCATCATGTTCTAGAAGGGTATAAAAAGTTTACGTCTTCTCGCTTTCACCTTGATGTGGAAGTAGGAGGTACTAGCATCCCCTTCCTTCAGAACTCTGATCCCTGCTCTTTGTCTCACCCTGATCCTTTCAAGTGATGCAAGGCCAAGACACCTCCCTTTTAAAGCAGCCCTCAGTCTTTGCTCCATTGGAGATAGTGCTCTTGACTCCTGTGCCACGTTGAATCTCAGTGATCTGATGGCTGATTCTCCTCTGGCCCCATTTTCTCAATCTCTTATTGAGTCTTGCCATCTTTACATAGAGGATCACATATGGGTCTTCACTGTCCACCGCTTGCTGCCACCCATCTTGTACTACCTCAGCGAAGTCATCGAGTTTTGTCCAAAAGTTCTCAAACCGGAACATTCTTTTCCTGTGAAAAGTGTCGTCACAAGTGAGAAGAAGAGGACAGTGATCTGATCCTGACGAGCTCAGTGCTTGGAGGGATGAATCTAGGAAAGAATCCTCCCGTTGAGTTGTGACGAAAACCCTGCCCATCTTAACCAGCATTGGCCTCTGTTGTTCGTTGCTCCAAGTGTATCGTCTTCCAAACATGTACATCTCTTTAAGCTCGAGTTCGTTGATCTTGTTTCAAAAAGAATTCATCAGCGGTCGATTGATTCTTGTATTGTTCTTGTCCGCCACCGAAGCTATCAAGTTGAAGTCCCCTGTTATCATCCATTCACCTTGACACACTGCTTTGATTGCCGACATTTCTTCCATGAACAACAGTTTGTCGTCATCTCTCTGTGGCCCATAGACTGATGACAAGAACCACGTTCTGCTCCCTTCCAGCCAAGTTATTTCCATCGAGATTGACCATTGTCCAACATGGACTACATTTCCCTAGAAGTTGCCTCCTTTCCAAGCAATAATCACCCCTCATCTAGTCTGTACCGCCGGCAGGACAGCGAAATTGTCGAAACAGGGACCACAAAGTTCATTGATAATTGACAAATCGACCACCACCAGTTTGGATTCCTGGAAACACACCACCAATGCTCTAGAACTCAAGACCGACTCCTTAACTAGTAACCTCTTGGCTGCATTATTCAACCCCCTCATATTCCACACTAACAAATTAAAAGACGACATGACAACACACGCGGGGGGAGGGGGAACTCGACTCTTACAGGAACTCAGCCCTAGGCCGGCGAAGCGATTGCCGCCGAGACAGAGGTCGGCGGGCTGTGCTCCTCGAGAAGCTGGTGTGTCTACGGAGCTATGTCGACGTCGAGCAGCTATGTGAGTGCCGCCACGTGCTGCGGCGAAAGCGGGTGGCCAAAGAGGCCGACATAGCGTCGGCAATCAGCCCCAACTTCTTCATAGTCACCCGCTACGCCTTGGAGATGGCGTGGCGCCGGCTGCCGTCCCCTTGGGCGGGGGCTCCTCCTTGGCTTGAAGTCGTGCGGGATGCTGTTTCGCCGCCTTGTCGCCGGGATTGAAGTCGGCAACCTCCTCCCCAGGATGGACGGAGGCAGCATGGATGAGACGGTGTTGATGTAGCTCTGGACCGTTGCGAAGGACTGTGGTTGGACCGCCAACATGGAGGCCTCGTTCACCTGGGTCACATGCTCCTCCACAGCCCGCCCTCCCCTTTCTTCCTAGGTGGGCTCGATACTATAGTTGATTTTGGGCTCAACTGGGCCAACCAGCCCAGAGGTTTCCGCTCGCCTAGAGTAGACGAGCAATGCCCCCCCTCCCCTCCCCGCAATTGGCCCATAGACCTAGCACCCGTCCCCGCCTTGCTCCCTGGAGTGGAGGGAGTTTTCCCACCGAGAGCCGCTCCCTCCTGCACTATTCCCGGAGCCAAATCAACCACCGCCTTCAATGCTACCTCGCCCTTGCCCGGGGCAAGCACTCCAAAGATCAGCTGCCTGGCGTGCAGCATACTGACATGTGGTGGCGCGGACCGAGGCCGAGTTAATGCATCGACCACTCCAAAGACAGCGTCACCCCTTCCAATCCGCGTAGACCCGTGGACCACGTCCACAGGACCATGCACCTCCTCCCTCGGCGTTGGCAGCGTCGGCCCATCACACGGCGGCTCCGGCGTCTTCATCCAGGCTTCGCCACCCATGTGTTCGTCCTCAGACAGCTGCACCACAGCTGCACCATGGACGGCTCGGCCAGCAGGCTGCTGCTACACCGTCCTGTCCTTGAACGTGGCCATCGGTTGTTCCGACGGCATCTCAGGACACACCGCCCTTGTGTTCTGCGGAGAGAACCAGATGTCACCACTGGAAACAACCCCTCCGTCACCCAACTCCTTCATCGCCGCCACCACGACGGCCGTCTCCGCCTACCTGTCCGCCGTCGCCTCATTCGTCTCCACCACCGCCTCTCCCGTTCCCGCCGCCAAAACACCTGAGCTCATCACTGCTTTTCCTGTACTTGCCTCCTGCACGCCAGCCCCCGCCACCATGACTCCAACCGATCCCGCACGGATAGGTTGTTGTTCCTCGAAGGGTACGCCAGAGAAAGATCGACGGCCTAGGCCGCTCGCCGAGCCAGTCGTCCCTCTGAACACGTGGCCGCCTCCTTGCTCCGTCACCCAAGGTCCGGTGCCATCGTACCTTCCGGCGCAACATGCGAAGGCGTTCCGGCGGGTAACGTCCTCGTCGTCGGAATCATCGAAGAAGACGTCCGACATGTGAAGAGGGGTGGGGTTGATGACTTCCTCGACATGGATGATGATTGGGTACTTGAACATCGGCCACACTCTAGGGGCACTCGGCGGCGCCGCCGAGCTCGTCGCCTTGCACCAGGACCCCCCTACCCCCGAGCGCTCCGGTATCTCTACGTCGATCGCCTCTGGCAAGTCGGAGGGGTTCTTGAACCAAGCAAATAACCCCAAGTAGCGAGCGTCATCTGCTGTGATCAGCTCCATCTCACCGCCCAAGTTGTTGATGAGGTTGCAAACCACCTCCTCCTCCCAAGCGTGCGACAGCAGCCCTCGAGCGAGATCTTGGTGAAGAATTGCAACTCCGAGCTGGTGGCCCAGCTCCGACGGCTCCATCGCTTGAAGGAAATAGGCACCTCGTTGCAGAAGAACTCGCGCGAGAGCCGCCAGACCGCTTGTCACTCTCTTGTGCTGCGGAAGGAAATGATGAAGTCCTCTAAGTTGGTTACCCCCATCCGTACCTGGTGCGGTCGAATCCCGGTGTGCCGCCCGATGGCCTCGACCATCTGTTCCGGCGAGACCGGTGGCCACTGCTTCAGGACCGTTGCCAGAAGAGCATGCTCCTCTAGCCACTACTTGTTGCGCACCATGCCCGTCGTCCACGACAAGACACAATGGGCCTTCCCGGGGCGCACATCAGGGTGCCCCACAAGCACCTCCTCCATGAACTGGTAGGGCGCCGCCGTGCAGATCTGGTAATCACCAGCCATTTCCCTCGCTGTCGCCGCCATCACTGAGACCTCTGCCGCCGCCGTCTGGTGCTTCGCTGGTGCCTGCTGAGGTCTTGCCCTGGCCACGCCTCCTTGGCCGGGGGGCGGTGGCCGGACCGCTCACTACACCGCTGCTGTTCCTCGCCCTCTCCTCCTCCCTCCGCTCAGTGCATGCTCTTGCAATGTGGCCTAGAAACCAACAGCGCAAACGTGTCTCGCTTTGGCAGTGTGCCTTGCTGTGACCCAGGCCAAGGCATTTGAAGCAACGCCCATGCAGCCACCGCAGGATCTCCTCCGTCTTCAATGCTTTGTCCCGGTTGGCTGTTGGGGTGTTGGCATCTCTTGAATGCGGCGTCCTCTTCCTCCGCCTTACCTCCGTCCAAGATTCCCCTTTCTGCTCCCTCCCCGGCAGGCCTCTGTCCCTTTCCGTCGGCCACCACGTCCCGCCAAGAGCCAAATTGTGGCTTGGTTTGTGGCCGGTAGACGCCGGAGTGGCCGCCCGCTAGGTGGACGTTAGGACCTGAGCGGAGCGGTCGCTCAGGCACCATGTTCAGCGCTCCCCATGTCATTCCCTCTCACTTTGTCTAAAAACCCATGATATAGTGCTAACATTATGCATTATAGATAAATGATAGAAGTAAGGCGTGAGAAGCTAACTCCAAACATATTTCCTTTGTTCTCAACTTCTCATTTATTACTATCTGAACTATACTAGCTATCAAATCATGTTTTTTGTATATAAACTAAGCCAGGGCATGTGACAGTGTTCCGTTGTATGATAGTATATGAGCCGACAAAAGCTTCACCTCATGGTGCAAAAGTGTGCTTTTAGAAAATCATCAGATTAATATTGACCTGATGTGCATATGAAGATCTTTAGCTACATTTCGTTTGTCTAGTTCTCAAGTCAATACTAGAAGTTTAACAAAACTAGAGCTATTATGTTTTCTTTTAAAGAATGTACTCTAGAAGCAAACACACTCTTCTAATACTGTCAAGATCACTATCAGACTGAAGGAACAACGGATCCAGAATTGAAAGATCTAATGAAGATGACAAACGACAAACTTGGGATGCTAGCGACTGAGCTCAAGAGCGTGGTGAACTTACTAGAGAACCGAGTTACATTTAATGATCCAATACTGCCAATTCAACATTCTCACTTATCTGTAGAGCATGACGAGAAGCAAAATAAGCCTAACGAGTGTGATTCCAAAACATTAGAGGTAACATCTTCAACACTGGCCCATCTTTTCTAGTTTTCTATTCTTCCCAATCTTTCATTCCTCCTTTAGTGAAGGACTGCCTCAAATGTTTATTTCCAAAGGACTGGATTTCTTGAAATTCCTGCTAGTAAAACTTTGACCATAGTAGTATCAACTGAGCTCCTATAGGTTTAACCTGTTTTCAGAATCATTTACTTGATAATATTCTTCACGTTGTTACTTCACTGTGGTTCTGCTATCAGAATCACAAAGCCTGTTGCATGAATATAAGCACTGATCCTACTAGTAATCATTCCAATACAAATTCTTCCAATCAAACATATAATAATTTTGTAAATTGATATAGAGAACATTTTAAAATCTGTCTATTTCTTCCGTCCTATCCACCACTCACATCTTTTAGACTGGGCCATTCTTCTTCTTTTACTTGTGTAATGTATTATTATATTCTCCAGAGGAAATTGAGGTTTTTGTACACGAACTTTTGCAGGTACCAGGGCATTATGGACACATAAAGAATCCATTGCAAAATCAAGCATCCTACAACACTGTGTATCCACATGTCAATCAAGGAAATTTACTTCAGGGACTCAACACAAATATATTTCCAAGAACAGATGCTAAAATTTCGAACCTGATTCAATCTGCTGGATACATACAACCTCCTTTCCCTGATTTGACAGGTCTTCGGTACCCAGTATCATATGCAGGTACCTTAGTGGGAGATAGAGCACAGTATTTCTCTGATGGTACGGTAAACATACCAAACGTTCATAACAATCATGCCCCATCTGCAGCAAACACAAAGACAGGGAGCAAGATCGAAGGTTAGTAAAACTTAAGCTTACTGTATCATTTAAGATGCACTTTCCAAAGTTCATTAGCTGATTGATCATTTTACTTATGCCAACCATCAGGACCTCCTAGGGCTAATTTATTTGTCTATGACATCCCTCAAGAATACGCTGATGAAGATCTGGCAAATCTATTTCAAGAATTTGGTAGGATCCTGAGTACCAAAGTTTTCATTGACAAAGCTACTGGTGTCAGTAAATGCTTCGGTAAACAACACTGCAACACTGTATTTTGCATAGTCACTGCAATGAGATTCTGTGGTATTCATGCTCTGTGCTTCTTCTGTGCAGGCTTTGTTAGTTACGACACGCCAGCATCAGCTCAGACTGCTATCAAGAGGATGAATGGCTCACAGTTAGGTGGTAAAACGCTCAAGGTACAGCTCAAGAGGGAAACATGAATGTGACAGCCCAATTGACATATAACGAAGTTATTTGATCTGGATATTGTTCTTCTGAGAGTACCATCCTGCATAGTGAACAAATCAATGCAGGAGGGTGTGGAAAACTATAGATGTAGCTATGGCAAAGTTGTTCCTTGTTACTCTTTAAGATCGCCAGAATTTCTAGGCATAGTTATTCTGTTGCATTATACAAAACTAATGCATATGAACAAGTCATATAATTGAATCTGGCATTGGATTAAGCATCGGCTTGTTTCGCTTAACAAATGAATATGCTACAGACTCTAACCCCCCCTTTTGAAAACTACGAACTCTGTTCCAACTTCAAGCCAAAAGTAATTAAACGCTACGAGGAAAAAACAAAGAGCCAGCAAAAACGTGCTGAGAGAGTGCGAGCATGGCCGTAATAAATCGTAAACAACTTCAAATACTAACAGAAAGACAAATTAACTTCAAGAGCAAAGCGGATTTTAAATTTTTGACGGAACAAAGCAGATTCTTTTGGGGTTGGATTTTGGGTGGGTGGGTGGGTGGGGGTTTGAGGTTTTTTCTTACCATTGACCAAAAGTTTAGAATCAAACATCAACATAGCAATTCAGCTGCAGTGATCTAGCCATGTGCTTAACTAACACTCCAGTAGACATCCAAATATCCAATTGCTTGCATCACCAAGGCTTCTTGGTGGCCCCGTTTACAAAATGGGAACCATAATTGGATCCAGTGGTATAAAATATCGTTTGGTTAGGATGAACTGGCATTCTGTTTCAAAACATGCCATATTTCTCATGGACAAAATAGTGCAGGATGGTTCTGCATTCCCAACACATGAAGGACCTCACTAGTTTACCAAATCCATCCAGCTAAGCATTTTCTTAGACTGGTTCCAGCTAAGCTTTTAGGAATGGAAATACCAAATGAAGCCACTGCCACCTGACAACACATAGTGAGCAACAGGGCATATGAACAAAAAATATGGTCCTGGGGATGAATCACTTTCTCGCTCAACTGATTTTAGTCAATTTCGACATGAACTTCTCATCATCATCATTCAAAATAGCATTCTGCGCCTTAACTGCAAATGAAATCAAGCATCAGCGTAATTTTCCAGAGATTTTCTTTAGTAGCGATCTGAGGACCCCTCTTTAAACTTCAAAGGTTTTAACCAGTAACAATTGTATTGACTGCCATTTTATACAACCTGGGCTATTAAAATAAGTATTGTTTTACCCAGCTAAACATCTCCAGTTGATTTCAAAGCAAACAAACCTTAGGTATCAGGTAGTAATCGGCCTCATTGCATTTCAAAAAACAGATATTGACTATTGCTTTTGTGAGTTTTACCTTTGCTTGATAATGACAGGTATGATGTGTGTTCAAGACCTTACATAGAAGCTGGTGGATGAAGAAAAAGGAGAATTGCCATTAATTGTGATTTGGATTTGCAAACTCGTCAAGACCTTGTCTATGAATGATTCTTATCATGTTATAGTAGAGATATTTTTTGCGACTCTTGCTTTAAGTTGTTGATGAATAATTTGAACCCTTATTGATGTGACACAACCTAGCAGGCAAACATCATTAAGTTTGCCCATATTTGTGGAGCAAGGGTGAACATAAAAGGATCACTAGTATTAAATACTCACTTATCATTTACATATCTTGTCCATGGACCATGGCTTTCGCTCTATACCACTGAGCTACTAACCTAGCATATATGGGTATTATAAGGCAATCCCCTGGATCCATTGCTGTTTCCTTTTCTTATGTGTTTGTATTTTAAGCCTTTCCCTTTCTCTCCCATGCTCCCTTTTCGGAGGACGAAAAAGATTTTTATTCATTAAACAGATGGGTATATTTTACCGAGCTAAGCAGTGCATGATAAGTTTGTCCAACTAATTGATAAGTCAAATTAGCTTAGCAATATATATGACTAGTAAACTATATTCTAGTGTCTGAATTGTTTAGGTGGTCTAATAGGACTAACTGGATTTTGTATATACATTGAATTTATTTATGCAGGAATATAGCTAATAGATCATTAATGAGCTTATTTTTCATCAATACCATCTCTTCAGTGACTCTAGACAGCAGCAAAACGAAAGCATGATCCTAATGTTTGGTCATTTTTGTCAGAACTAGCACACGTACCGTCAATCATTGTCAGATTGGCCGGTGAGAAGAAGCTGATGTGTCACAGCCATCCATCCATGATCACAAAGCCGCTCCCAAATTAGCCTGGTTCCAAGACGTAGAATCCATGATGGATTTCACTTAGCAGGGTTATTAGGATAGATATGTCAAAAGCAAGTCTGATTCCACCTATTCCTAATCCTAAATATAATGTAAGAGCAACTCCAATGGAGCTCTCAAATTTGACCCCCTATTGCCTAGAATAGGAGCTCTCTCATCCATATTCAATCTCCTATTTCACTGCGCACTCCAACCGACCCCTCATATGTCGTCGATGTCAGCTCGTCGGCGGCGGCTTGCTTGCCTCGGCGAGGTGGCAAGCTGAGGCGCGGCGGCAGTGGCGGACTGGCAATGGAGCAGCTGGGGCACCCAGCGACCGAAGAGGCGACGACGACGATGGTTGCCTGGTGGCTGGGTGAGGTGGCACTCGGAGATGCGGCGACGGGCAGAGCGGCGCTAGCAGAGGGGCGGCGTCGGTGGCGTGGCTAGAGCAGCAGGGCCGCGCGGCAAGGGCAGCGGAGCCAGGCGGCCACGGGGCAGAGGCACGGCGGCGGCGGCGCTATGCGCTCAAGCGGTGGTGACGCGGTGAAGACGATGACGACGGTGCCACAGTGCGGCGGCACGGGATGAGGAGAGAGGAGGCGGCTCCGGCGGGGAGATGCTCACCGGCGATGGCACAGGACGACAACAGATGGCGGCGACGGATGTCCAGACGACCGCAGCCGAGCAGCGGCACTAGCTCCTAGCGTCGGTGCGGCGAGGCAGCGCACGGGGCGGCGGCGCTAGCGCGGCGACTTCCTGGGGTGGTGGCCGGGAGGAAGAGGAAGGGGGCTGGAGGCTGGAGGTTGGGGGATAAGGGCCTCCTACATCTGGGGGTTGCCTCCCCCCGGATGAGGGCTTCCTCCAGACGAGAGTCCGGTTAGAGCAACCCCAATGGAACTCTCAAATTTGATCCCCTATTAGCTAGAATAGGAGCTCTCTCATCTATATTCAACCTCTTATTTCACTGTACACTCCAACCGACCCCTCATATTTTTAAGTGGGGCCTACTTGTCACTGGCCCATTCTCTTTCTTTTCTCCCTTTCTCTTCTCTCTCTCTCACTTTCCTCTTCTCGGCCGACGCAGCTCGGGGCGGTGGGGCCGACGCGGCTCGGGGCGGCAGGGGCGGCGGGGCCGACACGGCTCGGGGCGGCAGGGGACGGTGGGGTTGACGCAGCCGGGTCGGAGACGCCGGCGGCCGGGGGGGAAGAGGAAGGGGGCGGCAGGGCCGACGCAACCGGGATACGCCGGCGGCCGGTCTTCCAAGATCTGAGGTGAGCCATTCTTCTCCTTTCCCTCCTCTCCTCTTTTTTTAGGTTTTGCATTTGTTGGTGCCGATGACCGGCGGGGCCGACGCCGCCGATGACCGGAGGGGGTCGGGAGAGGGACGGGGAGGGGGGCTGGAGGAGATGAGGGCCTCCTACATCTGGGGGGTTGTCTCCCCCCGGATGAGGGCCTCCTCCAGATGAGAGTTCGGTTAGGATTTTGGTTGGAGACGATTTTTAGCCGACAAACCCCTAAATTTGAGATGAGGGCTGGTTTGAGAGCTCCATTGGAGTTGCTCTTAGGATTTCGGTTGGAGACAATTTTTAGCTCACAAACTTCTAAATTTGAGATAAAGCCTGATTTGAGAGTTCGGTTGGGCTTGCTAGGTGGGGATTTCTATATGAACAGAGTATCCTATCGCTGTCTCCCCACCCGCACACGATGACAGGTGCAGCACCAAGAGCACCCAACCATCCTCGGATCGTCCACCACCAAGCCGATCATGGCTGCTTGTGGATGGATTCACCATGCCAGCCACCTAGCCGGCAAGCGACGACCAGCAGGTCCCCGTCTGCGCGCACGAGTACGCGCCTGCGTTCGGGGATGTCCCCGTGGTCAACAAATGGCTTGGGCACGTATGATTCGTACCAGAAACCTCACGGCCTCGGCGCGGGGCAGAGCGGGCGGTGGGGGATCGGTGCCGGAGCCGCCGCAATCCAATCTGTCGTCGCGACTAGGCCAACCTGACGGCGACGCGGCAGGCCCGGCGTCACGGGCGGCAGCCGACGACTCCGCGCAGGGGGGTCTCGCCCGGAGCGTCGTTGGGGAGGCGGGCTCTCCTCTCCGCCTCTCATGGCGCCCGCCCACTCTGCTGCCGGCCGCGGCCGGCGATGGAGGGATAATGTGCGGCAGATTTGGATGGGCGGCGAGTCGATGGAGGTTTTTTTACGGCCTAGAAGCGAACCACGCCGGCCACGGCGTACTCCGGCGCGGCCGGCGGCGGGGGTTTCACTGTGGCCTGCGGCTCGAACACGAAGCGGGTGTAGAGATGGCAGCGGGTCGGGTTCGGGACGGGCGCAGCATCCGCGGACCCGCACACCCCGATTCGGGTGAAAATCCGCCCCCGCCCCCGCCCCCGTCGGGTCCAAAACCCGCGGGTACCCGCCTCGAACCCGACCCGCTGCCATCTTTAGTTTGGAGTAAAGTGGCAGCAGGTCGGGTTCGGGGCGGGTGCAGCATCCGCGGACCTGTCCCCGAAACCCGCCAAAAAACCTGCACCCGCACCCGACCCCGATTCGGGTGAAAATCCGCCCCCGCCCCCGCCCCCGTCGGGTCCAAAACCCGCGGGTACCCGCCCCGAACCCGACCCGTTGCCATCTTTAAGCTGGTGGATGGGAGCTCGGACTTACCGTCCGATCGATATTGGACGGCTACGATCAGCATAACATTAGTCGAGTTTGGGGTATACAATACTACTTACTCTGGTCATAAATATTTGGCGTTTAAAACAAGAGTTTGGTAAAACTTATTTGACCATTAAACTTTGCCCTTGCAAAAAAAAAGATAATTTCTCAATCGGTTTAAAAACGAAAAAGAATGGTATGGGTAGATTTCTTTTAGAAAGTATTATCGTAATATCATAGTCTTATTATAATGACGGTCTCAATTTTAAAAAGTTAATCAAATTTTATCCTAAATGACAAGTATCTTAGCTCTTGGCTCATAAATATTTGGCATTTAGGAGTAGTATTGTATATATGGTTTTCTTGTGCTGTTCCATGTTAATCCGGGCTTTACTTCAGAAATCTGATAGCAATTGTTCTCAAAAAAGAAATCTGATAGCAACCATCTGTGGAATGAATTAATGTCCATTTCATCATGGAATTGGAATGGATTCTTCTTGCGCCTTCCGCTTTGCTTGATAACAGGAGCTAGCTAAGCTTCAGTAGGTCTGAATATGAATGTCCATTTCAAGATCCTATTACAAGAGTAAAGCTATCAAGTTGATAGTTGACACAATTCATCGCTCTCGTTTTGAAAACAAAGGAGATATTTCTCTGAAACCTTTGCAAAATCTGGCTCGGTCTTGATCAGAGGACGAAAGACATGATTTCAACTGATGATTCGCTGCGAAGTCTAGCCTGGACATGGATTCTTTACGGTACTGCTGGTACAGCAGCAATCGCTTACACGTGGGCCCGAACCCATATATCTATGCTATTAGAAAAGTTGAAATATTTTTTTATAGCAAATGCTAGTTAATTATAGTTAAGTTTGTTCGGGCTCAAGAGTTTTTCTAAATCCGCAACTGCCCCGGACAGTGAGCTGAGCTGCAAGCCTGCAACAACCTGAAGTTTGTGTTTGAGATGCAAACGAGACGTGTCCAAAGTTAATAGAACTGTAGAAGCTGTTCTGAACTTTTGCTGCAACTTTAGCCGTGTGATCTCAATCGATTGCTCATCCATCCTTTTTCATGTTTTTAACCCTCCACACGTCGAAGACTTTTTGCAGAAACTTGTGGTGGATTACCGTCAGAGACAAGCTCTGCTGCCAGCTGCAGGTGAAAGTGTCAAGCCATAAGCCTTTCGCTACTGTCAAATCTAAGAACAAAAGAGATGGATTGAGACATTCAGTAATAATGGAGAGATTGAGTGCGTGCGTGGTGCATGCGTCGATCGATGTGTAACCTGCTTACCTGCATGATCTCATTGCTACCACTCGGCGAGTCGTCGAGGTGATCGACCCGGCATGCATCACACGCAGAGAGCCAGAGACTGCACGAACACGGCAATACCTGCATCTCGTTCAGATCAGTCTGAATTTGTAGCAGATTAGAACAAAGAAATTCGAACGGACGTCAATTAAAAGTTTTTTCTTTTCATCTGGTATCCCAGGCAAAACTGTTCTGAGCTGAATACCAATGAACTGAGCCACTATTACTAAGGGTTGGTTTGCGTTAGTTTCAGTTTATGCTGTCCTACCAACGTTTAAGTAGCTTCACAGTAATTTGTAGGTATTTAGATTGAAGGCAATTTTTTCCACACTAGGCTACTTCCTCCAATTACAAATATAAGGAATTCTAGGTGATGCTCCTAAGAGTTTACTTGATTGAAAAAGATTGTGCTTAGGGATGCAGCTACCAGTAGAGTAATAAATGCCATAGTTAGATGGATTAGAAAAATAGTACTCTAAAATAGTTTATATTTGTGCACATGTTTTGAATATCAAAATCTCTTATATTTATAGATGAAATGAGTAATACTACCTGTCGATGCTTTGCACCGGCAATAATACTACGGGGGTACTCGGCGAACTGGAATTCGGTGGATTGCAGAGGAACACGAGGGAATTATACTGGTTCAGGCCCTCAAGGTGAGGTAATACCCTACGTCCAGTTGAGGTGTTATTCCTCTGAGGTGGATTTGTGATCGATGATCTCGGGTTGCCCTCATAGGGCGCCCTGCCTCCCTTTATATACTAGGGGACAGGGGTACATGGTAAGGGAAGCTTTTGCTTCGACGCTTGATTTGCTCGGCTTGATTGCGATCTTCTGGGAGTTCATCGTCCAGGAGGAATTTGAGAACAGGACCCCTCCAGTCTTGACATATGTGCAGCACTTCGTCGGTGGTCGGGGTAGGTTCGCCTCCCGACTGCTCTTGTGCCGGTTTCTTCTTGACTGATGGCTCCATAAGTTGCTCGACAAAGATTCCAGTCGGGACCGCTTCTCGCTTGGATCCCATGTTTGCCAGCTCATCGGCCGCGTCGTTGTATTGACGCAAGACGTGTGTGATTTCCAGCCCGTCGAACTTGTTTTCCAACTTGCGGACCTCCTGACAGTATGCCGCCATTGTGTCGTCGAGACAGGTCCAGTCTTTCATGACTTGGTTGACCACGAGTTGGGAGTCTCCGCGCACAATCAGTCGATGTATGCCGAGTGATATGGCGATGCGGAGCCCGTGAACGAGAGCCTCGTACTCGGCGACGTTGTGGGAAGCCGGGAAGTGGATTTGTAGTACGTATTTCAACTTTTCGCCAGTGGGGGACGTCAGTATGACTCCAGCCCCGGCACCGCCGATCCGTAGGGAACCGTCGAAGTACATTGTCCAGTACTCTAGCTTTATTGTTGGTGTTGGGAGTTGAACTTCTGTCCACTCGGCCACGAAGTCGGCTAGAGCTTGAGATTTGATAGCTGTCCGTGGCTGAAAGGTGATGTCAAACGCCATCAACTCGAGTGCCCATTTAGCGATCCGGCCGGTGGCCTCGCGATTATGAAGGACATCCCCGAGTGAAACGCTGTGACCACCGTGACTTGATGTGCTTGAAAGTAGTGCACCAGCTTTCGGACTGTGATGAGTAGGCCGTATAGCAGCTTCTGGACCTGCGGGTATCTTGTTTTGAGTCGGCAAGGACCTCGCTGACGAAGTAGATTGGCGTTGTATTTTTTGAAGATGACCCTGTTCGGATCGCTCCACTACCAGCACCGTGCTGACTATCTGTGTTGTTGCCGCCAGATAAAGCATTAGTGGTTCCTGGGCAGGGGTGAAGCTAGCACGGGGGTGATGTGAGGAATTTTTGAAGTCTTCGAAGGCTTGCTGGGCTTCCGGGGTCCACTGAAAGGTGTCCGCCTTTTTGAGGAGCTTGAAGAAGGGCATGCCCCGTTCGCCCAGTCGGGGAGATAAACCGACTGAGTGCCGCCATGCAGCCTGTCAGCTTCTGGATGTCCTTGAGGTTGGTCGGGGGCGCCATGTTCATGATGGCGTTGACTTTCTCCGGGTTAGCCTCGATGCCGCGGTGCGAGACGATGAAGCGAGTAACTTCCCAGACGGGCACCCCGAAGGCACTTGTCCGGGTTCAATTTCATCTTGAATCCTCGAAGGTTTTGGAAGGTTTCTTCCAAGTCGGCAATGAGGTCTTGTCGGGATTTAGACTTGATCACCACATCGTCGACGTAGGCTTCCACGTTGCGCCCGATCTGAGTGTGCAGACACCGCTGAATAGCCCTTTGGTAGGTTGCGCCTGCGTTTTTCAGACCGAACGGCATTGTGATATAGCAATACGCTCCAAACGGCGTGATGAAAGATGTCTTTAAACAGTCTTGTTCCTTCAAGCTAATTTGATGATATCCGAATAACAGTCGAGAAAACTGAGTAGGTCGCACCCCGCAGTGGAGTCAACCACCTGATCTATCCTGGGAAGACCAAATGGGTCCTTGGGGCACGCTTTGTTGAGGTCGGTGTAGTCGACGCACATCGCGCCATTTACCGTTTTTCTTCCGGACCAGGACTGGGTTGGCCAGCCAGTCCGGGTGGTAGACTTCCTTGATGAAGCCGGCTGCGAGGAGCTTGGTGATTTCCTCCCGGATAGCATCCTTGCGGTCTTGAGCGAAGCGCCGCAGCCGTTGTTTGACCGGCTTGGCGTCTGGCTTTACGTGTAGGGCGTGCTCGATCACCTCCCTTGGTACGCCCGGCATGTCGGACGGTTTCCACGCGAAGATATCTTTGTTGGCTTGGAGGAAGTGACGAGCGCGTCTTCCTATTTGGGGTCGAGTCCGGTCCCGACTAAGGCAGTCTTGGAGGGGTCGGAAGGGTCCAGGGGGATCTTCTTCGTGTCAGAGTCCGCTGAAATTCCCGACTTCGCTGCTTTTTTCGCCGGAACTGGATCTTGATCGACTTCAGATGTAGCGGCTTGCCGAATGCTGTCGCGCCCGACTGCCGCTTCTTGTGTTTGAGCCAGCTCGCAGCTCTCCTTGTCGCAGGTGAAGGCTTGCTTAGCGTCGCTGCGGAGGAGAGGACTCCTGCTGGCCCGGGCATCTTCAGTACCATGTATGTGTAGTGCGGAATCGCCATGAACTTGGCGAGGCCGGTCGTCCGAGTATCGCGTGATACGCGGTCTCGAAGTCGGCGACCTCGAAGGAGAATGTTTTCGTGCGGAAGTTGTCCCGCGTGCCGAAGGTCACCGGCAAGGTTATCTGCCCGAGTGGGGTTGATGACAAGCCGGGGATTATCCATGGAAGGGCGCGGTGCTCGGCCGTAGTTCTGAACGAGGAATTCTCATCTCGTCCAAGTCTTGGCGAACAGGATGTTGAGCGCACTGCCTCCGTCGATGAGGGTTTTCTTCAGCCTAATATTTTTGACGACCGGATCCAGGATGAGTGGGTATCGTCCCGGGTGGAAACCCGATCTGGGTGATCGCGCGGTTGAGGTGATAGCCATCTCTGACAGCGCAAGTATTGGGGGGCATCGTTGTGGAGACCGCGTTAATGTCCCGCGCTGATAGCTTCTGCTTGCGCTTGGATTCGTACGCGAGTGGCCCCCGAAGATGTGGTTGAGTTCGGCTTGGGGGGTCCTGGAAGTCGTCAGCCGGACCCGAGTCTGGCTTGTCCTTGTCGCCGGGCGGCAGATGATGAAGCCTGCTCGGAGGCAAACTTCTTGAGCATGTGGCAGTCTTTGGCTGCGTGCCGGCCCTTGGGGTGAAAGGGGCAAGGCCCGCTCATGACTTTCTGGTATCGTTGTTCCGCTGGGGCCGTGACCGACTGCGCTCCATGTTAGCCACCTCGTTGTCCGACTTCCGCTTGCGGCTGCCAGGCTTGTTCTGAGCTGCTCGTTGTCGGCTTTTGCCCTGTTGTCTTTTTGTCGGGGCTCCTTCTTCTCGTCGAAGGCCTCTACGACGGCTTCAGCTGAGTCGGCGTATTTGTTGGCCATGTCGAAGAGAGTCCGGACGGTGGAAGGTGGCTTTCGAGTGAACTTCGCGATGAGCGGGGCGTCTTTTACTCCCTTGCGGAAGGCGGCGATGACGACCTCGTCTTTGATGTTTGGGATTTGATTGCGCTTCTCGGAAAACCTTTTGATGAATTCCCGTAGAGACTCGTTCTTTTTCTGATGCAGTTGGTAGAGGTCGTGCTCGGAAGCCGGTCTCTCGTAGGTCCCCTGGAAGTTTGCGATGAACCGCTCCCTGAGTTGTCCCCAGGAGCCGATCGACCGCCTTGGGAGGCCTGTCAGCCATGTCCTCGCCGAGTCGGATAACGCGACTGGGAGGTAGTTAGCCATGGCTCTGCTGTCGCCCCCAGCAGCTTGAACTGCTAGGACGTAAACGGTGAGCCAGGACTCTGGGTTGGTCTTGCCGTCGTACTTTTCAATCCCGGTAGGCTTAAAGCCGACTGGCCATCGGACGTCCTGTAACTCCCGAGTAAAGGCTGGGATGCCTTCATTATCGTGAGGACTCGGGCTTCTGTTTTGGCGGTGTAGTCGCTCGTAGTGGAGACCGAAGCGCTCGTGTTCGTCCTCCAGTCGGCGGCGTTCATCCTCTTCGCGCTCTTCGCGCCGGGCATTTATAGTGTGGCGAAGATCGCGTTGTAACCGCAATCGGAGGTCTTGATCGTGTCGGCGGTCGTATTGGTGACGCCGCCGGTTGTCGTAGTTGGTATTGCCGAGTGTTGTTTGGCGGGATTCTTCATGCTGCCGGGTGGAGCGGGCTGCCCGTCGTCGTGCTGATGCAGATGACTCCGCCGCTGGAGAGCCTGTTCGACGGGTCGGTATGTGAGTGTTGCCTGACTGTTCTTGCTGCTGGCAGGCGGCAGCAGTAATCATCGCCTTGATCTTGGCGATGGTTGGTGTGGCCTGATGGTCGGCCCAACTGGAGCGTGTCAGCAGAGTTGCGGCGGCCACGACGTTTTGTTGTGGCGTGACGAAGACATCGTGGTCGCCGACTTTGGTTCGGAGGATCTGCTGCTGGGCGGCTCGCCCAGCTTGTCGAAGCCCGTCATTGCGAGCTTGTCGGTTGGCCTCCTCTTGTTGCACTCGGCGCGCCTCCTCATGCTGCTCCTCTTGCAGTCGGCGCACCTCAGAAGGTGGCGTTGAAGCCATGAAGATCTCGCGGGGAGGAGGAAGCTTGCCAAGGTGGAGTCGAGTTGATGCTCGAACCACCATCCGACTTAGTGTCGGACTCCGAGTAGTTTATCGGAGTTAGGACGACTCCGACCTCCCTAGATCCAATCTGAAACGGTTCATGACCGTGTCCAAACTGAATCGCCGGAGGTCGGGTCTGCTGCGCGGGTTGTAGATGCACAGCGTCGCCGAATCCGTACGGGAGATTGACGATCTCTCCCCCTCTAGGCCTAACCCGCGCTGGCTCAAGGCCTAGCGCGAGTCGGACGCCGAAGGAGAGAGTTGTCCCGATGTCCGGCGATGTGAGGGACTGTCGTGGTAGATCGTCGAAGGAGATGGTGACGTCCCTGGGGCCGACTGGCGCAACGCCGGCTGGCTCCTCGGCTGGCAAGATCGGATCTGCCTCAGCCAAAGAAAGGTTACCGAGTTGATCGGCGACGAAATCAAGGCTCCCGAAGGTGATGGTGTCTCCGTTGGAGAACTTGTCGCTCCTGACTCCGTTGATGGGATCCATCGAATCTGTTGATGAAGAACTCGCCGGCCCCCTACCTGGCGCGCCAACTGTCGATGCTTTGCACCGGCAATAATACTACGGGGGTACTCGGCGAACTGGAATTCGGTGGATTGCAGAGGAACACGAGGGAATTATAACTGGTTCAGGCCTCAAGGTGAGGTAATACCCTACGTCCAGTTGAGGTGTTATTCCTCTTGAGGTGGATTTGTGATCGATGATCTCGGGTTGCCCTCATAGGGCGCCCTGCTCCCTTTATATACTAGGGACAGGGGTACATGGTAAGGATCCCAGTCGGATACGACCAAGGGATTTCCTTATTAGAGATAGAATCCTATCCGACTAAGGCTATGTTTCCTTATTGTACAAGGTACAGCCTGCCGGGTGCTATCTTATCTCTAATTACATGATCTGGCCCATCCTCTATCCGAGTGGCCCATGTGCTTGTAGTGAGGTACCCGGGGCCCATGGCTCCTACACTACCTCCGTCCCAAAATATTACTAGATTTGTAGTTCAATATAAACTATAAAACTAGTAATATTTTAGGACGGAGGTAGTAGTCAATAGCAAATATACACTATTAAATTAAGAAAAATTCTTTACATGTAGTTTTTACTCAATTTCTCCCGTATCCCTTTATAGTCAATCAGTTAGTTGGCCGTGAGTTGGCAGTTAGATTTTTTAAAAATTACTATATTGCCCATCTCATGTGCTACCTACTTCTAAAACATAAATATTAATTTGAAAATGTTTAACTTACAGCGGAATCAAATGGGACAGAATTATTTGATATCAAATTTGAAAAAAAAAATTTCAAAAAATGATTAAATACATACAAGAGTATCACTGAGAAATTGAAAACCAGAATTATTTTTTACTTGGGTTTAAATTATGGTGAAAATATTGTACGAATTTCATCAAATTTGATTTGAATTTTATTTTAAAATTTTAAATTTCGATTTTCAAATTTGTGATCAAATAGTTCTATTCCCTTTGGTTTTTACAAATGAATCTTTTTTTACATTGAGAATTGTATTTTTCTCATTAAGCTAGAACATAAGTATAAGTGCAATATAATCAATTTAAAAAATTGTTGGTCAACTCATGATCTACTAACGGAATGAATATAAAAGGAATTAAATTAAAAACTCAGGACACGTAGAGAACAAGACAGAGACATATAAACGATTGAGCGAAAACTCAAAGTCACGTAAAAATCTTTTTTGAAAAATTTAATAGTGCCAAAACTTATCAAAATTTAGGTGTTACCAATATTTCAGGAGAGCTCTAAACCAAACCGTACAGTTGCAGATTTGCAGGAAAAAAGAATGAATAGCTGAGTGACCAACCACATGGAACCAAGAGCTCCAAAAGGGTGGACGCCATTTGGCTTCTAGAAGGGAGAGCCCAGGTCAAAGCTTCTAGAAGAAGGGCTAAAGCTAGCAGGAGACAGCAAAGGCCGCGTGTTTCGCAATGCAGCTTATTCCTTCTAGAACCTCTTCACCCAACAGGACAAGAGAAAATGATGCATTCATGATACGCTCCCATATTTCCATTCACCTGATCTCTCCGTGTCGATCTGCTCCTGCTAGCTAATTCCATTGCAATACTTAAAATTTCTCTAAAAAATCAAATATTCAAACGGCTAATAATTCATCACTTGATTTCTTGACCAAAATTTAGCCATATTAGGTCGTACAGCACGTACATAGCATGACCGTTTCAGGTTATTGAAGATTTCGTCGGAGATTAGCAGTCTAAAACAACTACATTACCGGTCAAACGAGGTGTTTCTAGAACTGGTGGACTCGTAGTGCTTTGTATATGGCGATATTTTTAGGCATCAAACTGATTAATTTAATTCCCGCGTGAATGTTGCCGATTCAGCTAGTTACATCGGTCGTGGTACCATTTTGTTTTGAACCGTGACAGGCATCATGAACAAAGTATTAGATGATCGTAGTTCATAAGCATATTTATTAAAAAAACACCGGCTTAGTAGTAGGCATCATGAACAAATACTATAAATTTTCATATTTTGGATTGATGCTAAAATATATCATATCAATTATTTGGCAACTTAAATAGTAGCACGGTTAATTTAAATTGGAGTCAAAGCATGGGTAATGCCCATACTTAATTTGGCAACACTCTAGAACTTTTTTTTTCACTAAATCAAGCATATTGATAGCAAATCAACACATAGATAATATGAAGTTCCCTACAAAATACCAAAATTTACCAAGATTTTGTCACTGCCAATAAATTAGTAGGTTGGGAAAAAAAAGGCATCTTAATCTCAAATACTTATAAAATACTACCTTCGTTCTAAAATATAGCAACTTAGAATTAGATTTGACACAATCTAAAATAATCCTTAGCTATATCAAATTTACTCATAAGCTGCTATATTTTAGAATGGAGGAGTACTCATTTGCATGTGAGGTGTTTGGCTATAAATACCAACTGTTTCCATTAATGTGGGCCGCCTCCTCCACCGTCGCGCACGCCGTCCCCCTCGCCTCCGATGGCCACCGTACACCCGCCGCCGCCGATGCCTCCGCCGCCGCAGTTCGCGCTCCCGAGATCCCGCGCCGACGTCGTCGGCGACGACAGCGATTGCGAGAGCGTCGCGGAGTCGTGCCCGTGCCCGTACCAGCCGGCGTCGGTGGCGGCGACCGGCGGTGGTCTCCGCGGCGGCGCGTGCTGCGACGAGGGGATGGAGGAGGAGAACGACGACGACGGATACAGCAGCTGCGTAGAAGGAGACGGGTGCTACGAGCTGCGGCTCCAGGGAGACGGCGGCGAGGAGGAGGAGGCCAGCAGCGAGGGTGGCGTCTGGTGGACGAAGCTAGCGGCGGCAGCGGCGGCCCACGGCAGCGTGGCGGCTCGTGATCGCGAGCTTCTGCAGCGGCAAAGGGAGGAGGAGGAGGACCCGAGGAGCGCGGCGGCGAGGCAGGAGGAGGACCGCAAGTTCTGGGAGGACTGCCTCGCCTCAGGGTATCCATGAACGCGACGAGCTCGACGAAGACGACGAGCGTGTGAGCAACACAAAGCGTATGCCTCCTCTGTTTTTTTTCTTTTTCGAATTTCCCTGTACAGCCATTGAAATTGAACATTTGTTGTTCTATCTGAATTTGGTAGAGCATGATTTCAATTTAAATTTCAAATTTTCAACTCTACTCCAGTTCAATTGTTCATTCCATCAATTGTTTTTTAAAATAAATAAATGTACAAAACACAACAAACATAAAGAGAACAATGGTTTCTGAAATCTTTGCGAGGTAGTGGGATGCTAACACACAGCAGGTGAAACTCGCTTTCCATGTCTATCTCCCAATTTTGGCGAAAAAGACTTGCTTTTTTCAGTGGAATACTCGCCAAATGCACTAATTAATCACGTAGTGATTAGTGTGCGTGTGGCTTCCTGGTAGTTAAGCTACTAGGTTGACTGGAAACTTTTGTGGTCAAAGATTTTCAGTAACTGCAGTAACTAACTAAGCAAATACTATGAAATTACCACTAATGTTATCCCTGTTCAGATCTGGGTCTGGTGTGGAAAGCGACCTGATTAAAGGCTACATGAGGTTGTAAAGTGGTTGATTGTCCAGCAAAGGGAAGGTTTATTTATTAATTATAATCTGCATTTACATCTTTTCATCTTTATTTTTCCCTTCTCGTTCTAAATTAGTGAATTATTAGTGGCCAGCAATGGAGTGGTAGAGGTAGCTGTTGAGGTTCTTTCTGAGCTTTTCAAATAAAGGCTTATGATCCACACATGTGAGCATCATCATAGTGCTTACAGCAGCATGAGACATTGAGAGCTTGCAAAATTCAGCACTAATTGCCAAGGTTTCCTTTCCTGACCCTGCTCAATTTACACTATATCAGTGAAGAAGGCAATTGTGATGTGAGACAGAAGGCACGAGAGCATTGTACATTTCTGAATTTTGTGGCATCCTTCTCATTGCTGCTTTGGAACTAGCAGACAGAGGTTAGCATTTCATCAGAGGAAAGTGTTCTCTGAGCCTGAGTGTCCAACACAAGCTGACCTTCACATTTAGGACCACATTGAGGAGCAGCTAGCCAGCTACTAATGTAATATTAATTGGCATATGGTACAACCAAAACTCTAAAAGCAACAGACATTTTTGTCTCTTGAGATTCTTCCGCTGGATGCCAAAAGAAACCCAGAACGAAAGGGTTTCGGTTCAGCAAGAGAAGCAGGTTTTCTCATCAGCAGAAATCAGACTGAATTAAACAGCAAATTAGACACATCAGAGAAGATTTTATTAGGAAAAAAACAACTTGGGGATAAATTATTTCACATGCCGACTTGATGAATGATACTAGTTATTTCCAGTGTTAAATGGAATTAGTTGGTGCAAAAATTTCTAGCTGAAACAACAACTGAACTGGCATGCCAATTGGCAGTACGCTGCCTTATTCTATTTACTTGTCATCGTGATACCCTTCAGCTGTTCTTGAGATAATTTTCTATGGTTTACCATTCAACCGGAGTTTAGCTAGCTTCTCTCCGCTTTCTTCGGCGTCATCCACCTTCTTGCCGGGAAATGACCTCCCACTACTTGTGCAAGGTCCTTGATGGTTGCTTGGATGTCCTTATCATCCAACAGAGACTCCAGTGTCACATGTACCCCTTAAAAATAGAGGGGAGAAGTTAGATGCTAGGAAAAATAAACACCTTTGGGTGGCTAAATTTACAGTGGGGAATGTGCAAATTTCACGTGGGGCTCCAGAGACGTCGCTTTAGAATAGAAAGATATGCCAATGGACCATATGAAAATGATAGTATCCTACAAGTTCGCCCTCCAAGGTATTTTTCTATTCATCTGTAGTTGGGAAGATAGCATTTTCATTTGGTCATGTAGACCATCAGCAAGAAAAAAGAAGGGCCATGTAGACAATAAAATAAAAACATATGCTGAATTGTGCACGTTTCAACTGCTAACATCATGAAATTGATCTAACAGCGCCACTGCTCAAACCAGACAATAATGAAACAGGAATATTGTCCTTTTTATGGTGGACATATTGCTTTATGCCAATTAATTATATGGAAATTTGCTCATAGGAAGGCATTATTCAAGAATAGCTAATTCTTTCTAAGATTTTATACTCTTTAATGCCTTATTTGAAGAAGCAGGGAAATAATAATAATATGGAAATTTGACTTACGGAATCTCCAATAATGCTTCGGGTTAGTTGGGTCATTGATTGTTTCCTCTTGTGCTGGTCTTGTGGTGTACTTATCCTTAAGTGCAAGCAGGTCCTGACAAATAAGACACCCCAAGTATATTCATCTAATTTATTCTGTGTTGATCCATGACATAAGTTAACAAGCTAAGCTATGTACCTGTAATGGGAAGATTGCCCACATTGATGGAGCATCAAAATGCTGCTGAACAATAAGTGCACCACTTCTGGGTGCAGCGAGATGGGGCTCATCATCACTACCACTACAGTCTTGTAGAAACGGCTTCTTCTTCCTTCATCTTCTTCCCACCAAGCACGTAATGTGGAGCAATCATGACATGACGGAGCACAAACCTGAAAAAATATCAAACAAAGATTGAACATCTAACTGAATAACTCTCTGAACCATTTTCAGTTTGCCATATAGTACAATCTAAGTTAATGTGCATCTGTAGCTATGAACATAATACTATAACAATAGGGAAACACACCGTCATGTAGCTGTACTGAGATGGAATACCAAATTCCAAGTTTGGTTCACTAGGCATTCTCTGGATACGCAATCCAATCAATCCAAGTTCTTGCATAACCTGGATAAAATATTCTGTTATTTATGAGCATATAACAAACAGTAGCTGTTAACTAGCATGTCCAGGAAGACGTCATACAGGGTGAACACAGGCAGGGATAAGGCCGAGATCTTCCCCACATGCCAGCATATCCGATGAGTTCAACAACACAGGCAGAGTCTTCAGCGCATTTTGACGCCAGAGATTCTCTTGGCGAGCAAAATAATAGTCGTAGTACAGTCTTCTGAGGACATTTTTGCTGTAAAACAATGGTGCATGAGAGGATGAAATAGTCCATACTCCATAAGGAAGAATTTGGTTAGTGCTCATTGCCTAAACAAGGGAGTACTACTAGCAAAACCTAAAGGTTGGGTGTTATTTCATACTTTTCTTGAGAAGAAACTGCTGACTGAATATACGTTTCATTTCGCTTGATAAAGAACTGCCTACTAGAGATGCATAATGCAAAACACTAATTATGTAGTAAGGCAATAGCAGTAGAACTAAGTAAATTCTGGACGGAAAGGAGCAGTATGTAACAAAGTATAATATCACAGTGATCCTGTGCTGTTAGCCTGTTGAACTAAACACTTAATCAAAATTAACTAACCTGAAGTCAATTTACAGAGTAAATTGCAAGAGTGAAGATCAAGGTTTTCTCACACCTGAACATAGAGAAGGAAACAATTGTAGCTAAAGAAAATCAATATTACCTATGTTCATCTAGATCCCTAAAACTTGAAGTGTCTTCCAGGTTGAAGCGGGGATAAAATTTTGTGTTATCCTCTGGATCTCTAATAAGGACTATATTCTGCAGAATAGAGAATAAAATTTTATTTTTAATGATTTCAAATATTTTTTTTCAGAATTTCAAAGATTTTTATATGGATTGAAAAGGATCAGGATAGGTTAGTGGAAACTTGTAGCATGGATTGTATGCTGACGATATGAATTACCTGTATTAGATCAAACAAACCCCGACGAATACTGTCTTCTTTCTCCAGCCATAGTGATTTTTCAGAACTGGTCTTAAGCTTTGCAATTATCTTTTTCTCTGTATTGCAGTCCTCTTTGAACTATACACGTATGGAACAATAAATTACAAGGGAAATTAAACGACAAAATGTAATGGGAAAACTGCAATAAAGAGCGCACAGCTGATATTGTTCTGTACTAAAGCCTAAGCTGATAACAATCTACTCATGCCATGCAGTCTTGAGTAGGTGATATGTTCAACTAATATGAAAAGAGAATATAACTGATTGCATTACCTCATAAAATTGCTTCTTATACTCATTTAGAAAGTTGGCGGCAATTACTGTCCAAAAGGATCCAAACATCTCCTGAAACAGAATAGAAGTGTCATGCTGGTGCCCTGTTTTTTTCTTAAAAAAAAAGATAGAACATTGTTTTAGACAGAACAAACCTCCAGCATTTCCTGACGAATATATGGGCGGCTCATTCTATCAAAATCCCATAGGCCTTCACTAAGAAGCTCCTCCTGAAAGTCAACATAGGAACAAGTCAGATAAACTACTCAAGCTCTCTGGCCCCTTTTAGTTTGTTTAACAGATACAAAAACTAACCTGGCTGAGAGCAATTGAAGGTCTAAATTTCCCAACTAGACCTGTGGCTGCATGATCTGGAAGCTCCCATATCCTAAAGAAACCCAAGATATGGTCTATCCTATACGCAGTGAAGTATTTTGCCATCTGGAACATGGTAACTGGAGATAAATAATGACAGCAAAAGATGACCAGGCAGACAGGAAAAAATGGGCTGTTAAATAACCTGTGTCAGACGAGCTCGCCACCACCCATAATTATCCTTTGACATCTCCTCCCAGTTATATGTAGGAAAACCCCAATTTTGTCCATTTTTGTCGAAATAATCTGGAGGAGCACCAGTAGCCGTATTCATGCGAAATAAAGTGGGGAATACCCAAGTATCCACACTATTCCTATCAACACCAATAGGTAAATCTCCTTTCAAAACAACCTTTTTCTTCCTTGCATATGCAGCTGCCTCTGATAACTAACACGAAGGGAATAATAATAAATGCCCATTATTCAAGAAAAACTCTGCATGCAGATCAGAGTAACAAAGACAACGACCAATACTTACTTGCATATGTAGATGGTACTGGATGTAGTAATGAAAACATATAACGTCGTGGTGCAAAGTACCTTCAGAAACAAGCTTGTCAAGCTGAAAGAAATTACATAAACAGACATCACTTAGCACTTGAAACTTTCCATATATGGTCTCCTCCCAGAAGTTTGAAAGAATTAAACCAGATGATGGAATTTACTTAAAAAAAGTTTTAGCATGTTATATTGATCACACCTTCTCCTTCGAAAACTGAGAAAAACGGCCCCATTGGCTGTGATCTGATGTCTCAAAGAAGTCCCGTAGAAAACAAAATGCTGCATATGGTTTCAACCACCCCTATTGGCACATGGCAGGAAGGCAACCACATTGAGTTTCGAATAAGCTATCAAGTACCATTACTAAACAAATTGTTACGGAATAACTAATATACCTCATTTCAGATAAGAACTGCTTAACGAACTGGAATTTTAGTACTTTGTCTTTCTCTAATTGAATATTTTTTCTTGCTATCGACAGTTTTGTGGCCAGTGCTACCTCATAGTCAACATCCTGTTTAAACATGATTTTCAAATAACAGAATGTTACATTTCTGCAAACAACTGAATCATTATATCGATTGCACAATCATCTGGTTTTAAGATTAAAAATAGCTAAATAGCAGGACATCATGTGCATCTTGTCCAACAGCAAGTCAGCAACTGCATCCAGACCTTTTACCCAGGCAGTAACAAAAGGTAGATCAATGATACCGTGCACGTGAAAATCTCTCTTACCTTTTTGTCCAACTGCTGCTTTGCCTGTGAAATCTCGTCCTGGAGTAGAAGAAAATTTGATCAGGCAAGGATGAACTCATTCAAGACTCAAGAAATCAGTGAAATACTGATATAGACTAGGTGTACTGCTATAACAAAGGTACACCTTAACGTCCCCTGGAATTGCATCTGAAAGTGCTTGTACTCTCAGGTACAAGGGGTGTAATGCAAACACAGAGAGCGAGCTGTAAACCAACACGTAGAGCATTATTTCTGTTCAGATATGGTTCTTCTTACTTGCAGCAAAAGCACAGGGAATCTTATGTAGCAGTGCATATTATTGGTACCTGTATGGATATGAATCCCACCACATCCCATGAACTGAAGTATCATTGATAGGAAGAAGCTGAACAAGATGAAAGCCTGAATTGACTGCCCAGTCAACAAGAAGTTTAAGATCAAGGAATTCTCCAACACCAAGGTCCTCGTTTGACCTGATTGAGAACATAGGTACAGCAACACCTGCACCCCTCCATGGTGATTCCTGGTAAAAACCAAGTGATGAATTAGTCCCACTCATCAGTTCTCTGCGATGCATTGACACAACCTCAGATCTTGCCAAAGTGGGATACAGTTTTTTTTTTCAACCAAGCATTTGATAGCATTGCTTTTTTTAGATAATGGATTTGATATTATTACTGCAAATTGAATATGGATTGCTTCATGCATCGTGCAAAGCTAATGAGTGCCAGAAAAAAATTGTCAAGAATTTCCTGGCAGGCTCAATGGCAACAAATGTATGCAATTATAAGCATACTTTCAGTGTACTACTCATTACAGTTGAATACATTACCCGGAGGGCACCATCAAACAAGAGGATGTATCTGGATGGCTTGAGTGATGATAGATCCACATCAACCTCCCTGTTTGGACCGAACTCCAACGAAGGGACTCCTGCTTCACTAATTTTGCAGTATTTATATGTGGGATATTGTTAAGGACAAGACAATGGTCAGTAACTGAAAAGGCGATTCCTTCAGAAATAATAATATTCATACAATAAATCTACATGCAAATTGGAAGTGAGTACTCGTTTGCACAAGGATATTTTATTGGGAACTCAGATTTTCGCAATAGACAGCTTGCCTTCCAGATGGAATCTCCGACATAATTAAGCTTGAGGCCATCTTGAGCTCGCCAATTTCCTAATTGAGGATTACTTCCTGTGACCACGACCTAAAGTTTGACATCAGCAATAGTTAGGGAGCACCAGAAGTACAACTATTATCCATAACGAATAAAGATAACCAAATAGAAACTGTACAACTAACACTTACAGTAGAGCCAGCTCCAAGTCGGGGACAGCTAATGACAAATTGAACAACAATATCTGTTGATGACAAATTAGGGATGATGAATTAAAAAGTGTTGTCCATGCTTGGCTTGATATGTAAATCTAAGTAATTATGTATTTAACATGGAAAGAGATGAGGCTACATTGAACAGCAATCAACATACTTTGCTTGATAGGTAAGAGATGATGCTACATTTATTCTTTATCAGTAAAATATATTCTTTTTTGCAGGGTAGTAAATTATATTCAAAAGAAAGTATCAGATATATGTAGATTGACCACTTGAGTTTCAGTTTATTCCATCAGTTTTAGACTTTTCTTACCTTCAGGATCCAAACTTTTGTTGAGGGATGTAGACTGCAATTCTCTTTTAGCATTTTCAGTTCCATTGAAAATGACATTCTTGAATGCACTTCGAAGGAAGAGAGCTTCAGAAGCATCCTGAATTCAAACCACAACTATTCATAAACATGGTACAGAACATGAAGCTTATATGACTAGTATGACGAGCAACCACACCAGACGACCATAAAGTAGAAAGATAACACATTCAGCTAAAATTGCAGTGGCAAATAGTGCGTTCACAAATAGTGCTGCTATTGCTATTAATGCTTCTACAGCACACCAATACCGTAACAAGCAAGAAGAAAATTTTAGTAAGTACAGGAAATTTTTAATTGTACCTGCCACCAATCACGTATCTCAACTATGTCTCCGTCCTGAATACCCTCTGGAAGTACTAATTTCCTTTTCTCCCCAGACTCCGATCTCAAAACATTCTTGTTGTCATCCACTACATAATAACTGTACTGACAAGTGAAGCCAGTTAAGACGGAAACTCGGCCACACCAGATTAGCTCATTTCCCTGATGAACTGGACTCAGAGGCAGTCCTTGCTTCACATTCCAAGATCCAAGCGCTGGCTCTGAGCCGGCGATGAGAAGACTCTGCCCCCATTGTGTGTAGTATGGTAATTTGAAGATCAAGGTTACCGTATTCAGAGATTTCTTCCCGGACGATGACCCCAAATTCACCATTTCTTTCAAACACACAAAAAAAGGCACCAAAGTTAGGAAGCTGAATACATGAATGAACAAACATGCAAGATTCACAAGCACCATCAAGTCAATAGACCATGTACAAAATGAGTGGTTCCAGGATGCATGCCTGTGAGGCCATCCATATCATATCCATTACTGTTCTTGTTTCCTTTCCCACGTTTCCATTTGTCCAATAAATAAGGTTGTTAAGATTCAAGTATCAGCATCCTTTCCATTTTGCCCAGAAAAAGGAGGAACAGATTCGGAGAATCAAGAAATTCCCCACATTCCCATGTCTCCCGCATCCTACTTTTGCCATAGCCAAGGTTACAACCCAAGAGCCAAACAACCAGCAGCTCAGCGTATCCCATCCCATCCCATAGCAAAGCATCAAACACAGCAGGCAAGAAACCGAGAAGCGATCGGGGGTTACCTTTCTCAGTGGCCAACTGGCCAAGAACGGCGGCAATGGCGACAAACGAGCAGGGAGACGACAGCCGCAGCAGCACGAGGATGGAGGGAGGGAATCAGCAACGGGTGGAAGAAGAAGACACGGAGCAGAAAAAGGAGGCCCCCGTGGATGTGGACAGCGACGGCGAGGACGACGAAGGCGACGTCTACGACGGGGAGGCGAGCGGAGTGGCGAGCCTGGGAAAGCGCCACCTGCAATGCGACTGCAGCAAGAGAGAGAGAGAGAGCACATAAAAAAGGGAGCTTTTTTCTCCTCCTCCACTCCCCGACTCCTAAATTTGAGACGAGGCGAGAGCTCCGATAGATTGATTGTGTGGCTGGGAGAAGAAGAAGAAGCCTCTCGTCGCTGACGCTGAGGCGGTGGACACGGCGACACGTGAAGACGAGCGAGACAGACGCAGGCAGCTCTACTACTCTACCATTTGATGCAGCAATAGCATCACGCACGCGGCCATGCCTACCGCCGCCTCGATGCAATGCAACTTGCAGATGCAGATCTCTGCAGACGACGGAGAGTGGAGAGAGAAAAGGCGAGATATTTTTTTTCTTGAGATTTCGGCTTTCGCCTCTGAAAGATCTGAGACTGTGATGAGTGTGGTGCACAGTACAACAAATCTGGGCTGTTTTCTGAGCAGCTCAACAGCTCTGCATTGACGTGCCCTCTCTGCTGCCTGGTTTTGGAGTTTGATGATGTGAGATTAGTTTAGTTTTTTGCCATAAACAGCAAACTGAAACTTGGACAGTGCAGATTCCGGGAAATATTACTTTTGAGAGTAGTACTCAGGAGGTGTCTGATACTCTAGGTTAGTCTCTCCATCCCATAATATAAGAGATTATGTTATTTTTATTAATTTAAGTTTATAATCAAAAGACACATAGAGAATAAAGTATTATCTTGAAATCATAAAAAAATTTATATTTAGAGACAAATTTAAAGCACAAAATCTCTTATATAATAGTTACAGCGGAGTATTTCCACAGCAGGAAATGCTTGGAGACCCGTGCGTGGTGTGGGCAAATTTGGCTGCGTCGTCGTCACTCGTCACAGTGGCTGTGCTGAGCAGCTAGCATCAGAGCCCAAGTCGTCTACTACTACTGCCTACTTGTGTAGTAATGGCAGTTTGGACTCGACCTCGCCATTGTTTCAGAGCTCATACAGTAGCAGTTTTGTTCCTACGCTACAAAGTACGTGGCTTTTCTCCTGCTTCTGCACCACTGGGCCTCGCCGCTTTCACAACCAGCCCACCGTGCCAGAAGTTCTCGGCCCAACGGCCTGTTACTCCTTCTTCCATCTATCCCAAAATAAATGGATTTTTAAAATCTCAAGAAAAATTTAGTAGAGAGGAGAAAAGATTAAAGTGTCCTTTTCTAATGCAAAAGTATTATTGGTTGGTGAGTAACTAAGAGATATTGAAGAGATAAAACTTCTCATTTCATGTACTGATGGTAGTTATGAGTTTAAAAATTAATTTATTTTAAGACAAATTTTAAATCTAGGAATTAACTTATTTTGGAATAGAACGAGTATATTACATAGAGAAATGCTCAAGTTTTGCGGTTGTTGCACCGCTACTCTGCCACAGCAGCAACCCAACCGTGTGATGTGAGTCAGTGACTGACTGAGAAAGCATCGCCACTTTTCAGCCTGGACACCTGAGCCACACAAACAGCCAGAAGATAAAACAGAGACTAAATAGTATAGCTGCGTTCGAACAACACCAACGAGCAACCATGGCGTTAGCTGCTGTTTCTCTTCACTGCTACTACCCTCTACTGAGCTCAGCAGCAGCAGCAGCAGCCTCACTTCCGGCTTCTACAAGAGCACCGGTGCTTCAGAGAACAAGAGGAGGGCCAAGGCCAAGGAGGAGGCTGCAGCGATGCTTCTGCTCGCAGCAGTACGCCGAGAGCCAGTCGTCCGGCTCGCAGCAGCAGCAGCTGGAGCGCCTCTTCTCCAATCTTAACCAGGCAACCATGAAGCACGAACCTGGTAAACGCGCGGCAGCATGCTTCTCTCAACTTCCTTCCTTGTGCATGGTACTTTTGCCCTCCATCGTAATGGAATTGTTGCTCTGTTTTCATTTGGATGTCAGGGAGTGTCACCAGTGCGATCTTCCTTGTGGCCGGCACAACGGTAATGTTCATCTTAGCCTCCTTGCTGCAAGAGATGAAAATATTGGCTTAGGAATAGTGCATTAGTTTCTCTCGTTTGAAGCAACTGATGATGAGGAAGCAGGTAGAATTTATGTTCAAATGAAATGTCCTAAGAGTTCTCAGAATGAGAAATCATAGAACAGTTGACAAGATGACAAAGCATTGAGCCTTTGACACATCACACACTGCTTCAAGAAACTAAAATTGCAAACCAAAGATAAATTCATGAGAAATGGAACGCACATTGAAATTTGCTGCTACCTTTGAGATAAGTAGATATTGATTTTCCTTTCCCACACAAATTGATGCTGTAGGTCGGGGCAGGTATCCTTGCAATCCCTGCAGTCACACAAGAAGCTGGATTCTTGGCCTCGGCAGTTACCTGCATCTTCTGCTGGATTTATATGGTAATAGATCGTCACTGACTGGGTAGATTATCAAACCGACCTGTTAGAGGTGACATGCAGATGAGCCTCTCAAAGGTACACTTTCACATTTTGCATTCCTGCATAAATTCTTTTCATAAACAAAGTATTTCAAATTTGCGTCTGATATGTCACCTTGATACAGGACGGTTTGATAAAATGACCCAATGTTCCGTCAAGTTCGCTAACTTGTTTGCACTCTGACGGTTAATGTTTGGCATCTCATTTTCCAGGTTGTAACAGGGTTGTTAGTTGCTGAAGTAAATGTCAATACTATGTGTGAACTAGGATCTGGAGGTGTCTCCCTGGTAATTAATGCATCACTCAAGTTCTGATTTTTTTTAAAAACAAAATTTATATTAGAAACAATCAAAATGAATCTGAAATAATTAATTTCAGCTGAAGAGTATCATACTACTCCCAAGAGGTGTTAACGCTGCATATGCATATGAAGACAAGTGTTGATAGAACATCACTTGGGCATACTTTACCTAAGATCCAGCTACTAAGATTTGACAAATGATGGGCAATGAAACTCGCTCAAAATATCCCAAAGTACACTGTGACTTGCAATATTACAATGTTACTATATGATATGTAGTGAACAAACTCCTCATGAATTCCAGTTTTTTTGAAAAAAAAAACTTCTCTATTAGATTAGTCAATAATTGGTTAGAATTTCCATCCACTATATCATTAGATATATTGTTTGGTTGTTCCCTGTATACATTTACATCTTGCACAATTTGAGAGTAGCAACTGTTTTCTCTAAACGCTATTTTATCTTCCAGGTTTCAATGGCTATGCGCACTCTAGGGACATTCGGAGTAAGAACAGCTTGGTATGATGAAATTAATTTAACTGAAGTTTATTTATGTGTGATAAGGCATTGGAGTTTAATTAAATAAAATTTTACATGAAACTCCAAATCATGACCTAGATTGATTTAATCATAAGAGTCATGATTCTTAGCCTCTCTGTAATCAACCTGCAGATGCAACATTTCATGAACAGAGAAATTCTAACGTTGTTTTCAATGTGCCTGCAGCATCTCGTATTTGTTTATACATTATGCACTTCTTGTTGCATATGTGGCACGCTCTTCAGAGATCATAACAAACTCGTTGGGCGTTCCACTGTATGACTTCTTTTCTTCTTTTCACTTTTAGTTCCTCTTCTAGCTAAAACATTTTTCATATCTTTTGTTTTAAAAGGATATACCCATCTGATCATTGTGTCATTTGACACATTCCACAGCACTATGTAAGAAACAAATGCTATGGAATTTACAGAAGTTACTACTTCCTCAAAAATTTGGTCTGCATGCAGGCTCTAGAATTCTTAGCAGATATTTAACAGTCACAGAGCATCACTAGTCACCACAGTGTAATTTTGTCAGCATTCGGTAATGCCTTCTCTTGAGCCATTGATGATGCTACTACGATTACAGATGGGAGAGTGCTACCCTGTTTTCACTGGCTTTTGGGGGGCTATGCTACTTTGGAAGGTAAATGTCAAATGCTACTGCTTCATACAAGATGATACACTTCCTGAAATAGCAGGATTGTCAAAGTATCGGCTGATATTCTTTTTCTGATCTGAGATTCGTAATGTTCTAATTAGATTTGAAGGTTCATCACAATTTTTTTTAGACGAGTGTATGGTCCATCACAACATATAGGAATGCCAATCTCTCCAAAGGTGGAAAGTTTGCTAATTCGAAGTATTGTCTTTTTTCGCCTGGGCAAAGTATTTGCCTTAATAGGAAACTCTGTGCTTAGATACCTAGGTAATCTATCATATTAAATGTTACACCTTTCCCAGAGGCAATAAGCACTACAACTATTTGTATTGATGACTGCAGCCAGCGAGTCATTGGTGCGGTTAATGGTTTTTTGGTGTTCAGCATCCTAGCATCCTTCACGGCTCTTGTGGTAAGTGTGCCTAGATATGCTGCAGGTTATTAACATCATTTTGTAAACTTTTTAGCAGTAGTCATATGGAATTCCTAATTCACTTGTCATAAATATTTGGAACATCAAGTCACCGATGATTCTAGCTATCAGTGAAGAGAATGGAACATGATGAAATTTCCTAAGAATAATGATGTATTGATGCCTAATCATTATACTGTTTGCAAAATATACTATCAGATATAAATGAAAGTTTCAACCTAAGTATCCACATATAAAAGGAACAACATGAATGTAACAGTGTGTAGACCAGTCCCTCTATTCTTACAGATGTCGTAGTACTAGTCTATTTGACAGGGAACATGGCCATCTTTGCAGTAATATAGTGATTCCTCTAAGCTCTAGTTATATGGTTTCTATACAAAAAATGATAGCTAAAATGACCAGACTACTAGGAAAGAACAATAACATAACGAACAATATGATACAAAGTATAGATGGTAAATTGTGTGACCTTCATAGGTGGTGGCAAGTGGGAACCTACATTGGAGTTCTCTTCTTGAAGCAAATTTTGCTGCTGTCCCACAAAGTATACCAATAATTGCTCTTTCATTTGTATACCAGGTAATCCTACTCACCATGTTCACTTTGAATGAATTAATATTCTTGGTACTAGACTGAGTATTCTCCTTAACAGAATGTAGTTCCTGTTCTCTGTACAAATTTGGAGGGAGACCTATCAAAAGTAAGGTAAGGCTATCAAGAAAAATATGTACATAAAATCTGAATAAGTACAGGAGTTGTAAACAGGTCCTTCAAACTTGTGATAACAGAGCAATATCTACCTTGTTCAACACAAAAATATTGAAAATAATCATAGTTTCATTAATATGGGACGCACATATTCAGTTAATGGCCATATTACCGCATCCTAAGTTGTGGGTTCAAAAGGAATATGCATATCCTTGTTGAATATTGCAGGAAGGCCATTGTAGTAGGTACCGCCATACCCCTTGCTCTGTTTCTCATATGGGATGCTGTAATCCTGGGGACAATTCCAGGCCTTGCAGGGGATGGCACTATTGTTGATCCATTAGAACAACTTAGATCAAGTAATGGAACAGTGGGGGTAAGTATTTTCAAGTTGCTCATACAGTGTTCCATGTTTCACAAAACTGAGGTTAATTTGAAAATGTATTTGGTTTGCAGCCTATTGTTGAGGCATTCTCATTTCTTGCAATTGGCACATCATACATTGGATTTGTTCTAGGACTCTCAGACTTCATAGCGGACTGTAAGTTATCTTCTTCAGCCTAGAGCAATCACATTTTTCAACTAATACAAGGTCTAAAGGAGAAACTCACAGTTTTATGAGATACTTGCAGATAACAAAATTAATGTCAATTTCTTGGATAACATACTGCTATTAATCCACTATCCCTCTTTTTTTTGGCCACTTCGTTAAAACATTGCAGTGCTTAAACTACCAAGTGGACAGAACAAACCTCTGCCGTACCTTGTGACTTTGGTGCCTCCGCTTGTTCTGTCATTACTTGATCCAGAGATATTTTTCAAGGCATTGGACTTTGCAGGAACTTATGGAGGTAAGTATCCTTTTATATTATCTCTAATTGATGTAGAGAAGAAACATGTAGAGACATATGTCATTTTAAATTTTATTTTACTAAAATACTTGTGGTAGAATGAAGCCAACCAATTAAGACATTTCAGTCACCCTTATATATTGCCTATTTGATACCTAAGAAGTTAGCACCTCATTTACATGTTTTCCCCCTAATCCTAAAAATAAAAACAGTTTTTGGTGATGGGTACATTAAAATCACAAGTGCTTGATGTAGGTTCAAATTCTGAGCAAAGATGGGGTTGAATGGAAACTCTTTAGATCAAGAGTCATGGATTGTCCAAATGGAAAATTTTGCAGAAAAATATATGATATTCACAAGTAGAAGTACGGAACATTCATATAGCATGGGGTCATCTACAGCATCAACAGAATAGAAGTACAGAAGTATAGAGCATTCATATGATTATTGATCAAACAAAGATTAGATTTGCTACTTGAGTAGATTAAATTGATAGCTTATCATGAGAAGGGAAAAAAGGGAAGAATGAACTGATATCTTGAATGTATTCTTTTCAGTTCTAGTACTTTTTGGAGTTTTTCCTGCAGCTATGTCTTGGTCAGAGAGGTACTCGGATGACCTGGAAGCTCCAGTACCCCCAATAGTCCCAGGAGGAAAATTTACCCTCGCATTTGTCATGGGGGGTGCCTTGCTCGTAATATTTTCAGAGATTTTCAAGGACATAATGCAGTTACAAGGACTACACTGACACTTGAGCTCCAATACAGATGCTTCAACAGATTTTCTTTTTATTGCAATACTGCTAATAGCCTCGTAATATTGTACATAAAGCTAACCGAGCCAGCTTTTCTTAATTAATTCTTTCACGGTTCCATCAAGCTATTCTATTGATGCAGGTTGTATATATGTATGAAGCTATTTTCTTTTATTATTTTTTGATGTAGGTTTTCTTTTATTATTGAATACAGACTGGAAATAAATACTTCCATAGTTTCATGAAAGCCTAAAAAATCGAAAATATTATATGCTATATTAGTTTTTCAGGCTATATACTTGTCTCAACAGAGTATGCACATTGACTCAGACCGTCAGACGGTTCAGCAAGATTGTACCCTACTAAAAGGAAAAGAAAAAAACCTCGAAGCAAAAGAAGTTTGACGAGAAAAACATACTTTATGCTACTATTCCAGTCTTCCAGAGTTCTCTACTACCAAAAATCATTGCAAGAACAGGTTCCCTCTCTAAAATGATGGAATCTGGCTCTATCGCGAACCACAATCTCCCGATGATAGATCTGGGACACTAACTTGGCAAACTTGTGGCAATCTGCACAAAAGCGAAGATTTTTCACGATTCTGATTGCTACATTTGGAGGGCCTCCAATGAGCCCAAATGCAATTGAAAGTTTCTCGCTGTGATGACCAAGTGCCTGCTCTTTCTCTTCCTCCTCAACATCATAGAACACTTCTGCTGTCTCTGTAACATAGCCTTGCAGTTGCATCTTTGAGCCAATCTCAGCCAACTTCACATGAATCTCATTATATGATGGGTGTGACTTGTCACCTGAGATGAACTCATGGATGGAGCCATTTATCTCAATCGAGCTGCATCCAGGAATCTTCTCAATTCCTTTACTTCTCATGGTGCTCCGAACATCCTCAACACCACTCCATCTCCCAACTGCAGCATAGAGATTTGACAGGAGGACATGGTCGCCACTACAAGTTGCCTCTATTTCAGATATTGCAGTTTCAGCCATCTTAACATCCTTGTGAAGCCGGCATCCACCGAGCAATGCCCTCCAAATGACAGCATCGGGTTTCATCGGCATTCCTGTAATAATCTTGTGGGCTTCCTGCAGATGACCAGAGCGAGCAAGGAGATCAACCATGCATGCATAATGCTCAAGGATTAACCCTATGTCATACTTCTTCTCAATCATGTAGAAATGCTCCCTCCCTACATCCACAAATCCACCATGACTGCAAGCCAGTAGGACTCCTACAAAGGTCACTTCATCTGGCTCCACTGTTCCATCGAGCTCCATTTGGCGAAACATGTCCAATGCTATTGTTGAGTAGCCATTCATGGCCAAGCCATTGATCATGGCGTTCCACGTGCATGTGTTCCTCGACCTCAACTTGGTGAACACATCCAAAGCAAGCTCCACGGCGCCACACTTGGCATACATGTCGAGCAGCGCCGTGCCGAGGAACTCATCCCACCACCGGAAGAGCCTTTTCTTCTCGACGAAGGCGTGGATCCACTTCCCTGTCTCCAACGCGCCGGCGCCCGCGCACGCGGACAGCGCAGTGAGGACCGTCCCGCGGTTCGGCATGAAGCCTTCCGCCATCATCCGACGGAAGAGACAGAGCGCCTCCACGGGCTGCCGGTTCCCGACGAGCCCAGATATCATGGCGTTCCAGGAAATCAGGTCCCTCACCGGCATCTCCTCGAAGAGGCGCCTCGCCGACGCGACGTCCCAAGCGCGGCAGAGCCCCGCGACCATCGATGTCCACGTGACGGGGCTCGGAGCCGGGACCCGCTCAAACAGCTGGAGCGCGGAGCCGACGTCGCCGGACATAGCGTGGCCATGGATCATGGAGTTGAACGAGACGGTGTCCCGGTGGGACATTCCGTCGAACACCCTGCGCGCGTCCGCTACAAGGCCCGTCGCGCTGTACGCCCAGATGAGGCCATTGTACACGCGCGTGTAGGGCTGGAGCCCGAGCTTGACGAGAAGCGCATGGAGGGGAGGGAGGCGGCGGTGCGGGGTGGAGGAGGCGGAGGACTCTCTGAGGAGGAAGAGGAAGGAGTGCTGGTTCAGACGAGACGGCTTCATGCATAAGACTAAGAGCGGGAGAACGTGGGGGAAGAAGCACCTTTTTATGCAGTAAAATATACTCTCTCATTTCATTTTTATAAGGTGGATCTTAATTTTAGAAAGCTTTAGGGCTAAACTTTGACAACTAATTTCACATAAAATATACTTCGTATTTCTAATATCTACTATTATAAAAATATTATAAAAACAAATAGTGTTTCTGTCAAAATTTTGGTAATCTCCTAATTTTTATTATTTGGTTCGAACTAATTTCTCATAAAATATACTCCGTATTTCTAATCTCTACTATTATAAAAAGAATAGTATTACTACCAAAATTTTGATCTACCGTTAGCGTCATCATCGTGTCATGCTAACATCATCAGATCTCCTAATTTCTATTATTTGGTTCAAACCGATAAAACCCGAAAAATTTGTGGAAGTTGGGATTTGAACCAAAACTATTATTTGGTTCAAACCGGTAAAACCCGAAAAATTTGTGGAAGTTGGGATTTGAACCAAAACCAAGTGAATAGCAACAAGCTTCTCCACCACTAGGCTATGATGCTTGTTGTTAATTGAGTGCATCATATATGTATTTAGACGCTTTGAACCAACGGTTTGACTATTTTTTGTTTTACAATCTTATGATATAAAAACTTTTGGAGGTTGATCATAGTTTCTCCTGAGGTTGCTTAATTCCTCCGAATGCTATAACTAAAAATACTCATGCGTTGCAACATATTTTAATTTCTACAGTTAAAATTCACTTCAGTCGTTGCAACGCATGGGCATTTTTCTAATAGCTATAAAACCAATATTATGTGAACGTACTTTGAAATATGGATCTTGTGGTATAAGTTTTATCCAGACTAATTATTGGTGAAATCGTGAAATGCATTATAAAAGTAAACAGACAGTGTATTGTTGATCCTTAAACTTGTTTTGTAGTATTATTTTGATATTTAAACTTTAAAAATGTAGATCCAATCTTATAATCTGTTAAATGTATCATCATAGATCCAAAACTGTGATCTACGGTAAGAAAATATGTAGCAAGTTTAAGGTGTATCTCTTTTTGATAAGAAGCTACCGACCAAGGTTTACTTTTACCGAAACATTTACAGTAATCACCCTATTTTCAACGTGATGAACATCCCTTTGAATCATAGAAGCATGACATCAATGACACAAGAACAAAAGATTACCTAATACCAGCCTTCAAGGTATATTACTATATTGCTTCAAGCTAGAACTGTGTACTTCTGTTTCAGTATTACAGCCATGATTGCCGAGAAAACAGGGGAGCATAATATGGCACTAACAATAGGCCCAATCTTAAATTCATCGTCAGGTCCCAAAAACATTCCCTAACACAGGATAAATACGAAAAGATACTCAGGGTAGGAAGTAGGAACCTAAAAAGTTACTAGAGCATAACCTAGTCTACAAAAACGAGCAGACGATGAAGAACATGATTATCTCAGTGTTACTCCATTCAGTTTGCCATACTCCAATCCAAGGTAAGCGGCCGAAAGCAATCATGAATTCAAGATAGACCACCAAATACCTGCAATACGATGAATCTTGAGTCAAAGCACTGGTGGATAATATACTTACAGACTAAATTTGATTTAAGACTGCAAACTTACTCCGGCTAAAATGTCTTTTGGAAGCTTTGGTTTAGTTTTGGCGTCTGTCTCCTCAACTCGTTTCTTTTGAGGAATCGGGCGAGTAATTTTTTCTTCTTGAACTTCATTGAATTCAGTTCCTTCCGTCTTCTGCTTCTGTTTTCAAGATCTCAGCAAGTTCATAGAAATTCCCATACTAAAATTTTAAAGGCATAAAAATAAAATATAAAAAAGCCTAATACTCAGTATAGTTTGCATTTACATTAACTACAGAGCTTGTTGTATCAATTGATATCTGTTACATTATGAATTGAGAAAAGGTGGAACCAAAGAGAAAATCCTTTCATAAGGATTATATGACCAAGAGTATAAGAATACAGAATAGTGCTACCAGATAAACATTGATGCAAAGAATGTCATGAAAAACATCGTACAGACCTTTTTCCGGCGTTCCTGAATATATTTCAATGTACGAGACTTCTCGGCATTGGACAGGTAGTGATCGCGTTGTTTCTTTGCAGCTGCTATCTCCAAATTTAGTTTCTGCTCCCTGATATGAGTCTTCTCAGCTGCATTATATTCAAAGGATTAGAAAACCTAGAATGTGTTCTTTCATGAAGCAGAAAAACCTAGAATGTGTTCTTTCATGAAGCAAAAATTGCATCAACCTTTTAATTTTGACTTTCCACATACCTATTTCACCAACAAGATCATCCCATTTGAATTTCTTGAGATATTTTATGTTCCAAATGTCATAGAAAAAGGGAGACCTCTTCTTCCCACCTAACAAGATACATAAGTAACCCAGGTTAGTTTAAACAATAGCCAGAGAAGAAAAGTGAAGCTCTATCAAACGTATACAACTGTTGAAGTTTCTTATGTGAAACCACCCCTGAGTTACTACAACCAATGGTGACATAGAGGGAGTAAAATGCATGTACACAGAACTGAGAACACACCTATTTGTTCACCATTAAGCAGATTAGCCACCCTCTTGGCAACGCTTTTATTGGAAAATTCAATCCACCTAGAATAATAACAGTAGCAGAATGAGGGCATACATAAACAGACATTAGAAAATAATTTATGGAGTACAACATATTTTGTACCATACACTTACATAACTGCTCTAAATGAAAATACATAAAGAGAAATGAATAAACAAAGATAGTAAACATCGATAATTGGAACATGCCATATGTTTTGGAATGCAGCGTAACATTTTGATATGATAAGCACAAAGGTTCTTCTCCAAAGGACCACAATTCCATTTCTGTGTCTAAACATACCCTTCAGCATATGCCTTCGCTCGAACATTAGCGTGCTTGCGATGACCTTGACCTGGAGGATAGACATAAAATGGTGTATAAGAAGTCAGGTCACTTTTTTTAGTTATTATCGTACGAATAATGAAGAGATAATACTAATCAACATAAAGAGCAGTTCCAACTAAAATGGCACTTATTTTCGGAACTAGTTCCATTACAGCAAAAGGAGAACATAGTTGGCATGCAGAATGTGGGCATACAAAAAAGGATTCACTGAATGTCTATGCATGGTATATCAACATAGCAATAATGTAACATTATACATCACTTAATATGCAGAATATAGTTGACCAATTTCCGTATCTAGAAGAATGGTTTTCAGCAACACACCATGAACAGCTTTCTGCTCATGGTTTTTCACCCAATAATCTGAGCAGTGATGATACAAGAGATTTAAGCACATCAAAAGGCATAAGCAGAACAGCCCTGTTACACAGAGGCATATCTTGCAGCAGTAAACTCTTCTCAAAATCTCGGTGGTAGAGTACTAGAGTGCCAAGGGTCAACAGTGTTCTACAAAGCATCTTACTTGAGCAGCCAACATTCGCTCATTTCGTTGATACTTATCGTTCCAGCTAACATTCAATCGTTATGCAGATATTCATTTTTAGATAAAACTCGCAGCTTCCAGCATACTGTTGTTCCTCGAATGAGCACTAAACTTTGAAAGGAACCACCATATCCCAAATTGAACCGAACACAGCTTCAACTCTAGTGGCATGAACTACATCAACATGGGGCATCTGTATGCTACAGGATGTTAATTACCTTCAGGCACGAGGTATATCCTTTGCACCTCGCCGTACTTGGAGAGCATCTGGCGGACGTGCGACGGGTTCATGTTCGGGGGGATGCGGCTGAGGTAGCACACCCCGCGCTTGCCGAGACCGTCCAGCCTCTTCAGCGCCCGCTCCCTCGCCTCCTCCGCGTCCTCCTCGCCTTCGCTCCCGAGATCATCATCCTCCCATCCCAGCTCCTCTTCCTCCTCCTCCGAGTAGTGTTCGCTCTCGCTGCTCCCTCCCATTGGAACCCACTTCAGTCGCGCTGCCGGTGTCAGCCGCCGGCGGAGCAGGAGACGCCTTCGTGTCGGTGGCGGCGGCAGCGGCGGCGGAGTCCGCGTGTATCGCGACGCGATGGGGGAGGAGGGTTTGGTGAGTACGAGAGCTATGCTAACGTGGGCCGAGTGGACCCGGTGTAATGACACGGTCCACATAATAATTCGGGCATTCTGTCTGATTACCTCCTTGACCCGGCCTCTCGTTCCTGGACATGGGTCATTATGGGCCCAATTTGTTAGGCCCATTAACTGGTTTGGGCCTTTATCGGATTAGCACTTCAAGATGGGAACGGCCGAATTATTTTTATTTTTATATTTATTTAATAAAATATTTACAAAACTACATTTTTATTTCAAAAATTTACAGAAATATATTCCCACCGTCCTTTGGGAGGGCGATTTTTATGAAATCGCCCTTTCAGAGGGCGATTTGATGACGTGGCTGATGGCCGTTGGCCGGGCAGCCCACGGCCGTCAACCATTTGCAGCCGGCCCCCCGGCCGGATTTTTACAAGGGGCCCCCTTGCCGTCCTCTCAGAGGGCGGTTTTTGGGTGGCCGGGGGACCGCCTGCAAATGGCCGACCCACAGGCTGGCTATTTTGCAGGCGGCCCCCTTGCCGCCCTCTGGAAGGGCAGTTTTTAGCAGCCCCGGTATAAAACTCCCTCCCAGACTCCAAAAATATCATAAAATTCACTGAAATCACAGAAAAAAAGAACAGAGCTGAGAGCGAACCTGAACGAAAGTGCCGAAGCCTTACCGGTTTATGGATTCGTCTGCAGGCAATATAGTATGTGTAGTATTAGACCAATTTTTTCATAGATAAATAAATGTTATGTTTGTTTCACAGAGTATAGATCTATTGTAGTTGAGCATAACGGCTAAGGACATTCATAGAGCGCATGAGAGAAGTTAGCTTTTTTTACTAGATGAGTAGCACTAGTTTGAGAAACGCTCGAGAGATGGAAATGTGGACGATGAAATTTCATTTTTTGTAGTCATGTGTAGTATACCCTAGGTAAGTAGTTGTATAAGATATTTTTGACCTAGTGAGTTATAACTTGCGTTTATTTGGTTATAATGTAGGTTGCTATGGATAGATCCGGTATGTCCATTCATCTACGACTTTCGATTGACGAGCCTCCGCCGATGTGTTGGTGTGGAGATAATTACAAAATTGCAATAAGTGAGAAGAATTATACATACTAGCAAAGGTATTGGATGTGTGCAAATTACGCCTACTCCCCGGAGAAGCCGAAACCACAAGGGAAGAAGGGGAAGGCGAAGAAACCAGTGGAGGTAATACGAATTATTTTGTACTACGAAATATTTGAACCTTTGAGCTAACAAATTTGTATATGTGAAGGCACCGAAGCCTCCTCTGCCTCTGTGCGACTTTGTGCAGTGGATAGATACGGAGATCCGTCCACAGGACGCAGGTATCTTCGCATGTCGAAGGAATGGCACAGGGACCACCTTGAACGTCTTTGGGTGGCAGAAGAAAAGTGGGAGGCTGAGCAGAAGAGGAAGGAAGAGAAGGAGCGGCAGGAGAAGGAAGCCTTTGAGGCAGATAGGGAGAGGAAGCGGGAGAGGGTACGGCATGCAAAGGAAGCTGGGCCGGAGGCGACGAGGAAAGGGAAGTACCCACGCTGCACACAGTAGTTGCATCTCTAGTTGGTTATCTATTTAAAATTCCCTAAGGCATGTAATAACGATAACTAGAAACGTTTGATGTGCCGTTTGTACTCTTTGGATGGATAATTTCATTATGTTCGTAAGCAATTAACGTGTGTTCGGTTGTCACCGCTCGGAATGGACTTTCGCCGTGAAATTGAAACTCGAAAATTCATGTTTTTGATCAGTTTCGTCACAAACATAGATCGTGAGGAGCACATCGTTTGATCGACGAGCGTAAATGAAGTAAAGGGGTTTCTTCAGTATACGTAGAATTAATAAAACATGATATACAACAGACAAACTATCACTGATACAACGTACTATGGGCCCTGACCGTAACATCTAGCTCTCTTTGTCTTCCTACCCTGCGCTCGCACCTACCCCTGGAAGTACGTCAGCCAGTCTGGTGGTATGGCACGGCCAGCGCGGGTCGTCTGCACGGGTGTGGCAGCTGGTGAGTCCTGTGTCTGTGGTGGCGGAGCTCCTTCGAGCTGCGAGGCTGCTAGTATCTCCTGGATCTCCTCGCCCTAGTCCTTCAAGTCGTCCCCCACGAAAGGATCCAGTGCCCAACCGCTGCCGCGTGCGCCATGCGTGGAGGAGCCAGCGCCAGCAAACATCCCCGGCGCTGTAGAGTGGAACCCTGTACATCAAAATATTGATAATCGCAAACCAAAATTTTGCAAGGCAAAAATAAACGTTGATATAACCTGAAGGACCTCCTGTGGTGGCCCGGGGGCACTTGTCATGCCCAGCTGCGTGTGTGGTCGTGTGTGGTACACTCCATGCGTTGACGTGCTAGCTCCAGAGGAACGTAGGTACGGTGTAGCGAAAGCTGCAGGGAAGCATATTGATGTACAACGGTACATGTCGTAGAAGGAAACATGTTATGAACCGATGGTTAGTCGAATTTATCTCTGGAGGGGCCAGATGGTTGACTGGAACCCTGCGATCGCACTCCTGCTCCTGCTGCTGTTCCTGCTAGCCGTGGCTGTTGCTGCTGTACAACTACGGGAGGTACCGCATCGACCACACGACAAGTGAGCACACGAATCACTGTGAGCATCGCCTGACGAATCCTCCCGAAGGTCGTCCTCTGCTCATCGGCATTCAGCACGATCCCACTGTCCAACCGTCCAAACGTCGCGTTTACATCAGCCTGAACCTGTCGCGCTGCGTCGGCCTATTTCAAATGTGACATGAACATGTATTAGAACCGTGGACACGTACAAAGGGAATAGCAAAGTGCAAAGATAATGTGACGTACCGCGCGGAAGTAGTCTTAGTCACAGTGTCTAGGATACGTGTCCGTTGTAGTGGCGACGTGTGGCTGTAGATCATCTGGGGTGAACGTTACGCGTGTGCGGGTGCGGGCCTGGTACCACGTGAGGTAATCTAGATAGGTCTCCTCAGTGTGTGGATGTATCTCATCGATCACCTCCTCCGTCGCCAACAACCAGTCCTCCACGTACTTTTGCAGTCGAGGATACCACTGAACGCCGGCTGCCTGTCCCCTACGATTATATCTATTTGCAGAGAGTGCATTAGACTATATTAAATAGTTGTAGTACTAAACAAAGATCGCAGTTGTACTAACCGGTGCATATCGCGCGGCACAACGATCTCCACGGGCACAGGGGAGTGCTGACGTAGTCCGAACTGTCGCATCACGCGCTGCGGAGAGTGGGGCTCGACGAAGATGTCGAACACCAACGGCACTGTCGTCATCCAGTACGCCTGGTCGCGCGTGCAAAGAGTAGAGAGTCCGAGCGATGCACGGGCCACGATGGCCTACGGACTATACGGCTCCCAGACGACGTCGCTGGGCGGCAGGCGGTCGAACTCCATAACGAATTCGAAGTAGGCCCTCCTAACCTGCCTATGGGCGTAACGACGCTGCAAAATAGGAAAAGCTTACACGTTAGTGTTTGCGCATAAGTGCTAAACATAGAATTTCATATTTTGTACCTCACGGCGACACCATACGGTCCCCATAGTCGAACGGTCCTCGGGCCACTGCCCGTACAAGCCTCCAGGGCCGCCCTCGTAGGAAGAGTGCTGAATCAGAGGACGGCCTATCGCGAACCGCTCGGCCGCCCATAGCTGCAGAAGGAGGGGGCAACTGGCGATAATCGCACCTGGATCGGTCTTTGTGCATGCGTCACAAAGAGCACGGTACGTCGCCGCTAGCACAGCAGATCCCCAACTCCACTGCGGTACGCGGCCGTCCTCGCTGTCGGCGATCGCACGAGCGTAGTGGATCAGTCCCTTGTCCACTGCATGCCCGTGAGTGCTGGTGAACATCACCCATCCGAACAGGCACAACATGTACGCCTCCATGCTCCGCCGCACCGAGTAGTCGTCGGTTTCATCGTCTAGCTTATCAGGCTGTAAAGGAAGATTATAGTCAGCAGCTCTATTGCTTTGTAGATCGGATGATTGTGAATGAAAGGAATCCGCGATTTACGGTGAACTGTAGCAGCCAATCCTGTAAGGGGCCATTCGTGGTGTAAGGCGGTAGCAAACCCGGGGGTCCAAGTTCAGGTCGACGATGCACGGGCTCGAACCGAGCAATGATGTCCTGCGACCAACCGAGCGTCCTGTCGATCGGGTCGACTGCGTCTCCTGCTAGGGGAAGTCTTAGCAGGTACGACACGTCCTAGAGTGTGGGAGTCATCTCGCCGCACGGTAGGTGGAACGTGTGGGTCTCCGGTCTCCAGCAATCCACCAATGCTGCCAGAAGTGACCGGTCAGCGTCCCATCGCTTGGCGGGGTCCCTCTCGTCCGGTGCGGGCTCAACTAGCCTACACAGCGGAAGAAGCCCAGCCTCACACAACCTGCACAATATAGCACTGTAATCAATATTGGAGAACATAGATATGCACAAACGATGTGAATGAATATTCGTACAGCTCTTACCTCTCTCGGAACCGAGGGTCTATCCGCAGGAGGTGACATAAAGGCCGTAGACAAAAGGTGGCTAGGTGGGCACCCTCCACGGTTGACAGGTAAGACCGGTGGGACTGGTCGAGACCTCAGTCCAACAGCTCCGGTGTATGGTACGCCATACCTGCATGCAAATAGAGAGTTAGCGTTAATTATTGTTAAAATTTATAGCATTGTTACATAATAATAAAAAACAACAGTACGATACATATCCTTCTATAACAAAGAACTAGTATAGACTTACACTACACCATAGCACCACCAATTGTTCGAGAACACTTAAGACGGGGTCGTCTTGAAGTTGTGCCTTCACCTGTAGAACGACTGCCATCAGCGGCTGAACCCGACGGTCTAGCTTCTGCCGCACTTCAACCGATTACATCATTTGGACATTTCTTATATGTGTGACCTGTTTGGTCACACTTTGAACAACGTTTATGTCTTCCACCGGCTTCAGACTCATCCATGTCATTACGGATGCGTCTTATCTTGCGGCGACCTGCTTTCTCCCTCAATTTTGTTGGGTCAGGAATGTACATAGCTTGAGGATGCTCCATAGTAAATGTACCCGCAATACCGAAACCGTATATCTCTCCGCTCCAGGTATTATAGATTGCTTCTTTCCTAAAATAAGGTGAGACAAAATAGCATGCTTCTATCCCGCACTCACCGCTCGCGGCAATAACGTGAGAGCATGGCTTGTGGAGCAGAGTAGGTCTTCGGCATGAGCACTTGCAGGTCCCGTCTTCCTTCAGCACACACTCCTGCACAACTCTTTTGCGGTAGATTTCGCGCATGCCCTTGTCGACACACAATATTGTGTGCCTTGAGGTAGAGCACGATGTCTTCGGGCCTTTTTACTTTTATTATTGTCTTCGGGCAGATACTTCGTCAATAGTGTGCCAAAGAAAATATTATTGTCCGTCATTGAGGGCCCAGCTGCTCTAAATCGATCTCTGAATTACTTGCATGTGTCATACAAGATAAATTCAACTATGCCAACAGGTGGGAGCCCTCGAACACCACGCATCACCCAGTTATAAACCTCTCCTAAATTTGTGGTCATTATGCCAAACCGAGAACCATCCTTGTCATACAACAATGACTATTTCTCCTTTGGCTCGTTCTCAATCCAATCTGAAAATTTTCTAACTGAGGATACAGACCTTCTTCTCATATGTGGTCCGTCACTTGATAGAGGTTCAAGAGCTTATGGAGCCTCATCCCCTCCAATGGTAGCCCTCCTAGACTGCTCATCTATTAGTTTAGAGGTCAGCTCATCCAACCTCTTCCAAAGCTCATTGAATTTCTTCTCTTGATTCTGGGCACAAAGCCTCTTGAAAAGATCTATAAGGTGCTTATTCTTAAATTGTTTGTAGAAATTAGCACCCATATAACGTATGCACCATCTGCTTTGGACATCAGACCACCTTGGTGGGTATCCCTTCTCAACACATCCATATCTCAATTCTTCAATTGCACGCAGCAAACCGGCGTGACGGTCATGTATAAGACATACGTCTGGTCTCATCCGTACAACTACAGACTTAACCCTTTCTAGAAATCAATACCAGCTATCAGTGTTCTCACTCTCAACAAAAGCAAAAGCCACTGGTAGAACTTGGTTGTTTCCATCAACTCTAATTGCTATTAAGATCTGCCCTCTGTACTTTCCGGTCAGAAATGTCCCATCGATGCAGAGAATGGGACGACAATGGACAAATGCCTGAATGCAAGCACCTAATGCAAAGAATACTCGTTGCAACACACTTTTATTACCATGGTGAATTGATGGAAAGGCTTTTAGGTCGTAGCACGTCTCCGGATTCCTCTGAAGAATACAGCCTAACAGACGAGGCAAATTATCATAGGATGCTTCAAATGTGCCAAATCTCATCTCTACAACCTTCTGTTTTGTCCTCCAAGCCTTACCATAGCTAATTGTATATTTGAATTTCTCTTCAATATATCTGACAATTAACCTTGGTTCGTACCCCAGATTATTGACAATATGTGAGTACATCTCTGTTGTAACAAATGCAGATGTCATGTTTCTGTGATATTTTTCAACACCGGGTAAATAACATAAATGCTTAGTCACGATTGAAACTTGCCAATAATCTTTCCATTTACCCTTGAATGCGTGCACCCGCCATGGACATCCATCCTTCATGCACTTCACTTCATAGACCAATTTGCTTAACTTCACGATCGAGAACTCCCTTTGAAGTGACATGGCCTATTGTTTTACTGTCTCCTTTAAATCCTCTATATATACATACTTAGCCCTCTGGATGACCTCATTCTTCTTGTACTCCTATGGCACATGATGTCCATCGGAGATAGCAAGCCCAGAGAAGTCCTCGCTGCTCCATTTTGCAAGCATCACGGTGTCCTCATCAGATGAATCATCATGCTCTGCTTGCTCGTTTTCAGAATCTTCCCTATCCATTTCTTCGACGATGGTGTTGATTTGTTCTCCCTCATTTGCCACACCTGTTGGCTGTCTATCTTCTTCATTCCCTCTTTCATTCGCTCCTTCATTTTCTTCCATTGTTTCGCTATCACCTTCCGCCGTACTTGGACCCTTATCATCTTGCACGGGCATTGCACCAGCGGTGTTATCTTTCTCATATATCGACATAAGTATGCCCAGTGGCCAACCACGTTGGAATGCATTCTCCACATACCATCTCTAAGTAGCAGTGCAATCCACCGGCATCAGTTCCAAAAAAAACCTTCAGCTGCACGACTGACTACTACATACAAAGTTATTGCGCTGAGCTCGGGATTTAGTCGAAACCCTCGCATCAGCCAATTGTACACTGACCCAAAACTTCTTTTAGCTAGTCTATCAATCCTCTTAGCCGTTGAACTAAAATCCGACAGATCTACCCCTTCTGGACCATATCTAACATTCTTTTGCCCATGAATAACTGAAATATCACCTTATTTGATATTTCTGTTGATGAAAAAATATAGTTAAACTAGGTACCAATATCTCCTCACATCTCTACAAAAATTAAATCATCTAACAGATTAATTAAAAACCTACATATCTACGAGTAACAACTTATTTTCATATACTACTATACACATAACCAGTACAATACTACATCAATTTATGCATAGAAATAGAAATTACAAAGGAATAATAGATTTTACCTGCAGACGAATCAGCAAACTGACAGAGCTTCGCTGCTTTCGTTCAGGCTCGCTCTCAGCTCTCTCTTCTTTTCTTCTGTAATTTCAGTAAATTTTATGACATTTTTGGAGTCTGGGAGGGAGTTTTATACCGGGGCTGCTAAAAACCGCCCTTCCAGAGAGCGGCGAGGGGGCCGCCTGCAAAATAGCCGGCCCGTGGGTCGGCCATTTGCAGGCGGCCCCCCGGCTACCCAAAAACCGCCCTCTGAGAGGGTGGCAAGGGGGCCGCCTGTAAAACAGCCGACTTGCCGCCTGTGAACCGCCTGCCCCCTTGCCGCCCTCTCAGAGGGCTGTTTTTGGGTGGCCAGGGGGGCCACCTGCAAAATGGCTGGCCTGACCAACGGCCGTCAGCCACGTCATCAAATCATCCTCTGGAAGGGCGATTTCATAAAAATCGTCCTCCCAGAGGGCGGTGGGAGTATATTTCTGTAAATTTTTGAAATGAAAATGTAGTTTTGTAATTATTTTGTTAAATAAATATAAAAATAAAAAAAATTCGGGAACGGCCCATGTCTGCCAATTTTTCTCTTCGAAACATGGGAACGGGGAGTGCTGAGTGCAGCGATTCAGCATTTTTGCATACAACTACCAAGATTAACAATAAAAACTACCGTAGTATCTTAATTTTAAATTATAGTATTCAATCCTACATGATAAAACGTAGTATCTCAATCCTATGATTCTACGAAAATATTATTTAAAATAAGATGAATTAAAAATAATATAAATAATCCACTCAAATTTATAAAATATTAATTAAATTTATCAAAATCAATATTATAGGTTTTAATTTATACAGCATATTGTAAATGCTATATAAAAATATGTACTTTTATTTTGATCCCGATCCCTATGGTGGTACCATCAGGCTTGCTCATGATTGTCCTTGCTGTGAGCATGCAGCTGAAAATATTACGCGCTGCATGTTCTTGTACTCTAAAAAGACTGCTGAACGGGTGATTAAACATGTGAGTAGAGTAGCCAGTGGCCGTATTTTTATTCAGCTTTTCCAGGCGTAAAGCAAGAATTCCTTTCGAGTGATTCTTACACAGATCCACTTCAATTCCCAGAAAAGACACCGTCAAATTAATAAAATATTGACCAAACGGACGTCAACAAAAATAAAGGAAAAGAAGCGGGCACATCACTCATCAGGAAGATGTGAAAACCTTTATCTCACCAAAACAAACCTGCAGGGAATCATCGACCAACTAAAGCTACATAAACAACAGGACTCTGGAAACACCTTCCTTCATACTCATCAAAACTTGCACAAGAAAAAAAGGATAGATGTACTTTGACATAGCATATGTTTCGCCATTACAAGACGCTCTGCAGTTCAACTACTTCAAGATAAGAGGCATTAATGACAGGAATCACTCAAAATTAAACTCAAACTAGCATTTCTGTGAAGGATAATAAGATGGGATGAAAAATGCTTTCAGAACGACCAATCCCAGTTTTTGGATAAGTAGTACCATCTTGACCATTTGATCATTTAAATCTTGTTGAATGCAACAATGTCGCAGCTCTGAACGTATTCGTTGATTGGCTCTTCAGTCAGGTGTTCCTCGATCAGACTGTCCACAGACACCAGATCATCAACAATGGTTAGCATGATCTGCAATTTCTTGATTCCGTAACCCACAGGCACAAGCTTTGCTGCAATTTAGTAACAATGTGTGTTAATTTTGTGTAACTTGAAATAGCAAAGGCACTAGCACAGAAGGAAAAGTCCCATACATGCTCCCCAAGTGAGACCCTCCATCTGAACACTGCGCACAGCCTCCTCCAACTTCTTCATATCTGTCTCATCATCCCATGGTTTGACATCCAACAGGACAGAGGATTTTCCGCCTACAAATGTTCGTGTTAAGTGCTACATAACTAGCAAGATATAGAGACAAATCCATATAACATGGCCATAAAATAATGTGACTCTAGTTCACGATGTAGAATAGCAATTTCAATACAAAGATTGTCTCTCACTTTCTTTCTTCTTTGCAGAGGCCTTGGAAGCTGCACGCTCCTCTGCTGCTTTTTTGTCCTCCTCAGTCTCATCCCCAAAAAGATCCAAGTCATCATCATCTTCATCAGCATCCTATAGAAGGTCAAAAGCATATTACACAAGAAGTCTACTTCAGCAAAATGGCAACATTATGCAATTCCAGAGATTATTCATGGTGACTACAGTAAGATTTTACTACTGCTTTCTAATATGGCAACAATATGGTAAATATCCATCAATATAAAACCTCATCCTATCATGACTCAAATCAGTTTACAAAAGAAACATACATATCATTCAAATCTAATGACATGGTTGCCCTTAAAGTACCCAATCCTCAATTGCTCAATCAACCAACAAACTAATGGACTGAATGAACATGACAGGGGTAGCAAGGAGCAAACCTTAGCAGCTAGGGCAGCCGCCACAGAAGCTGATGCTGCACCTGCTCCAGGCAGATTCACTCCAACTGCCTTGCCAGGGAACCTGCAACCAGTGAACGAATTATACAACAATCCACCCAACTCTTCACCTTCAATACTATCTACCAAGCCTGTTGACTCATACTGGATTGACAGCAGCACTAATGGCTTACCTTGAAGCAAGGGCCGCAGCGACGGTATCATACCAGCGAGAAGCATTCGGGAACTCGGCTCCAAGCCTTGATGGCACGGCCGCGAACACCTTGATGTCGTCCTTGCTGATCGCATCTCTGTTCAAGCATCATAAATACGTAATAAGTAAGCACGGCCGCATCGCAGATTGCCAGAACAAATACCACCACACCAAGTGAGCAATTACCAGAATATATTCTACTGGAGTACTTATTTAGCACAGACGCGTCCCGAATCACAAGAACAAATACAACCAAGTGACCACAGCCGCGTCGAAAATCACCAGATTTACTAAATTGAATTGAACGCAGCAAGATCCTATCCCAAGTATCGCATCATCAAGGCACAGCACAGAGAAAATCTAAGCAATCCGCGGCAAATCACTACGGATCAACAGATCTAATCTCCCTATTGCAAGTGCAAACAGCGGGTAATAATCTGCGAACGGTGGGTAATTGGGCTCACCCGGAGATGTAGGTCTTGCCGGCGAGGTGCTGCTCGAGGGCCTTGAGCCCGTCGGCGGTGTGGAGGTCGGTGAACGTCACGGCCATCGCGAGATCCGGCGAGGTCTACGGGCTAGAGACCGTCTCGTCGAACGCGCGAGGAGCGGCGGCGGTGGCGGCTAAAATCCCAAACCCTAGAGACCGAGAGGAGAATGCAGAGTAGCGAGCACCGCCTATTTATACCCGGCGGCGCGTATGCAGCTCCGCTCCCGCACGATCGTGCCGCCCACCCGTGGGATGAGGCATCTACGGTGAGGATATTCCCGTGGGCAACGGTGGGAGCCTCCTGGCCGTCGGATCAGATCTCCAGCCAACGTACGGCTCAGATTCTGAGGGCATGTTTGGGAGAGCTTCTGACTCCGTGGGCCCGTTTGATAGAGCTTCTGATTCTATGATTCTGATTTTGATTCTTTCTGAATCAGATACCGAAGAGAATTAGAATCAGTACGATTAGACATTTGGCTAAAAATATTAGTTCTATATTCTAATGGGAGACTTTTAGATAATTGTCTATACTATCTTTGTACTATCAAGAGATTTGATTTATATAAATTTTCTATAGCTTAATATAAAATTAATAATTATTATAAGTACTTATAAATGTGTGCCAATATTTGTATAACTACTTGTCAAAAAACATTCAGTTGAGGTTAAATAACACAACACATGCAACACGAAAGAGCCAATTCATTTTAATATTCCACACATAGTTTGAGTTCTTACAAAATATCATAGTTACATATTTCTAAGGAGAGTTCTTACAAAAAAAATATTCTAACTAGAGTTCATATGAGAACTTTCATCTACACTACCATAATGCACTTGCTATATCATCACGAAATCTATCTATGAACCTATCACTGGAATGTAAAGTAGAGGTCTCTGATGTATTTTGGGAGACCGCATATTTTGCATATCTTGCCAAAATAGTTGGTACATAATTTGGATCTTGATCACACCTGGTGAAATTCGTGTCAAATATACAATTCTGACGTATAAAGTTGTGAAGACACATGATTGCTGTAACGATTATTTCTTACTTATCTGTTGGATAGGTAGCTATCTTTAAAAGGATTCATCATTTCACCTTCCATATACTAAATGTGCGTCCAACAACATTGCGTGCACTTGAGTGACACTAGTTAAAATACTCTTGCTCACTACTTGGTAGAGAGCCTCTTCTCCATTCAGAAACATGGTAGCTTTGTCCCTTGTATGGTGTCACACACCTTGGCCTATTTGGGTAACCAGTATCAGCAAAATAATATTTACCTACAATATATGCACTCAGTCAACTATATATATAGAGAGAGAGATGGGCTACTGTGCTTCGCGAAGCACGGATTGCCCCGTGCTTCGCGACCGTTGCTACAAATTAGAAGTTTAAATGAGTGATCCAAACCATTCATCATGATCTACATATTGAAACAAGGTTGGAGACCAAATTTTATATTTTTTAAAAATTTTTTACTATTTTTTAAGATAGGTATGAAATCTTGTTAATCTAAAGACTTCAAAACCATCCAAAACCTATAAATTTGTACCCCACTTAAAAATAGTAAAAAAATTTTAAAAAATATAAAATTTGGCCTCCAACCTTGTTTCAATATAGAGATCATGATGAATGGTTTGGATCGCTCATTTAAACTTCTAATTTGTAGCAAAGGTCGCGAAGCACGGGGCAATCCGTGCTTCGCGAAGCACAGTATGGCATGAAAATTAGTCAAAGAAAAATCTACATGATTTTACACACCAGCATACCTTGTGGAGATGTGAAAATATATCTTTATCAACATATAATGCATGATAAAGGATGTTTGTATTATGCATAAAACCTAGTTGTCCAATAAAAACATATGTAAAGCGCCTCTCGAAGTCGACCACTACCAACACATTCTGAGTAGGACTTTTATGTCTATCAATATATCTAGCATAATCATCACGTGGTGACTTTGCAGTGATATGAGTTTCATCAATGGCACCAATACACCTTATGAAATATGGCCATAATCTTTTGTCATCCTTAATCCTTCTATGAACTCTTGGAAAGTTTAGATCTTTTGGACATATTGTCACAGTCCGATTTTTTCGGAATTAAATAAATTAATTAATAATGGATTTTCCAGAATTTATATTAAATTATAAAACAAATCAGTTAAGTAAAGTAAAAATAGGAAAAAAATGTTCTTTAATAAATCATTATCGAAATCATTTTTAATAAATTCGTTGTGTGTAATTACACTCTCTAAAATTTTCTCGGATTTTTTGGAGCTCCGGAATTAATTTTAATATTACAAAGATCAATTTCACTACTTATTTAAATAATTCTCAATTCCTTTTCTCCGGTCGTTTCTTGTCCAATCCCTTTGGGGCCTTCTTTTCTATTTGGACTCGGGATGTTGTTTCCGAATCCTAATTCTCTGAAAAAAAATCTGACTCCGGAAAAATCCCCGAAATTTCAAATCCGATACACTTGAATATATTCAATTCCTATTTATTAAATATCCATCCTTTCTTTTGATTTAAATATCCGTGGTCTCCATAAAATCCAAATCGTCAATATTCCGAGTTCTCGCTCCAATTCAGATCTCCACAAAAATATTCTCAAATTTTCCGATATTCTGATATATATCTCGATATCCATAAAATTCTAGAATCCCGAATATTTCCGCGACTTCTAATTCCCAAAATATTTATCCAATTCTCTAAAAAAACCCCTAAATTCCAATTTTTACAAATTAGAATTTTTCAAAAAAAAACCCTTTATTTCCTTCCCTATCTTTTTCCTCATCTTTCCTTTTGTTTTTCTTTCTTTCTTTCTTTTTCCTCCTCCCTTACTGTTCATCTGGAATCCCTCCCTTGCCTGCATCCAGTCGGCCCAAGCTCTCCCAGGCCACCGTGCCTCCTCCTCGGCCCCTTGGCCCACACCGCCGCCGCCACTGGCCCCGGCCCCGCGCCGCCTCCCGCGCCCGGCCCACGCCCCTGCCGCACCGCTGCCTGCGCCTATCAATTGCGATACCGCCGCCCCGCACGCAACGGCCGCCGCCTCCCACGCTCGTGCCGACGCCGGTCTCCTGGAGCCGTCGCCCTATATATATCCAAGCCCCTCGCGATCGAGCTCTAGCCGCCAGCCCTAACCACCGCCGCCCTTGTCGCCAGCACCGCCCCGCCCAAGAGCGGCCGCCGCCGCTAGCTCCTGCGCCGCCGCCTCCTTCTGCTGTGCAAGCCACCGCAGCCCCGGCCTGCTCGCGCCCCTGCGCGCCGTGCCGCCGCCCATCCAGAAGCCGCGCCGCCTCCTCCTGCTGCCCAGCGCACCGCCCCTCTGCTGCTCCCAAGCACGCCGCCGCCCTGCGCACTGAACTGCTGTCGGCGCCGTCGCGCGGCCGATGCCCCTGCATCCTCATCCTCTTACTGGTGAGCATCGGCGCCCTGGTTCCCTCTTTTCTCTTCCCTTGGTTCGGCGTCATCGCCGTCGGACGTCGCTATGCCGTCTCGGGCAACCCCGGGTCCATCCCTCCTCGCCGGTTCGCCGTCGCTTGCCGTCACTAATCGGTCGTCGCCGTCGTCTAGTCGTTTTTCCCTCGTGTTGCCGCCTGTTGCCGACGGTCCTCGACACCGTGCCGCCGTCGAACGCCATCTCCTCTAAGCCACAGACAAGTGGGGCCCGGCGCATCTCCCCCACGTGTGACTGACAACTGGACCCGACGAACAAATCATCGAGCAATCTGAGCCATCTATGTCAAGCTGATCAGATGAGAGCCATTCGATCAATTGGATCTAATCTTCACCATCGGATCTTCATAAAACCGTAGGGCTCAATCTAAGTCGTTGGATCTGCTCCAAACAATCCGGTCCATCCAATCAACGTCAAGATATGAGACTAAACCACAGTCGTCTGATCTTCAGAGATAGAATCTCAGCCCTTGGATCCCCTAGCCTTAGATGTGTGCCATGTCAGCTTGTCACCTCAGCCCGAAAACCCCACGTCGACATCTACCTCACTGCCACCTATGTCCTTCTGCACTAGTGTTACCACAAGTGCATCCATCTCAACACCAGTCCAGCACTCCATCTTACCCTCAGTCTGTAAACCTAATCCACATAAACAATGGACCTTACTACTGTACACAACCAAAATATTTATTTTAATCCGAAAATTCAGAGAATATTCTAGGGAATATTCCTTTTCAATTCTTTTTGGATTTTCTCTGAATTAATCTTCCGGAGGCCATATTTTTTCTGTTTGAACTCCGATTTGACCCGTTCTTCTTCCTAAATTCACCTAAAATCATGATTTGTTTACTTATGTATTTTTTTATATACTATTTATTTAGAGTTTCTTAAGGATTTTTCTCGTTTTGTGTGTAGTCGCATATAATCGTTGTTTCGGAAGATCGTGGAGTCTGTAGAAGAGTTCAGAAGATTTACGGAATTTTCTTTTGCAAAGCAAGTCACACGACAATCTCCTTGAGCATGTTGATCCTATTTGTGAAATCTATTTTATTTTAACGTTATTGCATGCAAGTTTTGGATTGTCATTACGGGTATTTATTTATTATCCAATATTCCTTGATTATTATGGCTATTTTGATATTGATACCTTTGCCTTGATACCCTGGGTAATTAATATTGATTAGCTGGGTGACTATTTACTGATTTAGCTAGATTATTTAGATTTTGCTTAGCTATGTCTAGAAACTGTAGCGTCATTTTATGTGGGATAATTATGGATCTATTTACGGATAATTGATGATAAATGGCTATACTTTCACGACAGTTGGTCGTGGCTGGTTAATTAATATGCTAACTAAAACTTAACTGAAAGGTGGGTTGTGAGCATCAGGATTGTAAATGTTGCTAGTAGTGCTCATGACATTTAAAAACCGATTCGCGGACCACAAGCCAAAATAGGCAACGGCTTGGACCTGTAGTGTAGCGAGTTTAACATGAGGCACCACGGTGTGTTTGTAGCTGTATCAATAAGACCACCATGGTTGTGCCAATAAGTCCATGTTTCGGGCGTTGAACCGTCTCCCTATTGGGTGTTGAACCCTCTCCCTGTTGGGTGCCTGATCAGTTCTTGCCGGAGACTGGTGGTTTAGCGGGTGCTTTTCAGTTGGGCGAGTTGCATGAAAAGTCTTGTCACGATTTCCCTCTTTGCAGTACCATGGTGGTATTTCGGGGCATGGTGACATGTGCGAAATGGTGTCTTGTGGGTAAAGTTGTACACCTCTGGCCAGAGTAAAACTATTTGAATAATTGTGCCCACGGTTAATGGGTGGGGCTAGCAATGTTTTCTGTGATTAGTCCCATACTACTCATTAATGGTGATAAATGATAGATCTATATAGCTCCAATTTGGAGGGTTATGGTTATGGTCCTGAACTGCGTTGGAGCGCTGTTCAGATATTAGTTTAATGTTGATAATAATTAAACTATACTGTTTTCAATGTTTTAAAATGCAAATGTTTTAAATATTATTTTATGTAAATAAGTCATACTATGCCTTTTCTTTGAAATCCTTGTTGCATTATTTTGCATTTCCATGTGTGACTTGTTGAGTACAGTGGGTGGTACTCAGTCTTGCATTACTGCAATCATCAGAGTAAAGCTTAGCGAGGAGGAGAAGTTTGGTATTTGGCTTATACCCCAGTTGAGCTGCCTGTGGCTTGGTGCTAAAGCTACACTAGTTGTCGTTCTGCTGCTGATTTCTAGGGTGTGAGAACTAAGTGCCACTGTTGTAAATATTTATCGTTATTACGTTTTTTGTTATGTTTATCAAATTGTCGATTTGTGTATCTCGGCTGATTCCTGAACGAGTATTTAATGCACAAATTAGCTTTGAAAATTCTAGTAAATTTCTAGGCGTTGACACATATGAAATCCTTGCACATTCTAATCACACTCAACAGGACATTCTCAAATTTTCTGCTAAGTATCTCACCAGAATGCTTGAACCTATTTTGAACCCTTCTATTTGACTCACCACCTCCAACTATGAATAGAAAAATAGCAACTAATTCTATAGAGTTCATGTGATTGATTGATTTGAGGCCATAGGTACTCACCAATAAGTCGTGTAGCTTGTAAAATATGTCACTATTCATACGAAGCATATGGTGACTCTCTCCTAGAATTTTTAGAGTCTCTTGTACCCATGCATATCCACTTAGTCGTGATGTTCTTTGTTTATTTTTATCATAATATGTTATATAGTACTGTCCAAGTAAGCAAGCAGCTAAAAAAGTAGTGGCTTGTAAAGCTTGAAAACGGCGTATAACCTCCAAAATAAACTTATCATCTTCCTCTCGATCAGTACCATCACTTTCGCAAGAAGCCTCACTTCCATCAAATTCACTGGATGGCATCTGAAACAGAAAAAAAGTGATAACTATCATGCAACTTGAGTGCATATATAAAACAACAAGTAGTTACAGAGCATGATAGAAAATACAATAATAATGGTGAACTTGAGAGCATTACATGATCAACAACTACAATAAAGGATATTCCAGCAATTATTACAACAATAAATCCTAAAATAACACATATGAATAGAAATTGGTCCAAAAATACAGAACAACATATTTGTTCATCACACACTAACATGCTAGGCCACTACTTGGCATACTTGGCTGTCTTGGTTTCATGTTTCATAGTAAGCCGTGCAAATCTTTCTTCTGCATTATATAGGGTCATAAACATCTCCCTCTCAGATTTCTTTATGAAAATCTCAGTAGCAACAAAATGCTTTTTGGTACTAAAAATAGCACCACATTCTTTCACTAGTGCCATAACATCTTTGATGGCACACCCCGAAATGTCCTCCCTCCTAACAAGAGACTTAACAGATGTAGCTGATTTCTCCAAATTGTCAACAAAGCGATTCATTTGTTCATAGAACTAATGTTCACCACTAGTCTTCGGTTTCTTGACCTTCTTACTAGTAGTTGTCTTACCTCTCTTAGGAGGAGGAGGAGAGAAATCTTCATCACCACTATTATCGTCATCGCCTTTATTCACTTCTTGTATGTCATCAACATTAATAGTAGTGAAATGTTGGGTTGAACTCTCTGGTAAATTACCCCTAGTAGGATTCCAATGATCATTTCCTGTGTTACAAAAGTCTTCAAAAATATGTTGGAGTAAAATTTCATTTTTAAGCCCCCTTAACTTGAACTTCAAACAACCTGGCAAATCCTATAGAAACAGTAAGGGAATAATGAGAACAATATTTACAAATCATGGCTAACAAATTGACATGAACAGAAGACAATAGTTTACCTTCTTTGCTTTTACCCACCAATCATCAAAGGCAACAATGGTACCCCTAACTTGATCCCAACCTAACCCAATCTCTCTACCTACCAATTTCTTCCATAGATTATAATCATTCTTCAGCCTGTCCCGTTTGTTCTTGAACTAGAGCTTTTGATAGCATAAGCCAGTCTTCTATTCAAATTTTGCAATTACATTATCATACCCAACCTTGTTCAAATGAGTATTAGAGTGATTTCCTGCATTAACTTGTTCCAAGAACAACTCACAAACTATCCTAGTGTTCTCATCTGTCCATTTAACATTATTTACATCTTGGTTTTTATCTACCGAAGTTATTGCCATCTGCAGTACTTATAAAATGTCACATATGCAAAGACATCAAATGCACAACATAGGAGTATATGACATTTGTTTCTAGAGAAGCCAATTTGGCCCCAACAACACAAACAATGCTCAGATCAATGCAACAAATGCCCTTTTCTGCAATGAGATGCAACAAATACTACCCATGTATGAGTTTGGTTCAAATGCGAGGCTCCAATGCTGCAACATTAGCCATTACTCATAAGTCATAACTTATAGGTGCGGAGAATATGTAATTAAGCATAAATGCATAAAAGAATATCTTCAATGCACTTTTGTGAAGTCAGGTTGGAACAAACTGTATTCAGTGATGTTTTATTGCCTAGAGAACTCTCTGAATGTATTGCACCTGAGGCCTGTGGATGGACGTGCCAAAAACTGAAGTAAGAGCAAAATGGAGCTAAACACACACTCCCATAGTTAACTAGTTATAATGGCATTATAATCTTATATATGGAACTGTTTAATATTGTAAACTAAAATCAACTACCAAAAGCTCAGATCAATGGATTGTTGTGTAGTCATTTCATTTGTAAACTGAACCCACATAATGAGTTCAAAGTATGACATCCAATTGCAAAAAGGAAAAAAAAATCCTTATATGCTACCTTCTGCTAGTGGTTGGAGACCCAGCGCCAGAGGTGGTGGTTGGGGACCCTACGACGGCGGCGGCGCAGGAGACTAGCGACGGTGCAGGAGACCCGGCGGCACAGATGCAGGAGACCACTTGGCGGTGGCAGAGGAGGAGACTAGGCGGCAACGGCGACGATGGGAGACCTGGCGCCGGCGCCGGCGCACTCTTTGTTCCTTCCCGAACCCTAGCGCGAGGCGACGCTCGGGTGGCCACAGTGGCTGCGGAGGCTGGAAAGAGGGGTATACCCCAATGGCAGGTGGGTAATTTTTGGAAATGTTGTGAGGGCTTTCATATTTGGTTTATCTGATTCATACGAGAAGCTGTCTTTTCACCGATTCTCACTTCCTACGTATAAAAGGGAATCGATCCCTGTTGATTCAGATAAGAAGTTAAGGGAAAAATATCTGTTTGGCTCAGCTCCAACTAATTCCGATAAGAATCGGACCCGAGAATCCCTACCAAACAGGCCCTGAGAATGTTTACTATTTTGCCACTTTCTACCTTACCAAAATTACACATATTCTTACCATGGCTAAACTACTAAATTTTGGTAATTTCGAAAGTTTTCAATCTTAAGAAAATACTAACATATAATAAGATTTTAAGTCAAACACACTATTAAGGTACGGTTAAAAGTGGCAACCCTATCAAATTAAATATATTTTTACCATTGATATACTACTAAATTTTAGTAATTTTAGAAATTTCTAATCTTAAAAACCTTACTAAAATTTAGTACGGTTTTAATTAAACACATTTAACACTACTATAATTTAATGATATTAAAATTTTATAAAATTAGATAAGTTTGGGAGTGTTAACAAGAAACAAACACTCCACCTTCTTTCCGGATAGAGCCTTGTGCCCTCTTCTCCCTCTCTGATTCCTCGTCTTCTCCGGCGAGCTCTCCGCCGCCGTCTCGTCTTGCTCCGATGATCTCGCTCGCTGTCCCGTCGTTATACTCTCTGAGTTCCCAGATTTCTAGTGCCGCCGCGCACGCGAGGGCGTCTTCTTCCCAATGCGCGTGCGTGCCCGGCCGCCAAGGAGCGGAGCAGCCTCGGGCCGTGGAGGCCGAGCTGACGGCGGCGGTGGAAGAGGCGCGGAGGTTCAGGTGGGATGCGTTCGGGTCGGAGCCTCAGAAGGAGGCGATTCGGGGACTTTCTCCAAAGCTGCCCAATCGCTGCAAGGCCCTGATGGCGCGCATCGTGTGCCTGACTCCTCGTCAGGATGAGGATGAGGAGACTCTTGCCGCGCTGCTTGCGTTCTGGGTGAAAGCCATGAAGCCCAAGAGAGCGGATTGGTTGCTGGTGCTGAAGGAGCTCACCGCTATGGAGAGCCCTCTTCTGGCTGAGGTTAGTGGGCATTTCACAGTCTTGCTGCTAAATCTTGGAAGCAAAATGGCAATCTTGTGATGGTCTATGCTGTTGCGGGTTCACTGTTCTGGATTTCAGGATGATTTCTGAAGAACTTGAACTCCTAGGAAATACCCATTTAGTAATAATTTCTATGCTTTGAAAGTATTTAAGATGAACTAGGCTGGTCTTTATTTTTTTCTCTGCTTGATGTTCTGATTGTTAGAAATGATCATTGTTGGCATGAAAATTTCCTGAAGATTGGATGAAGTTCTAGCTTCTGAATTGAATTATACATTGAATTGAAAACTCTGAACTGCGTCAGTGGTAATTGACATTAAAGCTTGAATCCTAGCAACTTAACAAACAGTGTATGTGTTTGGCAGGTGCTGGAGCATGCATTGCTGGAGGATTCTTTTGAAGCAAATGTCCGCGACTACACCAAATTGATCCACATCTATGGCAAACAAAAGCTGTTGCAGAAAGCTGAGGATGCATTCCAAGCCATGAAATGCAGAGGTTTTCCTTGTGATCAAGTTATGTTGACTGCCCTGATGGACATGTACAGTAAGGCCGGAGATCTCACCCATGCAAAAGAAATTTTCCAAGAGATTGAATTGCTTGGCCTACCGATGGATAAGCGTGTATACGGTTCAATGGTTATGGCTTATATCAGGGCTGACATGTTAGACAAAGCAGAAGACTTGATCAGCGAAATGGGGGATCAGCAGATCGTTGCAGGAAAGGAAGTTTACAAGGCATTGCTGAGAGCCTATTCATGCAAAGGCGATTCAGATGGGGCGCAGCGAGTTTTCGATGCCATACAATTTGCAGGGATAGTACCTGACACAAGGCTGTGTGCACTTCTGGTGAATGCATACTGCCTCGCAGATCGAATCAATGAAGCGACGATTGTAACACGCAACATGAGAAGTGCAGGGATGACACCGTGCGACAAATGCATTGCTTTGATATTGGGCGCTTATGAGAAGGTGGACAGGCTGGAAGGAGCACTGGCATTTTTGACAGAGCTAGAGGAGAATGGCGTTGTCATTGGCCAAGAGCCTTCTCAGCTGCTTGCAGGATGGTTTAGAAGGCTTGGGGTTGTTCAAGAAGTTGAAGAGGTCCTGAAGGACCTCGCAGTAGACAGGAAGGACAATCCTGCAGTAGACAGGAAGAGCAACCTCGACAAGAGCAGGAAGAGCAACCTCTCAGTAGGCAGGAAGAGCAAGAGCAAACGCAGCTTTGCATCATCTCTGCAACGCAAGTGATCTACAACACAAACCTGCAACATTAATTCTTGACTCTACAATGTGCTGCCCACGAGGCACATTATGATGCAAACTTGCTAGAATTTTAGGGATTTCACAGGCGATAAGATGGCGATGGCGCTGCTGTGCAAAAACAAGATCCATCCAATGTGATATGTGCACATCACAAGTTACTCTTTTAAGTTAATGGACACCAAACCAGAATTTTGATGCCCAGTACAGCAGTAATGTCACAAGGAAGCTCTAATAAGAGCAGCATTGTTTTCCCTGCCATTTAATTTGGTAATGGCTCATTATCAACAATATTTTGGGATGGGGCAAAAACACATGAAAGCTATCTCGTGCAAGTTACAATTAACAAACGCCGGAAAGATATTCAGAATCTACGAACCAAACACATTATAGCTTCACCACTATAAACCTCAAGGGCTAAAAAATTGATAGCACAACCTACGAATGAAGGCTTAAATAGTTGAAGCCTGGTTTGATCCATTGTTGTACATGAATTACATCCTACATTCTTCATCGAGCAACACAAGGACCAGAAACTAATAGTTACACATCATCGTCCTCAGTTTTGGACTTTTTCTTCCTTTTCTTCTTTCCTTCAGTGGCTGTCTTAGGCTCAACATCCTCTGAAGCCTCCCGGTTCTTCTTTTTCTTCTTCTTGGGAGTTTCATCTTGTTCGACACTGCCATTGTCTGCCATCTCTTGATCCTGTGGCTCCACCAGTTTGTTCTTCTTTTTCTTTTTCTTTTTCTTCTTCTCAGTTTCAGGTTCAGCTTCTTCTGCAGCAATCCTGACAGGCTTATCAAGGTCCATTTCTTCTCCACCAGCCTCAACTTTAGACTTCTTCTTCTTACTTTTCTTAGCAGATGCATCGCTCTTCTCTTTGCCTGCAAGTGATTGGGGCAGGGTGTAAATTAAAAATGAATGTGCTTACTGAAGTAACCAAGGCACCAAATGAAAATATGAGTTGTGCCTAAGTGATTGAGAGACCAATAAACAAAGAGATATATCATTACCGCTACCATCCTCTGAGACAGCATTTGTCATATCCTCAATAGCAGATTTCATCACATCAAGGTTCTTACGTGGCGCAATACCCTTGTCATAGAAATCTAGTCTCTCCTCAACTTGTTCACGCAGCTTCTGACCAAAAACTGAGGTATTCAACTCTGGAATCCACAATCCAATGAGAAAAACACTTAGAACAGGGCATAAGCATGTATAAGGTCTGCTAACAAAGTTCTCAAACTAACCTGAGTAACAATCAATGCGTGAAGCAATGGAGCATTTATTTGCCAGGTATCGAGCCATTCTGCCCTTGTTCTTAGCTGATGCACGGCCAATAAAAGATGAGTGGAATATGAGGCCATATTTAGGTGTATTTCCACGAGTTTTCAGAGCTCTGCAGTTAAATTGAGAGAACAATCGTAATATTTCACAAACATAAAGCTCAAGGTTTGCAATACTTCAAAATATTTTACTTTGAAAAGCATTGACAATAATCAACGAGGGGTTGGAAAAGATAAGCAGATAATTAAGAAATAAGTACCTGAAAAGTGCTTTTTCAGCGCCAAGAATTTGGAGTGTGGAAGCAGGGCACTTTGCAAGATTTGAAAGACTTCCAGCATGAGAGATTAACCGGGCCCCAACAACTTCACCAATCAGTGATGTCAGATTGGGTGCGATGTCATTCATCTTTGTTACAAGATACTCATAAAGATTTTTTCTGTATTCAGATAGATTCATGACCCTTTGTGCAAACTGTTGGACATTGATCAAATCAACTGGTGAAAGATCCTGACCTGAAAACAAAGAGCAGAAAATAAGTAAACCGCAAAGAAGCCACTACTGAAACTATTAAGAAACAAAGTCAATTATAGTTACCCATAGATGCCTTTGCTGCTTCAACAATTTCTTTTGCCTTGTCCTCATCTCCAATTAGATCTGCTAAATCTGGGATGTCTTTTTCTGCTAAATCAGATTTGTTCACCACAAACTTTGCAATCTTAGCATAAATATAGTTATCATTCACGATTTTGACCAGCTCAGGAAAATGCCAAGAATACCATTCCCTGCATTGTGGTTAAGCAGCAACTTAATATATCCATACCACCATCGCACAGAATATTCTGAACAGATTGCACTCACGGAATTGGTAAAAACAAGTTTTTTACTGCATCCAACACAAGCATAAAAAAACACTAGACATCTCTCAATAGCATATAGCCTCAGATAGTCATAAGAAGACCCAAAAAAACGAGTTGACAAACTAAGAACCAAAGTATAATCACAACCAATGAAAATACACAAAAGGACGTTTTATTCATAAAATAACTCCCATATGATGAAATTCAGTATTCCACAAGCACTTGCAGCATTTTATAAGAACCCTCTACATGTTTATACCACTTCACTATAAGTACAAATACGTGAGAATTTAACATTTAAATTAAAAAATCTAAAATATTAAAATTGCATTACAACTTAACTCACTGTAAAGTTCATCAGAGATACTATGAGAATGAATGGACCAGAAGGAATCAAGCAAATTCAATTTACCATAATAAACGCTAAATGAAGAGGCTATACTAGTGACCTAATTTTTGTCTCAGCTGAATCATGTAAGCATGAAAGATGGCACAACTGCATGTCCATGGCACAGCATTAATAGGAATAAGATATCAAAATATAATCAAAGACAAACTGGATTGTATAGGACATAACTAGAATATTCTCAAGACACGTCAACACCAAAACTGAGGTGATTAAATTGCAGCCACAACATCTAAATCTAAATAGAAGCACTCAGCGGTGAGCAGTTAAATTAAGCAAAAGACCACAACAAACCTCACTCTCATGGAGAAGGAATTGATATCTTTATCAAGCGTATCCAGCAAAAAGATCGCTTGAATCACCATGTTATCCACACGGTTTACATTGAACTTTACTTTTGCCCTGCTATAGCTATGCCCCAGGCCTAGCTGGGCCTTTTCCAAGTCAGATGGCTGCAACCCAACCAAAAAACAAAGGAGCAATTAAACAAACAAGAACAGGAAACAGGGCCATTTTTGCAGGTAGTGAAAGCATCAGAAAATGGCAATCCAATGTACATGGCAGAAATAGTGAAGAAGTATATTGCAGTAGTGAAAGCATCAGAGCATGGCAATCAAATGTACATGGTAACAATAATGAAGAAGTATATTGCAGAACTTCTGTATGGAGCATGGCAATCAGATGTTTGTGTCATCCACTAAGCAGTCAAATCCTATAGTCTGTAACTCTACTGACCAAATTCATGCAAAATGAAAATTGTAGGCAAAGAGGCTAAAAATGTGTAATTTGGCCTTGATTTCAAGCTTTCCTACTGCAGTACAAGCATCCAAACATCAAGTTAAGAGTGAAGTAACCGAGGCCACGATACTGTGGCACGCTGTATATGGCTACTACAGTCTACCCTCCTTGTTTGGATCAGTTACAGAACAGTGTCGAACATACAATAGAAATAGGCATAAAAGCAAAATCAACCACCTTGAGTTGGTTAATGAAATGATCAAAATGTAGCCGCACTCCACGGAGCAGTTCCTGGACGAACTCATTGCACTGGCAGGGGATCCCGGTGGCCTCAGAAATATGGGACCCGACCTTGGGCTCCATGACCCCGACGCTGTACTTAGCCTTCTTCCCTTCCTTCACCTTGGGCAAATTGAGCTCCAGGAAGCTCCTCAGTTCATCAGTCATGATCCCTGCACGAGTTCCACTCAACGATCACCTTATCATTCACGAGAGAAACCAGAGGTAGGCGATTGTTGTCGGGTTTGGCGGGGGCGAGAGGGCACCGTACCTTCGGAGATGGCGTTGCACTGGTTGAGCGCGTCGACGGCGGAGGAGAAGGGGGAGAAGCCGGCGAGCTTGACGGCCTTGCTGAACCGCTGGAGCTCCAGCACGGAGGCGCGGACGGCGTCCACGCTCTGCCCGATCTCGTCGACGCCGTACGCGTGGAACAGGGCGTACCCTGACGCCGACTCGAAGAGCAGGTACAGCGCCATCCCCGCCGCAAGCTTCGCCGGCGGCGACCGCGGGGTTTCTAAGGTTAGGGTTTGGGGGGAACAATAGGGGAACGGGTTTTCGCGGGGACGCCGTTATTTACGGGGAATGGGAGTTTCGGCCGTTCGATTTGGATCGACGTGTGGTCGCTAGACAAAATTCACTGGAGGTAAAAGAATAATTTAGAAATCAGCCTACGAGTAATTATTTATCATGTCCAGAGACAAAGCTAGAAATTAGACACAGAGAACCAGGCATGTATCTTTTTAGTTCTCATGACGACGGCAATCGTCAGCCATGGCTAGAGAGAGGTAGGCATGCCGTTGAATGGTTGGACAATTGGCATTTAGAGTCAGGACCATGACGAATCAATGGCATAGTATGGGGTTAGCAACGTTGTGCGGACATACCAGCGTCAATGGCTCGACGATCACTGGTCGGTACATGCGTAAGTACCTGTTGACGCCGAAAATCACCGGCAGCGTCGGGAACGAGCCGATGATATGGTTCAATGTCTGGAGACACGCGAAGGCATGGGAGATTTGCTTAACTTCAGTACAGGTCCTAAATCTTGAGGTTCATAGGCGTGCCAGTCAATTTAACCCTGCAATTGACAAGGAGATAGAAAATATTAGATCGTTGAGCCAATCGGCTGGAAGCCGAATTGGACTCGCTCCATCGGCCGATAGCCGATATAGATAAAGCACTTATACATCGACTGGGAGCCGATGATGGCATAGATGGATAAGATAAATATACCATATGGCTAAGAAACCGATAACAATATAAATAAATAAATCTAGCCGATTACTAATATGAAATGTATCGGCCGGAAAGCCGATAACGGTGTAGAGTGCCAAAAATGTGAACAATGCAATTGGCCTTAGTTAATAAAAAATAACCTATCGGCTAGGTACTCCGATAGAACATTGCATAAGCACCCATCGGCTCAACAAGGATAAAACTATCATTATTAATCTAGTAGTTCAAACTTAACTGATGCAGCACAGATTAATAACGATAAAGGAATCTCGATGAGTCGATAGATCTAATGCAATTGTGATGTAAAATATGATAACTTATCGGCTATACATCCCGATAAAACGCTTGCATAAAACCGATCAACCTAGCAGGAATAACTTATCATGCAGTTTAGTAGGTCGGACATAACCGATGCAGCACAAACTGATGATAAGTTACACCCAGTAAGCCGATAAATCTATGCACGCGTGATGTGATATATTTACTCGGCCTATGAGATCAAACCTAACTGATACAGCCGTAGACAGAACAGATATATCATGGTAAGCCGACTACCGTAGGCCGACTAGAATATCGGACCTAACCGAGGAAGTCCTAACCGATACGGTAGTTGGGGTAACGAGACATACCCTCTCGCAGGAGGTCGAACTTAACCGATGCAGCCCGGCTCGAGAAGCAAAAACCCGTTGAAAAGGGTGGCGATGTGCCGAAATTTGTATTGATCTGATTGATGATTTACATGGTCCCCGGGCATACGTATATATACTCCGAGTTGATACAAATCCTTATTGGACACGGCACACGATTTCCTAATTACAGAAGGATAAAAACTAATAAGACCCGATCGGACACGAGATCAGATTTTCTAAAAGATTATTATCTCTACCTAATTTATAGATAAGATACTAACTGCCTCTCCATGGTCTTCACGATTCCTTCTTGAATTCGGCTTCTTCCGGATTTAATTTCCGCCAGTTAACTATGATTTTCCTTAACCGAATCCAATAAAGATCCGTACCAAATTTTGGCGTTAACACATGCCCCCAATTTCGGAGTTTGTTATCGAACTTCAAAATTCTTCTGTTTGGGCTTCAGATTCCTTTCACACCGAGGCGGCCCAAGGTAGCCCACTTTCCTTAAATGTTTGAAACAGTGCCAACGCCTCGATTCCCGCCCGGTCATCATATCTCTATAAACCGCTTCGCCTTCCTAGCCCCCTTTCTTTACGCTTTCACATCACCAGAGTCCTCTCAACTTCCTCCGAGACCTCGACGAACTCCGGCGATCTAGGCGAACTGCTGCGGTCTCCTTCAACCTCCGATCTTCGCTCATCTTCCTCTTCCGCAATGGCTTTCGCGAACGCCGTCCCAGAGGTAACCTCCTTGTCTAATCGTCTTCTCTATCTCGCAACCTGGATTGAATCTGCTCCTGTTCCTCGTGTTCTTGTTTACTGTAGCACTTAGAGACCAGATTTTGATTCCGCCGTAATCTCTTTCCGTTTCTCGTGTTCTTGCACATTGTAGCATCTTAGAGACCAGATTTTGATTCCGGTCGCCGATTACCCGAACTTCTTCTACCATGGTCCCATGGGCAGTGAAGATCCTACAGATTTTATCAACGCCGAAACTCAACGCATCCCCTTCAAGAACTCCGCCATGTTAGTCAACGATTGGAACAATAGCTTCGGGTCATGGCCGAGCAAACTTCCCGAGTGGAGGAACTGGTATAACAGAGTATCGGCTGCCAAGAGAACTCTTTAGGATGAAGCAGACATCGGCCACTGCATCAATCTCTCGCTGGCTGAGATAGAGAGGAACGAACCTCTACTTGCATCGGCTTCATACTTCTGGTCAGACGCCCTCAACGCCTATCTATTTGGACATGGGCCGATGTCCCCAACTTTGATAGATGTAACCATGCTCACCTGTCTCAACACAACGAGTTACATCAATCCCTTCAACCTCCAATTCAAGCCTACTCATCGGCTTCAAGCAAAGAACATCGGCGGTTGGTCCAAGTACATATCAATCCATAACAAAGGAACTGGACCAGTCGATGATCGGGAACACGTCGCTTTCCTGAATCTGTGGTTGGAACGGTTCGTCTTCGGCGGTGCAACCCTTGGTCCAACAACCAATATGCAATGTCTGGCAGAGCGTTTAGCCTATCGGAAACAAGTTCCCTTGGGGCAATATCTTCTTGGCGCCACTTATCAACTGCTGCATCAAGTGGCAGTCAAGCTATCGGCCGGCCAGCCAGTTGGCCATATCGGAGGTCCTTGGTGGTTCATGCAGTTATGGCTCAACATTTACACATCCAAGGCAATTCCCGATACCTCCTTCCTCAATCAATCTTTTCCAGCCGATCACACAGAGGAACAAGCACCCACCTATCGCCGATGCATCTCAATGGGCGAAGCTGCATTGGCTCTTCCTGGCGGTAAAATGACTCCGATTGGACTCGGCCAATGGTTCAAAGGCCTCTATTATGACTTTACCAAGGATGCCACACTGTGGTTCGCATATGATGACGCATCATCATTTGAGATGCCGTCCAACTTCAATCCACTTGATGTTCTGGCCAATGATGAATCGAAGACCATATTCCTATCGGCCATTACTCCCCGTCTCCTACCGACTGGCTTCTCTCAAGGCCGATCACAGCCATCGTATGAGTTTTATCACCCAACAGTTTGCTCCCGCCAGCTCGGCCTCGGTCAACTCCCCATTGGCCTGTTCTTCATCGACAAACTCCATGCCCTATCTGGAGTACGATCGGCTGCGAACACTAACAGATTCCCTATCTCTAGGCACCGCCGACAATGTGGAGGTATGCACTGTCAACACCAAGCTCTTTTCCCGATGGTGGTCGGAATGGAAGAAATACCTGTTCAACTCATCGGCCATTCACTACTGCTCTCGCCTCAACTCCAACTATGTCGAATCCGATGACGAGGTAACATTCCATCACCCTTTTAATTTTTTTTCCAATCATCTTTTACAATTCTATCTTGCAAGCTGTTGATGTGGAGCCACCGACAACAAGCACCAGTGGCCGGCCGATTAGATACCAACCACCATCGGCCAACCCACACCTAGGTCAGGATGCTCCCCCTTCATCGGCTCTTCTCCGGGCGCCACGACCGACAGGACCAATCCGCAAGAAGCTGGCATCTCGCCCTCACAAGAGACAGAAAATCAGTGCCGATGCCGTGATCATGGCGCCGCCTGCTACTCAAACAACATCGGCTCCCTCATCCCCGCAGGTATGTACCAAGTCTTGACATTATCACCTGTTTCCCATCCTCACACTCGGATCTTATTGCCAGCTTGAATCATCGGCCCCCGAACCTCAATCTTCTGCCAACATCCCTGCAAGCATCGAGCCGATGACCTCTGCATCCATTCCAATTCCGCCATCTAGACCTGAAGCCGATACTAGGATTGCTCCTACTTCAGCGCCGGACATCGGCCATCTTGAAGAACAACCTACTCAACCATCCGATGCCGATGTCACTCCTCAAGCTGCTCCTTCCCTGCCTCAGGTAATTTCTTCGCAACCACATTTTATTTTAACTAATCACTGATTCCTTTACCAATGTTAACCTGCAATCCTTAGCCGATTTGTTCTCCTTCGACATCAGCAAGTACTTGGAGACAGATGAAGAAACAGCCACCAGTGCAACAACTAAGCCATTCTTTCCAGCCGACGTACACGAATACCTGCTAAACATCAGTCGTTTGCTGAAAAACCCTACCGACGCATTGGTGGAGGATTGCGGGCCGATTCGGGCAAGATTCGTAGAAATTGAGCCACATTTGCCCGAAGAGCTCATCGATGCACTGACCCCTGCAGCATACCTGGAATCCCACATATTCCAACTTGTCAAGCTCAGGCAACGTGTAGCCGATCGTGCCAATCAACAGAAGATAATCCAAAATATCCAAACTGATCGGCTATCAGCTCAAACGGAAAAGAAGAAGCTTGATGATATGGTAGCTGCCCCTGAAGAACTCCAACCCAAATTGGATCAGCTGAAGAGAAGAGAAGCCGATCTGCTGGCAGAACTCGAAACAATTCGCAATGATATCGCAATAACAGAATCCCAGCTCATTGGCCTACCTCAAGCCATACAAGATCAAGAGGCCAGAGTTGCAGCAGCAGTGCGTCAAGTCATTCATCGGCGCAAAATCATGAAGACCATCCCAAGCTCCGATGAAGACGACATCCGTGCCATAAATGAAATCGGCCAGATTCGCCTGCGTGCTGTTGAAACAATTCAAAAATTCTTGTAAAATTTTAACACTGACGCCGTCGATGTCGCTCCAGAACATGTCGATCATCTTTTGCTATAACATAATCTGGTCGGCTCTGTTGCCTACTCATCTTACTCCATCTTTGCTTGATAGTATTTCATTTATTTTATCTAAAGGCGATATTAATTAATATCGGCTATCTTTAGGCGATGCAAAAACATCGGCTTTTTGAACTATTTTAAAAATCGGCCGTATTCAGCCGATTCAGGAGTTGATCCAAACGCTCGGATAGTACTTCTTGAGATATTTCCCATTAAGCGCTTTAGCAAACTCCGTCCCCCCAAGATCTTCTAGTACGTAGGCATTGCCAAGCACACAGCGATTAATCCGATAGGACCCTTCCCAATTAGGCGACCACTTTCCAAACTTACTATCTCTAGACCCGATCGGCAAAATCAATTTCCACACAAGATCTCCCTCAGCAAACGACTTATTTATCACCTTTTTGTTATAATGCCTAGCCACCTTAGCCTTATTCTCCTTGATCCTTTCCAACGTCGTTAACCGATTCTGAACCAATAATCATCGGCCGTCAATTGATTTTGCAAAGAAATCCTCCTAGAGCCGATGTTAGTCTCCCAAGGCAAAACTGCTTCATGCCCATATACCAATTGATATGGTGGCACTCGAGTAGATCCATGACATGCCATTCGATAGGCCCACAATGAATCGGCTAATGTAGTATGCCATCGTCGCGGCTGCTCATCAATCTTCCGCTTGATTAATTTGATCAGACTCTTATTTGAAGCTTCTGCCTGTCCATTGGCCCGAGCATAATAAGGTGATGAATTTAATAACTTAATTCACATACTGGCAGCAAATTGTTGAAACTCATCGGACACGAAAACAGATCCCTGATCGGTAGTTATCGTCTGAAAAATTCCAAACCGATAAATTATATGCTCTTTTACAAACTCAATCGCCTCCTTGGACGTGACTTTCTTCAATGGAATTGCCTCCACCCACTTTGTGAAATAATCTGTTGCTGCCAATATGAACTTATGTCCTTTACTTGATGGAGGATAAACCTGGCCGATCATATCAATTCCCCATCCTCTGAACGGCCACGGTTTAATGATAGGATTCATAGCCAATGCTGGTGCCCGTTGTATATTTCCAAACTTCTGGCAATCTTGACATCCTTTATAGTACCTGAAGCAATCTTCCAGCATTGTCGGCCAAAAGTATCTTACTCTTCTCAATACCCACTTCATCTTATGAACCGACTGATGAGTTCCACAAACGCCCTCATGCACTTCGTACATAACCACTTTGGCTTCTTCCAAATTCAGGCACCTTAGCAGAACTCCTTCAAAAGTCCGATAATATAATTCTCCATCAAGCAGCACATATTTGGTAGCTTTATACCGAAGTTTCTTGGAAACCGATTGCGATAGATTTTGCAGATAATCGATTATTTCCTGTCTCCAATCATCGGCTTTATCCTGAATATCATTATCGGCTATTTCAACTTCAACCTGCTTATTCAGCCGATATCCCAAAGCAATTTGCACAAGATCATTGGCTTCTAAATTCTGTTCTCTACGGATATGATCCAACGATACCATCCTGAAATCCTTCAATAAATCTCTGCATTCTTCATGATATGACCTCAAAATATCATCCCTGCATTCATACTCCCTAGATAGTTGCTTGATTACCAATAAAGAATCCCCAACAATCTCTACGACTTCGGCCCCGATTTCCTTTAAGAGTTGAAGCCCTTTCAATACCGTCTCGTATTCCGCTTGATTATTAGTTCGATAGGGTTTAATTGTAAAAGCAAACTCAAAACTTGCCCCCCGAGGCGATACAATGACCAAGCCGATACCAGATCCATACTTGCAAACTGATCCATCAAAAAACAAAGTCCACGGGATCGGCTCTATATAATTTTCATGAACCCCTCTGTGTTTCACAATGAAATCGGCCACCGCTTGTTCCTTGATCCCTTTAGCCGATTCATGTCTCAAGTCAAACTCCGTCAGGGCAAAAATCCATTTACCAACTTGTCCTTTCAAGACTGGAGCCGACAACATATATTTTACCACATCGGCCTTGCAAACCACCGTGCACTCAGCCGATAGGATATAATGCATCAACTTCGTGCATGAGAAATATAGACAAAGGCATAATTTCTCCACCGCAAGATATCTTGTTTCAGCATCCAAAAGCCTTCTGCTTAGATAGAACACGACTCGCTCCTTGCCTTCAAACTCTTGAATTGAAACAGACCCGATGGATTTCTCATCGGTCGATAAGTATAACTTGAACGGCACTCCTTTCTGCGGCGGAATCAGAACAGGTGGGGAACTCAAATAACTCTTAATTCCATCGAATGCCTTCTGTTAATCTGCCCCCCACACAAACTCTTGATCGGCTTTTAACTTCAATAACGAAGTAAAAGATTCAATCCTTCCTGACAAATTTGATATGAATCTCCTTACAAAATTTATTTTGCCGATCAATGACTGTAACTCTGTCTTGTTGCTTGGTGGCTCTGTAGTTTTAATGGCTCTGATGCTCCGTTGACTAACTTCAATTCTTCGCTCATAAACCATAAAACCCAAAAATTGCCCAGCCGATACACCAAAAGCGCATTTATTAGGATTCATCCTTAATCCGTATTTCTTTGCCCTTTCCAGCACTTTTCGCAAATCGGCTACATGGCTTTCATCACTCTTGGATTTAACCACCACGTCGTCGATATAAATTTCCACTAACAAGCCGATGAGATCATGAAATATATAATTCATCGCCCTTTGATAAGTCGCACCGGCACTTTTCAATCCAAACGTCATTACTACCCACTCATATAAGCCGATAGCTCCAGGACATCGAAACGCAATCTTATGTACATCTTCCTCATCCATAAAAATCTGATTGTATCCTGCATTGCCATCCATGAAGCTAATAATCTTGTGGCCCGATGCTGTATCTACCAACAAATCTGCTATTGGCATCGGGTACTCATCCTTGGGGGTAGCCTTATTCAAATCCTAGAAATCGATACATATCCTCAATTTTCCATTCTTCTTTTCCACTGGGACGATATTAGAAACCCACTCAGCATATCGGCACGGCCTTATAAACTTTGCATCATAAAACCTTGTAATTTCTGCTTTGATTAGCTCATATAACTCTGCCTTAAATCTCCTTGGAGCCTGTTTAAACGGCCGATATCCTAGCTTAATAGGAAGCCAATGTTCAACAATGGATCGGCTTAACCCTGGCATTTCATGATATTCCCAAGCGAAACACTCTCGAAACTCTTTCAACAATTTTATTAATTCTTCTCGGAGTTCAAGACATAATTTTTTACTTATGTACGTCGGCCTTGGCCTATCTCCTGATCCTATATCAATTTCTTCCAAATCATCGGCCGACGTAAAACCTTGTCCTAACTTCCCTTCAAAGTCTTCAATGGTGCCCATCAGAGTAATAGTTCCAAGCCGACTTGCCGAATCGGCTGTTTCTCCCAACTGGTAATCTTGAGATAATCCGCTTCCCATACTTTTCCAGACAAGCAATCGATACTATCGGCTTCCCAGATCGGCAAATCCGTCATTGCGATGTTAGTCGATTGATCCGCTGGAATTATCTCAACTTGATCTCCCTACCATTGTATCAGACTTTGATGCATCGTCGAAGGCACGCAACAGTTTGCGTGAATCCAATCCCTGCCAAGGAGTAAACTATATGATCCTTTTCCATCGATGACAAAAAACGTGGTGGGCAATGTCTTATTTCCCACTGTCAATTCCATGTTCAACACGCCTTTCATCTCCGATGAATTCCCGTCGAAGCCCTTTAACACCATATTTGTCTTTATCAAATCTTCGGCAGTTTTTCCCAACTTCCGATACGTGGCATACGGTATTAGATTAACAGCTGCTCCCCCATCGACTAACATCTTCGTCATCGGCTTCCCATTTACAAAGCCCTTAATATATAACGGCTTCAAATGCCGATGACTAGATTCTTCAGACTTATCAAATATAGCCTGATCGGGTCGCAGCATTAATTGAGCAAACATCTCCTCATCGCCCTCTTCATCAGATGAAAACGCTTTGTATTCCCTAGGCAGAAAGAAGACCATGTCTACTGGAGCCGATGGATCAACTTCACCATCATTTTTCTTCACACGCCATACCCGCTTAGTCTTCTTATGACGATGATCGGCTTCCTTGTTGTCCCGCTGTTGTTCCTCCTGTTGTTCTCTATGCCGTAGCCGCTGTGCCCTTCTTTTCTGATTTTTTGTAAATATTCCATTAGGACACCACTGAGGGTTCTGGATTTGTTTTTCATGTACTTCCTCTTCATCATTTTCTTCAAAGAATTCTTCGTGGATCGGCCCTAATCGGCTATGTGTCGATGCTCTTTTCCCAGGCAGCCGATCCTGCGAAAACCTTTCCTCTTGATCATGCCGATATCCCATATTACTGCACTCGGGGCAATCTTGAATTGTCAGCAATCTCATACCTTGATCCCAATAGAACCTGAAAAACGGACAATCCCAATGCGGATTATATCTTTCACTGTCACCGTTCTCCATGGTTTGAATATTTTTCTATCAGGTCCGATGAATTAATTCTTGTCCTCTTACCCCAACGCTTTCCTCCATCGGCCTAATCCCTTGATGATCCTGCATAAACCATATTTACAGGGAATGGATGTCCATCTATTTTCATCGGCTTTTTGTCTTCAAACTTGATTCTCCCTTGTTCAAACAGCCGATTGAATTTGTTGCTGAAAAACTTTGCACTCATTAGTGTGGTGCGATATCGTATTGTGCCACTTGCAATATCTCTTTTTCTTCAGTTCTTCGGCTGATGGAATCACGTGATTTGGCGGAAGTTGTATCTGTTTCTCCTGTAATAGTAAATCGAAGATTTTATCGGCTTTATTAATGTCGAAGTCATATCGCTCCTCCTTGCCGATATCCTTCACCCACGGGGCATGATACTGATTTTTTGTTTCTAGCCCACTCCGCCAATCCAACTTCAGCATCGGATTCTTCATCATCTGAGTCCGATGAATAAACCTGTACCTGAGCAACCCTTCTCTGATATTTATCCTTTTTCGCCTCTTGAAATCGTCTTTCATGAGCCGATACCTTCTGTACCAGGTGCGTCAGGGACTCGAACTCCTGTGATGAAAATCTCTCTTTGATTGGCACTAAGAGACCCTGAAAAGCCAAGTCGGCTAGATGTCCGTTGCTCAGACTCAAGCTGTAACATCAATTTCTAATGTCCCGAAATCTCTGGACATATTCCGGCACCGTTTCGTCTGGTCTCTGCCTAACCGATGTTAAATCTGTCAGTCTCATTTCATGGATTCCAGCAAAGAAGTATTTATGAAACTGTTTTTCTAGATCGGCCCATCCCCGAACTGAATTCGGCGGTAATGAGGAGAACCATGTAAAGGCCGATCCAGACAATGACAAGGGGAAAAACCTAACTCTCAGAGCCTCCTCAGCCGATGCTTCTCCGCACTGTGCCAAGAATCGGCTAATATGCTCTACTGTAGATATGATGTCCTGTCCTGAGAACTTAGAAAAATCTGGGACTCTGTATCGGTGTGGTAATGGTACTCTGTCAAACCACTCAGGATATGGATGCCGATACATAAATGTTTCCTCCTTTGGCTTTATCCCAAATTGTTCCCTCACTATTTCCACAACCTTTGCCGTTAAGTCTTCTTCTCTTGGGATTTCCTGCTAATACTGTATGGGTGGAGTTTGTAGCCGATTCTGCCTAGGATATTCTCTCTGATAATTACCTGAATCGGCAATACCTCCTGGGTAGTTCTGTTGATATCCTCCATAATAAGCAGACCGATGGTATCCAGTAGGAATATCTTGTTGTCCCCCAGCTTGGTGTGAAAACAAGTTTTCTGATACATCCTTTGTGACGACATAAGTAACTTGATTTGGCTCCATCTTTGGCGGGAGATATACAGGATCTCAAGTAGGCTCTTGAGCAATCGATCCATCCACTGCCTTCTTGATGAGGTTATGGAGTGTGTTCACCAGGATCCCAGACTGATTGATGAGCGCGTGATGTACTGCTTCATTTACCATCTCCTGTAGGGGTTTTACTGGTGGACTCTCAGGTGGTGTACGGCTCGATTCTCCAACCAGAACTGGTTTTGGAAACTGAGATTTTTGAATCAGCCCTTGTCGCGTCATGCCGAAAGATTCCAAGCAGAGTTTCTGAAAATTGGCCATATTTTGCTCGACTTGCTGTCTCTGCTCGTCTGTTAAATCCTCCATGCTGACCGGGATCACGTTGTCTGTCTTGATCTCTTTTCCGGCCATGTTGAAATTCCGTGTCCCACCAGGCGTGCCAACAACGTGTTGCAAAATTGCATTCGCCGCCGTCCCCCAGGGCGGCGAATGCAATTTTGCATTCGGCCCCCTGGGGGCATTCGCCGCCCTCCCCCAGGGCGGCGAATGCATAGGACCGTCCGCACACCGATCGGACGGTCCGAATCCACGGCAAATTGTTGTAACGCGCGCTAACTACCTTAAAACAGTCATAACTTTCGCATACGGTCTCGGAATCGGGCAAATAAGTACTCTACGGACATCTACAGAAAATTTTACATCCGTTTCCCCCCGACTTTGTCGGGTTTGTCCAAAAATTTTTTACGAAATTCGGCCGGGAAGATTGAGTTTTTGAGGTCCGAAGTTTCAGCACGGTTTTTAAAGCACACTCGTAATTTTCTACAGGCCACATCTTACATCGGTTTGAGCTGCACCTTCACGAGATTTTGCTATTCTCGTTTTGCTAGTTGAGAAAAAAATATCAAAAAAAAAGAAAAAAAATTTTTGCAGGCGGCCCCCTGGATTCGGACGGTCCGATCCTTGTGCGGACCGTCCGTTTACTATGCTAAAAACCGCCGTCCCCCAGGGCGGCGAATGCAATTTTGCATTCGGCCCCCTGGGGGCATTCGCCGCCCTCCCCCAGGGCGGCGAATCCACGTGGCCTCCCCGCGGCTAACGGCCGCCGGAGCCGTTAGCCCCGGGTGACGGGATGCCATTCGCCGCCCTGGGCCACGGCGGTTTTTAAATCCCGCCGTGGCCCAGGCCGGCAAGAGACTAGTTTTGTAAATGATTCAAACCGAAAATTAGTTTTGTAAATTAAAAAAAAATTAAATTAGTAACAGTAAAAATTCGTCGTCTGATGCTCCTCAATTCGCATGGGCTTGCGCAGGAATTTTTTTTGGGGGGTTGGGGCCTGGGCCGAAATTGTTGAAGGAGGCTCGGCCCTCTCTAGTAACTTGGCTTCGCCACTGCTGACAACCACAAAGTAATAATACCAAATGCTAATATAACAAAGTATACAATGCATAAGCATTGTCTCCGATGCACTTTGTCTTCTTACTTGGTTTTCAACCTTACAAAACATGTTTTAAAATACATCATTGAGATCGTTGGGACAAGCCCAAAAATAAAGCTTAGTACAGGGGAAATATGGGCTTAGAGTTGAAAGTATAATCATATCTGGTTTCCTCACTATTTCAAGTTTAATAATAATAGTTGCCCATTAGGCTAGGCCTACACCCAAGATGAGACTTTAGGTGTATCAAGGATTCAGTCTCGTCTCGGGTTTCATATTGCACATAGTTGATTTTAATAGTCCATAAAAATATGTGATATATTATTTTAAAGTAAAATGCATCGCCGATCCTGCAACTTATGTGTGAATATTATCTAGATCCATAAACTTGAAAATTACATATTCATATCCTTAAACTTGCTAAATATATTAACCCGGTCCAAAATCCACATGGCATGCCATACGGACGCTGAGATGGCATCGTCACTAACCCAACAACGATTGACGAGTAGGGCCCACCCATTGTTTTGTTTCCTTTTTTACTTTTTTTCTTTTTCCTTCTATATGTTTCTCTTCTTCCCCCTTTTGTCTTCTTCCTTCCGGCTCAATGGCAGCCACCGCTCATCGTGGAGAGGCCGAGGCGGAGCTTGTCGTCGTGCATCGATCCCAGACGAAGGGGTCGAGGGTCGAGGCGAGCTCCTCGTCATACGCGACCAGATCTAGGCTTAGGACAGAGTGGATGCCATCCTCCTTGCGCCACCGCCGCCATTCCATCGCCGTCCACACGCCGCCGCTGCGTCATCCTCGCGATGCTAGGCCGCCGGACCTCAACCTCTACCGAGCTGCCAGGGAGCTCCCTTGAGATCGAGACCGCCCCACGCTTGTTAGGGATCTGCGGCCTGAGACTCCTTAGCGTCATGCCGAACTACTCCCATCGAGCCTGGCAACCCCAGCCTCTCCGCTCTGCTAGCTCCAACGACTTCGCTCCTCTGGGGTCGGCGACCGGCAGTGGGAATGGGAGTGCGACGGGGAGAGAGAGGACGAGGGGGATGCACCGACGTCTCGCAGCTCTGGCCTCTTGCGCGCTGGCTCTGACAACCTCGCTCCTCTGTGAGGACCGGCCTGCTACGCCCACAGGAAGAAGAGAAAAAGAATATAAAAGAGATGGAAAAAAAGAAAAGGGCAAAAAAGAAATGGAAAAAGAAAATTTGTGAGTGCCCCCACCTGTAAGTCGCTGTGTGGTTAGTGGCATGCCATGTCAATGTCCGTGTGGTATGCTACGTTCGATTTTGGACCGGGTTGCTGTGGTTAGTAAGTTTAGGGATGTAATTATGTAATTTTTAAGTTTATTGACCCATATGATACTTACGTACAAGTTTAAGGACAAGCAGTGCATTTTACTCTATAAACTATTTGAGGTTTCCATCTCTAAACATGTGACATAGACTATTCCATTCTATATGGGTTTGATTTTTATGTATAATTTGTGGAAAAGTTGGCGTTTTATTTGTTTTGCGCTGTTATTTGTATGTTTTAATAGAGAAAAAAACACCACCCTATTTTCCTATAGCTACACCACATAATCATCCACCTATTCACACAACATTTCTATATACCAATATAAAGTAGTGTAAGGCAGTGTTCGGCGGAAGAAAATTCTATAGCACCACCCGCCACAGAGCATGTATGGCACCCCTTCTTAGATTTTGCCAACTAACAAACATGAATCTTGAAGCACTTGTTCTTTCTAAACCTTCGTGTTAGGGTGAAAAGCAGATTAACTTGGATCGCTAACCCCGCGCAGGAAATTAAGAGGCGGCGGCAGCGACGGCGCGCACGTAGGCAGGAACGCGGAGGAGATCGATCGCGGCGTGCATGCTAAAATCCCACAGGAGATCATGGCCGTCAAAATTTTCCATTGATGCCACTAACGACGAAGGAAGGCACTCCTTATCAGTTCAATTCAAATTATGAGGAGTGAAAAAAGTGATTAAGATAGCTTGTTTCCTGTACTGCGAAAGATTAGTTGTTCATTGGCTGGAACAATAAACCAACAACTGATATTTGCTTGACATTAACAACGTCGTGGACCACCTTGACTTCCACTTCTTCACAGAAATTTGTTGATCTCCGACGTGTTCCTGCATGTGTACGCGTCGCCACTGCTGCTGCCCCTTTCTTGCGCACGCACTGGAAGCTCGAGGTTAGCGATGCAAGTACATCCTAATACAGAGGTTTTGAAGATACAAGTGTTTTAAGATTTGTGCTTGTACGGTGACAAAATCTGAGAAGGGATGCCATATATACTTTGTGGCATGGGTGCTGTAGAATTTTTTTTCCGTGTTCGGCAGGGCTTATGGATTAAGCTAATCAGACACACGAAAGGTGGTATGTAATTAGTGCATAATTAATTAAATATTAATTATTATAAATTTTAAAAATAGATTTTTTAAAAAATAAACTTCTATAAAGAAATTTTTTTAAAAAACATACCATTTAACGGTTTAGAAAGCATGTTCATGAAAAATGAGGTAGTAGCTCAGCTTATATGTTGATTCAAATGATATCTAAGATAGCGTCTATTTTATACACTTGTGTTTTATATATCTTTATAATTTTATGGCAAGTAAGATTCTTATGAATGCATACCAACAGCCAAAAATATTAGGAGCCAGTGGCTGTAATTCGTGGATTCAAATTCAAATAACTCTAAAATAAAATATTATACCCAAACATTTTTTTCTAAAAAAAAAGAGAAGTTAGACCAACTTTGGATCAGTACAACAAGGCCTTGATGGGCTTGTAGCACTCGCAGTTTTGCAGATAATGGGCCTGTGGTTTACGATGGACTGCAGCCAGAAGTCTTTACGGATTTCGCGAGCCCATCCGTTTGCTTCCATTCTTCTCCCACTAGTCTCTCCAAGGACACTCGTCGACGGCGGCGGACATGGCGGCGGGCGACGGCAGCGAGGTGGAGGATCTGGAGGAGGCGCTTAAGCCCTTCCACGACAGGGCTTCTGATGCCGAGGTTCGCGCTCTCGTCTCTTGAGCCCCCTGACCATCTATCTGTGCTTCGTTTCGCTTTGGCTAGAGTTAGGTTATTAATAAGCTCTTATTAAATTCGCTCGTGGACTCGTGATTGCTGTGCTGTTGCTAAGGATGGAAGTAAATGGATCACTAAGCATGTTATTTTCCAGAAATTAGAACGTATAGATAGATTGGTCAGTTTCTCTGGTGGGCTTGATTTGGAGCAAAGTCAAATCGGTGTGGATTACTGAGCAAATAAACTAGCTAGCATATTTTGGATTCCCTTGGCTCTTACCCCTTGATTGACTTGGTGGTGTTACCTCATTTCAGTGTATAATCCATAAGATCGCCAATTGAAAATTTTGATATGAAAGAACCTGAGCAAATTTTGAAAAAATACAATTTACGTTATCCCAAGGCCTAATCTATTTGATGTTTTAGAGCGAGGTCGACGTGATGCTACATAAAGTTCTTACCTCCAGTCTGCTGACAATCTAATTCCAGCTGCTAATAAAATCTAGTGATTGTCTCAGACTTGCAAATCGCCATCCCTTTCAGTATAGGACTAGCTTTCCCCCCCTGCCAGGGCAAGTGCCTATTTAGAGTGAGAATTTGGCTTGTTGCTCTATTACCTAATACCTACCAACAGCTAATGGATATTGTCCTCGGAGGTATGCTGCATGGCTATGCTTCTTTATTGGCAGTGAACATGAATTGATGTGTTGACCAGTCATGCATGGAAAGCAATGGCATTCTCATCTGGCTTGGTTGCTGTTACAGGTGGTCTTCTCAATGTTTTATTCCCATATTTTACGTTTGTTTCTTTCATCCTGTAGACACGTTTATCAAAGCTGGAAGCCTTGTTATCGAACAAAGGTAAGTTAAATATGGCTGTAGTATTTCAGAGGTGCTTGTTACTGACAGAAATGCCTCATTGCACGTTTACATGATTGATTTATTAGATGGCCTGACAAGTGGTTCTGAGACAAATTCATTTGCCACGAAAGATCTTCAGTCAAAGCTTGATGCAGTTAACTCAGAATGTATCGCTGAAAAGGAAAAGGTATTATTCATCTTGCTTCGAATTGTCGCCATCATACAGCTGTTTGATATATAACCATATCTATGAACGATCTTTGTAGAACAAGAAGCTAATCATAGAGAACGAGAAGCTCCAGTATCGTATCACACATCTTGTCCGCGCATTGAAAGAGGCAGATTCAAGATAGAGCCCTGTCAAGGTGGATATAAAGCTAAATTTGTTTACATTGTAGTGCTGTGTATTATCTTGTGGTCTTGTGAACCTTGTTGCATGTTCTTAGCACCATCCTCGAATTTAGCTTGAACTATTCTAGCAATCTGGGTGGGTCTGGTTAAAGCTATGGCCTATGTGCTAATTTCAAAATTTTCAAACATAATTTAAACTGCTTGTATTCGATCATGACGCCAAGTTGGGTGTGTGCGAGTGTGTGACCACTTAAAGTTGTTATCCTCCCATTTTGCAAGATCGATTTTCACTGCTTTGCAGTGAAAAAAAAATCTTTCTATTGAACTCAATATACTGTTGACATGAAATCTTTTGGAGAGAACTCGAGTAGGGTGATCAAGCAAGATATTTTGATCTTTTGAGGGAGGTGGGGTGTTATTGCTCCGACAACTTTCATGCAAGAAGGCAAAAAGGTCTTCACTTTACTTGTAACTCACATTCTCTCACATACATGCACCATTGCGTCCTTTTTTTCACCAAGGAAAAATATCCTCCTACCACTTGTTCATCCTAAAAGCATCCTCCAATCATTTCAGCCATATGCATTAGCACTTGATACTTCTAAGTTTACTGTTCTCGATGATCCTCAATTCTCCAAACTACTCATCTAACCATCCACTTGATCACTGGAAAACCCGGCATTAGCCTCGTGACAGGGGAAGCACAAGACTAATGAACGCAGTTCCATCTGCGTGCAAGCAGGTTTATCACACAAATGGCACCAAACTCAGACAGCGAAATGAGCTATTAGGCCCACTTTTATTCGGCTTATTCACATATTTGATCCAAGCTTCTAAAAATATATTCTTTTTAAAAAAACTTTTTTCTACTGTACTGCTCCTTGGACAACCTGTTATAAACCATTGTGAAGTTTATTCCTTAATATATTTAATTTATAATTATTTGTTGTAAACCATCTATTAAGTTTATTTCTTAGTATATTTAATTTATCCATGTAATCAAATTGATAATTCGTGGTAATAATCCGGTGAATACCGCTAACTGAAAGATAGATCAACAAAATTTGACCATAATCATCTTGGATTTTACTAAGTAAACACTGGAATTTTCCGTGGGACGTGTACTCATACTATGTCACGGACTGTTTGAATTAGATAGGAGAGAAAAGTATAAAAAGAAAACAAAAAGGGGCATGAGTTAGCTAGCGAGCTCATCGCACTTTCGAGAAGCGAACGTGGCAACCTTCCTGGCCCCCCCTCCCATCGGACCCGATCCTATCTCCACTATACCCACATCACTGACAGGTGGGCCCGAGGATGCTGTCCCCACCATACCCAATGTCACTGACGAGTGGGACCGAAGTGGCTGTCCCCACATGTCATCGACGCGTACGGTAGCCTCCCTCCCGTGCACGCAAGGCACCCGGCGAGGAAAGCGAGAGGCGTGAAGCTTTAAATGGCCTCGCCACTGACCACCGCCGCTTGAGCTGACCCGAGCCGCGCCGCGCCGTACCCGAGGAGGAGGAAGACGGCGAGCCGCTGCGAGATCGGGAGGTAGGGTTTCGGGGAGATTTTGGGCTGAGCAAGGGGGAGAGGAGGAGGAGGAGGGGGGTTGGGGGAGGGTTTGGTGGGTGGATGGTCACGGCGGCGGCGGCGGCAGTGCGGTCGTGGAGTAGCGCGCGTCGTCCATGGGCAGGTCGTTCAGGGACTCGCTCAAGGTGCTCGAGGCCGACATCCAGCACGCCAACTCGCTGTGAGTCTCACCCGTTTCTTCCTCCTCGGCTCCTCCTGCTTGCTAGTCCAGTATTTGGCTTCAGAGTCTCAGAGCTCTGCTCCTGCTATGAGATATTGATGGTTGGTGACTTGGTGTTGCTTCGCCTGTTCGTGTTGTGCTCCCAAATTTGTTGAGCTGGGTGCGGCGCAAATACAGCTTGTTGTGTCGATTTGAGGTCTGGTCTGGGTAGGGTGGATTAGGATTACTCTGTGGGGGCGCTGCAGCCCGCGCAAATGTGATCTCACTGGTGATGTTTGAGGTTGAACACGGTCAGGCGGTGGGGGGAGACTTTAGAGAAGGTATCAAGCTGACATGTTCTTAGTCACCTCGATTGGTGGTTAGACATTTAATAGGCACATGTAATGACGTTTGATACCTTGGAGGCTTGGATGATGTTCCCCTGTTTATATTGCTTCAGTAGCACTGAAAGTTTCTGCCGGTAGCTCCTTTTGTTGCCACAGTGACACATGTCAACAGATATAGTACTGCTTAAGTGGCCAAAGCTATCTCCTTTGGCCTTGCAGGTATGTTTATACCCCTTTGGAGTTGTCATCATGAATTTTTTTTTGTCGGTGTGCCACACAGTTCTGCTGCTGCTTCATCACTGCCATCATTGATTCAGAAAGCCGTCCTGGAAATTGTTGTCCACAACACACGCCAGTATGCTACACACTAAGAGCTAATATCATTTGGCCAACTACCTAGTGATCATGAATTTTATTATGATCAACTCTTTGTTTCTATCCTAGTTAAATGAGGTTCCCCTAGAGTTTTAGTACCTTTTCAGAAAATAAAATCTTCTTACTTTATCACCTGTATCACCTTGTGGGATTACTTGAACTTCCATGAGGCTCCAATTGATTGAAATAGGTGATTATCGGATGACTTTGAAAGGACACATGACAAAAGTTAGGCATCTGTGCTGCATGCATATGCCGATGATTGTGAGGAGGCTAGGAGCTTGATGATTTAACTGCATTCATACAAATGTTATTAACCTACAATCAGCTGCCTACATAAACGTGTCACATTTAATCTGCTAGCTACTGATTGAGATGTCCAGTTACTGAAATGTAGATTCTGATCCATGTTGCTGTCACCTATTTGGTTAGAACATATGGCTCATGTTAGTCATGTTAATTTAGTGGTTCACCTCTACAGAGTCATTGCATGTTGTCTTCTGTGGAAACAAAAAAGCATTATTAAATTTGTTTCTATTTTGCTGAATTAACTAAGTGACAGATTGAGAACAAGTGTATTTTACATTCCTGATAACTACTTTGTTTGGTTGTTTTAATAGACAAGGTTTTTACAATGTATCAGAAACAAGTTGAAACATTCAGTCTACTTAATTGTTTCTTCAAATTTCAACTTTCAATAAACATATGCATGGAGTGGCTGAGGAATTACATTTATTTATTTAGTTTTCAGATCTTATCTGTAGAAAATGATGTCCAATGGTTTGTTGATATGAATACACTTATTGCAAACTGTCAGCATAGGCCTCCTAGTATATTCTTAGCCATCCACGTATAATATTGACCATATTGCTAATGCCTCATGCCTCATACTGTGACACAACTCCTTTTATTGTAGATTCGAAAGTCCTACCTATCTATTTACCATGTATGATCAAACTTGCAGAGAGTTACTTTAGTCTCCTGAGACATTCAGCTCTGCTTCAAACATCAAACCTTGAATAGTTATATTTTGATCAAGTTCTAGAGTCATTTAGCTGCTGTGCTGCATATAAGAACACTGTTTTACAGTAGTTAGACTATTATAATTATCTTCAAGTTTGTGATGTGGAGTGGACTATGATGTTGATATTGCAGATTATTTTACAAAGAGTGTTCTATTATTATTCTCTTGTACTATGAAAGTTTATTGTTAGTTATTTTGTTTATGAAATGCAGTGCTGCTGAATTTAAAAGGGAATATGATGGTGCCTCTCTTCAGATGAGGATGTCATACTGTCCAGCTGCACACTTCTTCCTTTTTCTTGTGCAGTGGACAGATTGCAGCCTTGCTGGTGCGCTTGGGCTGTTGAGGATTCTCATTTATAAGGTCTAGAATACTCCTGTTTAGTCAAGTCTCTTTCTAATATCTTTCTGGTTGATTTGGAGCCATAGTTAATCTTAATTGTGCAGGTTTATGCTGATGGGACAACCACCATGTCTACTCATGAAAGGAAAGCAAGCATTAGGGAATTCTATGGTATAGCGAATGTTCTTTGGGTATGTGATTGTTTTACACGAACATTTTCTTGAACTGGTTTGTTCATTAGTTCTTTTTTTTTTGTGCAGCTGTCATATTTCCTTCTTTGATGCAACTAAATGAAGGGATCAATGAAGTGGAAGACAAGAAACAAAAGGCACTTTGTATAGAGAGATATAGGAGGCGAGATGAAGATCAGAAAATGGTGATTTCAGAGATTGATGATAACATAGAGGAGGAATGTGGCATATGTATGGAGATAAATAACAAAGTCGTTCTTCCAACTTGTAGCCATGCTATGTGCATTAAATGCTACCGTGACTGGTACACATCTTCATTCTTCTTTTGTAGCATTTGCATTATCTAGGGGAATTCAGTTCAGATAATATATCTTATGCTTCTATAGCATTAGCACTTCTGCATGATGAAAATGAATGTTGGGCCTTCAGTTTAATGACACCAATAGGATTATTCCTGACCATCATGCTGTAGCTATTAATATTTGGATTCCTTTAGTTAAGTTGCTTGCTTCATCAACTTCTAATTTTATTAGAATCAAATGAAAGAATCCCCCTGTTCATATGGTGCTTACTAATAAATAATTGGGACCCTTGATGCTTCCGTGAACTCTTCATTGCTTGCAATAAATTATTTATTAACATAAACTATTGATGCTAAAGCATGATCCCGAGCCCAGTCAAGTGAAATACTTACTCGAAGAAAGCTTGAGAGTCTGTTGTCCCATGCCTTTCTGATGGTGAACCTCCTACTGCTTCCAATTCTGAAATAGGGTTTGGCCTATTTATTTTGTTGTTGTAAGGTCGTCCAACAACCCCGGCGGATGATATTCTAAAACACAGAGGATCGAGAGATGATTAAAAAATAGTAAAAAAGGATCTAAAATAAAGGGATGTATAAATTATTTCTACATATATCTTCTATATATGAAAAAAAATAAACGGAGTTTGTTTTTGGGTTCCCTGAAACTGCCAGTGGATTGGCTTTAGCTTGCTAGCTACTGTGCTGCTAGGTCATGTTCTGGAAACTTGCTATTGGTGTTTGTTCATTGGAGGCTAGGGGGGTAAGAAATTTTGATGGAGCGACCTCATTTCAGATTTTCTTATTGAGCGGGTGGCTGCTTTTTTACCGCTCAGTGGGCATTTTGCTCTTTCAAGTTCACTAATTCTGCTTGAAACATTCAAAATATTGGATCTTGGTACAGGAAGTAAAACAGTTATTGATCAGCATGAAATGATGGAGGTGTTAATCCAGAAAATTGGCTGTCCTAATTTTCACTGATTTCAGAATCTACAGTGCTCAATGCACATGATGCCTTGACACAAGAATTCAGAAATGAATCTTATCAACTTGGATAATAACATGTTAATGTAACCTCAATTGAAAAGGCAATACTGGTGTTAGCAAAGCTCAGGGCAGCCAAAAGGTTAACCTGAAGGATATAATTATTGCTGGTTATCTTTCATCATATTAAGTGATTCAAGCCCCCTCACAAAAAAAGAAAGTGATTCATGTGTACCCTGACACACAGCTATCAGTTTATTTTCTTCTGGCGATAGTTTATCGAATTTTTTTCCTTTTTTTGTATGATAATTCAGTAGCTTGAGCATGCCTTGAGCATTGCCATTGTACACAAGTTTGAACTAGCAGTTTGGTTGTAAATACTAAATACTGACATACTGTTATAACCAAATAAAGGCTTAAGTTACTGGGAAGCTATATATATATTCTTTCTTAATCATTGCAACTCTGCTATGTAATTTTGAATAATCCTAGCATCAAATGTCGACAAAATATAGTATCTTTCTAGCTCTTATGCTCTATTATGTGTTCTTCATTGCAGGAGATCAAGATCCCAGTCTTGTCCATTCTGCCGCGATAGTCTCAAGAGAGTAAACTCTGCCGACCTATGGATATATACAGATAACAGGGACATAGTGGACATGGCGACTGTACGGAAAGAAAATCTTAGGCGGCTCTTCATGTATATAGACAAGTTGCCTACGGTCATCCCTGAAACTGTTTTTGACGTTTACGATTCCCACGTAAAATGACGCACTCAGCACCCAATTCTTTATGGCTGTGCTACTGCTAGTGCTGTAGAAATTGTGGAGCCCTTGGCGTTCATGCTGCTCGCTTGTAATGCTGACACAAGCTGTAAGCAGCTCGTCGAGGAGGCTCGCTATATGAGGTATATATGTAAATTGTTCTTGGCTGTATCATGTGTGCCTTTATGAGGAGTTAGGAAAATCTGATGGTGCCAGTTTGTAAGTAGCAAAAACCAACAACCATTTACTTTGTTTCTTTTAATTGTAAGCATTTCACCGATGAAACCGTGAAGAGTGCCATTCTGACAGCTTCACTGTTCCTGTACAAAGCTGTTTTATTTTGTGAATGGGAGGGTTTTCAGTTGCAGAAAGAAGAATCAAGAAATGGATGGCCCCTGTTTTGATCGTGCACAGAAGTGACAAAAGTCTGAACTCGTATAGTACCCCAACAATAATTTCCTGAACTGTGCAACGTGCATCCTCCATCTCTGTAATGTTTTACATGTTCTGACGATGGAGAAGCTCCACTGTACGAGGAGCTCTGAAATTGAAAGCTCTATCAGGATGGAAACCAATGGAGTTTATCTTCCTTCTTGTTCAATACTTATGTCATTTCTACATTACTGAATTGGTTCTCTCCTTTTCTTTTCTGATGGTGGCGGTTGGTAACGGGTCCATTTATCCTGCAGTAACCTGGGTGTCATTTACTTCAGTGGGCTCAGTTTCAGAACGCTTTCCAGTCAGATTTCCTCTGCAGTCCGGGGCTCCCGGGATGGTCCAGCTTCAGAGTGAAAATGCCTGTCGGAGCGCGCGACAAAGCTGGAGTCAGTTTGGATGACAACTTCACTTTGCCACAAAGTTTTGGCATAGTGTGCCGAGCCACACATTGTGTGGCCAACATTTTTGTTGGCTATATTTGTGGCAAGAAAATGAGTGTATCGCGTGGGCCTAATTTATTTAAAAATGTGACACACCATAATTATGGCACTAGTTTATTTAAAAATGTGGCACACCATAATTATGAAACAAACGCTAGGCTAACTTAGTCAAATATGGATGTCACAAATGTAACAAAGTGTGGTACTTAACAAACAACCCTTTAAAGTCTTAGGATTCATGGTGTACAGTGGCAAAAGAAACGGCTAAAAACTTTTTCAGCCACCACAATTTTGTGCTTTACCTTCATACTTTGCGTTTTTGTTACGATAATTTATAACCCACAACCGTTTGAGTAGGTAGCTTCTGCTAAAAAAACCTCTAGATGTGGCTTATAATCTGAAAAAAGCTCTTCCAAGTATGTTGCAGTATATGCTTTTATAAAGAGAAATTTTACAACACTTAAAGAGATACCATATTTTTTTTAAATATACAGTAGATTGTACGTTCATAATATAACTAACAAATACATCTAAACTGTGTTGGTTTGAGGAATTTTTTGGCTTGAGATGGGGCCATCCCATTTTTACGAGCGTGCGCCGACCCAACTGGCGGGCGCGTCCCCACGCGGTGAGTCTCTGCCTCGCCCCTGCGAAAGCGAGCGACAGGGGAAAAGCAGCGAGCAGCATCGAGCGGCGACGGCAGCCAGGTAACCTCGGCCTCCTCCCTCGTCCATCCTCCCTCCCCCTCCCTCTCTCTCTTTCTCTCTCTCTCCGGCATGCTCATCCCCATGGACGGCTGCCCAGTGGTGGCCCGGTAGGAGGTGAAGACGCCAGCGGCGACGGCGCGCCAGGAGCGGCGACGGCAGCCAGGTAACTCCTCAGCCTCCGCCCTCGTCCATCGTCCTCCCCCTTCCTCTCTCTTCTCTCTCTCTCTCCGGCTGCTTCATCCCTGGACGGCTGCAGTGGTGGCGCGTAGGAGGTAAGACGCCGGCGCCAACCTCGTCCCGCCCCTCCTCTTTCGCCGGCTGCTACTGGCATATGCATCCTCCGTAGCCAAGGTAAGAAACCTAGCACTGAAACCCTAGCACTGGAATGTAAGAAACCTAGCACGTGGAATGTCAGAGATCTGTGTGAATTTGGGTGAATTTGTTTCCATTGCCAGATTATTTTGCAAATATATTATTGTCCAAGAAGATTGAAATTTGTTCTCCAACCGAAACAACTAATAAATCCCAAGTTTATTCAACTGTGATGTCCGCCCAGCTCAATGCGGCAGAATTTAACTAAGTACAGGTTTATTAGTTTCTTGTTTCTTGTTTTTCATTATCTATCCATGTAGGTGCATGTAAGTTTTAGTGCTTAGTTGAGGCTTCTTGACATTTTAATGTGCTTAAGCTTTACAGTTCAAACAAAAGGGTCCTGCTGAAGATCAAATAATGGTTAAAAGGTGCTTACACATGCTCTGAATCATCTCTGGCTTGCGCTGCAGCATCATAGGGACTAGATTACATAAAACCACTCAATCAGTTGTTAACTGTTAATGATTAGTTATGCAGTAGTTTATTTGATAGAAATCGTCTTCTTCAACTGCTTTTATGAAGTTAGTGATGAGCCCTGCTGAAAAAAGTTAGTGATGAATCAAATATCTTTTCCATTTTGGGTACTGTCTCTCCACCATGATCACCCTCAACTCTGACTCCTCAGGCAATTTGGCTTGGTAGTGGTGGACTAGTTGTTTAGAAGTCTGGCTACCATTAGGCTAGACCAAGATACTAGTGAGGAATTGCAAACAATTATGGTGAGATTTTTCACTAATATAACTCAGATTGATTGTTGTTGCACATTGAGAATTCTGCAAAACACATCCAAGGATGATCTAGGAATAATAATAAAGAACTATCATTTCCCTAACATGATTTGTGCTTGAGCATGAGATGGCTACATGTTTATTTTTCTTTGATTGTTGTTGTAGATGGATAAGAGGACCAAGCTTTTAATTTTTGCTGCTGCTGCAAATATACTATTGTCCATGATGGCCATGATTATTGAGTCTAGGAAAAGAAAAAGAGGTGCAAGGAGAGAAGGTATTAAATATGGCCCAATGGATGAAAGGGATAGGGTGAGAATTGAGTATCTAGAAACAAAAATTTGGAGGAATGATACAACTTGTGTCAACATGCTTAGACTTAGAAGAGCATCTTTTTTTCGGTTTTGTAAGCTTTTTAGGGATCGTGGTTTGCTTGAAGATACCATCCACATGTGTGTTGAGGAACAGGTTGCTATGTTTCTAAATACAGTGGGACACAACCTTAGGAATAGGTTAGTTGGCGCTAATTTTGGTAGGTCCGGAGAAACAGTTAGTCGTTATTTCAATAGAGTACTTCATACTATTGGTGAGCTACGAGATGAACTAATCAGGCCCCCCTTATTGGACAACCCAACTAAAAATAGCAGGCAACCACAGATGGGATCCTTACTTTAAGGTGTGGGATTCTTCCGTGTCTCCTTTTCAATTTTCTATTTGTATAAACCTCTATGGTTCCTAATCTTTTAAAGGTATCCCTGGGTTACTTCCCCCTTTCTTTCCTTCCTTAAAAGATCCGATCTTGGGGACTGGTTTCGTTGATGCCTTAACATTCTGCTGCTAGTATGATACTGGTATGTTGTTTAGGAGTGGTGTTTGTAGTCCAAGATGATATGGGAAATGACACCGTAGATTATTGTCAGCGTGTCAAACAGGTGTACGATTGCCATCTAACTGTGGTGATGAAAATTTTTGCAAGGATAGGAATTTTGTGTAGCTTTTCCGTCGTCAAACAAAAATTTCTGCAGCTGCTGAATGATTCTAGTTTGGTTCACTGCCAAGAGACCAAGAACAGTACTATCACTCTATCTGTGCCTCACTACTCAGCAGTCAGTGTGGCTTTGTCCATGTCCAAGTTAGTAATTTCATCACCACGGTGATCCCTATCCCTAGTTTACAACATCTACAGCTATTGTGTTTTATTTCATACCTTTGCTCATGAGAGGGTTTTTTAGGTGTTTTGAAGATTTAGGATAACATGTTGTTATCTAATCTGGAGTATGTGTTCTTATTATCTGTTTTGAGACAAGACTAATGCTTTGGGGGAGTTCTACCTGTCGTCGTCTTCATTGTTCAGGAATTCCCATTCTTTATTTTATTTCCCTAAGAACTACCAGATCAGTACCTTTCATCATATTTGAGATACTGAGACATGACGATTTTGTGTTCTGACTCGTATGCTATTCAATGTGTCCCAGTGATATGTAAACAATTGATCCACATAAATTCCTGTTTATGCACCAAATTCTGAATGCTGGTGGCATGCTCACTTTTCTGATTAACCTTCAATGCTTCTTCTGTTAAGGTGACTAGGAAACAAACATTTCACCATTGGATATACTTCTCGTCTTGTTGGAATGGAGGCCAAGGTTTTCAGGTTTTTGAAGCTTGTCGGAGTTGGCTTCAAAGCAAGGACAGAGTGTGAAGGCCGTGAGTTATTTCTGAAACTTGGTTACAGCCACGAGGTGCAGTTCACTGCTCCACCTGCCGTTCGTGTGTTCTGCTTCAAGCCCAACTTAATTTGCTGTACTGGTATCGACAAGAATCGGGTGCACAACTTTGCTGGTGCTGTTCGGAACTGTAAACTCCAGAAGTATACAAGGGGAAAGGAATATTGTATATTGATGAAGTTATAAAGCTGAAGCCAGGGAAGAAGTTAAAGAAGTAATGTCCGGATGAGCCTCCATATTTTACTTTCGTCTGCTAAGATGTTGTAGCACATTTTCAGTGGCACATATGTTCTTGTGGTTTTCTTGTGCTGGTCTGCTGGATCATCTTTGCCACAGGGCCTAATAATTCGCGTATGCAATGTATGTGAATCATATGATGAGCCTCTATGACATAGAGACCATAGGGCAAATCACCACTTCCAATTTTTATTTGAGTCTGGCAATGTGTAAACTTTGGGTAACCGAAAACTTTCGATGGGTTTGTTGTTGTTTTACTGTTCTCTCTTTCTATCCTATATTTTGAGCTCAGTGTAAAACTAGATCTTTGCATTCAAGGTCTCAAGGAGTAATGTTTTTGTGCTGAGCTAAATCTGTAGTTTTATATGTATCATTTAGTTTGTGATAGCCATGCAGCCAACTAGTAAACTGTTGCGCTATGAGCTGGGCTTCTTGTTCCCAGTGTAGACAACAAATTGTTGAGGCAAGTTAGCCAGCCTAACTGCGTAGGGCCGTAAGCTGGCGTTAATGTAATTTGTGAAAGATAACGTGCCTCCTCTCTGCACCAGTTGAGCTCTAAGGGAGTGTTTGTTTGAAGGTGAAGGAAAGGGAAGTGTTTGAAGGTGAGGGAAAGGGAAGAAGAAGATTATGCAAAATAAGATGAGTCATTAGCGTATGATTAATTAGGTTTTAATTATTATAAACTTAAAAAATTAATTTATTTGATTTTTAGAGCAATTTTTATATAGAAATTTTTAGAAAAAATATACCGTTAGCAGTTTGGGAAGCGTGCTTATGAAAAACGAGAGGTTTTTTACCCCTAACCCTTACCTGCTAATGGTGCTTAAGGTAGTTTTTATTTCTACTTCTAGTTTCTGGCTACTCCCTCGTTTTTCGTTAGCATGTTTCCTAAAATACAAAACAATGTGTTTTTATAAAAACTTTTGCTAACGGTGCCTAAGTTAGTTTTCGTTTCTACTTCTAGTTTCTGGTTACTCTCTTGGTTTTCGTTAGCACGTTTTCTAAAATGCAAAATAGTGTGTTTATAAAAACTTTCTATACAAAAGTATCTCTAAAAAGATTAATTTTTTAAGTTTCTAATAGTTAATACTTAATTAATCACGTGCTAATGACGTTTCTTGTTTTGCATGCGACTTATAAGCCACTACGAGAAAAACCATATCGAATGCCACCTAAAACTATGGCCATGTTGAGAATCTGCCCGACTTTTAGAAAGCTCGGGTTGGTTTCGAAGTCCTTTTTGTTTGAACGATTGAAATTTGCAAGCACTAGCTTGATACTCCTGTGCCACAAACTTATAGGATGTGTTTGGTTTGAGAACGAAGTGGAATGGGTTAGATCCATTCCTGTTTTTTGGGATGGGATAGTCCTTATTCTATTTGGTTAGAAGATGAATGAACCTTATTTTTTGTGGTTGGAGGGATAGAAGGGAATAGAATGATCTACCACCTGTTTAGATGAAGGATGATTTAGGAGGCTGGATATAGATACCTCCTCACATTTAGTTGGTAAGGTTACCTTTCACATTAAAGTACCAGCCAGTCTGACCTCAGGTGAAGCGCTGGTCTGACCGGCACCCTATCTCATTTGCGTTGTTGGTACTGCTTTGACGCGGCAGGTCCGACCAGGTGAGGGAGGCGGTCCGACTGCCATCCCCATTAGAACTCCCTATTGGTATTGGATCCGACTGGTCCGACCGGGTGGGGAAGACGGTCCGATCGCCACCCCCACTAGAACTCCCTGTTGGTTCTGGATTGAGCCGGTCCGACCGAACAGGGGTGCGTGATCCAACCGCCACCCCCATCAGAATTGCCTGGGCGGTTCTATACCGGGCCGGTCCGACCGGCCAGGAGTGCGCGGTCTGACCGGCACCCCATCAGAACTCCCCAGGAGGTTCTGGATGAGGCCGTCTGACCGGCTGGGACAGCCCGGTCAGACCGCTGAGCAACAAAGATCAAGAAAAATAGATGGACCAAGCATGCATAACCTAGTGCGGCAATTTGATCACTTCTTTGCCAAGATTACCACCCCTCTTGATAGTACGACAATGCATATAAAATCAGATATGTATATAAAATCAGAAATAATGTTCAACTCCTTCTAGCTGAGGCTGTACATGCTATGACACTTGATTTTGCCAATTACTTCCAAGAGATACATATACAGGCATATTACTGTAATTAACTGGAAATACTCCACAACCAACTACTCATGTGTCTGTAATGTAGAACTCATCATAGACATGTACAAGCAATGTGGAACTCATCATAGACATCATATATTGCATCTAGCATAACCCAACACAAAAGGTAGCAATTTTAGCACACACCAATCCTCACGGATAATAGAAAGTTTAGAACACATAATAGAAGTCCATTGAAAGCTCTAGCAATGTGAGGGTTGGCCATCAAATAAGCATAATAGAAAGAGATGTGAGCCTCCTTAAATCCTGGAAGGCTGTTCAGGTTGTCAAATAAATCAGCGGGGACATCATTGTTAGAGGTACCGACTGCAATTATAGCGTTGGCAAGTTTGTTACCAACGCGTACAAATGCACCAATCAGCCCTATCTCATAGTCTTTTGTTTTGGCTTTCCTTTGGCTTGCTCGCAGATGATGTCTCCGCATGATCATCAAGTGTGGCAGTGCCATCATTTCATTTTTAGTATCAGCATCTTCTGTACCCAGAACTGAGTTTGAGTCCTTTGTAAATTTTTCTGTAGCCATGATGCTACCAAAGATGGTAAGCATCTCACCATAGTTGACAAGAGGTCTGTTAAAATACTCAGCATCGCCCTTGTGATCCTACCATGGAATTAAAATTATGAATAAGTAATGGAATAGAAATATCTAAAGACCAAATTGCAAGATGGCAAAGCCATACCTTGACATAGTCGTATAGTGTTCTGCATCAAGAGTGATAATGAAATTTTCTTCATCCCAACCAGTACCACTCACTTTCCTAAGTCTATTTATTTTGTGAATTTTTTTGCTATGTTTTCAAATGATTCCTAATCTGATCACCTGTGAGAGTACTTAAGAACTTTTCATTGACAGTTCTAGCACATGCATTGAGATGGACCTGTTTGAAGCCAGAACCGGTCCTTGTGCCACTAGTCACAAGGTTAGCTAGATGAGAGAGCATGAAAGAGGATATAGCTAATGTCCACGAAGTATGATTGCTCCCTCCCTTTAAATCATAAAGAACATGTTTGTTTGTTTCAACAAGTTTAATAGATAGCTCACCAAGTATTTTTAGGCCTTTAAATCTGTCATCTTTTCTCATATCATTAATGAAAGTATCAATTTGGAATTCAATCCTTCTCAAATCCATGCTTGAAAAGTCCTTAGGATAAAACTTGGCAAGTCGAAGTACTTTTTGTGCATCATAGAAGCAAATGATTTAGAGGGATTCAAGACTAACATACAAACAAGCAGCCCCATATTAACCTCATCAAACCTACTATCAAGTTCTTGACTAATTTTATCAATGACACCAATATATAATTCTCTTCTAAAATGATCATCATTTGTTTAGTCAGGATAAAACCGTGCAGATCTTCCAAGAGGCACATATTTATCATCCTTGCTTGGAACTCTAATGCTATGTTTGGTGCAAAATGAAACAACTTTTTCGTTATAGAAGTCTTCCCACCCATTAGATCTTATTTTCTACATTCTTTCCTTTGCTAAACTTACAAGTGACATTGCATTAACAATATCTTGATCTCTCTTTTGCAAAGACTGAGACAACTCATTTGTATATCCAAGAATCACAAGCATTAAGTGAGCACTAAAAACAAAGTCAAATGATTCAAAAGTTCCAACCACAGCATGTATCCTCGCCAATCATTCCTTTGTGTGGGATCTTTTCCAAGATTATAAGTACCCTCATGAATTGTGGAATACACTTTCAATAATATGCAATATAGTTTTGAAATGAGAACCCCATCGAATGTCACTGGGCCTAGCTAACCCCATCTCTTGATTCAAGCCACTGCCATTTTCTATTTCACCCGATTCAAGTGCTTCCATAACTTTTAGAACTCTAACATCTTTAAGTATGTCATAACGCTTACAGAAATACAATAATATTCACAAGTGAGAAACTTGAGCAAAAAACCATACACCCAAAATCATTTCCTTAACAATAGAAATAAGAACCAATTAGATTGATGTGAAAAGCAATGGATATAATAAGCAGAAGGATGACCCTTTTTATGATCAATGTTTTCAGCCCATTAATCTCTCATTTCATGTACTAGCCCATCATATCCTTGGCCACGAATTATGAGACAAGAGTAAGGTGGTATTGCTAAGTAAAGACTCAATATTGCTTTAAGGCGACAAAGAAGTAGTACTAGATACAGTGAAACTACTCCAAGAAACGCTCACATACCTTCCAAGTTTGTCAACATAACACAAGTAAAGAGCTAGTTGTTTCTTTATATGATACATCACTACATTCATCAGCAAGAAACTTCATACTGGTCATCACAAGTTCTTCAATTATATGTCTATATTACATCGGCACAACATTCAATAATTTGCCTTTGTATGGCTAGCTGACATATCAAAGATGCAATTTTTGGTGCATTTTTCAAAACCATCGTATCATCTCCTTATTATTTCTGCAAGCCCATGTCAAAAGCTCAAGAATTCCCTCGCCTAGATTTATCACTTTCATCATTTGTCGAATGCCAATCCTTGATGAAGAAACCTTATGCATCTAAGTGAATAATCAATCTAGCCTTATAACGTATTTATTCTCATCTGAAACCCTCACAATGACATATCATTGTACCACCTTTCACAAACAAATTATATTCTCTTAGAGTTGTTATTGTGTCACTTTATACGGGTACCCACATGTTGTCAAGTGTCGGCTTTGTTCAATTTCTCCAACCACCTTAACAAATTACTACTCTCATTACCAAAGGAAAATAACAATACCAAGTAAAACCTAGCATCGTTCGTCACACTAATATTCAAGCTAACTATACTTGTGGAAACCAAAGAAGGCGCTGAAGTGGCGTTGCTTACCATATATATCTCTGGCTGGAATTTATGTGAGTACGCTGCCACTGGACCCTAATATATGCCTCTGAACAACTATCTGTGATCATTAGAAGGATAGTTTGAAATAGGAAGCCTTAAATCTAGATCACTTTCAAGACGGTTAACATCATAAATAGGAGGAGGAGAAGGTGCATCTTGTTCTTCAGTAGAAGCTTTATCAACGCTCGCAATGTTGGTTTTTTCGAGTAAACAGAAGCGCCTTCATCAACGACCGGATCAGAAGAGGAGGCTGCAATCTTCTTTGCTTTAGCTTCATGGCTTCGAAAGAGCGATGCAATATCCCCATTCCTCTTCATGTTTTACAAATCCTACAAAGTAGAAAGTACAATGGTAGAAAGTTAGTATATCCTTATATAATGGTTCTATTTTCTAAGACACATACTTATATAGCAGGCAAGAAGCATTTTAGACAACACGCGTGACGGATTTTATTGAAAGCTAACATAAGGGTTCCACAGAATGAAAGAATTGAAATACAAGGAAAAAAACATGGACTGTAGACACAACAAATACCTGATTCCATTGAACAATCAGAACAAAATCTGATGTGTTGAGGAAACACAAAACAGCATATATAAACATGATATCAGAAGCCAGGGCAGGATATATACCTGATTCCAGGGCAGGAGCCAGGCGCAGGCCGGAGGACGGAGGCGCGGGCCGATGGTGCCCGGCCGGGCGTCAGGAGCGGGAAGGCGGGCTGCGGCGCGTCGCGGTGTCGGGAGGGGGAGGAGACAGCGCGTCGTGGGTAGCCGCTGAGCCACTCCCCTGCTGTGTGTGCTCTAGCCCTCTTCTTCTTTCTTCTTAGGCCTATTTGCTACTTTGTTGGGCCAAAATTTTGGATGTGGGGGTGTCTCTGAGCCAAAATCGAGGGTAGTCCTGAGCCCACCAAGACTACCCCTGGCTACGCCCCTGGAAGTAAGGTACAAACTCATCACATAAAAAAGGTACCAAACAAATTTATCTGACGATATCTTCACGCAAGATAATTATATATACTACACTCAAAGTCCAGTTTAATTCAACAGCCACAAAAGCCTGTGACATTCTACAATAGCTAGGCACCACTGTAGACTCAGCCCAAACAAAAAATGGTCCCATCATACACAATACGCACACTGAAAAACCACCACTGCCCAACTCACAAGCCACTCCAAATCAAAGCAAGGAAAAACCACCTCCTACTGTTCCATTCCACCACCAACAACATTACATTTTTTTTCCCCTGCACACTATTCCATTTCAAATCAAACCGAGCCACCACCCACCGGCTCGCGTTCCCTTGGAGCCAATTTTCCTTTTCCCTCCCAAATCTCCCGACCATTCTCTCTCCCGTCTCGGGTTGGTCGCGACGCAGCCGAAACGCAACGCGAACGCCCAAGCCGAAGGCCTCATTTGCTCTACTACCACGATATAACCACGCCCCCCTCCTCTCCTCTTCTTCTTCCTCTTCACCTTCCTCCTCATCTCGCCCTTCGCCTTGCCCGCGCAGACCAAATTCCCAACCCCCCAAACCCTCGCCCCGCCCCGTAGGCCCCCGATCCGGCGCCTGATCCAGCCTCTACACCAGACGGTTCCTCCCGATCCGCCGCCGCCACGGCTTCCCCGGCCCCCAAACCCTAGGGATTCCAGGTGGGTGGGCGGCCGGGTGGCCGCCGCCGACATGGAGGGGCTGGTGGGGAGGGCGGAGGAAGGGTTCCCGGGTTCGGGTGTTTGATGGTGGGTGGAGTCGTATGACGCGGAGGCGGGTATTTCCGGGTGATGTATGAGGATGGGGACTCGAGGAGGTGGAGCTGGGGGAGAATGGCCGGGATGCTGATTGGGGAGCAGGTGATGCCTCCGCTGCCGCAGACGCCGTCCGGGGAGCCGGCGGCTGGGCGGCGCCCGAAGAAGCGGCGGCGAGGGGATGGGGAGGCCACGGCGGTGGTGGTGGATTCCGTGGTGCTGGCTGTCCCCGCGGGGGGTGGGTTGTCGGACGGCGCGGAGCCCGCGTCGCCGGTGGCGGAGAGGAGTAGGGATGAGGTGCACGGGGATGTGGTGACGGAAATGGCGGAGAAGAAGTGGAGGGTGGTGAGTCCCGGGCCTGAGTCCGGAAGGCCGCTTCGGCGGAGCGCGCGGCAAGCAAAGGCGGCCGCGCGAGCGGCCGAAATGGAGGCTGCTGCTGCTGTTGCGGCGGCTGCAGAGGCTGAAGAAGCCGCAGCGGCTGCGGCTGAGGCGGAGGCTGCTGTTACGCCACTGCAGTCCAGGAGGAAGCGTTGGCGTGCAAATGGGACTGGCCGGTATCGGTCTGTAGCGAGGGATTTAGAGGACGCTGCAATGGAGTGGTTGCCTCCGAAGCTGGAGCTTCCGCCGTCATCGCAGAGTTTGGATTTGGAAGGTCTCCCTGCTCTTGATGTCTTTCAAGTGTACTCCTGCTTGAGGTCATTTAGTAGGCAGCTGTTCCTGAGCCCATTCCCACTGGAGACATTTGTGGCTGCACTGCGGTGTATATATGTGAACCCTTTGATTGACTGGGTACATTTTGCTCTGCTCCGAGCGATCAAGAGTCACTTGGAAGATCTCGCCAACGAAGAAGACCCTTCGGCAGTGCATTGCATTAGGTGAAAGTCCTTGAATCCTTCTTGTTGCTAGATAGGCTTATAAAATAGATCTATCTTTTAATTATTTATTGTTCAATGTATAGGAATCTTAACTGGGAGCTTTTAGACCTAGCAACTTGGCCAATCTATCTTGCTGAGTACCTGCTGACTCGTGGTTCAGAACTGAGGTATGGTATGAAGCTTACAGATCTAAAGCTACTGAATACAGAGTACTATATTCAGCCAGCAATGGTGAAGCTAGAGTTGCTCCGCACTCTTTGTGACGATGTTCTGGAAATTGAGGCTATACGGTCTGAAGTTGTTTCAAGGATGTCTGAGTTGGATGGGAATGACGAGCTTTGTAAAAGCACTCGTATAAGAAGAAAAAGGAGGGCTTCTGCTGTCAAGGACCTAGTAAATTCTTCTCCAACTCTAGAAGATTCCAGTGACACCGAAGATGGTAACAGTGACGAGTGTTATCTTTGTGGTATGGATGGTAACTTGTTATGTTGTGATGGCTGTCCTGCTGCATTTCACTCTAAATGTGTGGGGGTGGTGGAGGACTTATTGCCTGAAGGTGATTGGTTTTGTCCGGAGTGTTTGATACAGAAGAATGATGGATTCAAAAATATGGTAAAGCCTGGAAGAGGAGCTGAGGTTCTGGGAATTGATCCACATGGCCGACTATACTTTGGCACCTGTGGCTATCTTTTGGTGTAAGTCAATATATACCTTTCCTTTTGTGTTATGTGCAAAATTTGAAATTTGGGTCTTTTGGCTATGGTGTGAATGGGAATAATCCTCTGCTATATTGCCCTCCTATATATTGATTATTAGTAGCTTGCATTATTCCAAATCTCAGTATAATTCAAAAACAAAATTCACAACTTTACTGTTCAGACTATTGAGTTGCCTTAGGTTTTAAGAAAAATGATGTAGCACTTTCTCCTGTCTATGTACTGCATCAAGGATGTGGCGCCACCTGTCCATAGAACACGTAAGCTTCAGTTACGATTTGAATGTATGCTAGCTATATGTGGCATGTGAGTCTAGATATATGCAATGGACCTATAGACCTAGTAGTGCATTTAATATCATCATGCAATGCAGCTCCTGAATTTTTCTTATCTTCTGAGCTAGAGGTTCTGGAAGAGTAAGTTTACCAACTAAGCTTATCCTGTTAAAACTAAAAGCTATATATACCTTCTCATTTTGTAACATTCTACGTTTGTTTAGTTATAACAACCAAAAGATGATGTGATAGTAGAAAGAGTAAAACAATGCAGTTATTTTTATGTTTTTAAGTGACTAGTCGAAATATTTGTCAATTTGTATGATTTTTAATTACTATCCACCAATTGTTACACTTATCTCTACTACTATAAAAACGGAGTCGTCCTCCTCCCTAACCATCGCACTTTTTCAACATAAAAAAACCACCCTCGGTAAAAAAAAAACCACCCCATCCAAAAAAAAACCTGTGTTTCCACAACCTACCAAAAAAACTGGAAAGAGAAACACTAAATCACGTAAAACCACCGTCTTCCTCCAGATCCCGTTGCAACGCAAAACCACCGACTTCCTCTAGATCCTGTTGCAACGCACTGGCATGGCACTAGTTTGTTAATATACCAGTATTTAGGCCATTTGCCCATTTATGCATTCAGATACATGCTTGTTCATGAGTATTTCTCACTGCAAAATCTAGTTCTTATTCCTTGCACTTCATATGTTTATATTGATAAATTCTGCAATTTTCCTCTACACAATATACATATATTTCTTATGTTGGTCAAAATGTACCTTGCACCCATATCACAGTGTGTTTATGATTTGCCTGTTAAGACTTCTTGTAGTTTGTAGTCATTCCAGAGTATTTCCCCAGAGATAGGATAGATCTTGATTTTCTTTCAGTCTATAGGGAGAACATAAATATCTGTGGTAATGGATAATAGATTTTCATAAATTGGAAACCAATATTAATATTTTCTGGAATACAAAAGGAAGTATATCTAATACAGTAATACCTGATTAAGCTGTGGCTTTGTGTGATCATTGATCTAGTCTTAGCAGAAATGAATTATATATATATATATATATATATATATTGCGGAGATGCAGTATGAGATGTTTACTTGGGAAATCGATCCTATTTGTATGTACTAGAGTAGAATTGTTACTTTTTATATTGCATCAATAAACAAAACATCATTTTGAACTTGCAGGGTTGAGTCAACTGCTGTGGACTCTCCGTGTCATTACTATGGCCATTTTGATCGCCGTTCCCTTTTTAATGTGCTACTACCATGTCATCCGTCGTACAGTTCAATCATTAATGCAATATCTTTGTTTTGGGGTGCTGCAATTGAGTCTTCTGATTTCGATGGTCGATATGAAAATAGCAAGGAATGTGGTATATTTGATGCTGAGACAGACTCTAGTCATTTGCTGCCATCGAAGCAACACACAGTACATGAGCAGCTGAAGTCACAAAAGAATGGCACCTGTGAACAATTGGCCTCTGGGAAAGCTTGTGCCTTGGATCCAGATCGGCTGGGTCATGATGCAGTTATGTCTGAAAATGGAAATGCAACTAGTGTGACTCAACAAGATGTTTGTTCTTATGCTAATGGGTTGCCTGCGGAGAATCAGAAAGATCAATCACCTCACAAAAAGATAAGTGATTGTTATATCCATTCGAACCCTGCTATGTATATAAACTACTACAGTTTTGGTCAAATAGCAGCATCAGCTGCTGTTGAGTTAAAGGACAAGCTGTCGGAAAACAAAGAAGGAAAGAAAGCTGGTCAGGATGCAGCTTCATTTCAGCTAAAAACAATATGTAAGAAATATGCTAATATTTTTGCTCTGACTGATCAAAAGCTATCTGTAGAGTTACGAAAGGAAAAATGTGGTTGGTGTAACTCCTGCCAAATCAGTGGCGGCGTTGATTGTATTTTCAGAGTCACCGATGGCAAGTGCATGGAAGGTCTTCGGTCAGAAAAGAATAAGAAAAGCCATATTATTCTTGCCATACATATCATCTTGTCAATTGAAGAACGGTTAAATGGTCTGCTGATTGGTCCATGGAAAAATCCCCAATTTAGCATTTATTGGCGTAAGGCAGTTCTGAAGGCTTCAGATGTGTCATCATTGAAGCGACCTCTCCTTATGGTATAACTTTTTAAATGCGCTGTTCTTACTAAAAAACCTTTTATCCTGTATGTGCTAAAATTACTTCATGATTGTCTGCTAATATACTGCAGTTGGAGTCCAGTCTGCGACGTGTTGCCTTTTCAGTGGAATGGCAGAAACCAGCAGATTCTGTTGAAGTTGTTGGGTCTGCAGCTCATGTCTTGGTTCGTACATCTAATAAATCTTCAAGACATGCAAGCGCTAGAAAGCCAGGGAGAAAGCCATCTAATGTTGAACTCAAAGTTGACTCTCGTGATGTTGGTATTTATTGGCGGAGGGGTGGGATGTTGTCTCGTCAAGTGTTTCACTGGAAGAGGTTGCCTCGGTCCTTGGCATATAAAGCTGCTCGGCAAGGTTACATTTTCAATCTTCTCTCAGTTTTCAGATATGCTTTACTTGCCATTGTATTTGTACTAAGCCTTTGTGGTCTTGTATGTATCAGCGGGACGAATTAAAATTCCCACCATATTATATAATGATGGTTCAGAGTTTGCCAGGAGGTTCAAATACATAGCTTGGCGAGCTGCTGTGGAAATGGCAGAAAACATGGCCCAGCTTATATTGCAGGTAATATATTCTTATTATTTTGTAAAGCAGTAGTAAATTTTGGTCACTGAATTGTTCTCCTTCATAAAACCTTCAGATCAAAGAGCTTGAATTTAATATCAAGTGGACTGAGATATTGAGCACTCTCCCTGCTAGCCTTGCAACAAAGGAAACCCAGAAAATAGCACGTCTTTTCAAGAAAGTTATAGTTCGCAGAAAGCGGATAGAAGGAACAAATGTGGAATATCTACTTGATTTTGGGAAGAGGGAGAATATTCCTCCAGTTATTGCTAAACATGGAATAAAACTTAATGAGCCCTCTAGTGAAAGGAAGAGATACTGGTTAAGCGAAGGACATGTCCCTCTGAGTCTTTTGAAGGCATATGAAGCTAAAGCATCAACTCGCTTACTGAAAAAGAAAGATATTGATCACCTTCCAAAGAAGATGACTGGCTTAGAACCCCCAAAGCCAAAAAAATCAGGATTTGATTATCTCCTAGAAAAAGCAAAAAAACAAGTCCTTGGGCTTTGTGGTCACTGTGACAAAGAAGTAAACACCAGGTATGTTGAAACCACTTGCTTATCTATTACTCACTCAAACAGTTCGTTGTGTTTCCCCAACAAGAACATTCTCACTAAATTAGTTATTGGTATGAACTAGCAAAAGCTTATGTATTGCATCTAAGTCCTCCCATGAACTCGATAGTCTTAAGAGTAGCTAAGTGTTTGTGACATTCAGAGTACCTTTTTGTGACAGTCTTATCTACTTTTATTGTGGGGGAAAAACAGAGAATAATATGCTTTTGATTAGGATTTTTTATCTTCTGTCAGAATAATGGTTAAGTCAATGTGTTTTTGGTGGGCATGGACTTTAGGACATTTTTTTATCATATTTGGAAAGTGAGTATAGGATACGACTTTCCAATAATCAAGTACTTAAAAATAATGGCTGTTCTTTTCTCCTATCTTCTTTCGTGTGGTGTCTTGGGACTCTTAACAAGGTTCTAGCTATTCATATGGCATGCTAATTTGCTGATTAGGTCATTCCTTTTAGTTTCATTATGGCTTCAGATGCAACCATTCAGCTAATAGTGCTGTAACAATTATTTATCAGAAGATGACTAGAGAAACTTGCATAATTGGACTGTGCTAGTTTAGATACAATTACATTTGTATTAAACAGTCTAGTTGTTTTTTTTCTTCCTTTCAGATTTCCCATTTTATGGTACATTCCAAGTTGTCAGTTTAACTGATGTTGCTATTTTTGTACAAGTCACAGTTAATATTGTTAATTATATCTGGTTAATGTTTTGATAAAGCCTTCTAAGGTTTTATAGGAATCGGTTTTCAACATTTTGCTTTTGAAATTATTAGATAGGTCACTGTACTTTATTGCTAAGTACAATCATGTATCACTTCTTCATCTTGTTCTCATTTTAAAAAATGTTTTGTATTTCTTTAGCATGATAAATTATTCTTGCAAGTTATTTGACTGTTTTTTTTTTGAAACAGTGATGCTGTGAACTGCCAATATTGTGAAGGTATGTATTAGACATCGTTTTTCTCTTTGTATTTGCATCATGTAGCCTACCTTGTATTTGCTATGCATCGCATATTTATTTTGTTTCTTATATCATGCCATAAAATACCATTGGTTACATTGCTTATAATCATCAAGTTTTTCCTTGTATTTTGGCGTGGATGCTTGTTATGTTGGGACCTGCTGCATTGTTTGGTACTTACCTAATATTCTTATCTTCTGCAGCACTTTTTCATAAAAAGCACTTCAAGGTACCTAGAGGTGCTACTGATGCTTATTATGTTTGCAACAAGTGCCTAGCTGAGGTCTTGAAGGTGAAGTCTCCACAGAAAAAGGCTGTATCAAAGAAAACCTCTCCGAAAAAGAAGCCAAAGAAGCAATCACGTAAGATTGTAACAAGAAAACAGGTAGTTGTCAAATTCAAGAAGAAGATGGGCAAGAATAAGGGCAAGCGTGGCCGACCTAGGAAGTACCCGTTGAATGAGGCAAAGAATGAATTGTCAGAGTTGCCTGTGAATGAACCAGCCCATTTGCCCAAGAATGAGCAAGCGAAACGTATATCAAAACGATTATATGATAAGTACATGAAAGGCAATTCAAATATATCTGAGCATGCAGCAAAGAAGAAGAGGACTGCTTCTCATTATTCATACTGGCTAGATGGCCTTCGGTGGACACAAAACCCAAATGATGACCGGGCAATATCTTTTAGAAAAGAAAGAGTTGTTTTTCCACCCGAAGATGCTGAACTGTCTGAAGTATTTCCAGTGTGCTGTCTATGCCAGAAATGCTACAGTGGAGAGTCTATTTATATTGCTTGTGAAGACTGTGAAGGTAATTTTTTTTTACCTGCATGCTCTGTATAGAACGACTAAATTTGGCCCGAAGAAATGCGGGCAATATGACATCTCCATTTAGATCTTGGACCTCCTGAAACAAGTTAACAAAATTTACTATCCTTTTCCTGTGGATTATATCCTTGTTACTTATTACTTCTTTAGTTTAGTCTTGGACATGCCAAGGAGCATCCTTTTTAAGTAATCATGCTTAATGTCTCAGCAAGGCAATCAATGATTTTTTTAATTTTATGTGTTGCTTGTGTACTAACTTTTGTTGCTCTTCATGGCTTCATGCCATGGCAAACCTTTGTGATTTACAAATTGTAATTTTAATTAGAATTGTTTGTTCTTGTAGATTGGTTCCATGGAGACATCTATTCTATTACCCTTGAGAATGTCAATAATCTCATAGGTTTCAAGTGCCATAGATGCCGTTTGAGAGATGTACCTGTTTGTCCGCATGCACAAACAGATAAAATTCTTATGGCTCAATCAGATAAGGAAGACGACATCAGCAGATCTGTAGAGGACAAGGAAGACATGTGTCCAACAGATCTTGGTGCCCATGATAGTCTGAAAGGGTCTCATAGTCATATCATCGAGAAAGAGGTCAATGGTCATAGTATTGAAAAGGAGGTTGGCGATCATAGTTGTTTGCAAGTGCTGGAAGATCATAATGAAAAGAAAGAGCTTGACAGTCATAGCACTGAGAAAGAGCTCGGTGATCATGATTATCTAAAAGTGCTAGATGATCATAACAAGATGAAAGAGCTTGATGGCAATATGGAAGTGCTCTTCAATCATAACAGTACAGAGGAGCTTGATAGTACTGAAGATATCAAACTTGCAGATGGAGAAGCGCAATGTCTGCATGAGCTCAACAACCATAACAATCTGAAAGAGCTTGACAACCATGACGGTTCAAAAGAACTTGATGATCATAACAGTCTTAAGGAGTGTGATAGTCTTAACAAAAACCTGGGGGTGCTTGATAATCATGACTGCGAAAAAGAATGTAATAATCAAAATAGTCGAAAAGAGCTTGAAAATCATAGAAGGCCACAAGAGCTTGATAATCATAAAAGTCCAGAAGAGCTTGATAATCATACAAGTACGAAAGAGCTTGACTGTACTGAAGATATTGATCACTCTGCTGCAGTGACACAGATCGATGATTTTCTTGATGACCACTTCAACATTACGATATCTGGCGAAGAAGAACTGATCATAGCATCAGAAAACGGTCCAATAAAGGAATCTATTGCTTTGCAGACCAAGAATAATTCTGACGAGAATCCTGTTCCTGCTTAGCGTGACATTGATCTTCAGGTGGTGGTGACTTTATCGGGGTATGGTGGACATTCAAAAGAAAACTATATCTCCGGCATGTTCAATGACTTTACCTCTGCTATTCAACTTTTTGCTGCTGCTCTGGTACAAAGTTCTGCTGACTAGTGGTGTGGGTTGTCAATCTGCCTCACAACTTATATTATTTGCACTATAGGATGTTACATTGGTCATGCAACCCAATAATAATCTACAAAATGGGGAAGGGCTACTTCTGTGGATTATTCAAAATTTTGTGGTTTTCTTTTGGAATTGTGCTGATCTGACAAGCCAAGCGTTGAAATTATTGAGTATGACATGCAATAAGCATATATCTGGTACAACTTTTACCATGGTCAAGTTATAACATTCTCAGTAGGTCTGACATAGAGAATATTTGGGTGCAAATACCTTGCCATGCTCCGCTCTTCTGGTCAGAATTTGGATTCCATCTGCACTTTGCTGAGATTCTTGCATTATTTGAGATATCTTCCAATCGAACCAGCTGGTTTTCTGTTGCAGTGCACTAACATTTCTAAGGTGGGTTGCTAATTTTGCTTGATGAATTCCTGTTCCTTTGTGATGGGTACTGCACATTTATCTTTCTACTATGTGATCATATACGGTTAGAATTACATGATTCCAGTGCCCATTTCTGTTGTTATTTGATGTTGCAAAGTTCATATTAAGCTCAATATGTTAGCTATCGTTTTCCCAACAGGCCAAAACTAATTAAATAATCTTTCTAGCAGTACTTCACACTAGAGTCACATAAATAGGTTTTGTTACAGTAACTACTTCTCAATATCTTCTAGGAGAGTAGTAGTGCAATAAAGAGGTATAACATGTGGAATCTTCGTGTTATTTCTTGCCATCTTTTACAGCAAAAAACTAGCTTTTAACATTGCAAACATGAAATGTGCCTATGCCAATTTGCATTTTTTTTATTTACCCCCATTTGATGTTCAACAGTAGTTGCATATCATGTCAAATCGGGAAAGGCAGTGCTTATTCTCTCCATTTATGGCTTTCGCTTACTCAAAAGCTAGTTTTCTGTTCAGTTGGCATTCAGCCATATATCTCAGCTTGTTCATTCGCCCTGTTGACAGGAAGTAGATGGATGGTGAACCAGTCGCTATTGATGTGGAGCATTTAGGAGGCGGTCCCTTTCACCATGGTTTCCCTTAGCCGTTCGTAGATAGAGTACCAGATTGAATAGGCTTAAAGGCATCCCTGATGATTTATTCGTTCTGATTGCTAGTAACAGCCCGTTGCAAACATTAGTTGTATATGCCGCAAAGGAATTTATCTTCGATTTTGTATAGGGTTCCCATTAGGGTAAAAAAATATATGAACAAAGTTTACCAGTTGCACCAGATGTATACAATGCAGTTTTACCGTACTTTACCTGGTTGTATCTGGTTTGCGATGTCCTATGCAGGGTACCAATATTTGTAGATGTAAATTTATTTGACAGGGTCACAAGGGCATCATGATCAATGATCAGGTCTTGTCCTGTTTCCAGATCAAGGCAGGAGTTTGATTCTTTTAGGCAGCTTCGAATGAGACGGTGAGATGGGCTTATGAACGGCACACGAAACAAGATGAAGTTATTAGCATATGATTAATTGAGTATTACCTATTATGAATGACACATAAAATTTGAAAAATTGATTTATTTGGTTTTTTAAAATAAATTTTATATAAAAAGTTTTTTTAAAGATATACTGTTTAGCACATTGGAAAATGCGTTACAGAAAACGAGAGAAGAAGGCTAGCCAAAACTGAACGCTGCCTAGCCTAGTCTTACCATTACTATGAGCATCATTGACCATGAAGTCGTCTAGACCGGTTTCTGAAGAAGACTGAAGGAAAACGAGAGGATCATCGTGGCGGAGCACCTCGTGGCATCGCAGTGAACGCTGTTGTCGACGGTGAGGAGGAGCAGGCAGGCCGTCAACAACGGCATGTTCCATTTGCTCCGATGGGTTTGGAGAGAGATTGAAGTGGCGCCGTGCTCTTCCACATGAAGAGTGTCGGGCTCGTCACGCCACTGTCCGAGGCTTGCAGCGGTGCTTAGGTACCGTCTGGATGTGCTGTTGGCTTGGGCTAAAATGTGGCTTAGTCCAATAAACTACTTCGAACAGACCTGGAGATGGGCTGGATGGCTGGTGAGTCGCGGGGGCCTGGCGCACGGCGTTTAGCGGCGGTCGTTGAGAAAAGGTGGAGAAATCGGGGCGCCGCGCTCTGCAACTATGTGTGTGCGTCGCCTTCTGCCTTGTCGTAGTCGGAGTGGAGCATGTAGGAGGTGGTGTGCACGCGGTCGATGGCGACGGATCGATCACAGGTGCTAGCATCTGCATCGGGGGAGCAGAAAGCCAGCTTTGTGCCCCGATTCCTCATCGAGGGCGAAGAAAGGCGGCCGTCTGCTTCGGTTGCATCATGGCGATCGTAGGCTTTACCACCTGGGGTTATCTCCATAGCAACCTCTCGTGCGTAACAGTAAGGTTCGATTTCCCGCTCCCAGTGAATCCAAGAAGTCCCTATTGCCGTCTTCTTCCCCGGCGGCCCTCTATTTTAGGCCCGCTCCGTCGCTCCCATGTCCAGCTAAGGCAAGAGGAGGAGGTGAGTGGTCGAGGATTTGAAGGGCGAAGCCGGGCCGCTACTGCTGCCCCTTCTGGCAGCTGCAAGGCATCAGCAGATCTGCAAGGTGTGGGTCGTCTGAGTCGCTGCAGTTGGACGCTTGCTCCGGCTGCACGGCAGAGGAGGACGTTGCCGTTGCCGCTCGCGTATTGACCACCGTCATCACTACTTCGCCGGAAGCCATGCACGCGTTCGTCCGCCGAGTCACCCCTACTGCTGTTGTTCGTTCCATCGATTGGGAGCGGCTCTTATCCGGGATAACACCTAAGGTAAAGCTTTCCTTTACCTAAGGGTGCTGTGGTGCTGGCTGGAGTCAAGGGCAGTAGGGCTAGGCGTGATCCCGTCACTCAGGCCATTCAAGCCGATGACGCATGGTGGACAGGATTATTGCGTTTAGTGCATCTACCACTGTCAATAGCAAGTTAAATATCCCATTGCTATGTATTGGTAGAACTGATCAAATATTATATGCTTCTGTCAATGCTATAGTTTTAGTTAAATTTTTGCTTGTCAAGACGTCTGCAATTTAGTTAATCAAATTTTACTAGCTCATACATGATACATAGATGCCATTGAAGTATATGAAATTGTAGCACTGAAATTGAGATCATACCTTGTTATGTGCTGTCATGTGGTGGTAAAGGTGCATTCCAAATGTTAATCATCGACCATTCTGCTAACTTGTCTACCTGGGACAATAGGTTATTTACGATGTTGACATCGCTTATGCAAATTAATTCATAGTTTCTATTACAGATGATATGGTCTACAGACATAAGCAATATGTAATAATGATGTTAGTGAAATTTGTATTAGTTTACTTGTTACATATACTGTTGAAATTTAAATAAACAAAGATGATGTTGTCCTTGACACTTGCAATGAAGTACAAGTTGTGCTAGGTTAATGCAGTACATGATTTGCTCATTGACACGTGGCATGAACTGCAACAGAAGGTCATTTGTGATAGGTTACTACAATACATGATATGAACTCAAAGCTACTCTGTTCTTTGAAACAAAATTTATATTTACACTCATTGACACTTGGAATTAATTAGAGTATGTACTCATTTCTTGCCATCTGTGGATAGTGTATAAATTAATTTATGATCACCTTTATTACTTTGGTAGTACAATATGAGTAGGTGCAGTTCACATTTAGTCATTTGCTCATTAGGTACTATTTATATACATATATCTTTGTTGTAAGATGATCTAGGTTCGAACTAAATCCTTCTACCCTTTTTTCAGACCAAGAAAGACGCTCGTGTTTTTAGAATACTCCTCTCAAGTTCATTCCTGAGCACCATGCTGTTTTCTGGGGTCAAAGAGTAACTGGTGATCACTCAGCTATTCCAGACCACGGTGCACAGGAGGAGGCCCCTTCTAAACCTATCAACGTGGACGCACTGCAGAATATTCCTTTCTAGGCACTGATGCCGGATCACCAAAGCACTCAGAGGAAGGGCAAGGGGAAGAGGACTGCTACTGAGGTAACATCGGGAGGGTCGTCCAAGAAGACACGCAGTGACTCAGCCGGCGTGGCCCTCCAGCGACTCGCCGACCTGCAGATGAAGTCCAAGGAGAGCCGGGCCCGGAGGGAGGAGGTAAAGAGAATTTTTACTGTTACTAATTTAATTTTTTTTTTAATTTACAAAACTAATTTTCGATTTGAATCATTTGCAAAACTAGCCTCTTGCCGCCCTGGGCCACGGCGGTATTTAAAAACCGCCGTGGCCCAGGGCGGCGAATGGCATCCCCGTCACCCGGGCTAACGGCGCCGGCCGCCGTTAGCCTCGGGGAGGCCACGTGGATTCGCCGCCCTGAGAGACGGCGGCGAATGCCTCCAGGGGGCCGAATGCAAAATTCCATTCGCCGCCGTCCCCCAAGGCGGCGAATGCAATTTTGCATTCGGCCCCCTGGGGGCATTCGCCGCCGTCCCCCAGGGCGGCAAATGCACTGGACCGTCCGATCGCTGTGCGGACGGTCTGAATCCTCGGATTGGACCGTCCGCACAGCGATCGGACCGTCCAATTAGGTATCGGACCGTCCGAATCGTCCGATCGGACCATTCCCTCCCGATCAGACCATTGCCCAGTCCAGGCCTCGGCCCCCTGGAGCCATTTGCAAATTACCAAATTTGAAAATTTTGTTGCTAATTTTTAACCCCAAAATTTTTGAAAATTTATTTGTCAAAATTAAATTCTTAAATTCTATTTATTGTGCCATTGCATTTATTGAGTCGATGTTTAAAAAAAACCAGATATCATATATTGTTCACGTCGTGAAAAGAACTTGTCAAACTGAGGGTATTCCCGGATCGCCACTCGCATTCCACTCCTCGTATGTCTGGATTGGCACTCGCAATCCACTCCTCCCCGTCTTTCGCCTACACGCTTAACAAAATTTAGTTTTAATCGTGGTTTAGGGTATGTTTTTGAAAGTTTATTTTTATAATCCGATGATGGTGGGCGTTGGTTTGTAAAATCGTGCTGATCATTTTTTCAAGTTTATTTGTGGTAAAACTTCATTAATGACATGGTAATAGACCGGTCCGTTTTGATGACATGATATTAGGTAGATGCGAGCCATTCGCATTGCGGCATGATGAATGCGACACCCATAGTACGAAATACAACAAGCGAGACTACATTGTTAGCAGTACAATGTATCTGAAGGATGAGATCGAGTCTACAGGAGGTGAATATGGACATGACAAATTTAAACAAGTAATGCGAAACCTATAAATAAATAAATACAACAATAGCCCCTAGGTCATACGCCTCCTCGTCCTCCTAGGCTGCGCTCGCACGTGCTCGCGCGAGTACGTCAGGCGGTCCGCCGGTACCCCACGGGTGGCTCGGACCGCCTGAGCAGCAGGGGAAGCACCGGCGTCGTGCGGCTGTGTGTGCGGTGCACCTCCGAGCTGTGACGACCCGATCACGTCCTGCTCCGGAAGGAGGTCGTCCTCGGTAGAGATCCAAGCAGAGGTGCTCGGGGCAGATCCCCGCCCAGTGTCCCCCAGGTGGAGGTGAGATCCGCTGCGTGGGTCTGGTAAAGAAAATCTCGCGTTAGCCGCATAAAAAGTGCAGTTAGTTATGTACAATAGGTTCAATCCTGACGTACCTGACAATCCTCGCCCGATCGTGGAGGCTGCCGACCTCGATCCTCCGGCGGTACCAGAAGGACCTGCTCCCCACGACGTACTGGCCCCTGCAGAACCCGCCGCTCCTGCCGATGTCCCTTCACCATGGGGACCTCGCATATGTATCTGCATCGGTGGGACTGGTGGGACTGCATCGGAACGGCGACAAGTCAGAGCACGGACGACCGAGCGCATCGTGGTGCACATCCGGTCGAACGTGATCATCTGCTCCTGCTGCGTGAGAGGGATGCCAGCCTGTAGGCGCTGCCGCAGTAGGTCCAGCTCCGTGTGGACCTGCCTAGCATCGTCCGCCTGTTTAGCAGGACATGCGTGGTTAGTTGCGCGTGGTACGTACCGTTGAAAATAGTATGAAAACCATTGACTTACCGCGCGGAAGTAGTCCTGGTTGCGGTGTGTCGGGTATGCGTCTCGCACCCCCGCGACGTGCGCCTGTGGAGCCTCGGGAGTGTACGTCACCCGTAGTCTGGTACGGGCCTGGTACCAGGAAAGGTACTGCTCGTACCTGGCGGCTGTGTAGGGGTGCAGCTCCGTAATGACGTCCTCCGTGGCTATGAGCCAGTCGTTGATGTAGTCGACGACGGTGGGTCTCCACAGCCTACCGGCGGCCTGGCCACGCCGACTTAACCTGCAGAGCACAACCGGTGACACAATGCATAACAATACGGAATATTCATTTCCACATATACCTGTGAACGTGTTGCGGTACGCCCCTGCGTTGTTGATGGCCGAAGGTCTGTCGCATACCGAACTGCCGCATCACACTCTCCGGGCAGTGCGGCTCGACAGAAATGTCGAACAGCATCGGCGTCATCGTCAGCCAGTACGCCTGGTCCCTGGTGCAGAGGGACGACAGCCCGTGCGGCGCACGCGCGTGCCTCGCCTCGGCACTGTACGGCTCCCAGACAACGTCCTCATCCGTGATCCTGTCGAACTCCATGACGAAGTCGGGGTACGACTTCTGCACCTGCACATGAGCGTACCGACGCTACAAACAGGAAAAGAGTTCTCGTTAGTCCAAGTAACATAAAAAACCGAGACGGTTCTAACACCGAACATACCTCATGACGACACCACACCGTCCCCATCGTCGGATAGTCCTGCGGTGGGACACCCGCGTACAGGCTCGCCTCGTACGGACTGTGGTCCACAATGGGTCGGCCGATCGCGAACCGCTCTGCCGCCCAGAGCTGTAGGAGGAGTGGACAACCCGTGAAGACCGCTTCTGGCTCGGTCTTCCTGCAGCCGTCGCACAGACCCCTGTACGTCGCGGCAAGGACTGCCGATCCCCAACTGTATTGGGGAACAGCACCGTCCTCGGCGTCGGCTATCTCCCTCGCGTAAGGGATCAAGCCCTTGTCGACTGCGTGGCCGTGCGAGTTGGTGAACATCACCGACCCGAACACCCACAACAGGTACGCCTCCAGGCTCCTCTGCAGTGAGTACACGTCGGCCTCCGGGTCTAGCTGATCAGACTGCGGTAACATATAAGGAAGTTGACACTATAATTCTAGTATGAACTGAAGGACGAACATAAAACAACAATAAAACATTCTTACCGTGTAGCTCAATACCCAAGCCTGAGGGGGGCCCGCATGCGTGTACGGGGAGATGTCGCCGACTAGGGGAAGCCCCGGAGCATGGTGAACCGGGGCGAACCGCTGCAGGATCTCCTCTCGCCACGCCTGGAGCCCGTCAACTGGGCCCACCGCATCGCCGGCTAGAGGCAGCCCAAGGAGGAAGCTGACGTCCTGCAGCGTGGGGGCCATCTCACCGCATGGGAGGTGGAAGGTGTGCGTCTCCGGTCTCCACCGGTCCACAAGAGCTGTGATCAGCGACCGGTCGATACCCCACTTCTTCGTCGGGTCATTCGGCTCCACCGCGGCTGCTACCAGCCTACACAGCGGCAGAAGGCCTGCCTCCCGCAACCTGACAATCAAAACAAAGCAAGTTAGTAAGTTGACATATACAGATTCACAGTACAACGTTCGTACGTACCTAGTCGTGAACCTGTCGTCCACGGGAAGTAGTCGCCTGGAAGGTCGAGGACGTAAGGTACCGAGCTCGAGGTTCTGCACCGCCGAGAGAAACGACCGATGGGACTGATCGGTGGCGTGATCTAGCAGCTCAGGCGTCTGGTAGTCCATACCTGCAAGGAAAAAGAAGCGGAACGGATTAGCTCAATTAAACATAGTGCATTACAGTCAGAAAATTAACAGAAAATTAACACATTATAGGGAGATTACATCATCAACCAGTGGCTATACTAGACAACATAACCCGAAGGTGCACGAGGACGCCTGCGACGACGCTGCCTATCAGTGGTGCCTTCCCCAGTTGGCCGCCTTCCGTCGGCGCCTGATCCTTCCATAGGGACTTCCGCTGCACTTGGGGCCTCGGCGTCTTTCGTGCATTTCTTGTAGGTATGTCCCTCCTCTCCACACCTACTGCAACGTTGAGCGCTAACGCCGACCTCGGATTCGTCCATATCATTGCGTATCCTCCGTGTCCGACGTCGGCCTGCCTTGTTCCTTGCCTTCGTCGGGTCAGGGATGTAATAAACTGGACTTGTGTCTTCTGTGAAAGTGCCGACGATACCGAAACCAAAGATCTCGGTACTCCATGTATGCATGATTGCTTCCTTTTTGAAGTACGGAGACACATATTGGCGTTCATCAATGCCGCACTCCCCGCAAGCGGCAATGACATGAGAACAGGGCTTGTGGTACAAGCTTGGTTTCCGGCAGGAGCACGTGCATGTCCCATCTTCCTTTAGGATACACTCTTGTATAGGCTTCCTTGCGAATATGCCACGCCTGGACCTGTCGGCACACAATATCTCAAATCTACGCTCTCGTGTGCCCTGCACTCGGACTCGGTGCTCTCATGCCTTCTTGCATTTCTCCTCAAGGTACTCTGTCATTTTGGTGCCGAACCAAAGGTTTCCATCGGCCATAGATGGGCCATTCTGTCTGCACCTGTCGTGGAAGTACGTCTGTGTTCTATGTAGGATGAACTCCACGATGGCAACAAGGGGGAGTTGCCAAACACCACGCATGACCCAGTTGTACACCTCTGCAAGGTTCGTGGTCATTATGCCGTACCTTGCTCCACCTTCATCGTACAGCAATGCCCATTTCTCCTTCGGCTCGTGCTCGATCCACTACGAAAATCTGCTAACCGAGGAACCGGGCCTCCTTCTGAATGTACCGTCATCGGTGGGAAGTGCATCTAGAGCTTCAGGGCCGTCAACACCTCTAGCTGGGGGTCTTGCAGAACTCTCGCGTTTATATTTGGCTGTCAGCTCATCAAGTCTCCTCCACAGCTCATTGAACTTCTTCTGTTGATTCTGGGCGCACAAACGTTTGAACATGGCCATCAGCTCCTTGTTTCTGAACTGCTTGTAAAAGTTTGCGCCCATATGACGCATGCACCATCTGCTCTTTACATCTTCCCACACCGGAGGGTATCCCTTGTCTGCGCAGCCGTTTCGCAGCTCCTCAATTGCACGCAGCATCCCTGGATGACGGTCATGTATGAGACATACATCTGGCCTCATCCCCACCACCTTTTCCTTAACCAGCTTCAAAAACCAGTACCAACTCTCTGTGTTCTCGTTCTCGACGAAGGCAAAGGCCACGGGCAACACTTGGTTGTTCCCGTCTACTCCGATTGCCGTCAACATTTGCCCTCTGTATTTCCCAGTTAGGAACATGCCGTCGATGCAGAGAATGGGCCTGCAATGAAGAAATGCAAACATGCACGCCTGCAGAGAGAGGAAGGCCCGCTGAAGGACGCTCTGCCCAGGACTTGCTAACGATGGGAAGCTTTTGATTTCGGAGTAGCTGCCAGGATTCCTCGCACAGATGGTTTGCAGTAGACGAGGCAAATTATTGTACGAAGCTTCAAAACTACCGAATCTCATTTCAATTATCTTCTGTTTGGCCCTCCATGCCTTGGCATATGTAATGGTGTACTTGTACTTCTCCTCGATGCGTCTGATAATTGACTTGGGCTCGAACCGGAGGTTTTCCACAACAGCATAATACAGCTCTGAGGCGATGAATGCAGATGATATGTTCTTGTGGTACTTCTGAACACCCGGAAGATGGCAGTTGTGCGCCGTCACGATTGACACGGACCAACAGTCGTCATATTTCTTCCTGGATGCGTACATCCTCCATGGACATCCATCGCTTGAACTTGCACATTTCACTTCGTACACCGATCTTGTGGACTTTGATACCCAGAACTCCCTCCCAAGTGACACGGCCCACATCTTCACAGCCTCTGTCAACTGTGCTTTTTCGGCGTATCTAGCGCCTTGCACCACTTCATTCTGCCGATACTCCCATGCCACGGTGTGCCCCTCTGAGACAACGAGTCCGGAGAAGTCCTCGTTGTCCCATTCTGCCGGGTGTACATCGTCCTCCGAAGAATCATCATCCTCCATATGCTCAGGTTCTGAGTCTTCAATTTTCATCTCCTGTACTAGACCTGGGTGTCTCTCCCCTTCATCTGCAAACCCCCCCGGTCCCATGTCTTCTTGGCCTCCTTCCTCTCCGGCACCCTCGTCTTCTGCCTCATTTTGCTCCCCTGTTTCATTGGGCCCTTCCGCTGTACTCGGACCAGCCTGATCAATGCTGACCACATCATGCACTACCACTAGGATGCTCGGTGCCCATCCTCGCTGCAGTGCACTCTCCACAAAAAATACCCAGCTGGCCGTTGAATCTATTAGCATCAATTCCCACCAAAAACCTTCCACAGCCCAGCTAACCAGTGCGTACACCGTAATTACATTTACTTGAGGATCTACTCCGAATCCCCTCATTAACCAATTGTAAACTCCAGGAAAACTTCTCTCAGCTGGAGCTATAATTCCCTTTTGTGCTACGTTGAACTCCGATAAATCTACCCCATATTGTCCTTGTCTGACATTTCCTTCACCGTAATATATCGCGAATACAACTCTATTTGCCATTTCTGTTCACAAAAAAGATTTTATTAATCTGTACTAATCAATATTCGTTCCATAAAAAGGCTATACGTATGAGTCAAACCATTACCGTTTCTATATTTTACAAACTGACCCAGCGGCGCTAATAAAGTTATACGCTACGTTTATCTAACGTGTCAAAATGACGTATACCAACGATGGCCATGGCGGAGTATATTTATTTTTAAAATATCTACAATTTACTACCTCTCCGCTATGTTCCTCTAGTACGGCTAAATAAATTTAACACTAACGATGGTTATGCCAAACCGCTAATATTTTGATACTATATCGGATATTACACTACAAGTCTACTACTAATTAACATTTGTCTAAAAAATTGACTACATAACAGAGGGGGATCAAAAAAAAATACCTGGATTCGGCTAAAAAATCTGCGAGGGCTTCGCCGCTGTACTTCTCCTTCTTTCCCTCAGCTCTATTGGACGAACGCTAGAGGCGGAAGGGAGAAATAATGCGCGGCGACTGCACAAAAGGGTTTTTATAGGGGAGGGCAAAAAACCGCCCTCCCCCAGGGCGGCGAATGGCTATAACCCGCCCTGGGGGACGGCGGCAAATGGAATTTTGCATTCGGCCCCCTGGGGGCATTCGCCGCCGTCTCCCAGGGCGGCGAATCCACGTGGCCTCCCCGGGGCTAACGGCGGCCGGCGCCGTTAGCCCCAGGTGACGGGGATGCCATTCGCCGCCCTGGGCCACGGCGGTTTTTAAATACCGCCGTGGCCCAGGGCGGCAAGAGGCTAGTTTTGCAAATGATTCAAATCGAAAATTAGTTTTGTAAATTAAAAAAAAATTAAATTAGTAACAGTAAAAATTCAGGTAAAGAGAGGCAGGTGCCCCAAGGCATGCATGGAGCAGGTGGTGGTCAACGGATACCCCAATGGTAGCCCACTGTGGTTCAAGGCCGTAGCACTGTTCCATGATCCTTACTGGTGACAGTTCTACCTTGACAACTGCTTGACTGCACAGGAGTGTGTAACATTTATCGAGACCGCGTACAATCTGGTGATGTCCAGGTCCATGGGCCTTGGAGGAGCACCTCCACCTTCCAGTTCAGGAGGATCATTTGGTTTTGGTGGTGGCTATGGTGGTGGAGGTTATGGGCCTGGGGGGTTTGGTCCTGGTGGAGTAGATGGAGGAGCCATGTTTTGATTATGCATGTCGTACTTTGTTGCTATTGTCTTCTGAACTGCTAGGTTGTTTTCAATAATGGTAGATTACCATGCATTTTATTTTACTGCTCTATAGTACTGGTAGTGTGATATGAACTGCTACTATTATTTTTCGAGGATGTTCAATTGAGTGCTATGTATGTTCGGTAATTTTATATTCCTGTTATGTATTATTCTTTTCTTGTACTCATTATGACATGGACATTACGAATTTGATTTTTCTTAACTTTTTGCAATTAAAAATATGTACTGTTTATATTACAATTAACAAATTAATTGCATGATATAATTTTTTTGCTTGAACGATCAGGTGCTGGAGCAATGAGCAGTAGTACGAATAGTTTGGTTGACACTGACGGAAGCTATGAGACAGCGGAGGATGAGATCATTCAAAAACTGTTTGCGGTGAACATAAGAGCCTCTCGGCGAGTGCCAGTCCAAACTAGCATGGGGTGGATGATGAAAACAATGGGAAATCCTGTGCAGTGCCGTAACATGTTCCGTTTCATTGTTAATCAGATTAACGTGCTTCATGACCTCTTGACATATCGTTACAATCTCCAAGTTATATATGAGGTCTGCTCTTTAGAAACACTTGAATGTTCTTGTTTACAATGGCAGGAAACCAACCAAATAGGAGTACAAATAATCGATGGGTCCGGTTAAAACTCAATTGTATCGGACTACTTTCATATGGTTTTGAATGCCGTTGCTGCACTGGCTGTGAATATTATAAAGCCGGTTGATCCTAACTTTAGCACAGTGCATCCTAGACCGTTGGATGATGAAAGGTATTTGCCTTTCTAGAACATCGTTGGTGTCATTGACGGAACACATGTTTCTATTGTAGTTAGGAATGATCGGGCTATTGAATACAGGAACCGTCATAACAAGACCACAAAGACTGTATTGGTAATCGTAGGATGGGACGATCGAATAATATTCTGTAATTCTAGATGGCCTAGCTCAGTTCACAACCAGCGAGTGTTTGTGTAGACAATACATGGTTATCCATGTCATTTTTCAAGACCACCACTAGATGACAATTTATTTAAGAACCATTTTCGTCTTTGTTGAAATGATAGAAATGACAATTTTTAGGGCGCGTTTGGTAGGGGTTCTCGGGGGTGATTCTCCATCAGATCAATTGGAGCTGAGCCAAACGGGCAAAAGATCCCCCGATTCTTAGCCGAGTCGATCTGCCGTGATTCTCAATTTTACACATGAATGGAGAATCAGGCAAAAGGTGGCTTCTCGTAAGAATCCAACGAACGAAAATTGAAAATCCCAATAAGAATTCACAAAATCCTCATAAGAATCAGAATCGCAAGATCAGAATTATAGAATCTGGAGCTCTACCAAACAGGCCCTTAATATATTTTCTTTGCGTGTTGCAGAAAAGTGTTTTCTTGTAGACTCTGGATATCAAAATATTCCTAGCTCCTTACCCACAGGTACGCTATCACAAGGACCAATTTCAAGGTGAAGGTGCACCCACACCAGATGGCATGCATGAGGAATTTAACTTCTAGCACTCCTCACTGTGAAATTCAATTGAAAGAGCATTATGAAGGGTGAAAAATCAATGGAGAATTCTAAAGGAAGTCCCCTGTACGCGCCTAAAGTTCATGCCATCATAACACAAACAGCATTTGCGTTAGTATAATTTTAGAGTTGATAGTCAAGACAAGAATTTCATACAAGTAAATCCGTTGTACAATGGGCAGACCGATTCTCCCAAATTCGCCGTCCTTCCGTATCCGATATAAAGTACCAAATAAGGAGAGTGATGGACACAATTCATAACTGGATTAGAAATCACGTGTTCAGTAGGTAGATCAATGCCATTAAGTAGTAGTTTATATTTGATACACATTGAACTGTCGTCTATAATAATTATAATATTTTTCGTACATGTACTTTCCTACCGTATGTACATCCTAAAATAGCTGTGAAGTGCATGCACTGCACATTTTATATTCGGCCAAGTGACCAACCCGTCAATCTCATATGTCCTCACTGCATGCTTGTAACGACGTCAACTCCCATCCTTCCATCCATTAACTCAGTTCAGATTTCAGCTGCATCCGCCAGGCCTACAGGTTTCCGCACAAGCAGGAAGCCAGCAAAAATCCAGCAGCCACAAGCCGAAGCTCAGCTCAATGAGCAACGCCACCTTACTCTGTTCGGTAGTTTCTGACTAATCTCTCAATTTCCGTTAGTATATTTTTTAAAACATAAAACGATATTTTTTTTAAAAAATATATATATAAAAATATCTCTAAATAATCAAATAGATTTATTTTTAAGTTTTTAATAGTTAATACTTAATTAATTACATGCTAATGATGTTTCTTGTTTTATGAGGTATGAGATCTTTCTAATACCCTATGAATCTCTGTTTTCTTTTCAGGTTGTTGTGCCTTTAGGCCCCACCTGTTCTAGACAAACTGCAGCACAATACCATTTATTTATTTATTCCCCTACAATAATTATAGCTGATTTTCTACGCTATTTTGCACGGAGCTAGATTTTAATAGTAAAATTCAATTCGATAGACAACTATTGTTTCTATAAATATAATTGTATGTTAAATACTATTATTATTTTTTGCCATAAATATAATTGTATTTTGATATACAACTATTGCTTCTAGTTCTATGGATACAATTGTATTTCACGTATAACTATATCGATCCATCTTTATCGTTATAATCTAGACCCATTACGATCTAAGGTGTAAATATTTTTTTTCTATGATTAATGTGGGGCTCCTTTTCAAGCTGTGAGATCCATCTAAATGGACATCATGAATATTGAAGTATTCTAAGCTCCTTAAAATTCCAGAAAAGCAAGCATAGTTCATAGTAGCAACATTTCTCTTAAGGAAGTGGAGATAAACCAGGAGAGGTGACCAAGATTTATTAACAGTGATTAATGAAAAGAGACAACCAGAAAATTCCCAAAAATAGGAAAAGAAGGCATAACACTTAAAGTCCACAGCAGCATTTCTATGAATGAAGTGGAGACAACCAAGTGACCAGGATTATTAACAGTAATGAAGGAAAAGAGAAACATGAGCAATAGTAGCTTCCAAGGAAAACACTCAATCATCACAAATAGTCATTTAGTGCAAGCCCATAACCGCACCCAGAACCATGTCTCCACTCTCGTACCCCATACAAGCTCACCTCATATTCCTGCTGGAGAATAGGCAAAATAATGTAACCCTTGTGCCTAACTACTCCCTCCATTCTAAAATACAGTTACCTTTAGTTTTAAATTTTGTTTTAAATATAACTACCTAGAACATGTAGAAAATGATTTTTACCTTATTACTTTTTATGCTATCCCTAGTAGACCCATCATCTTATTAACCATCGAGACCCGCATACTGGCCCGCATCCTACGCATATTATTATTAATTTTCATCACCTCACCATCTATTAATGAGAGTATTTTAGACTTTTCATCCCAATCCTTAATTTCACCAATAAACTTTTAGGTAGTTATATTTTGGGATAGAGGGAATAGTGGCAAGACAAGATTTTCCACTGCATTAAAAGGGAAACGTCTTCACATAGAGCATAACATCACAGACAAAAGAGAAGTTCATCCAGACCAAAGAAAACCATCTACCGTGCACTACATAAGTACACACACAACCTTGTCAGTACCACAGCTCAACCTAAACAAGAACACATATGGCAACTGACAACTCATTCGACTAAATAAGAAGCTTGGAAGTTACTAGTAGTTTCTCATCCACTTTCTTGCAAAATCAGCGCTTGCAGGGATGGAAGGGTGTTGGCCGCACAAAATTTGGGAACTGTGGAGTAAAGAGTCATCATCAAGGGCGTAATTCGGTTTGGAACGATCTCTCCTTTAACTGGTGAGGACTGCTCTCCAAGCTGGAGTACAGTTCTTGTGGTGATGTCAACAAAGTATAGACTCTCATCGCAGTACATGCCCAGGAAGAAGAATGCGGCACTGTCGCCGACGCAATATATGAACTCGTTTTCCCATCCCGAATCATCCCACTCAACTTTGTTCCATCTTTCCTGGACAAGGGAGCTAAAGTCCTCTGGGAGGTAAATGCGGCTTACCTGGTACCAGTCGGGCTTCATGTATTTGCACACATTGAGGCGAAACCCATCAACATGGACATAGAGCAGTGACCCTTCTTCCCCCTTGGAGAGTTGGTGCCTTCCCCAATCATACTTGTTGAATCCCATCGGCAAACCGGCAACGAAAACCTGGCCATCAATCAGACAAGGCAGCACCAATCATGTGACCACTGATAGTCAGAATGTAAACATAGTCTCCCACCATAACTGCAGGATTGCAAAACTCGTGACGTGGACGCGTGCGTAATCCACTGTCCTACTTGAAAGATGGAGACCTGAACAACAATGGCATCTCTTCTCGGATCGGCAGTGACAAGCACGCATGACGGCCAGTTGCTACCATCGTCATCGTCTCTCAAGAGGGAGTAAACATGGCCTACGAATTTATGCAGCGGTGGTAGTGGCAGAAACACAGATGATTCTGGCCGGAATGGCACATAGATGGCCAGTGCCTCGCCCAGCCTCCTGAGGACACGGCCGTGATGGCAGTCGTCTGCGCCGTCGAGCCACTCCGGAATGGCCCGAGAGATTTGGCGGTAGACGCCGGCGAGCTCCGGGGGCTGCGCGGCCGGTACGAACCCTGGGCCAGCGTGTACTCGCAGAAGTACACGAGCAAGCGGCTGGGCTCTCGCTTCATGAATCCCCGGAGGAACCCACGATGGGAGGCGACGCGCGTACCACGCTCGGCACACCGCCGAAGCGGGGACCAGGTTCGCGGAGTCGCCGACGCGCAGGAGGATCTCGCCGATCAGGTCGGGGAGGCCGAGGACCGCGGAGGCCGCAGCCGATGGCGGCAGCGAGAGAGACATCGCCGCGGATCGCGGAGAGGATAGATGGGAATCGGAGAGGATGGGAGTTTGAATTTGGTATATTCTTCCAGAAAATATCGTTTCTTGATCTGGTGGTGGAATGGCTATGCCCATGGACCTTCTTGTTCAAGGTTGGGCCGGATCCCACCAAAAAGAAATCTTCCTCTGTCTGCGATAATGCGGCGGCGCGGCGGGGGGCTCAAGAGGCCTCGGCTCGTGTGGGCGCCGCAGCTGCACAGGCGGTTCGTGGACGCGGTGGCGCACCTCGGCATCAAGAGCGCCCATGATTCACCGTGAAGTCTTTCCAGAAGAGCATCTCTAGCAGTGACTTTACGAGATAAAAGTAGATTCAGCAGAAACTTAATAGGGCCTTAAAATAAGAATGCCCTCAAATCTTTCCCCCGAGCCCCTAATCCTAAGGGCTCTGTACCATAGCCCCTATCATTCTTATTTTTACCACGAACGACAATTCTTATGCGTGTCGTCCGGAGCAAGAGGGAGATTGAAAAACTTAGATAAAAACCCTACCGTACTCGACCGCCCTGCCGCGCCGCCGCCTGCGCCGGCCCGCCACCTGCCTCGCCGTGCCGGTCCCCTGCCTCGCCGCACCGGCCCATCCCCTGCCTTGTCGCGCCGCCCCCTGCCTCGCCGCCCCGCCGCCCTGCCGCTCGCGTTCTGTGTCTGCTAGCTGCTGCACTTATATTTTTACATATACATATAGTCTACGGTAAAATATAATAGAAAAAAATAGAGACTGTTGCTAGAGTTCGGACCATTTTTGGGATCTGAAGTAAATAGGGACAACCCCTATTTAACCTTTGAGGCCCTGAAATAGAGGTTATTGCTGGAGATACTCTAAGGCTACGTAGATTTAGAGTTTGACCTTTCCTTTCAAAACTTCGTGGAAGTTTAAAATTCTTCTAAAGATCAGGATTTTTATATGGTTGACTTTAAAGAATTGCATCTTGACTAAGAATAACTTGTAAAAAAAAGAGGAAAAAGGAAATAAACAATGCTAATTCTGTAACAAAGAGGAGACAATGAATCATATGTTCTTTCAATGTCATTTAGCAAAGTTCACCTGTAGTATTATAAATTGTGTTTTTACGGTGCAAGCAACAGATAATTTGGGTGGTGTGTTTAATATTTGGCTGAAAAAATTCAATAAAGAGATAAAGAAATTAGTGGCTATTGGAATAGCAGCAGTTCTTTGGTCAATCTGGAAGATTAGTAACAAAGCTTGTTTTCATGGGATTTTACCCAAAGATCCTGTGGAGGCCATAATGCAGGTAACTTACTTCATCGAATCATGGGCTGTTTTGCAGGCGAGGGAGAAAAGCTTCTGAAGGGAGCCAGGCTGCTAAAAGAGGTGGCTCGTGATGTCTATGGAGGCCAGCATGGATGGAGCTTCATAAGTGGGAGGTTGCAGTGAAATGGCTAGTTCTGTTACAGGAGTTTGTTGTTTCCTCAAATGTGGATGGAGTTGGGATATGTTGTGGACTTTCTGGTAGTTTTGATGTAGGGACTTTTGCTTGTTTCTGGGGGGTGGTAGGACCATCTTGTTGAGATCCTGGAACAAAAAAGTGTCACCCAGGCAGATGCAATGTTCCTTTGTTTTATTTTGTTGAACCTGGTACTATGTAGCTTTGTTTCCAATATATGGAAATTGGGGAGGCTTACCTCTCTTGGTAAAAAAAAAAAAAGAAGGCCCATGGTGTTGTCGCCGTATGGCTTCCCTCCTGCGCCTGCAATTCACCGGCGCTTAGCAGCTCGTTTTCATCTCCAACGCCGGCGCCGCTGCTTTGCAGTTCGCCAGCAAACCGATTAACAGCGGTGAGCGCAATGAAGAATTCTTCGTGGTTATGCCGAATTCGCTTCCATAAGATAATAGTACATGGCTTCAGCAGAGACTATGTTGTGCCACTACCATCAGAGCTGTCAGCTGGGAACTCCAGATTTGGTTTACTTGTTAATTAGTACGTATCTGACTAACTGCCAGAACAAATGACCAAAGTGTTTTTACTGAAACTCTGCAATTAGTCTGCATTCATCACCGCAACCATCGGCATCAAAAACGAGACGAGACGACCGCCGTGTTTCCACCGGCGCCGGCACGCTTGCCGCGGACCTAGGCATAGTCGCCGCAGCTGTCACCCAGCCCTGCGCCGGCGCTGAACATTGCGACGGTCTACTGGGCTATGGTGGCGCCCGGCGGCCATGACATGACCTTGGCGGCGGCAGGGAGGAGGAGGAGGAAGAAGATGGATACCCACCTCACGGCCATGCTGCGGTGGCGCTCCGGCGTGATTGAAGCGGAGTTTTCGCTAGTCGCTACGGGCTTAATACTCACCCCTCTTTGGGATTACTGGGCCTCATATAGGCTCACGTAAATGGATGGTTACCAATAGTGGCGATCCTATTAAAGGCACGGATGAGCCGTCCGATCTACGATGTGCACTTGATTTTTTTACTAGCAGTAGTAAGTTGTCCATGTGTTGTAATGGGGTATTTAAATTATGGAAGTGCTAATTGGCACACACGTCCTCAGCACGCGCCGTCGCGTTCAAATCGAAGACGTGGGCCCCACGCATGTGCGCGGCGAGATAGGCCGAACGCGACGCCGTTTTTGATTAGACTGGGGAGGAGGCGGTTAGCTTCGTTTATTTTCTCATGTGCATACTTATATCTTTGAACTTAAAATTCAAAAAAAAACAAATCAAAATTTAAAACTTTTCATTCAACTTTAAATTTTAAAACATTCAACTTAAATTTTGAAACTTCCAATACAAATTTTGAAAAATCCGAGTAAACTTTCTACTAATAATTTAAAACTTTCAACTCTAATTTTGAAACTTTCGATCCAACTTTCAAATCTAAACTTTTAACTCAAATTTAAACTTTCAATTGAAAATTTTAAAAACTCTACTCAAAATTTGAAACTTTCAACCTAAAATTTAAAAATTTCAACTCAAATTTTGAAACATTCAACTGGATTTTTGAAACTTTCAACTGATATTTAAAACTTTTAACTCAACTTTTTTATTTATTATTATATAATTTTAAAATTATTAAGCGCTAATGATGGTTAGTGTTAATTGTGCTGCTTGCCTCGTGTGTGACTTAAGAAGCCGGCGTGCGCGTGTGCCGTAGCTAATTCGTTTCAATTATATAGAATTATTATTATATATAGTCTGAGGACTATATTGTAATTGACAAAAGATCTGTCATCTCTTTAGCTATTTTGGAATTGTAAAAATTCAGGGGCTAAAACTATAATAATATACTATTTACAAGGACTATTTCATAATTATCTAGAAATCTAGGGACTTTTTTGCATAATAATCCAAACCTGGGCTGAACCCCACGCCGCCTTTCGGCCTGCTTCGGGCGCATGTGGCGAGCGCTGGAGATTGCGCCAGCAGCCAGCCCATTTGGCCTGGGAACAAAAGGGGAGAGGGGAGGGACGGTTAGGGTTGCCACCTTCCCCTCTTGTTCACAGCTCGGCTACGGAGAAATCGAACACCACGCAGCAGACATTCAACTTTCGGAGGAACACGTCCTCCCTAGTCTCCGCCCCCTCCACCGTCGCCACGTGTGGCGGCGGAGGCGACGACATGCTCAGCCGCTCCACCTCCCTCCCATTCCCAGCGCCCCTTAACAGCGGCGATTTGGTCGTCAGCGAGCCGTTGCCGCTTGATTTCGGCGCCTTCCATGAGATCTTGCCAAGAAACTGCTTCCGGAAAGAAGGCTCGCCGGGCTGGAGAAGAAGGCGGAGGAGCTCGCCGTGCTTTGCGACGCCCACGTCGGCTTCGTTGTCCTCTCCTGCTCCGACGGCGGCCTCCACCACTTCACCGCGCCTTCCACGTACGCCTCCCTTAGCTGCCCACTATCTCCTCCTCCTTTCTCCATTCCTCCCCAAATCTGCTCAACTCATGACAGTGATTTTTGTGTTTCTTTTCGGATGCGGCCTGAACTGGGGTGAGGGGGGTGCTGACGTCAGCGACGGACGAACGGAAACACTATGAATTTTATAATAGTAGAGAAACATACTGAGGCAAACAGTCTCATGAGGGATTTATTATAGTTGTTGGAGAATACAACAAGATATGCAAATAGACCCCTTACAGATTAATAAATTATAGCTAGGTCCTAAAAATATGCAAAGAAGGACCTGAAAAGAAATGAGAAAAGCAATCTAATCCCTAACTTTGCTTGACCCACTGCTTCGGCGACTGGATCCACGCGGCCGGCAATGAAGACGAAGATAACGAGGTCGACTAAGGAGATAAAGCTAGGACGCAAACCCATATGAGGCCTCACTTGAACAGAGGTTGAGGCAACTCTAGCATATTGATGAAAACTTAGCCTGGCCTTGAGATGTCAACACCAAAAACGATGAAGGTCGCCTTTGCTTCTGTGGAGAAGACGCTAATGATGGTCAGAGCGACCAGCACAACCTTCTTGATGTTGGGGCCATGGAAGCACCTTGCCTCCTTTGAAGATCTGCTACTTCCTCCACAGCAGGCGTCGATGATAAACCCAGCCTAGGCTAGGCAAATAGAGGAAGCCAACAGAGCTAGCAGCCCCATCCATGGCCAGCCTCCACTAGGATGAATAAACCGGACGCCGAAAGCTTCTTCGCGCTGTACAAGAAAGAGAGGGAAAGGAGAAGGAAGAACCTACCACGGGATAAACCCAAGTTTGGGAGAAGCCCAGATGCTTATTGGACCCCCCTTCCCATCCTCTCTAGGGCGGCCGGTGGCCACCGAAGGATGAGGAGAGAGGGGATCCGGCGAGGGAAAACGAGAATTGCCTTTTCTGTCTCCCACTAAGAGAGAGAGAGACGTGGATGAGTTTGCCCAAGGGGGCTCCAGGAGTACTCCAGTCACTACTACAAAATTAATTTTCGTGGCGTTAGTAGTTTCAAAATGCAGGCGGGCCAAAAGAGCGGCCGCCTGCGGTAAGTAGGCCGCGGGGAGGGGGGGGACGGAGGGGGTGGGCTGCGACCACCAGTGAAAAAGTATTATCGCTGGCGGTCGCTACTGTGGACCGCCTATGAAGAGTGCATCATTTTCACAGGCGATCCACGTTACACGCCGCCTGGCTTTTAACGCTGGCGGTGTGTAACGTGGACCGCCAGCCATAACTGCCATGCCAGGAGGCAACTTAAGTGGACCGCCAGCAAAAACCCCCCCTTTATATGGCATCTTCTTTCTCTGCCCTGTTCACTGGAGCCCGAGATTTCTCTCTCCTACAAAAGCAAAAATATAGGGAGAAGGTTTTCAACTCGAAATCTTTGGTGGATTTTGGTTTCTAATGTTAGATCCTTGTTCTCCTACTTTCTTTATGTAGTTTACTTTTAAATTTATGTTTTTAATTTAGTGAATTTTGTAATCATGCATAGCGTTCTTATGTGACCTAGATCTATAATTTTTAATTGGCACCTTGGAGCTCAATTTGGCCCAAATGTTTTATGCAATCTTAGAGCAATGGTGTTTACTCATCCATCGATGATGATTGTTTAGCTAGATATGGTAGTTTTTGTGTATATTAAGTTAGTTAGATTTGGATCTAGTTTGAAAGAGATAGAAATACTAGTATGTGTCTTAATATTTTTTTGTAAATCTAGATTTGATTACTTGGATCTGGATATGTTTTATCCTACTTTGTATGGAATTCTCGATGAATCTGGTTATTTTTTATTTGTGATTAATTAATTAAACTCGATTACTTTGTATGGAATTTATGGATAATTGTATGCAATATAGTTAATGTTTGGATATTTATTTATTTGGATGTATTTCAATGCAAATACAATAATTTGTACCGTATTCGAACTGAATTTTACGGAGGCATATAAAAGTTCGACTGAATTTGCAGATAGCAAGGTCATGGAGTACGATACACCAAGATTTCATACGTCATATATTATGGGAGTTTCTAAATTCATTGATGCTACAAAGGCGTTTGTTGTGGGTAAGAAGATCAAGGAAATCCATTGTTAAGAACTTGGTGACGCGTGGATTTGTTAAGAACTACACAACTTGATCTTATCATGGCAAAGAAAATGTATCTGAGAGAACCGGCATCGAAGGCGCCGAACACCAAGAGGATCGCCATGAAGGTTTCATAGATGGTAGTCGTTGTGTTATAGTAGATAAATCCGATCGTCGTGATTTCGATTTAGAGGATGATCATGTTGCGATGGATGGTATTGATGGCTTTGGTGACAGTGATTTCGATTTAGAGTAGATCCTGCGACACATGAAACCAGAAGTGCTATCAAGGTCTACGAGACGTTTAGATAATTTCAAGAAGTTACAGAAGGCAGCTAAATAAATTTTGTATGATGAGTCAAAGGGTTGTGACAAAGAGTTCACAATATTGCCTTCAGTGCTTGAACTTTTGAGATGGAAAGCCCAGAATGATTGGTTCGACAATAGTTTCAACGATCTATTGGGTGCCGGCAAATGTTTTCATGAGCGGGCTGTGCAAATTTACGTGAATTTCAGGGATATGCATGCCCGCCGGGATAAGCTCGACGCAAATTTGATCGCCGTGTGATTCCTGTAAGTATACAACCATTGCATTCTAGTTGTCTAGACTACCTATATGTTACCCACAACCTAATCTGATCATCCTTTTTTTAAGATGAATTACAACATAGCGAAAAAGATGCATATTCCTTGTAGGCTTCCTAAACCCATGTTGAATAAGCGAGCCAAACCACTCCTTCAAACTAGACAAGAAATACATGTTTTGGGAGCTACAGGCCGTGACTCCCCTAGAAAGGGGTGCCTACGTAGCGGAAAGACATAATATTAAAAATTTGGAGGTGGTCGCTTACATAGGTCGGGCAATGTACTCAATGTAGGATAAAAGATGCATATACTCTCCATACAACTTTGGGTAAGTTTAATATCCTATCCATACTTCCCCTCTACTTAATCATGACTCGACTAACAAAACATTTCACGGTATTTTGTGTAGCGACCATTGAATTTTCTTTCTTCTATATCCAAAGTATGGCGAAGCTATGGTACAGAACCCTCTCGACAAGAAGCAAAGTACCTACATCGAATTTCTCAGAATTTTAAATTAGTAAGTAAGATATACAAATTTTAACTATGGACTTCTTGTTCACGAGCCGTTGTTATATGTATGACTAACTTCCTCTATTTGTTCGGACAACGTCTACAAGCTTTACTACCAAGAGGGCGGAGAGCTGTTGGAGAAAAGAGACGATTTGCTCGTCTGCAATAAGTGGCCGGTAAGTCACAGTTAATGATGGATAGACCTCTTATAAGTTTGCGTACTTAACCATGTAACTAATTAACATTGTTTTTTTATGTCTTACAAAGTGCCACAAGCAACCTAAGGGAAGCGTCCTATGTGGATATTAGTTCTGCGAGTACCTTAAGGTGAATGGGAGGTACTCCACGAACCCTGCAGCTGTAAGTAGTAAATCATCAAACTATATATACGTTTAGTATAGTTGCTAGTTTTCAACGCGTAACAATTTCTTTTCTCTGAATGTACTCGATGCAGCTTCTTAGACATTAGAAGTTCGAAAGGACGCTTGATGACCGATCCATTGAGAATATACAACGAGACATGTGCTACTTCATCCACCACGAGTGCTGCCGCAAGTTAGGACAGTTTTTCTATAAAGAAGGGCATCTGAACTTGGACAAGAAATTCGAGTGTCTTGTTGACTGGGTCAAAAAAATCATATAAATTGTACATGTAGATCGAGTTATAAGATATTTCACAAATATTATCTAGTACAACGTGCGTTTATATAAGTACTCTGTAAATATATTAATTAATTAATAGTCTGTGTGAATTAATTGATATTGTATATATATTATCAAATATAGCTTCAATCGATAAAGATAATCTTTTCTATTGATTGTCCAAACAAATCATCATTGATTCTATATATATACACATAATACGCGAACCCAAAAATAAATTCAAAATTAACGGGAAATACAATTCAAAATTTGGCGAAAAATCTTCACAGGCGGGCCATGTTGCAAAACACCTACTATAAAACTGTCTTCACTGGTGGGCTAGATTAACAGCCTTGTCCTATGACCCTGTTATCGCTGGCGGCCGGTGTTACTTGACCGCCAACGAAAAATAGTTTTCTCTGGCGTGCATTCTATATGGCCCGCCAAATAAAATTATACCTTGCTAGCGAAAGATTACCACTAGTTCTATTTTCTCTGACCTATGGTGGATAACGGTTAGCCAGACCATCATAAAAAATATGTTTTAATCACCGTAAATATGTCTTTTCGTAGGAGTGAGTTGTTTGTAGGAGTGAGTTGTACTAGAAGAGCTTAATGACCGGCTGCAAGCTAAGCTTGATGTGCGCTTGATTCAGGTGTGTTCGTCGGTAGAGATAAACACGGCTCGGCCTATATGTAGTTCGTGGCCGACTCTAATAATTAAACATACAACTATATCAATCACTCTTAAAAAATCAATCAATCATAGGGGCAAGCTGGCCGCCATGCACCATTGCTACCCCTATCTTCCGAGGGATGAAAGCGACGCGCCAATAATATAGGTGACGTGTCAATTGTCAATCGATCAGACGCCGTTATCAGTGACGACGATACCATGGATGATGCATTCATCCTCGAACGATCCCTAAACGTACTTTATAAACAAAGGAACTCGATATTTCGCAAAAGCCGGCGAGAAAAAGAAAGACCTTTCGCCCACTAAGATACACTCTCTCTCTAATTCTTTATTTAAAATATAGTAATCCAATATTTAAATTAAATATTACTTAGTACTATAAATCTGAATAAATTCTCTGTCCATATTTATTGTCTTCATAGTACTAGGTGACATCTAATCTAATTATATTTTAAGATAGAAAAAATACGAACTAAGTTATTATATTTTAGAATAGAAAAAATACCAACGAGTAATATGCACCAGAGCTTTTACAATCAGCAAAGAGAAAAACCAAATGGTTGCGACCGTACGTACATACGGAACATACGTCGCTCGATCGACTCGATACACCTGATGCTGTAGTTACCAGCTGTATAGCTCAACGGCCGTCAGTTGCATGCAGATGCAGTGTCGTGAAAGCAACGTAACGGCTCTGCCTGAATCCTCCTGACCTGTGTCCAGAACTGCAAAGGAGCCCGTACACCGGTGGTTCATATACAGGCAGGCGCCGGTGGCAGCAGCAAGCATGATGCTTGATATATACATGCACTGCCACTCGGAAGGGACTCGGTGCCATCAACTGAGCACAGGAAGGACGACAGCGAACAGCACGAGCAGCATCCGCTAAGAAACAATCTCGAATGGCACTATTTGTGAAGGCTATGTATCCTGGATATCTTAAGAAAGATAATTACGATCACTTAGATATAGGATGTGTCGGTTCCTATAATTAAAGATAGAATAGGAGTCGTCTCAAAGGCAATACACCATAAATAGACGTAGAGTATTATCTCATTTCAAGGGTCTAAACCAGTATAAATTATTCTGTGTTTCTTTGCAATCCATTAAATTTAGGTTTTACGAGTAGCCCCATATTCTTATTGCCGATACAAAACATCAACAGCTAACGCGTCAGATAGAAGCATCAGCGAAATCATCTTTAACAAGCCTGATGGATCCAATCAACGAAGTCGATGACATCAACTTCTTCCCTGAACAAACAATCACTTTTGGGAGCCTCGACTTCGTCGCCGACAAACTCGGCAACCTCATCCTGTCCGACTCAGATCCAATCCGATCGGCCAGGGACTAAGTCGACTCCGCGCCGGTCGGCCTACGTAACGCTACAACGATCCTCGTCGACATGCTGCGGCGATCTCTAACATGCCTGAGTCTAGGGATAACTCTTTCTTTCAGTGTTCGACTCGAACTCGGTCTTGAGCCGATCAAGATTGGGCTAAGAGAGAAGGAGATCGTTAATCTCCCATTCGGACTCGGCAATGCCGTGGATAACTTCAATCGGCATCTGACGCAGTAAACCCGATCCTTTGGAGTTAAACTCGGATACGGCTCAGAGCCGCTCGAGATTAGATCTAGGGAGGTCAGGGTCGTCATTACTCCCATCAACTATTCCGACTCCGACTCTCAGTCGAACAGCACTTCGGCGAGCTCTTCTCCACCACGTGAAGTCTTCATGGCGTCCAAGGGCTTAACTCCCACTCAGGAGGCACGCCGACTATGCGATTTGCAAGAAGAGGAAGCTTGCCGACTACGTGAACAATAGGAGGAAGACGCAAGACGCTTGCAGGCCGAGCGCGATGTTCACAACGACAATCTACGCAAAGCCGGGTGCACTGCTCAATGGGAGATCTTCCAAACCCGAGTCGACGACCATGACGTCTTTGTGACCCCTCAATAGAACGTTGTGGCCGCTGTAACCTTACTAGATACACTGTAATTTGGGTCTGATCACCATGTCAGATGATAGCAAGGATTAAAGCCATAATCACCGCTACTGTATGCCAGCAGCGTTAATAGTCGGATGACACTCTTATACCAACCAATAGGTCGGCTTCTCCAACAGTGGTCTCATCTGCCTCAACACGACACCGAGCGGCCAACTCCAATCAGCCGTACACAGACTTACGCCACACGTCACTCAGCAACCATAATAACGACCGGCAGCGCCGACATCAAGACGACCGTCGGGATAACCAGGATGTTCAAGGCCGACTACAACGTGATTTTCGGCAAGACATCAATGCACGACGCCGCAAACACGAGGGAGATGAGCATCACCGACTAGAAGACGAGAATGAGCTCTTCGGCCTTCTACCATGAGCGGTTTCACCGCCGTAGTCGGAGTCGGAACCCTCACCCGGATAAATGAGTACCAGCGTTCACCTATGAACTACAACAAGTCGATTGGTCATCTGGCTTCAAGCCGACTGGAATAGAGAAGTACGATGGGAAGACCAACCCGGAGTCCTGACTCATAGTTTACATCTTGGCAACCCGTGCGACCGGAGGCAACCACAAGACTATGGCTAATTACCTCCTAGTCGCTTCAGCTAACTCAGCAAGGACATAACTGCTAGGGCTTCCCAGGCGGTTAATCGGTTCCTCGAGAAAACTCCGTAAGCGTTTCGTCGTAAACTTCCAGGAAATGTACGAGAGGCCATCTTTCGAGTACAGTCTATATTAGTGCCACTAGAGGAAGAACGAGTCCCTCCGTAATTTCATCAATCATTTTTCTGAGAAAAGAAACTCAATACCTAAAATCAAGGACGATGTCATCATCGCCGCCTTCCGCAAGGGAGTCAAGGACACCCCGTTCATCACTAAGTTCACTCAGAAGCCTCCAAGTTCTGTCAAAACTTTATTCGACATGGCGAACAAATACGCTGACTCGGTCGACGCTGTTGCTGAGGCCCTCGATGACAAAAAGGCACCCGATAAAAGGAGCGGAAGTACACCGATGATGCGGCCCCAACTAAGGCTAGGAACTACAAACGCAAGTCGGACAACTTTATTGTGGCAATCGGTCGCAACCGTCTTCGACCTCCTACAACTGAAGATTATCAGAACGATAAGTGACATTCTCAGGGCCTCAAAAGCTCAAATGCAAGGATGTCATCCCCATTCCCAACTCGTGCAATACCGAACAGCTAAGTTGCTTTCTGATAAATATTTTTTCCTTTATATGATATTCTCATCTAAATGGGTCAGGAGGCAACCCACTTCCCTATGGTTTGACTCGGATACGGCTTAGTGCCAGTCGGGATCAGATCTAGGAGGATGAGATCGTCAATTCCTCACTCGGCCTCGCCAATGCGCAGCCGCTTACACCTAATAGATGTACATTCTGTGCATTTTCTGTTTTTGCTCTTAATGATTATAAAAGTACCTGAGTAGCATAAATTCCGATCCGTAAAGTTTTGCTCTATGAAAGATGAACTCAAGTCACCCAAAACGCGTGTTTGGGAAAGAGCCATGAGCCGACTCCCGACGCTTGGGTCTATGACTAGTCGGGCAGAGTGTTTAAACGTAAGGGGTCAACTACTCGGAAAAATTAATATCAATAAGAAGAGTAACATATTTACATCCATCGTAAAATGTTTAGATTTTCTTCAGGTGATTGTTTTCTTCATCAGATGCTACTCATCCGATATGTTTATAATGCAGGACCCAGTTCCAGATACGTGTAATAGGAACTCGTGGCTACGAGCCTATCTCCTACCCACGGGGGCTGGACCAGTCTACCATGATATACTTGGAGTGCAACACTTCAAGAATCACTTAGAATGCTCCATAAGGGCTACTGACTGAGTACTTACGCTAGTCAGGACATGGATGTCACCTTTACCTTGGTACTTCCCATGGAGGCTAATAATCGACCTTCGGCACTAGTTGGGGCTCGAGTACCATACTACTGGGTAGGGTACGCCCCATAAGGGTCGCTAGCCGAATCCTATGTTAATGCGAGTTTTAGGTACCTTATTTGGTCATGACTCTGTTGGATAAAGTACGTCCTATGAGGGTCGTCAGTCGAATCCTATGCTAATGCGAGGTTCGGGTACCTTATTTGACTATAATTTTATCAAGTTGGGTATGCTCCAAGAGGGTCGCCAGCTGAATCCTATGCTACCGTAGCGTTCGACTACCTATTTGGTCAAAACAAGGATAGAAGCCACTACTGGAGCTTTTAGTCGGAGGTAGCACCAAACCCGGAACCTACAGATGTGCTCATTATTTTTCAAGACTGGAGACCCCAATCATTTTATTTCTACCGGAAGATGAATTTCCTAAACATTGCAACAAGGCTGAGTAAGTCAAGCGACAGAGCAAAAGCTTTATCATAGTCGGAGAAAACCAATATTGTCAACGCGCATCTAGAGTTCTCATTCACTGCGTCACACCTGAGGAGAGCAAGCAGATCCTGCAATCTATCCACTCGAGCATTTGTGGCAACCATGCTGCATCCAGAATATAAGTCATAAAGACTTGCAGACAAGGGTTCCTCTGACCGATTACGGTTACCGACGCTAAGGACATTGTTTAGATATGCGAGGGATGCCAATTTTGTGGGCTGCGCTGAGTATGTTAGTTTGGGCCGACTTATTCGGTAGTAGGCCAAAGATATAAGTTCTTAAATAGTATGCCCTATTGGGTCACCCGCTGGTCACGTTAAAATCAGATACGCTTCATGCTAAGCATACAGCCGGGTGTATACATTTGGGTATCTTGATTATTTTAAGGTATTGAGGATATATACTTATAAGAATCAATAGCTGGTCTACATTAAAATTGGAGATGCAGATATCTCTCAAGTACACCTCATCACACATTGGATTTACTCCATAGTGATACTCGGCTTACATGCTTAGCCAAAATTGCCTTGAGCAAAAATACTTCCAGCTGACATGATGCTGAAGAGTCTAATCACCGGATAGTATACTACTCGGAAAAGGCTAAAAAGTTAAAGATCTTTAACTTTATGTTTAATTGTTTCATAATTAAGCACAAAGTCAGGGCTATACGTAATAGGTGCGTCTATTCTATGTATACTATTTATATTCTTCCATGAAGACCTTCATAGTCTCATTAACAGCTGACATGAAGCAGAACTTGGAAGAAAAGGCACTCGGACAATAAGTACTCGGGAGCAAAGCACTTGGAAATCTCTTCACCATGGAGGATGAGCACTCGGTATCATCTGTGATTCAACTATGAAGGTCTCAGGGGCTACTGTGGAGGCATGGAGGATGAGCACTCGGTATTAGCTGTGATTCAACTATGAAGGTATTAGAGGGTATTGTGGAGGCCATGGGCCCCGGGTACCTCAAAGAAGACAATTACGGCCACTCGGACAGAGGGTGGACCAGTCCCTATAATTGGAGATAGAGTAGGACTCGGCTTCATATTATCTTGCATGACAAGGAAAGGGATATAATCCTAACCGGACTCTATAGGTACTAATAAGGAAAGCTCTTGGTCGTATCGACTGGGATTCCTACTCTGTTACTCTATCCTGCGGTATATAAGGGCAAGCATGGTGTCCTCTAAGGGCATATTACAATCTCACCAGAGAAAACCTCAAAGGCAATACACCACAACTAGATGTAGGGTGTTATCTCATCTCGAGGGCCTGAACCAGTATAAATTGTTCCGTATTCCTTTGCAATCCATCAAATTTAGGTCTCATGAGTAGCCCCATATTCTTATTACCGATACAAAATATTGATACTATTTATAATGGGAAATAGAATGGGGACACGAAGAGAAAAACTCATCCGTTCCGAAATATAAACGTTTTTAGGATTTAACTCTTGTTCCATGATATAAATATTTCTAGTACTATTTACAGTATTATTTATTCCATCAATTATTTTCTATTTAAATTTTTTCCCATCTTACCTCTAACTACCCTTTCACCTCTATTCATTTCATATTTATTGAGGAACACAAAAGTTTTTTCTTTTTAATCTTAATCTCGGATAAACAACCTAAAAATGCTTATATTTTAAAACGGATGTGGTAAAACGAGAAATTGGAGGAGCCTATGTGCTCCAATATTTGTGTTACTACCTTCGTTTTAAAATATAAGGATTTTTGGTTAGAAATCTGAACACATATGCGTTTAGATTTATAGCTAGAAATCCTTATATTTTATAACAAACCAGAAACCTAAATGTTTTAAAAGGTAGTAGACAGTGTCACGTAGGGAGACGAAGTCCTTCAGGAAAAAAAAAAGGCTGAAGTCCTATGTAATTTCCTTCCCCGCATGTCTGCAAGGTGCATGCAGTTGGGACCAGCTGGGAACATGTCCGATATCGAGTCCAACGCACAGGATAGGTCACAGTCGCCATGCCATGCACGCCGATACCAGTAATAGTTCCGGTGGATGTGAGACGCAACGCAATCACGCATGGGACGTTGGCCCGCCTGAACGAACCATGCGCTTTTGGAAGGGAAGGACGGAGTCGGACGCGTCGCCCGCCTTCGCCATCGTCGTCTGGGATGGGATTTCCGTTCCCCAGTGGTAAGTATGGTATCACGTGGTAACTATGATAAATCATATAAAATTTATTAAAAATTTAAATTATTTTTTAAATTTATTTAAATTTAGTAAAGATATATAGTACTATCGTTACTGTACCTTGATATACCCTGATGGTAAATACGGTTATCTTAGTAAACTAAGATATAGTTTTTGATATACCTTGATGGTAAATACGGTTACCTAACATATAATTTGAAGATGAGGAAAAAGAAAAAAGATCACGTAAAACAAGATAAACCATTAGTGTATAATTAATTAAATATTAATTATTTTAAACTTAAAAAATATATTAATATAATTTTTAAAGTAACTTTTACATAAAAAATTTTTATAAAAAATACAACGTTTAGTAGAAAAAACTGCTTATACAAAACGAGCAGTTTTTTTTCTCTTTATTCGAACTTAGGGTGAACTCTGGCAAGAGGTCGGGCGTACGACGCGAGATCCCATGTGCGCGTGGGCCCAGGACGCGGCGAGACGGGAAGGGGACGTGTGACCCCCGCGCTGGCCGGGCGCTGAAACGTAGGTGTGGTGGAGTCCTTTCGTCGTTTGGTGCTTCGTGCATCGATCACGCGTTCAATTCATCTCGGAAGATACTAGCTAGCACCACCTGGCCGGTGTGGTGAGCTTCAGTTCACTCCGTACCTTTCAAATCGCTATTACTCCATCGGTCCAGTCCAAGAATACAAGGATATTTGGAGTTTTTTTAATTATGGATAGTTGTGTGATTGATTAAGAGGTGAAAGGCTTGTATGCTTATATTTTCATATTATGTAGATTATTTGATTTTGTCGTAGCTATTTAAGGGTATAAAAGATTGAATTAACTACTATAAAGTTAAAAATATATTTTAAAAAGATAAGATGTGAAACTTTTATATAGAAGATTTTTGCAAACCACCATTTAGGAGCTCGTGAAACGTGCAAATGAAAATCTAAAATCTAGAGGAAAAAAGAACGGAACCTATTGGGAGGAAATTAAATAAAAGATGATCATGATTGATTAAGATGAGTAAATAGATGGAATGTCCTTATATTTTTTTAGCAAATTTTAAAATCTATATGTACTTATATTTTTAGAAAGCGGGAGTACTAATTTTCCTTATTTCAGTCAGAATCGGCACCCCTTTATCTTTTTTCGTAGGTGACATTACTGAATCTATCTATTATATAATAAATATTCATTAAATATTCTATAGAGCGTTTCTAGGCCATCACAAGTCTCTCTAATAAATTAGAAAAAATTATAGAAATTATATAATAAAGGTTTATTAAACCTTCTATAGAACACTCCTAGACCACTACATGTCTCTCTAATAAATTAAAAAAAATCCTAAAAATTCTGAGAAAAAAAGTAAAACATCTAATAGTTAATTGTCACTTAAATTGATAGGCCATTATTTCTAACCATTAGATTTTATCTATAAGAGTATCTCTAACAGTAGCTCAAAAAACAGAGTCCCTACTTTCTGAGTAGGGACTTATTCTATTTTCTAGGACTCTGTTTTTGACACCCAACTCCAATAAGGGCCCCTAAATCTGAGTCCCTATTTCTTTTTCTCTCATATTTCAATATAATCTATATGTATATTCTTCATATTACATCACTAAAATTCAAACTCAAATATTTGTAAACCATAATAATAAACCATATTCAAATTCATGGTTTCAAATAAGATAATTTAAATTCAAATTCAATTTTTTTTCCAAACATAAAAATCATATAGGCATATAGAAATCGTCTATCACACCACATAGTAATAAATTACGATCAAACTACAACGAATCATACTAGCTAACGCCATGAAGTGACCACAAATGCTCCACAAGATCATCTCGAAGTCTCTCATGCACTTGCTTATCCTCAATCTCCTGATGAATCTTGAGGAACTCGTCGAGTACGAGTGGATTACGCCGTTGGTACTCCTCCTCCCTTAACACCTTGCCTCCATCTTGATCATAGTCATAGTCCCCATCGTCATCTGCATCTCGCTCATTTTCAATGATCATATTGTGCATAATAATAGCAGCTGTCAATATGTATCATAGGGTGTTCTTGTCCCAAAATCTAGCAGGACCCATCACCATAGCAAATTGAGCTTATAGGACACCAAATGCTCTCTCTACATCCTTTCGCACTGATTCTTGAGTTTTTGTGAAATGAATTTTCTTGTTGCCTTGTGGATTGCTATAGCTCTTAACAAAAGTTGCTCATGAAGGATAGATCCCATCTACAAGATAGTATCCTATAGTGTACTTGTTACCATTAACAATATACTCCACAGGTGGTGAAGTCCCTGAAGTTAGCCTCTGAAATAGTGGCGACCTATGCAAAATATTGATATCGTTGAGAGAGCCAGGTAGTCCAAAGAAAGAATGCCAAATCCACAAATCCTCAGATGCAACAGCTTTAAGGATCATGGTTGGACCATCCACATGCCCTGAATACTGCCCTTTCCATGTTGTTGGGCAATTCTTCCATCTCCAATACATACAATCAATGCAACCAAGCATGCCAGGCCATTCTCTTTTAGTGTTCATAGCTATTAATCTTGTAGTGTCATCAACGGTAGGTGCCCTCAAGTATTGCTCACTAAACACTGCAACCACAGCCCGTACAAAGTGGTGAAAAGCTTCTAGCATGGTACTCTCAGCAATCCTTACAACTTTATCCATTGAATCAACTGGAACATCATATGCGAGCATGCGGAATGATCCAACCACCTTCTGCAGTGCAGTGGCTCCAAGAAGGCCTACTGCATTTGGCCTCTGTCTAAAATAGTTATCATGAGTCTCCACCCCAGCCACTATGTGCAAAAATAGCTGTTTCGACATCCTAAACCTTCTCCTGAAGAACTTTTCATTATACACAGGAGGATCTGCAAAGTAATCAGCCACAATGTGCAAATTACCACCAAACATGTCCCTTCGAACTACCTGATGACCCGGCACTGATCCACGACACTTCTTCTTCTGCCTCTCTTCATCATCCATGTCGCAAAGCATAGCTAATACAATAAAATCATCATCATCAGATTCCTCCTCTTCCTCCCACCATTGCTCAATGATATCATCATCGTCAGAGAAGACTATCTATAAAAATTACAAAATTGTGAATGTTACAATCATACTTATATTGAATATTGCATAACAATTCTCAATATCAAACAATATAAATACTTTGACCAACAAAAATAGTCCACAAATGATTCCACAAACATAAATGATTCCAAAAAATAGTTCCACAAACATAATTGATTCGATAAACATAAATAATTCCAAAAAATTAAATGGTTCGACTAACATAAATAGAGGCACAAACATAAATAGTCCATACTACACTCAAATATTACCACTATCTCCACCCATGCCATCACTACATCCACCAAGACCGCCATTGATGTCTGCAACCTTTTGAGCTGTAATTTGTCTCCTCATTGCTAGCATATAGGTCTTTTGTTCTGGATCCATGGCGGAGATATCACAGAACATGATCTTCTGTTCTTGCTCCCACATCAACTTGCGCTCCTCAAGCATAATCTTGCGCTCTTCACATGAGATCTTGCACTCCTGGATCATCTTACTCTCCTTCCATCTCTCTTCCTACAGTTTCTCTTTCTGCAGGATATAATCTTGTATGAGTTTTTTGCATGTTCTAACTTCCCCTCTACTCTTTATCTTCTCCTTTGATTGCTTCCTTCCCATTGGTCTTTTATTTGAAGTTGGCTCTGATGAATCAGGAGATTGGCTCTTGGTACCCTCTTCTTGTGCACCATTTTGGGCAGTTAATGGTGGAGAGTTGCTAGTCCTTGGCCTCTTGTTTGTATCAAGTACAAGGAATTTTTGACTATTCCTTACCTTGAGCCAACAATTAGTGAATTGGAAGGATTTTTGCTTTGAATCTTTCCTTGCCCACATAGCTTGTGCTTCCAGCAACTGGGGCAAAAAGAGATACAAATGAGTTCCAAAGTTAGTACACATTTTATTGTAAATTTAGGACAATTCACAATGCACAAATGAACTTACATGCTCATTGTATGGTATACCGCTTGGATACCGACGCTCAATAGTTTCAAACATTGCTTGAAACATCTGGCATTCCTTTTGAATGGTACTCCAACGGTGCTCAAGAGAGTTAGCATTCCTATCGGACTCAAAGTTCTTATGGGCATGAAAGTGATCAGCAATCCTTTTCCAATAAGCCTTTCCTGGTTGCTCATTGACAGTGATAGGATCTGTGCTAATGCTCTCCCATGAGACGCACAACTGAATGTCCTCCTGATGAGTGTAGTTGCCTGCTTTCTTGGATGACTTTGCACTACTAGTTTGGGTACTACATTAGGTACCAAAGGTTTCAGGTGGCATTGACAGTGAAATATCATCAATATTAGTATCCTCAGACATCATTCGTGTCCAATGATCACCTTCAAAAGCCATGGCAATCTATCCACCTCAAATTGACAAGCATTGAATCATATTGAAATTGACAGGAAACATATAGAACATAAATTAAAACAAAATAGATTGATGCCATAAAAGTATCGTAACAACAATCTAAGCATGTAAAACAGTGATTAAAACATAAATCAAGTCTGCAATAGGACAAAAAAGTATAACAATGTCATAACCAGCAAAGACTTACATACAACAGTGATGATAAGATAGAAAAATTAATTTTTTTAAAAAAATCCCTGATATCTATAAAGCACAGGAGATTCAGGCTGTGTTTGGCACAGTTTATTTTGTAGCTTAAATAAGTGGCACACAAAACGAGAAATATCATTAGCACGTGATTAATTAAGTATTTACTATTAAAAAGTTGAAAAATGGATCTATTTGCTTTTTTAGAGCTACTTTCATATAGAAAATTTTTGTAAAAAACGTACCGTTTATCGTTTTGGGAAGCGTGCGTGCGGTAAACGAGAGAAGAAGCTGCTGGCTTTAAGCTGGAACGAACATGCTGTCACTTGGAAACATCATTTATAGTTGTCATTTATAGTTGGCTTTACTAGGGGCATATAGAATATAGATGTGATTGTATGGATACAAGTATATGCACTTGCATATCCATATGAAGTTGTACCTTGACAACAGATAACGGAGAGGCGGCAAGGTCCCGGCGCTCGGCGTCGGAGGCGTCGGCGGAGAGGTGGAGGCGGAGCAGGACGGCAGCGGCGCGGAGCGTGTCGGCGAGACCGGAGGAGCCGACGGGCATCCCCGCGGTAGGCACGCCAACGACGGCGACGTTCCGGAATGCACCTACGACGGGCATGGCGGCGGCAACCTAGGCAGCGAGGTCCCGGCGCTCGGCGTCGGAGGCGTCGGCGGAAAGGTGGAGCACGTAGCGGTTGCGAGGGTGGTAGACCGCGAGGAGGAGCCTAGGAGGCGGGGCCCATCGCCGCGGGCTCCGGTGAGAAGGTACGCGAGGCAGGGCGGCGCACCGTGGCCGCAACGGAAGGGGATGGCCGCGGAGGGGTGGATCCGGCGGCGCCGGTGGCTCGGATTGAGGCGGAGATGGAGGGCAGAAGACGGCGGCACGAGGACGGGTGAGACTACGGCGCGGGGGAAAAATTGTTTCGCGCAAGAGAAAAAAACTCCCAACCATAGAGTAGGGAGCTCCCTACGTACCCGTGGGAGATGGGGCTGAGAAGGAAGATTTTGGGGCCTCCATAAAGCAAGGACTTGAGTTGGGGCCCTGTTGGACTTCAGTCTTTTTGTCTGACTTCAAAAAATAGAGTAGGGGCCCTGTTTAGGATCCCTGTTGGAGATACTCTAACGTACAAGCAAATATCAACCATTTGAGTGGTGCTATCCAATCTAACCAGCCAAAGCCGCAAAGTCAAACTACCTCATGCGGTTTTTTTTTTTTTGCCAACGTGCCCCGCGCGCACAGCAGGCTCCACCATCCTCCAGAAAAAAAAATTGTATCCCGTATGTATACATGTAAAGCCGTACATTCAATTAATTTAGTCCATAGATAATATATTGCATCAATGATTTGATAATTTGATAAATATCCTACAAATAAGTACCTTTTAAATCAAATCAAATGAACTATCAAAGTTATGCCCACATAAAACATCCTCTTGAACGCTCTTACAACTTCTATCAAGACCTCTAATAAAATAGAGAAAATCCTAAAATCCGAGAAAGAAACATACATACTTTTATTTTCACTTAAATTGATGGACATATTATTTTTAGTCCCTCTCCTTTTCCTTTTCTAGCTATATTAGTTGGATTTGAGTCATATGATGTAACTATGTTTTAAACGGCTATAACTTTGGAATCATATATCCAATTTTCAATCCTTTTGTAGCATACTATTCTTTATAAAGAAACAGGTAATAAGACATTATGACATATAATGGTACATTCTCTATAGTGCCCCTAAGCTGCCATATATCAAGTCTCTAATAAATTAAGAAATACTAGAAATTCATATACAAAAACAAAACATCTCAGTTAAATCGGCGGATCTATTATTTTCAACCATTAAATCTATCATAAAGAAAACAAAGTCCCATTCACCTCTATCTCCACCTTCCCACTCCTCCTGTGCGTACATATGTGCGCACCACAAGCCTCCTCTCTCCTTCGACTCTCCCCTAACCTTTGGAAAAAAAAATTGGTGCAGCCGTGTGCAAACTAGCTCCTCCGCAACCCTACCCTAGATAGCTGTCATGTGGAGAAGATACAAATCCAATGGCTCTCGCTCGGCTCGGCTCCATAGCTCCAAGCAGGTGTGATGAGGACTACAGGACGCACGTAGCTCACTCCCTCACCTCCGGAGAAAAAATTTGGTGCAATCGGTGTGCAAACTGCCTCCTCTGCACCCCCACCATGGATAGCCAACACGTGAAGAAGATACAGGTCCGATGGCTCTCACTTGGCTCAACTCCAGAGCTCTAGGCTGGTGTGACCAGGAGTCCAAGAAGCACGCAGCTCACTCGGCTCGGCTCGGCTCGTCTTCCAAGCATGAATAATAGATTAAAAATAACAGCTATAAATACGCTCCCATCATCGACGGCAGCAACACAACGCCGACCCTCCAGGTTAGCCTTGACCTCCTCTAGCTACGTCTCCTCCACTCTCTAGTCATTCTCATCCTCCTCACTGCTGAAAGAGCTGCCGGAGTCGAGTGGATGCAGCAGCCAAGTGATGGTAGTACATGTGGAGAGGATGGACCTGATGTGGGAGCTAACACTAGCGTGCCGCTGGGGGAATCAGTGCTGATGAGGAGATGATGGAATTTCTATCGGAGGACTCCAACTATGAGCTCCTCCTGCAGCCGCTGCCTCCATCGGACGAGGACTCGAGGAGGAGACACCACCAGAGGGACAATGTTCTAAGCCGCCATCAAGCTCCTCCACCTACCATGGAGGCTGATACCGTTGTGTTGCCTGTTAGCCAAATCGAGCGAGCCGCGTGTGTCCTGGTCGCATTTGCCTTGATCGCTGGTGCCAAACTGAGTGAGCCATTGGATGTGTTGTTTATCCATGAGTCTGCCATCGGGGCAAGGCTGCAGTAGATGGCCTTTGCATCCCGGTCGCACCAAATTTTTTCCCCCTCATCTCCCCTTCGCTTCCCGCACCCATCTTATTTTCTGGCCACCAACTTTACTTAGAAACAATCAATAGTTAGATAATTTAATGACCATAATTTATAAGCAACATAACTAATTTCTATTTTGTTTGAAATTTTTTATTTAAAATTAAACGCTATATAAAAAATACAATGTGTTGTTTTGACATAGACCCATATGGCAACCAAATAGGAATGAAACACTATAAAAAAGCATATGTTATGTCATTGTAAATCATTCTGTAAATTAGATCGACAATATTTGAAAAATATAAATTCAACCGTGAAAAATATTTCTATATGAAAGAATTATTTATCCAAGGACCACACTCCTACGCTTTTGCATGTCATTGAAATTGCCATCAAAAATCATGAACTAATTTGATAACATAGGTTGCATCATCATACATTACTTAATAAACATGAATAGCTAAATTATATATGCAATATCTTAGTAAAAAAGGAACAAATTTAACTACAAATAACATCAAAATTATGGGAAAAATGATGTCCCTTCAGTTAGATGCAATAATGCAACCTTTTTACGAGTCTTTTAAAATGTGCTCAAATGACACAGCAAAGTCGGATGATACCCACGTAAGTACTCTAAAATATATTCTACATTGCCGTCTAATAAATTTTGAAGGGTTCTTAATAAACCTTTAGTATATCATAGATTGAATTAGTATATCATGTCTTTTGTAGGGTGCAAATTCCTTGCTATACATAAAAAAATTGTAATGAATTTGTTTAGACTTTGAAACTTAAAGATTTTTCTAGAACAATGCAAGAGAGAAAGAGGGAAGAGAGAGGGATGGAGTGAGCGGACCAATCTCGATAAGCTAAGAGATATATATCAATAAAAGTCAGATAGGGCTGGGAGAGGATGCAATAGGCATATCTGGGCATTAAGTCCACGGGGCATATTGACTGGCAGTATAAGAGGATCATAGACACAAAATAATTTTTATGCTAGATACACAAAATATTTACAATAGATTTATTGGACTGTGGAACATAAGGATTTTTTTCCCCACATATTGTGTGCGACTGCATTGAACCATACCATGGAGGCAGGCCTAGCATTCACATAAAACACATGCATTTAGCAATAAATGTTTTAGATTTGTCAAGAAAAAATGTCAGTGAACATTAAATTAATAAAACATTTTACTTTTAATTTACACTTAATTTATTACACATGCTTTCCAACCAAACTAAAACGCATGCCCGCGCATTCCCCTCAAACAAAAAAAAACAAAATAAACAATAGCATAGTCTTTTCCAAAAGAAAGTAGTACTGCAAATCGTATCAATCGATTGCTAACCCAAACCATAATAAAACCCATCCACTAGCTTCGCTTCATTTTCAAATGCAGTGATGTCGGCTTAACTTATAAAAAAGAGCGTGGAATATTTCGCTGCCCCTACGCTGTCAGATCCTCCAAAATTATCTTAAACATGTTCATCGTAGTTCCGCCGATTGCGACGGCGAAACCGATCAATCAGATGTCTGTTCTTTGTCGTTTTGTTTTTCTTCTCTCTCCAAACACAATGTTGAAATTAGCGATCGATGTGGCCCAAAATTATTAAAAATGATGCGCGACTTTAGCTGAAGCCAATGGGTCAGCACTCAGCGGGTGCAGTCCAATTCAACGTTATTCAACCGATGTGCATTCTCGCCCATCAAAATCACGTCAGCCACATAATTTGATATAGTACTCCCCCGTTCCCTACTTACCACAAAGACTCTATTTTTAGACATTGTTTGCTAAATTAGTGATAAGTGTTAAAAGATTAAAGTGTGTCTTGTTAATAAAAAAGTAGTTTTATAAAGTGATAGGTAAGAAGGACTGATGATAAAACTTCTTGATTTGCATACCAAGAGTAGCTACGAAGGCAGAAATTAACTCTTTTTGATAAAGTTGGACAATGTTAAAAGCTAGTACCTCAGTCCTAAAATATAGAAGTTTTGGGGTTGGATACGGATATTAAGAAAATAGGTGAAATTAAATGGAACAAGATTATGATTGGTTGAGAAGAGAAAGTAGGTAAATAAATTAAAAGGTGAAAAGTTATGATTGGTTGAGAAGAGAATATAGGTGTATAAGTTGTTATATTTTAGAACAAATCATTAATGTTAGAAGATGTTATATTAGGACAAATCTTTAACTCTAAAAGATGTTATATTTTGGGTCTGAAGGAGTTGAAATAGAGTCTTCTAAATATGGAGGGTGTACAAATTATTGTCTTGCTCAAGTACGTAATTAATAGCTTAAAATAATCTAACCTTAAAAAATGTGTATTGCTCAAGTACGTAATTAATAGTTTAAAATAATCCAACCTTAAAAAATGGGTCAAGAAACACAATCATTCAAGCATACGGAGTACTATCACTGATCTTTTAGGAACAGATGAGCAGCAGAGCATCACAGCTCATGCGTGGTATCTTCTGAAATTATAAACTGCGGCTGATGATCATATGTGAATTCCAATTGAACTCGTATCATCTGAATTTTAAACTCGTGTTGAAAGCAGAGCTTAACCAATGATTGCTTGTCGGTTGGCGTGCACCCCCGCATCCACATGGGGTCGATGATGGGACGACGCTGGAATGATCATCCGTCTGATTGGTGACCGAAATTCAGATCACCGTGCACATATCTCATTTACTCTAACACGTATTTATAGACGAATTCATCTGTCATAAAAAATAGTATTTCCTTCGTTTTAAATTATTTATTGTTTTAGGTTTGTTCTAAGTTAAACGTTTATATATTTGACTATCATTTTTTAAGAAATTCGTGTAATTTAACGACATATGATTTACATATTATGAAAGTATTTCTCATAGTAAATATAAAAACATAAATCTTATGACGTTGGACTATATAAATTTAAAGAAATTAATAGTCAAAAATTCAAACGTTTGACTTAGAACAAACCTAGAATGATAAATAATTTGAAATGGAGGAATTATAAAAGTTGAGGTGATGGTCTATCCTGAAAATATTTTCTACTCTCTCTATCCCAAAATAAGTTCATCTTTGGCTCATCTTATTTGTCCTATAAAGACTTTATTTTTAAAATAATTAATATATTAAAGTTTGTTAAAGTATAAGAACAAATACATTGGTATTTACTAAAGAAGGGACAAGTGTATTAGAGTTTGTTAAAATAATTGACAAATAAATTAGAGTTTGATAAAGTAAAGTGCATTCTATTTTTTAGCTTTATATTAGTATGCGTGAGATATACTAAAAATTATTATTTCTATCGTAAAATATAGCTATCTTTAGCTTTACATCTAGGTTTATAGCTAAAAATAGTTATATTTTAGAATGGAGAAAATAACTTATTTTAGGATAGATGTAAGTATGAAAGTTCTATGGAACTTCTAGTTCCAAACAGAATATAAACATATACATACAGATACAATAGCTATCGATTTAACTTTATAATAAATAAAGGTAGTTTCTATTTAAGTAAAGATCGAAGACTGAATTATTCAGTAGCTATCACATCACCGCGTCCAAAGAGGAGTGTAAGCGACGATTACACACCGGCCAGTTGACCGGCGATTTGGACTGAGTAAAACAGAGAATTATTATCTGTCATTATTTCTTCGAAATGAAAATTTATTGGGACTGATTGCTACAGTGACACTGCACTAGCGAGAGCTAGATAGCATAGCAATCAAAATCATATCACTTTCTTGATAATTCTTCCCTTCACTGCAATCCATTTTTTGAGCTTACGGTGAGTTGCGTGGAAGGCAAAAGGGAGTGCATCAATAGACCATGTCCACTCTCAATCAAATCCTAATAAGCTTTTCTTGATGTCACCACCCAACTAGGCATAAAAGAACGTTTCACCAAATCAAAATTTTCAATTAAGTACGATTTATAAGACGGGTGCCGGTTTTGGACGGCGACATGTTTTGTTCCTATCTGATAAATAATTAGTGCTCTATGTTGGGTTTAGTTAATCTGTGGTTTAGTTCTTGATGCCGTAAGCCAAAGCCATAGCCTTGTTGATTTTATTCGGCAGCCTTTTGTTTTACATCTTCTATGGCCAGTCACCACCCTGTTAACTGATAAATTTTGCTTTGATTTTGTCAGTGTAACCACTCTAGTGCCACTGTATAATATTGGCATTTTTTCAAAACACATTAAAAACACGAGCGCTCGTATATACACACGCATACTCATCTATATAAATACGTTGTATCCCTAGATACCCCAAAAACTAGATCAGTATATCTTAGTATTGATGAAACGACGTCTCGCTATCGACAGTTATATTACATACCATCTTACGATAGTGACTTTGCTATAGCATAATATACATGAATTATGTTACTTAAATAGGATATACAATTATAAAGTGGATGGTTATTCTTGGATAAACATAGAACCCTGTTTGTTAGTCATTTGTTATTGGCTTTCCTTTCTTCAAGCGTGTTACAATTAGAGGGACTCAAGGAGCACTTATGGATGTGCTCATGCGTTGGTCATTATGTAATCCAGAAAAAAAACATATAAAACCTCATAATTTACAGAACTTATCTGATCCGATAACTACAAGCTAATCGCACACGATTTACACGTTAAACACACCCTTTGTTGCCTTTGTTTATCACCTCACTCTCTCTATTAATAGCCAGGAAGCTTCCACCCAAATTATTAATCCCTCCAGTTCACCGCCACAGAAAATCCTGCCAAGCATCACCAATCACCAGCCGTTCACCCCATGTGAAAAGGAAAAGAAAAGAGGAAACACAAACACCCAAACCGACCGGTCACTGTCCACGGTCCACGTCCACCCCACCCACCCACACCCAAGCCGCCCCCACCGCTTTGAGCCACCGAGATTGCTACTCTCACTGTCGAAAAATAACTCATTTTTTAGCTATTTTATTTATAGAACAAAAACTTTATCTTTGGATTAATTAATATATTAAAATTTATAATAATAGAATACAAATATATTAAAATTTGTTAAAATAAAGAACAAAATGTGTTAGAGCTTATTACAGTGAAAGCATTTGTATTGAGTTCAACTTCAGTTTATCTCATACTCTATATACCAATACAAAGCTAAAAGACTAAAATATTTTTTATTTTAACAAACTTCGATATACTTTAACATACTCCATCACACTTATTTTCTATTTTAACAAGCTCTAATACATTTATCTCTTGCTTTAATAAACTCTAATGTATTAATTGTTCCAAAAATGAAATCTCAGTAGGACAAATGAGATGGATAAAAGATTAACGTATTTTAGGATGGAGGGGTAGTAAAGTAGAGTGTATTCTAGTAGTTTTATATTGGTACGAGTAAGATAGATTAAAAATAAAGTCTTTTTAGAACAGATGGAGTAATTAATCTAGCTTACGCATTTTCAAAAAAAACCTCTAGTTAAAAAATTCCGTATGAAAAACTTTTATTTATAAAGCTTTTATCTAAAAAAATATTTATCCGAAAACTTTTGTTTGAAAAGAATTTTATCTGGGAAACTTTCATTTGAAAAAGTATGACAAGCTGGGAACAGCTGCGCTAGATAGCAATTACGGTCGGCCACAGAAAATCCGACCCACCGCACACGGCTCGTCTCGGCTATAAACCGCACCCTCTCCTCCCCCACCGCGCAGGCCACCCCCAAGAAACCCACCGTTTCTACCCCTCAAACCGCGGCATCCGCACCAGATATTTCCCCATCCGCGCAACGAAGGTAGTAATCGAGAGCACGAGACCCTGACGATCCTGATGAGTTAGCTGTGGATTTCTCTTTCCAGATCCAGAAGTGGCTCTGAGGCTAAAGGTGCAAGTCTTTTTTGTGGTTGCAGCGATCATCGGAGGAGGATGAGCGCTATGGCCATGGCGTCGTCGTCGCTGAACCCGAACGCGCCGCTGTTCATCCCGGCGGCCTTCAGGCAGGTGGAGGACTTCTCGCCGGAGTGGTGGGAGCTCGTCAAGACCACCGCCTGGTTCCGCGACCACTGGTTCCGGCAGCACCAGATGTACGAGGAGGCGGAGGAGCAGGGCGGCTACGACGTCGACGTCGCCGCCCTCCTCCCCGACGACTCGCTCGACCTCCTCGACATGGTCGACACCGACGACCTCTTCTACACCCCCGAGCCCGTCCAGAAGGCACCCGGGTTCGATGGCGACGTGCTCAGGACGCTGAGCCTCAACTCGCCGAGAGGTGGCGCCGCCGCCGCGCCGGCCCGCGGGATGAGGGAGCAGCAGCCGAGGCACGGGCAGAAGCCGGCGCAGTTCGCCGGCGGCAAGGCCGGTGCCGCCCGCCACGTCATCCACCAGCCTCGCTAGAACCAGCTCTAGCGCCATGGTGAGTGAAGCTGATGGGTGCACGGCTAAAGGAGCTGCCTTTCTGTGCTGCTGCTGCTGCTGTCTAGTGTAACCTTCGAGTTCAGAGTTTAGCCTCTGCTTTTCTGTGTATAAAACTGAAAAAAAATGAGGGGGGAAATGCATCCCTTGTAGTAGCAGCTTCTGTTAATGTGCATCTAAAATATGTTAGAAAAAGCAAAAATTGAGTGATGTAGAATCATGTGTACTACCACCGTTTGTTAATGTTGGATATAATTAAGATGGCAAGCAGTCTAATGTTTAGAAATCTTTCAACCCCTGTTCATTGCTCTCTTCAGAATTTGGAAGCATGTTCTTTTGTTCTCTGTGCTTTGTTGGATCTTGAAAGTTAGGTGGTTGGTTTGCCAATTGTCATCATGTGCGATGATGGTAATTTTGCTTCGCTCTTACTGGTGTCATCAGTGGCTTAAATGATCAAGAAAGATGATATGCATTTGGGTTCTCCAGCTCTTGAAATGAAAGAGGTGTGAAGCCTCTGAAAGACAAGTGACGAATGGGGACTGAAATCGCCATCGAATTGGTCATGATCCAGTAACTTTAGAAAATGAAAGCAACGTAACTACCATTCAGGGAGCAACATCTATGTATAAGGTGTCACAGGTAAATGATAGACAGAAACAACATTAAGTTCAGTTTGATTTCTGTAGCCCGCGGTTTCGGCTTCAGATATTAGACATTCAGTAGGTAGCTGATTTTTTTCTGGAGGTTGATTTTCAATTTCATGACTCTCGTTTTTGATTGAAGAGTTTGCCTGGTGATCTTGCCAGCTTTGCACAAACAGGCATACAGCTCAGCAATGCCAAACTGTCATTAAATAATATTATTTGAGAACTTAATATGCAATGCAAAATAAGACATATGGTGTCTAAAATAAACAGGAAGGCAACATGTAACATGCAAAAGAATGTCTTGGCTTAAAGAGCAAATTATGAAAGGCCATGTTGATTCAGCAGTCAAGTCTCTGATTCATCATGGTAGGGAGGAGAACATGAATTCAGAAGTAATTGGTCAAAGTTATAGTAGGGAGAAGAACATGAATTCAGAAGTAATTTGTCAAAGTGGTAGTGGTCTGCATGAATTCAGAAGTAGATTGGTCAAATATAACGCTGAATGATATATATTGAGATTTGACTGGTTGACAAGGAACACCACAAAGAAACAAGGAACGTATAAACGCAACCAACATTTAATTAGTTAAATGCTACAGGGAGAGCTTCAGATTGATTTCTTCAGGCTCCAGTGTTTGATCTTATAACCACTGATGTAAAATCAGCAGGTCTCTCAGTTATAATATTTCACTGTTCTTCATGTCGGTTTCCAGTTTCAGACTATCAGGCTTCTCTGAACAGAGAACATCAGCAAAGTACTATTGGGAGCTTCCTCGATTTGTGCCTGTCACACGCTGTAAATTAGGACCTCTTGACAGAGAAATCGAGAAATTTGAACATTAATTAATGTTCGAATTGTGGGGGAGCGGTGTAAATCACACTTATCGTTTGGTTTATACTAATTATAAACAGTAACGGCTTAACAACAATAATTTATGGAAAAAACTTTTATATACATGTTTTTAGCGATTTAAAGTAAATGCTAGAAAATAAACTACACGAAAAACCCCAAAATCAACTATAAAATTAAATTTTAAAATTTAAATTTTGGCTACAGCTGAACGATAGAGGTGAGCAACAGCGCAGCACGACCACGGCGATGGCGAAGGGCACCTAACCTTGCGAAGAAAGGGTATGAAAAATCTGTAATGAGCAAAAGCTTACTCCCTTCGTCCTAAAATATAGTAACCCTAGTATTATGAATGTGGATGGGAGTGGACAGATTGTATCCAATCTAATACTAGGTTGTTATATTTTAGGATAAAGGGAGGAGATGGCAATGGTCAATTTCACGGCACCGGCGGAAGCTGGAGGTTCGATTTGATACCGATTGTAGCGGGTGCATGGTCTACAATCTGCAACTGTGCAAGAGGGGATTGTGATCTTGATTTGATTGATCACTGATCATGGTTCAGACCAGCATTATGAGGAAATTACATCTGCACTTAGTGACGATTGTCGCGGAGCAGCCGGATATCATTTGACATTTCTGTTGGAAAAGCAATAGCTATAGGTCGGTAGAAAGGCCTATACTTGCAAGCAAATCATGGAATCAAGATGCCATGTCAAGTTGCGCGCATGGATTATGACAGGGATACGACACCTTCAAAACGGCATCACTAGCTAACATACCTGACTTTACGACCATCACAAAGAAGCGAGAGCACACCTAATCATCCACTGCATAGGTTTTTCTTTTAACGTGAGCCATCAGGCCAGCAGTAGGCAGCTCTAGCGGGCCCTATTTCAGCAATCATCAAGCAGGATGAAGCGCAATAACATGATCAATAGTTTCACCGCAATAACATGATCAATAGTTTCTCGGGGTTATCATGAGTAACACCATCTCATGATTACTTTAATGGTCATTACAACGATGAGCATTTGCATTTTACAAAACCTCAACAATGGCCTGAACAAAAACCCCCACTATGTGATCAAGCATATAAATAAAACGCAGGAAACCAGGCACTTGACACAAGATTCTCAGTTATACGGCAGCTACATTAACTGAACGATATAGTTAGTATATCTGGCTGTTCAAGCAATAAGATGAAGCGCTAATCAACTCCGTAGCAATACCTCAAACTTATACTTGTTTGTAGAACAACACATATGCTTGGTCATGCAAGACCTTGTTCACATTGACAGGTGTGACATTATCATCGTCGAATCGAAGCCACTGCCCGCTGGCAGACTTTGCATCAGCAGTGTAATGGCCCCTGGATGGGTTTTTCCCAAGATGTGTGATGGTTGCAACAAGCTCATATCTCCTACTCTGCATGTGATGAAAGCAAGTTGTTAGATCATGTCTGCAATAGATGAACAATTGTTAAGTTCCATTTTATCTATTTAAAGCAGCGTCAATTTGTCTCGAATGCACTAACATACTGGAAACTAAGAGATGATCGTGATTCCATAATGGGGGCATAAACTTAATACATGCTTAAAGATATAACCCTACTGCATGTGCTACAACAATTGGATAACCAAGACATGGCTGCCTCTGTGAGAGGAAAATGAAGGGATGAAACAAAAGAAAGATAGCATAAAATTTTTGGGGGAAATGTATAAAACCATATCTGGTAAATTATCACCTCTGATGACGGCGAACTCAGCAGATCACGACTAAGAACCAGCTCAAGAGGGAAGTGAAGTGGCTTCAAGAGTTTGGTGCACCCATGACTTCCATAACTGAACCTCTTCAAGTGTAGTATCATTATCTTTGAAAGTGAGTGTATCTTTACTGATTTTCTAGCTGTTACCAACCCAACCTGCAAGATCAAGTTTGACCCATTGTAATTTTCACTGATTGCAATAAACAACAGTTGCATCTTTCAATATGAAACAAGCATCAAAGATAATAGTAACACAAAGAAAAGTACAATTCAAAAACATAGCTTAATAATTTGTAGCAGCTTTAACAAAATACTAACATTTTAAAATAAATGAAGGCTTCACAAGTACTCCCTCTGTTTCTTTCTATAAGGCGTTTTATAAAGTCAAAGTTACTCAAAAACTATTTTGCTAATACCTACAGAACTAAATTATATGAAAATACATTGAAGTATAATTCTATTGGTACAGTTTATATATGCCAAATATAGTTATAATTTGAGTAATAGTGGTCAAACTTTACAAACTGACTTTTTGACATTATAATATGCCTTATAAGAAGAAACGGAGGTAGTAGTTTACTGAGTAAAATGCAGTCGATGTAATTAACGACTGTCAATCAATTGCATGTAAAAAAATCAAGATAATATAAACAATTCACAAACCATTTGAGTGGCGACATAATTAAAAGGTCAAATAATAGAGCAAATTTCAACAAGATACCTTTCCAGCAGCTGTTCTGTATCCTTCCAAAGACTCAGGAGCAGCAAACAGACGAAGTGCGTCATCCAGTTTCTGAACGGCATCTGGGAATATGTCAAGATGGATCAGCCAAAAAGGCTGAACAGTGACCGACGCTTTGTTACCTGCAGATACAAGAGTAATCCATCAGTCTGCAGCCAAGCAAAGCAGAGCAAATGACTGCACAATTTGACCTACGCAAACATAGTTTTCACCTTATAATGATTTGCCTCCTAGTCATGATTTCATAATCAGAAGGGAACCAATTTGTGCAAGATATATTGAGTTACATTATCCATATAGAAGTGATATTTCAGGCATGTGGCGTTGTTGAAACAATTAATCTATGAGGTGATTTGACATATATATGTTATTAAAACTAGAAGAATGCCAAAGAAGCAAACCATCCAGGTATCAAATAAGGACAATGACCCATGATTCTGGTAATAATGGCAAATGACTTCTTAAAGAGAAATAAATAGTATAACATATTTTTTTAAGCTAATCTCAAATATAAGCCATATACACTATTTCCCCGACAACGTTCATGCGTTCTTAGAAACATCGTTTATAGAGTTGTGTACAAGCAACGTTGAGTTGGGTAGATACCATAAAAGTAATGACATGGAAAGCAAGGACATTAAAGTTTCCAAAAAAGCGCACTTTTTCTCAGCACAAGAAAATTTTACCTGTAGCTTTAACACAGCTTTGTAGCTGGCCTCCAAAAATAGCAGTTAACTCAGAGGGAAAAAAACTCTGCGTTCTCATAATTGCTGATTTGTTCTTTCTTCCAACAGTCTCCCAAGCATCATCATCATCTGAAGAAACAATCATTCCCTCCTTTGAATTTGAGCCATTGCCATTAAGCTTCACAAGTTCATCATGCATTCTATCCATGGCAAAACTTAAGAATTCTTGAGCATCTTCTTGCCTGCATAAGTGCATAGCATCATAAACTTAAACAAGGATAGCTTACTGCAAAGGGAGGTAAACAATTAAAAGTGGACATTTACAGCAACACAAAGTGGATAGAGCAATGTTCCAACGAGATGTGATGCAACAAAATATTTTGTTTGAATGGACTTCATAATTAAGATGGCATATATGCCAAATTTCATAATGATACACAAGCAAAGTCTCATGCAGATGGTTCAAAAAAATAAAAAATAGGATATGTTGTTGAGGTTCAAAAGCATTGTGTGATAATGCTTGTAAGCATTGAGCCATTGGCTTTAACTTAATGCGCTCAATACAGCTCCCTAAGAAAGAATGAACAAAATATATGATAGGACTAGAAGGATCAGCTAAACAGCAGACTATGAACTGCCATCCATGGCCTAGAAGCACCAGTTACTTTCGCGCAAGTAAAACTAATAGTTAAAAAAAGTAAAACTAATAGTTAAAAAAATGCATAAACAGGCATTTACCTTGGCCTTGCAGATGTTCCAGCTGGCACATCTGGAGTAAAATTTCTCATAACTGTATCAAACATTACAGGATTGATTGATTTTGCAGCTATTGTAGCAAACTTCTCATCTTTCTTCATATTTGGATCGTCGAGCACATCAAATTGAGAGATGAACTCAACAAATGCATGCAATGTTGGGTAACCAGCCTAAAATGCAACAAATAGTCAGAAAAATTGGGCTGCAATAAGCGGAGCTAGAACATCAAGGTTAGTTTTTCAAAGAGCAGCACCTTGGGCATACTCCGGTTCCTCAGGTCCTGTAAAAGCTGAACAAAAGGCAAGCATGAGAGCAATGCTTGCAAGGACGCATTAAGGAAGCATATATTTCCTGTATTTTTCAAACCACAAGGAAGCAAGGGCTTATTCCGGAAATCCTTTTTATTTAAGCTTGTCACCACCTCATCCACTGGAGCTGCAATAGTAGGTGTATCAGCAGCTGGCCCTCCATTTTCCGTTATTTCTGGGACTAAACTGCTGCTTTGATTACAGTCGATCCCATCATGGTCCACCTCTGGCACTGAAAGTGGTGCTGAGATGCTGACATTTTTGGCAGTCACACCTGAGGGAACTGCAGGTCCAGCCTTCTGGTTATTCTCAATGACGCAATTGTTTGGAGAAGCATTGGCATTGGCAGTGGTAAATCCATTGAATAGCACTGGATTGCCATTTGGTAAGGTAGATGCTACAGTTTCCTTTTTGTTACTGCATGCATTATCCTTTGGAATGATTTTGCTCTGGCCACCAGTTAATCTTGCAGGATAAACAGCACCTTGAGTAATAGAATTTGATGTTTTGTGTAAACTTAGAGCTGAGAAATTCAGTGACCCAAACTGGATCTCAGATAGTTCCCATGTTTTATTTGCATTAGGTTGCCCATGAAACAACTTGGTTTCAGCCTCTGTGAAGCTCCCAAATATAAGGATCTGCACAACACAAGCAACTATATGATGAGAAACTCAGATCACAGGGCCGTAACTTGTGGAGCATCCAACCAACTATTAAATAAAAATATCAATATCTGTAGCTAACACGCAAGGAGCTGCATTGGTCGAAAAGAATGCTTGATTCCACTTAAAATTCAATTGAACTAGCACCTTCCTCTCACTTACTACAGATTATACCTTCAATGCAACAACAGCTCATATGCACTAATCGTCCACAGAGCCCCTAAACGAGTGAGTACCATATCTATTGCGTTAATCTAGTAGTATGATGATTAACACAAACGTTGAAGCATCACAATCAGAGCAGTGCTAGACTGCTAGCGCAGTACCACCCCGAAACAACATCAATCCACACGCACCCCAACCAGCAACCTCTCGGCCTCCACGAGGCAGCACAGCTAAAACAACGCAATTACACCGTAGTAGGCAGTGTCAATGCGCAGGAGGGAGCAGATGGGTATACCTGATCGTCGCCGCCGCTCATCTTGCCTAAGTTTGCGGGGAAGACAACGGGGTCCTGGCGCTGGCGGATGGTGCGGAGTCGACCGCTCGGGGACCCTGCTGCTGGGAGCTCTGCGACCGTGGCCAGGGGAAGCCGAGGCGGCGGCAGGAGGCGGGCGACATCAACGGCGGCGGCGGGCAGCGGCGCCGGGGGGTCGGCCGCGCGGCGCGCTACCGAGAGGTAGGAAGCTCGGCCGGACCCGGGGCCCGACCCCGGCGGCGGCGGGCGGCGGCGGCGAGGCGTAGGGTTTGGATTCAGCGTGGGTTTGGGTTTGGCGTCGTGGGGACGGGGAGGAGGGGCCTTGGAGTTGGACGAAGCCGGCGGTCTCTCGGCCTTGGCCATCTATCTATGTAGACGTGCGTGTGCGTCCGCGAGGCGGGTGGGTTGGGATGGGTGTCTCTCTCCTGGGCTTGGGCTGCTTCAGGTTTTTTTGTGGCCGCCCCGTTTAATTGAGCAGGAAGGCCGAGTTAGTTGGTGAACCGGAATCTCAAATCAAGTCCAGATAGCCTTTGTGTTTCACAGGCCTGTTAGGATATGGTGCGCCACAGATTTGAGAACTGATTTGGATTGAAGGAAGGAAACTTATGGGAATGGATTTTGCTATAACAAATTTATTTTCTCCCATCAAAATAATTATATTATAATAATTATAGTGCAATTATACTGTAACTTATATATAACTATAATATAATTTGTATATAATTTTGACGTAATTTTGAACCGTTAGATTTGCTCCAAGATCTATACAAGCGAGAAAGGAAAAAATCACAGAACACGCATAGGTGGGGGGTTAGATTCCGCAACCTCCGCCGCCCTGACCTAGAGTTTTTAAAAGTTACATACAAGCTATATATATATATATATATATATATATTAATTACACACGTGTTACAATGTAATTCCACTGTAAGGCCCTGTTTGGCACCACTGAAAGCCAGCAACTTCTTCTCTCGTTTTTCGCGTGCGCGCTTTCCAAAACAATAAACAGTGTGTTTTTTGTAAAAAAAATTTATATAAAAGTAGCTCTAAAAAAATAAATAGATCTATTTTTTAACTTTTTAATAGTAAATACTTAATTAATCATGCGCTAATGACGTTTCTCGTTTTACGTGTCACTTATTTAAGCTGCTTAAGTGAAGCTGCCGAACATGGCCTAATTATATTGTGTTACATTTGACAAATTTTTAGGAGAATTATCGACAAATATGTAGTTAGTCCTGTGGGAATTTCGAATGACTTAAAATGTTAGAAATTCTCTTCTAGCTAGATTGGACTGCAGGTTAGTAAATTTCTTTAGGTTGCATTTCTATACCTTAGTTCGATGGAAAATTAGCTCAGTCGCACCGGAGCTCAAAACTCATTTTACATTTTTTCTACAAAGTCTAATCTAACGCGTCTTCCTTTTCTGAATGTGTTCTCTATCTAGAATCCATCTAAATTCCTAGATTATTTTTCTGTGAGATATCTAAATATATTTTTTTTAAAAATGTTGTGTTTTATACCCAGGATTCATCCATACATGACATTTTAATCATGTATTTTTTCCTCCTTCATGTATTTCTGAGATATCATGTATCCAAAGGATATGCATTCTAGTCAACTAATATAGCGTATGTGTGTTCACACTGTGTTATTATGCGGCATAAGAGTAGTGCTAATATTTTTGCAATTATATGAGAGATGCATTTCCCCGAAAAAAAAGAGAGATACATATCGCATATATCACACTCGTACATCCACGATTTTACAATTTTAACACGTGTTAACAAATAAAAGCACAAAGATAAATCTATAAAATCTCACAAAATTTCTGTCAACCACACTCATGTTTGTGTAACATGGACATCGAGATTTACAAACTGGTGGATGGGACTTCATCGCCACAACTCCAATGCTTTTTCGACCCAAACAATAAACACTACAATACGTGAAAAGTAATACTCTCTGTCGTCATAAATATTTTGTGATTAGTATAAGACTCAATAAAAAAGAATTTGAAACATTGAATACGATATTAGTGAGATTAGATGGTATATTTAAGTGGGTGTTAGAAACAGATTCACAGGATCATGTATCAGTCGTGAAGAGTCTAAGCATCCGTTTTGGTATAGCTCCTACTTGAAACAAGGAGCGGCGGGAAAACCACCGGATCTGAGATTTAAGGTTCAGATCAGCGCCGCACAGTAGCAAATGTCAATGAGGAAGATTTGCACCCTTGGATATCAACTGAGGAAGATTTACACCGTTGGATATCAACTTGACGGCCCAGATCGCGTGTGCTGAGCACTTCGATTCCACGCAAGATTCCTCCAGTGGCCGCCAAACACGTGACCCCAGCCAATGGGAGCCTGCCACGTCACAGCACGGCCGCGGCTATAAAATCCCCGAACTCCCCGACGGCCCGACCCCATCGCCGGCGACCAGACACCGCCACCGCCACCGCCACCGCCGCACCCACCCCGAGGTCTCGACCCAACCAACTCGCCGGAGCCGCTCTGCCAGAACCCGAGCGCACCACCTCCCGGTCTCCCATGGACGCCCGCCGCAGGCCCGCGGCGGCGGCGGCGGCGGCGGCGGCAGCCGCTGATGCGGCGCCGAGGCTGAGACCGGCTGCTGCTGCCGCGGCGGCAGCGGCGGCGGATGATGTGTTGGTGCTCCGGCCGCCGAACCTCCGCGTGGTCGCCGCGGCGATGGTGGCCTTCCTCGCGCCCTTCTCGTATCTCGCGTTCGTGCACTACCCGCTGGACGCCGGCCTGCGGCGATCCATCCTCATCTGCGGGGCCATGAGCCTCGGTGGCTTCGTCGTCGTGCTCCGCCTCGTTCCCGTCGCCGCCCGCTACCTCCTCCGTCGCGGGATGTGGGGGAGGGACATCAACAAGCGCGGCTTGCCCCTGGGCGAGATCAGAGTGTGAGTCACATGACCAGTTACGATTTGAAAGGTGTTGTAAACTTGCAAATGCGATTTTGCTAGGATTAGATTTAACCAGATTTGAGCGTTTAACTTCAGGATTTAGGTGTCATTGTTGAGGATCTACTATTGGAAGCATCAGGGACGGGCATTTTGACTTTGGGAACTTGTCATGGATAGTTGTTGTCGCTCATAGCGGGCTACTGTTACTAGGTTTGATTTAGCTCAATCGGAGTCATTGCATTGGGGGCCAGTTGCCATAATTACGGAGCGTACAATACTACATTATCTTGATTTGTTCTGTTCTAGCTTAATGCTCTGCATGACAGCTCAAATTGGAATTTCCTCAAGTGATGCGTCCGTATATTAGTAATTGTTGCTGTGGAAGCTGACCCATCTTGCATACTCCATATGTGTAATAGTTTATCTGGTTTCACTCAGCTCTATCTTGTAGAATTGGGAGCTAACTATTTGTTGGTACAAAATTTGGAAAGTGTTAGCATGATTTAGTGTGCTTTGGGAATTTGAAACATGTCAGCAGTATTTAGTGCGCTTTGGGAAGATAATCTCATTTGGATTTCAGAGTAAATTTATTCTAGTACAAATTGATCTAGCTCAGTTGTAAACTCTTAAATTAGGCTGTCTAGTTTCATCAATGTACCAAAGAGTAACACAGTTCAGATTTTATGTGTTCTAACTATTTTTCCTTATCTTGTGGACCCATCCTATTTTTCCTTATCTTCTGTACCCATCCTAGGATTACATTCCCAGGGGATGTTATGCAAAGAATTTCCTTTTATCTTTCATGCCGACATGTAGAGTTGATACAATACACAATCTATTTTTTTTAATCTCCTTGTTTTAGTGTGAATTGAACACCACATTGGAGTTCATCAATCACTCATATTTCAGCTGAATGGTTTCTTATTTTTCCTTCTCGGCAAACATTCCTGATTCTCTGAAATTCATATCCAAAAACAAGGAAAAAAAGGGTTATTCTAAGGAAGGTGATGAGTTGTGACTTGTGACTACCTCCTTTGGGTCATGTTACTATTGCATGCTAGTGCACACATATGCTTCAAGGTTTTTTAAAAATTCACTAGGAGACACTCTTAACCTGCTCATGAGGTATAGCAGTAGGATTTAGGAAATTGTGTGCTTACCTCTAGAGTTATACTGAGCATATAAGAGAAAATTTTAAGATATGAAAATTACCCACTATTTGCTATTCGTCAGAAATATTTAAGAGTTTAGCAGGATTCCAATGAAGATATAAAGCAGATAGTTTACATTCTTGCTTGTCTAAGCATTTTACTCGCTTCGCAGGCCTGAGGCACTTGGCATCGTTGTTGGGATTGTCTACTTGGTCATTGCTATCCTATTTCAACATTTCAACTTCACAGCAGACTCCATGGTATGTTGACTAGCAATTCCTACAAATGGCATTCATGAACCACGCTTTATGACCTGAAACATGTGTTACAGTTACTTTTGTTGACTTTCTTGTTGCAGTGGCTTGTTGAATATAATGCAGCATTAGCATCAGTCTGCTTTATGATACTTCTTGGATTTATTGATGATGTTCTTGATGTTCCCTGGAGAGTGTATGTTGTTTTTCATAATGCCTTCCAGTTTTCTTGAACAATGATGTGCTATTTATCTTCTGTTTTATGATAAAATTATTTTGGAATGGTCTATGTTGAACAGGAAACTGCTACTGCCCACAATTGCAGCACTTCCTTTGTTGATGGCATATGCCGGTGGTACTTCAATCAGCATTCCAAAGCCTCTAACGTCTTATGTTGGAGTAGCAGTTCTGGAGTTAGGTATGTTGATAAGTCCAAAATAAGCTAATTTTGTGAAGGTGAATATCCATTAGTTGCACAATATTTTAAGTCTTGTTGCAGCACTGATGATCATTGTTGAAAGGTAGGGAGCATTGATGCGTTCCTTACTTAAAGTAATTGTAGAAATCTCATCAAATTATACCTAAACCTTTTCTTATGCACTCATGCACTTAGACACTATCTCTTAATTACGAACTATATCATTTAGAAGGTGATTATGGGATACGTGCTTTAGTACCACACTACTGACTAGTGACTATTATATTTTCATGAGTAATTTAAATGTTCCTTCCACGAGTGACCTAAAACTGTTGAAAATAGAATGAATGAAAGAAGGGATTTTGAGCCAGGACTTCTGTGATATATTTCTGCATGTTCACTTATTTGCTTTCTGCATGGAAGTTTCAGTTTAAATTTATCTCTATAGATGAACATTAATTCTATTATTGCTAGCAATAGCTATACAATGCTCTGACGGTCATCACATTGTCTTTAATGTGCAGGTTCTCTGTACAAGCTCTTTATGCTCCTACTAGCAGTCTTTTGTACAAATTCGATCAACATACATGCTGGCCTGAATGGTCTTGAAGTTGGGCAGACAGTTATTATATCTGCTGCGGTGTGAACAAAATATCTCCCAACAAGAATTATGTAACCCAAATGCTATTTGTCTACTGATGTTGTATGTCATTTTTTAGGTTTTGATACATAATGTAATGCGCATAGGATCTTCTACGGACATTGAATCTCAGCAAGCCCATGCATTCTCCATTTATCTTGTCCTGCCTTTCTTGACCACTTCATTAGCTTTGCTCGCATTTAACTGGTATGGACCATGAGAAATCTATCTAAGGAAAAGTTTTTTTCCTTGTTCCAGAAATTAACTTTGCATGTGTATAAATCAGGTATCCTTCATCTGTTTTTGTTGGTGATACCTACACCTATTTTGCTGGAATGGCTTTGGCTGTGGTGGGAATTTTGGGTCATTTCAGGTAAACATCCTCATTTATCTCCTACATGTCCATTATTATCTATCAATCAATAGCGCTTTGCCAGCTTAATCTGGATTTGGTTGTTTGTGGTATGGAATGATATGCAATTAACAGCCTGCATTCTGTGGTGAAGTACATCCAAGAATTTTTGTTCTAGCCGCATGCACATTTAAGTCTTTCCTCTGTGCACTTCCTCCTTTTTTTCTCACCTTCTACTACATATATATTAGTAAAGCATGTAAATGGGGATTTTCACCCTTCTTTTTGGGTGGTGGTAGCTATGTTGGAGTTGATGGTTCTTTGGACACAGTACAGCCAGCAGAGTTTTGGTTGGATTTAGCATCTAGTTTTGAAATATGCAGTATGCTGCCTGTTGAACCTCCTGTGTAGCGTGTTCATACCATTATATATCCTGGTAGTCTAACTGTGCAGGGCGGAACTATCTTGGCTGGGAGGCTTCTCTTGTGCCATCAATACTTTTTATGTGCATCTGTTTGATATTTCTAGCATGTGCTCGTTGTGCAAACGGTTTGCTTTACCCAATGCTTATTAGCAACTGCAGCTGATTGAAAACTCTTCTCTATTTGCAGCGAGACATTATTGCTCTTCTTTCTACCTGAGGTTCTAAACTTTTTGTGCTCAATCCCACAGGTTCGGAAGAATTCATTTCATTTCTTTATTTGCATCTCAATTGATACAGCATCTTTTTAAGTTGATTAGGTGTTTGGTCTTCTTATACTTTAATTTGTGATTTGCTACAGTTGTTTAAGTTTGTTCCCTGCCCAAGGCACAGGTTGCCAAGGTACGTATAATATATTTTCAGAAAATTTATTGTGGTGTGATTTGAACTTCTGATAAATATTGTAAAATGTGCTTGCATCCCACAGGTTTGATCCTCACACAGGACTGTTGACGGGTACCAAAGATGGTAACTTGGTCAACATATTCCTTAGGATATTTGGAAGGTGCACAGAGAAGACCCTTTGCATAAGGCTCCTTGTTTTCCAGGTAAAATCAAAATGCACTGCTACAAAGTACAAACTACTGATTTCATTTTGTTGCGTTTTGGAAGATACCATGAACTAGTTGATATTTGCAAACATACTCCATTATGGTTATGGCTAAACCTCATCATAGTGTTCACGCAGATGAATATCTATTTGCAAACACAGACATTAAAATATCTTTTATTAAGATACTTATCAACTTTCCTTTATCCCTTCTTTTACTTGCTGTATGAATTTCAATCTGAGGTACTCATGACTCCATGTCTTGATGTCTGGCAGGCTTTGTCATGCCTATTCTGCTTTTGGCTGAGATACATGATTACTGGATGGTACAAATGATCACCTGGGACAGGAGGACTCTTCACCCTGTCGGTTGCCACGGCAATCAAAATCTGTTATTACCTGACAGCCGTTCTCTCTCGGAAATATTTGTAGAGTAGCAAGTAACAACAACCAACCCAAACACTTCCAAATAGGAGTAGCTGATGCAAGAACACCTATTACTACTGTCCACACTGTTTTCTTTTTCTCGTGACTTAGCATTTACATTTAGTCTGTCTCCGGCCTTTGGAGTTTGGAGTTCGTTCCTTTTCTGTACCGACTGCAGGAGGTCTTGATCTGGCATTGTGAGGTTTTACTACGGTAGAGTTCTTGAAGCATTTGGTCAAAACAAAGAGTTGAATTTTCGCTAAACCATATACAGTTTCTTCAAGGAATCTTGCTTGTGCTACTCATCTGAAATACCATTTCTACTTTGCGCTACATTACTAGCGGAAGCGTTTTAAAGCCTCCATCCTTTGTTTTGCAGAGTTTGGAAATTCCAGTTCAATGTTTCCAAACTTGAGAGAACAACTAGCGCATGGGATCCCGTTGGACCAACAGAAAACTTTATGTGCTAATGTCATGTTGACGTCAACTCGGATGGTATTGTACCAGACATAATGCCCATAGGTAACAGGTTTTGGTACCTAGGTGCTATATTGACGTCAGCACACAAACTATCCTGTCCCAATGGTATGCCGTACTCTACTTCTGTAAACTTAAACACAAACTTCGCAAAAAAAAAATGAAAACTCGACTTTCTATTCATTATTGGCCCAGCCCAGCGAATCACGTTCTCATCCCACATAACCGGCCACGCACGCCACGATCTCGCTCTGGGCCCAAATGTAACAGGCCGCACGTACGCCACAATCCCGTTCTAAGGCCCAAAAATAACGGGCCGCATGTAGGCCCATACATAACGGGCCTCACGTAGGCCCATTAATAACGGGCCGCATGTAGGCCGCAATCCCGTTCCGGCCCAGTCGTGACGGCCCACACGGAGGCTGCTACCCGTACGTCCCAACTCATAATGGGCCTGGGCCCACCACACCTTTCCTTCTTCCGTCCTCGCCGGCGAGGCGCGGTGGCGGCTCTCCCCGGAGACTCCTCTCCCCTACCATCTCCGGTGGTGTCTCCGCTCCTCCGCCCTCCCCTGCCAAACCGTGAGCCCCTCCCCGCCCCGTTTCCGCCGCCGCTTGAGATGGCGGATCTATGCCGTGCCGCACCGCGTCGAAGAGCGCATGTCCAAGCAAGCTCGACGTCGACGGCCTCGGGCGCCGCCGCGGCCTCTACACCCGCCGACGCCACCTCGAGTTCTTCTTCCAGCTCCGCCGCAACGCCCTCAGTGACATCCACCGTACGCGCATCCTCGGCGACAACGATGATCGAAGCGGAAGAAGAAACTGGAAACACCTGTGGCAAGGCAACAGAAGTGCGGGAACGATGGAAAAAAAATCTCAAATCACAATCGAGACCACATAAATACATTATTTGTTCCAATCCATCCATGAGATTCGCTATCGAACTTCGCCCTCATCTGTACGAAATCATCACAGGAATGCAGATTCAATCACCACGGCAAACTACCGATGATGAGCCTGCCTACCTACGTCGTGAGCTCCTTCCCGGCGCGCTTGAACAACTCTCTCAGAGGCTTCTTCACCTCGTCGCCGGCGAACACGAACTCCACTGCATCCTGAGCTAGCTGGAACAGCTCAGCCTTGCTGAGACCTGCACATTTTGGATTTTGCATTCAGAGTTCAGTGTACTGCACACACAAGAATTGTCAGAAATTTGCAGATTTTTTCAGGAGAGCTTGCGTACCGAAGGTAGATGCAACGAGGTAATACTCATTTGAGAGGCTCGTTGAAAAGAGGCCGGAATCATCTGTGCACAGGGACAGAGGGTGCTTCGCGTTGTACAGATCAGCTGCATATATTCAGTAACTCAAGAATGTTAAGCAGCTGGGAAGCTAATTTCTTGTCTAGATTTTTAGAGTTACTACTATTGTCAAGGACAAACCAAAGTGATGAAGCTCTAGAGAAGGAGTGCCTCCGGTCATAACATTGGAAGTCAAGCATATCTCGACCTGCAGAATTTTCAGTTTTGGTTGTTAGCATGAGTGACATGGAACTGGGTAGGGATAATAAGAGCAGATTAACAGAGATAAGCTCACTGGAATCATTAACGACTTCAGCTTCTTCCATTCGTCATCGTTGAGGCAGCAGACATGACCCAGCCTCTGTGGGCAGAAGTCCAGAACTGCTTGGATTTCTTTCCTGTTTGCTACCTGTTGTCACCAAATTTTCACTTCATTGGTCAACTAGTTTCTGCAGGCAAATAGTGATCGAGAAGGACAGAGCGGTTCAGAAGTTGTTCCCGTATATTCGCAGACCTCGCCACAGTGAATTGTAATGGGGATTCCAAGCTGCTTGGCATGTTCCAGGGCAGGCAAGTACGTCTCCCTTCATAAATATTGAAAATGCCCAGAAATGTCAGAACAGAAAAAAGAATATGTAGGATGTGTCCACTTTCAACACAGGCATAGAATATTTTACCACTCCCCCACCACTGGATTGCCAGAAAGATCAATGCCAATGACACCTTGGTCCTTCATCTCCATTGCTAAATTAACCTGACAAACAAAGGACACTACCTGTTGTATTGCTAAATTTGCTCAGAATATTAAGACAACTTGTAAAATCTTAACGTACAGTATCCAATGCAGCCAAAGTAGTCTCACGGCGATCAATGCTCAGAAGAATCCTAACATATATCTTCTTTTTCCTTGAGTCACCACCCAACTCACTCATAGGTGTTTTATCTGCTCTTGAGTTAGTATCAAATAATATGACTTCAACAGCTTCAACAGTTTGAAGACCTTTAATAACAGCGTTCATGTAAGACCGCTTGGTCATCCCTTTGGATTCATTATTCTAGATGACAGTGAAACAAAACAAAACAAAATAATAAATCACATTATTTCCACATAGACTTAAAAAATACCAGAGAAATATGAAACGGACAAATAAAAATATTACCTTAGGGGTTGTTCTTATTTCCAGATATACAACATTCTCAGTGGCAAAATCTTCCACTACCTGCCAGTTTGTCTGATTGATGAATTGGGCAAGTACAGTATGCAAAATGCAAATTATAAATATCACAATACCTCCTTGGTGATCCTTGTCACTGTATCATGGTCAGTTGTAAGTATATGATACAGTTCAAAAAGTTGGAAACACTCAGGGAGAGATCTGCCATCTGTTTAAGATGTTCAGAAGCAAGAGTTAATGAGCAGCCTTCCTACTCATGCCTTACAAAAGTTGCAACACAGGTATCCATCAGATATTTTTTCTAGCCATGTAATTAATGATTAATACTTCAGAGGTTCATAGTGTCTTTCCATACGACTTAGACTTGGTAACGCTGCTCAAGAACAGCAACAAAAATCTTCCACTTACTCTTCATGATAACATCCTTAACATCTTCGAATACAATGACTCCTTTATCACCTAGTTGTTTTGCAAGTTCTCTATTCAAGAAGACACAACAAAGGATAAGTATTTCAAAAGACAAAAAAATGTTACTTTAGAGAACTCATACATGCTTTGTCTGGTATTTCTATAATCGTTGAAGACAAAGAAGTTACTGCATTTTAAAATCATGGTGGTAAAATTGGTACTAAATGGTAACAGTACAGACCTATTCTTTTGTCAAAATATAATATAGCCGCGTACATAGCTAGTTAAAATTTACTACTATATAATATTTCGTTTGAACTAGAGAACAAAATTATCCATATTTTCTACACAAATAATACTGAACTAAGTAACTATCAGGCCTGTCTTCCAGTAGCTCCAAACTGAGGTCATTTTCGTGGAGGCCAAGTCATTTGTGGTTTCGTCAATCAAAAGTTACATTAGATAAATGTAAAGGTAGGCAAAGTTACATTATAGTGCCTGCAGACTATTGTATATAATGTTCCTGCGTCCTGACCATGTATTGATACATACCTTGTCCAAACCCAATTTCACAGTGGCACAGTCCTAGTCTCCAAACAAAGTTCCAATTTTGCGTGCATAATTACGTTTTAAAGTGCTGAACTCCCCCCTCAAACAAAAAAAGGGCTAAATTCCCAACATTTCCCTCTCCCAGAATTGTTCAACCAAAAGATCGATCTCGGAGCAGATCGAATGACGCATACGAACTAAAATTTCGAAGAAAAATTACTGCCGTGAAGTTCAATTGCTCCGTTCTAGCATCAGATCAAGAACAAGTAGCTACCAAATGCAGGAAATCAAGAAGTGGGGATGCCGGCGAAAGGCGAGGAGGGGAGAAGACGGGAGTGGTACTACTGACAGGAGGGTGGAGTCGCGGACGGAGCCATTGAGGTGGGCGTGGAGCTCCACCTTCGGAAGCGCGAGGCACCACTCCCTCATCTCCTTCTCCGTCTCCGCCTCCATGGCTGCTGCTGCTTGTTGCTTGCTTCCGCCCTTGATTTGTCGGTTTGCTCGGGTCGGCGGAAGGGTGCCGCGTGATGAGCGGGCTATATATATCCAGCTTGCTTTGAGATTGGTGCTAATAGGACGAGAAAAGAGGAAAGACCATATTATCCTCTTAACTATCACCTTCGTCTAAAAACATCAATCAACTCTAAAACCACGTATTAAATCCTCTTAACTTTCAAAACCATTTCATTAATTTACCTCCTTATCTAAGTCAAGTTGGTAATCGGTGCTTATGTGGCAATGTAGTTAGAAACAAAAAATAAAAAATGATGGACCCTTCTCCTCGCCACTTTGCTAATGAAGTGATTAGTTTTACCATTAAGGTTCCATTTGATAACCGCATAGATTCTTATCCAGATTCTGAGATTCGGCAGCTAGAGAATTTACAAAATAAACTAGAAGCTAGGTACCCATAGGTTATTAGAACCTTCGGTTAAGCCCTAAATGTAAAAAAGACTAATTGGCCTTCTCTACTCAAAGCTACCTAGATATGTTGGGCATGTTTGGTCTCTATCCTACCAAATCTTTGTGAAAATGATTATGGTCAGGCACTCGATCTATGCCTAAAAATCGGGCGCCAGTCCTAGCCACTCATTATCTATCTCTTCTCACTCATCTCTCTCTCTCTCCATTATCTCAAGCTATCAAGCAAGAGCAGCAATTCATTTCCTTTGTCTCCCGGCTCACTTCCTTCCCTTTCTCTCCCACTAAGGCCTTGGTGCCGCGATGACGACGTGTCCCCATCGCAGTGGCCACTGCAGCCGGCGGCGCGACATGGAGGACGACTGCAGCTGCAATAGAGAAGAGGAGGGAGCAGCCCCATCGTGACGAAGCGGCAGACGGAGTAGGAAGTGGTCACTGTCGTTGCTGCTAACGATGAGGAAGGCGAGGTCATCGACAGGAAGGAGCAACGGGTCATTGCATCATAGCTTGCGAGGTCGTTGAAGGAAGCCCGATCCAACCATTAGAGAGGAGGAAGAAGCCAAATCTAGAGCGGTACAATTTGTGAATTTTTAATGTTTCAGCCAATGTATCGTGGTGTTTTCTTGTATTGGATAAAAATGTAGCAGTGGGGATTTGATGTTGTTTCATTTTTTTTTTGTCTTCGCTTATTGTGGATTTGTTGATGTTTTGACAGTTTTGAGATCAATGTTTCATGTGTTAGAGCGAAATGTTTCAACTATGATTCGACTGCGTTTCGTCATTTTAATAGTTCAAAACATTTTTGACCTGTGTGGCGAAACATTTTTCTACAGGCAGTGAAACAGTGCCCGATTTTTTTGTGAAAAATCGGGCATCCGATCCGTAGTCGAATCCAAATCTTTGGTAGTTCTTTGATAGGGTAGAGTTGTATTAGATGTGTTTGGATTGCTATTAATATGAAGCCAAATATTGATGATGTAGTGAAGAAAGTTCTAGATTAGTGCCAAATTGATCATAAGCAATACCAATAATTTGGCTTTAATCCAAAAACACATTGCTACTGTTCTTTTTTTTTTTTGCCGGGTCGGCCAAAGGAGACTGACCAATTTTATTAAGATTGAGAGAGAGTTACAAACAGGTTACAAATCGACATTAGGTTGTCGACGCTAGGGCAGACCAGGTATAGTGTCTGTCACCCTAAGGAGCTACCAGTATAAACAGCTTTTAGCTACAAGATTGGAACAATCCTGCTTTCCTCCAAATGACTATCTCCTCTCTTATGTCCCAGTAAAGTTGTCCCGCTAGCTGCGATCTCTGATCGAAAATCCTCGCGTTGCGTTCTTTCCACAACAACCAGCAAACCATCATAAAGAGGGCATCGAAAGCTATATTGTAGCCTGGCCAGAAACCACTCCTCGCCTGCAGTTCCACCAGCTCGAGGCCACTCTCACCTGGAAGCTAAAATGAGGCTCCGATCCATCCTTTTAACATCCTCTAGATTCTGTTGGTGTACGAGCAGCCCACAAACAGGTGGTGAGAGTCCTCCCGAACTCCTTGACAAAAGGAGTAGGATGGCTGATGTGGCCAACCACGCCTTTGCATGTTGTCTGCTGTGAGGCACCTGCCCTTCGTGGCCATCCACATGAAGAACTTCACTCGGGAAGGGGCTTTCGTCTGCCAAAGCAGCTCGCTACACAACTAGTGCAAACGTGCAAGGAATAACATGTTGTAGGCTGAGGAAGCTGAGAACTGCCCATCTTCCGAGAGCTTCCAGCGAATTTCATCTTGCACTCCTGCTTGTAACTGGAAGTTCTACACTGCATCCCACACCCGGAAGTACTCCACCAAAGCTCTATCGGACAGGCTCCCCTAGATGTCTCGAACCCATCGATTCGCTAACAGACCCTGCGCCACCATTAGCTTTGACCTACCGAGGAAGCTGAAGAGCGCCGATGAGGACATCTTGATACTACCCTCGGGTAGCTAGCTTGCCCGCCAAAAATATGTGTCCGACCCATCTCTAACCTTGAATGTCACCGCTACTTGGAACAATCTCTGCACATCCCCTGTTGGGTTCATTTTCACTAACGTCCAAGGTCGCCCTTGCTGCTCCAAACCTCGCACCATCCATTTCAAACGAAGTGCCTGCCCAAACGGATATAAATTCTTGATGCCAAGCCCTTCACACTCCAATGGTGCGCAAACCGCCTCCTAGGCCACCAAGCAGTGCCCTCCATTTATATATTCTTGTCCCTTCCAAAGAAACCCTCTGCATTTCTTATCAATTTCCTTGATCGCCCATTTTAGCATCTGAAGCACTAAAAGAAAGTGGATTGGCAGCGAGGTCAAGACAGATTGTTACTATTCAAGCTACCAATAAATTGGTAAGGCATATTTTGACATCATTCTAAATTCTAAATAGACCCGTTTATTCAATTGGTCCCGTAATCTCCAAGTTGCCAGATGCCAGCATGCCACTAGATACATGCTTTCCTCCTCAGATATCTAAAAGTTTTACTAATACTGATCCTGGTAAGATCCTACCAGCAAGTGCAAAGTGCGCAACGGCTCGCTCAAACCACGGTGGACCTAGAAAAGAACTTTACTTCGTTAAGTAAGATACTTTGTTCATGATTACACAAAAAAATACACAGCAGAGACAGGGAGGGGTGAGCATGGGTTTGACCTCCCTCAATTTTTGATATTTACACCGTATTACTGTAGCTTTTATGAAATTTCATAAGAATAGTATTATTGGCTTCCTCCAACACTTTTTTTCGTTTATGGCTCCGTTGTTGATGCATACGTGTACATACGCACGCTACTCTCGCACACCCGCGAATGCACCCTCTAATGCATACTTTAAGAGATGAAGACCAGCGACCATATTGGGGCCATTAGGATTTGAACCTGGTGTCCATCACTACATCACCGTGCGTTTCTAAGTACTCAATGCAGTATTTCTCTATTGTTATTAGGAAAAAGAAAGAAAAGGGATAAAGTAGAACAGAAAATTTACTGTTTGACATCTCGATCGTTATTAGGAAAAACAGGAAAAAGGGGTAAAGTAGAACAGAAAATTTACTGTTTGAAATTCCACGCAAAAGGAGAACCTTTAGGCGACAAAGAAATTCAAGCGAAAGGGGACATCCACAGATCCACTCGCTGGTTGCATAGATGCATCTCCCAAGCTTTTTTGTCGTCGCTGGCTTGTGCAATCTTCCAATGCTAAACAAGATCACAACGCAATTGAGTGGAATAGATGGTGATTAGATAGCCATCAGATCATACGACGTTGGTTTTGCTCATGCTGGTAACGCATGGTTACTAGTATAATAGGAGTACCTCTGATCATGGGATAATGTCCCTGAAAATATCTGACGAACAATTTGTGGTGAAAATAGACAGAATGCTGATGGTGCCAGCATTATCTGAAATGTGTTAGATGGATATATCTGGTGCCAGCATTATCTGAACTGTGTTAGATGGATATATCTGTCATAAGTGAAAGCGAAATCTGAATAGAGTGGTTCCTAATAGAGTTCAATCTGGTTAATTAATAGGCCGAATCGCATCTTAGATTTTACAGCATGAAGACAAATATAGCTTGCTGTGCCCTCCTAGATGATACTTTATGTTATTTAGAGACTATCATATTACAACACTTGAGACAATAGAGACTATAAAACGCCAATCCACCAATATTTTTTTTTTACCCTTCTTTCCTTTCCCTACTCTCATGCAAAAAAAAAAAATCCCCTTCTATCTTAAGCTAAGAATTGATGTTAAGCTTAAACTCGATTTCTCTCTCCTCCATCTGAGTAAATCGGTCTAGTTGGCAGTTTTTTAGGCCGTCTATTAATTGTTCCTCATGCATTAATATGAGATCTAAGAGGTACATGTAGATTAAATACGAGACAAGAGCAACTGTGACCATGAGTGCATTGCAGAGCACCAATGTTGGTGCCAATCTGGCAATAGCGCATAACATTTGCATCTGGATATGACGGCCTTATTCGATTCACAAGTTATTTCTCAAATCTGATAGTTCAGGTCCCATCCTAAAGAGTCTCTTCTTGAGCAGGTGTAACTTACTATTTGTCAGTGTTGATAGCAGCAGGTAGCATGCTAATAATCTATCATTGACCAGGTTCCAGCTTCCGGTGGGTAAATGCAAACAAGCAAGAAAATACAGACAGACAAATCCATTCATCAGAAGATCTGGTCAAGAATAAGTTGCATGATTTCTGATACATAGCACTTTGTCCTAGTAGTAAATAATTCAAGAAATATCTTCACAGATTTGTAAATGGTTGCCATCTGCCATTTCAAGACTAATCTAACAGCTTTGTCTGGTCAGGGAAACCAGACTTTTCACTAAAAATCAAACCTTGACAGAACAAAACGCATTGTCTTGTTCAGCATCTTCCTCGAATCCTAGTCAGGTTTAGTAGACTTAACGCGAAGAACACAACTAGGACACAGACTAAACTATGCATCTGACCTTGTTATACACGAAAGAATCTGAGCAAACGTATCTGCAGCTCGTGGCCTGAAAGATCTTCGAGGCTTTTAAAGTGGTCCAAGAACAAGGGAATCTGCGGTACAGATAGATGTAATCAGCATTAATTTGATAGCAAGTGAGCTGAAGTAGCATGTAGCTTTTCCTTTTCGATTACATGAGACGCATATATGCACACGCCACTACGCTCACACCTCCGCAAATACACTTTCTAACACACGCTCAAGGAGAAGGAAATCACCTGTTTAATGATACTATTTGCTTTTTAGGTGGGACGATAAATCTCTCACTTCACTAAATTTCATAAAAACCTCATCCGTGTGTCTGTAATATTTGTCAACACAATTTAATAGCAAGTGAGCTGAGCTAGCATGTAGCTGTTGCCTTTTGCAGCTGAAAGAATTCGACGAGCTCTCACGAAATGCAGAGATGAGTCCAAGGCAGATACAGTGTTAAAGCTTCTTCCTTTGGATACCTTTCCGTCGAACAGGATCCTCGTATCAATCAGGCCACGAATTTATGCTCCTCACACGGCAAATCATTCGTGGCCCTCTCATCAATTGCCCCAAGAGTCGTCGCCATTTTTTGTGTCCTTGTGTGATCTTGACGTTGATCGGGCGATCGATTCTGACCTTTCATGTGTCATTTTTGTGGTTGGCCCGGCATGCATGATTGTGTGGTGTGTGCCGATGATTCAGAGCAAAAGGCTGATCGAGCTGAAAAGATCATGCAGCTAGCACTACTAGTTTTGGCTGTCATGCTGCACACTGTTGCCTTGTTGTCTCGACATGCCCAATGATTGCTCATTTGCAGATTTAATCAAAGCACATCTTAGCTTAATCCTTTCGAGGATCGGCTGAGATTTTTGAGGACACGCAAAATAAGACAAACTATTAGCGTATGATTAATCAAGTATTAATTATTTTAAACTTAAAAATAGATTTGTCTAATTTTTTAAGAAACTTTTAGATTTAGCGGTTCGAGACTCTGAGACAGAGATTGACACACTAGCTCAGCCCAAATTCTAAAAGGAAGGCAGCCTAAGATCCATCAGATAGAAGGGGAATGGAAACTGAAATGGTTTCAGATACTATTTACAGTGAGCAGGCTAGCTCTGCTCCAACCTGGAGGCACTAAAAATTGAAATCACATCTGCAGCATTCACTGAACGATCACTACGGGCGTGTGCATCTGTAGCGTGCAGCATGAATGTATCATTGAATGAGAAACAGAATGGTAAAAAAAAAGAGAGAGAGAGAGGAGAAATGGTTCCGTCAAAATTATACCCTTCCCAATTCCCATGATAAAAAACAAAGGAATAAAAACTGACCATGTTTACAATATCATGCACTTTACAATACTAGTATACCTCAATAGAGCACATCCCGGATATTTTTTTCCCCCTCGACATTGATTGCCAAACATACCGTCTCTCCCTACTGGTGACAAAACATGAAACTCAAGTCCTCTAATACAAGCCGATATTCTAATGGGCAATATTTAATATGCATTGCACCGGAAAATATCAAAACTGCATCGGCAGTCAAAATTGCTCACTAGCCACTTTGTGGACTTGTGTAGCTTCATGGTTAGGCGTTCCAGCTACAAATCTGCAAAGAAATCTGACGTGGCTCCACCTGAACTCTGACTCTTGCCTGTCTTTGCACTCCTTGATCCTGAGCAACCAGAAAAGAACGAACAAGTATGAAACAAATTTCAAAGAAGAATAGGCTAGCACAACTATTACAAGACAGGAATGCCATTGCCATAGCAAAGGTGTGGCATATACGTTAATATACTAAGAAATTCTATGCTACCTTTTGAAGAGCTTGGGTCCATGTCTACATCCATTCCATCATCATCACTATCGTCGCTATCTTCTTCACCAAGTTTATCATCTTTAACTAACTGTTGGCCATTCAAAAGATCTTGCAAGTCCCATAGCTGTATAAATCAGGATGCTGCCATTAGACTAAAAAAATGGTACACGGAGAGGTGGGTGGTAAGAGGAAGATCACCTTCAACATTTTGTCATGTGAAATGCTTCCTAGATAATTCCTGTCATTTGAGAAAGCTGTAGTGCAAACATAAGAAACTAGTGAGAACATGTACTTCTTACACCTACTTTAAGCAGGCAGCAAATGACTAGAGCATACCAAGGGCCTCAATTGGATATTCTGAATGCTCAGCGAGTGGCTGAATGATCCTGTTAGGTAAGATACCCACTAATCTGGAAGAAAAACATGGGTATCATGTTAAAACAGCAATAAATATTATTATTGGGAACTGGGGCAGGGTAAAGGAAAGCAAGGCACAAAACCTGATGACACCATCTGATGCACCAGATATCAGAGTTTCTTCATCCAGCTAAAAAACAGAAGACATTTGTCTTACAAAGGATTGCATGGAACAATAAAAGGTAGGCTGCAATAACAATTATCACAAGGTTTAGGTTCTAACCTTCACTATTGTATCAACAGACTGTGCATGCCCCAGAAAGCGGTCACTAGGCACAACACATATACGGTCAGTGCACAGCTCAAAATCACAACACTTACTACTTTGGTCCACCATCCCAGTAGTCGAAAGAAGAGACTATGATTCTTATTTTTATTATTTTATGAATTTTATATACCCACAGCTCAAACACCGAGCAAGACTAGGCGAATGGAAATAAAAATATTCAAGAAAAACAAAATCTAGTTCATGAGGTTAAAGGCCTAAAGGGAAGTGATGAAAACGTTATTACCTGCAATCCTTAAAAAATCCCCATGAATACAACAACAGAGCTCCACTTGGAGTTCCACATACAACCTTTTTACCATTCTGAGAATCACAAAGAAACAACTGTAATTAAGGAACCATGAAATAACAAATGGAAGACTCGATTAACAAAAGTGGTTAAAAAAAGAGTTACCTTCATTACCACCACAGATAGTAACTCGTCTTCTGAAAATTCAGATTGTGATTTTACCTGTTAATGTAACCAGGACTCGTATGAGTACGCAAAATAACATATGATAGTATACACAAAATCATACAACCAAACTTCAAACTAGAATTCAATAAACTGGAACGACATTGGTATACTATAAAGCAACTCACTTTATTCCTACGAAGATTGTTGACAGATAAAGTCCCGTCGCCACTGCAAACAACCCAAGTAGTTAGTTCTGATTACCAAAGTATCAAGGCAATGAAGAGTTCTGCTTAGAATTGAATGAGCAGAAGTAACACAAGGGAAAATAAATTCAGTGAGACACAGAACATTAGCATCATTAATATGACACCAAAGCACTAAGAAACAAATGAGTAGTTTCTGAACCAGAATGAAGTAAATTATATAAGGCCTCGGGCCTAAATGGTTGGAGCTGCTTTATGGATAATTACATAAAACGGTGTACATTGGACAAACATAAAGTTCCAACAAAGTACGTTTCCCTCATTAAGGACATGTACAACAATGTTGTGACTAGTGTTCGAACAAGTGATGGTGACACATGTGACTTCCCGATCAAGATAGAACTACATCAAGGGTCAGCTTTGAGCCCTTATCTATTTGCCTTGGTGATGGATGAAGTCACAAGGGACATACAAGGGAATGTCCCTTGGTGTATGCTTTTCGCGGACGATGTAGTATTAGTTGATGAAAGCCGAGCGGGAGTAAATAGGAAACTAGAGTTGTGGCGGCAGACTCTAGAGTCCAAAGGTTTTAGACTCAGCAGAACTAAAACCGAATATATGGCATGTGACTTCGGCACTGCTAGACATGAGGAGAGCGATGTTAGTTTGGATGGTCAGATAGTACCCAAGAAGGATACCTTTCGGTATTTGGGATCAATGCTACAGAGAGATGGAGATATCGATGAAGATGTTAGCCATAGAATCAAAGCGGGGTGGATGAAGTGGCGTCAAGCATCGGGTATTCTCTGTGACAAGAGGGTACCACAGAAGCTAAAAGGCAAGTTCTATAGAACGGCGATTAGACCGGCAATGTTGTATGGTGTAGAATGTTGGTCTACAAAAAGACGACATGTTCAGCAGTTGAGTGTTGCGGAAATGCGTATGCTACGTTGGATTTGTGGTCATACAAGAATGGATCGAGTCCGGAACGATGATATACGTGATAGGCTAGGGGTAGCACCAGTTGAAGAGAAGCTTGTCCAACACCGGTTGAGATGGTTTGGACATGTCCAGCGGAGACCTCCAGAGGCACCAGTGCATAGTGGAATCTTAAGGCGCGACAGTGATGTTAGGAGAGGCAGGGGAAGACCAAAATTGACATGGGAGGAGGCAATAAAAAGGGACTTGAAAGGATGGAATATACCCAAGGATTTGTCTTTGAATAGGTCTGCTTGGAAAGCAGCCATTTACATGCCTGAACCTTGTTTTGCGGCTCCTGTTGGGTTTCAACTCTAGCCTACCCCAATTTGCTTGGGACTGAAAGGCTTTGTTGTTGTTGTTGTTGTTGTTTGTACATAAAACGGTGTACAAGCCAAGCAAGACTGATCTCTTCACAATAAAAAATCAGATTTCGCATGCATACTGGCTGAAATGCATTGATCAGGATTTGCAGGCAAAGAAAATTATTTACCTTGTTGCCAGTATTTGATTTGAGTCAGATACATATGTCATATCTGATATGTAATCTTCGTGGCAGTGAAAGGTATTACAGCAGGAACGCTCCCGAGTATCCCATACCTAAAATTGCACAGATATTTTACTTTAAATTGACTTTACCAAAGAGGAAAACTATAGTCAATAACACACAATACAATACAAGTAGTCCAAAAGCAGATGTACATGGAATTTTGGTCAGGACGGACTTTCTGCTTACTACCCAACCATGTGTATATAGGTATATTCTTGAACAAAACATCCTTCGATAAATAAGCTTATCAATGATATATTTGCATATCCTCTAAATGCACAGGTTTTAAGAGTCAATCATGAAACTGATCTACACATAACAACCATGCACAGTTGAACCGACTCACTAATTAATACCTTGATGCAACCTTCATCGTCACCTGAAGCAACAGTAGTTTCAGTAAGACAGACAAGGCGATTTATGCCGTTCCTATAATATTTTAAGAAAGAGGAAGATATTTAGTTCCACAAGCAAAATTCAACAACAAAAAACAGCGAACTCACAAAACTTACTCATGTGCATCCTCCAAGCGAGCAATGGGTTTGCCAGTTTCCACATCAGAGGCAAGAATTGAGCAATCAGCAGATCCTGTCAAAATCACTGAAGCATGGGAAAAAGTCAAGACAACCCACAGGACATGGTTAGAGGAGCTAGCAGATGAATGCATCTTCCTTCACATCCAAATTAGTTTTAGAATTCCATTGTGAACATGAAGCTGCTAATGTTGCAGCACTATGCTTGAGCAAATAAGTACAACTACATCAATAATCAGCAAAGCTGAAAGTTGGTAATTAGTTATTACCATTTCCTGAGTCCACAAACCGGACAGCTCTGCATGACTCCTTATGAGCTTTTGCAGCAAACAACCTTGAAAATCAGAGTGTAAAAAAGGACTATGCATCAATCACCGGGATATAAAATGGAGATGCAACAACCTTACCTTAACATAGTAACACTTAGAATAAACAAAAGTAACATAGTAAATAAAGAAAAGGAGCTACTGGATGAGGATCACATAGATCATGAAAATACGCTTACTTTGACCATATAAATTTTATATCAAAATAAATGTAGCACTAAAACCCTGAAACCCTTGGATACCAGGGAAACAAACAATGCGCAGATCTTAACAGAAGACCGCATACAGCCGATGACCCCAACACTTAGCATTTACTTTCCATTACCATATAACACTGAAACAGGCACCTAGTTCTACCAAATCCTGAAGAATTCATAAATTCCAGAAAAATCTCAAAATATGCATTAACAGCACAAACATCTCTAGCTCAACAGGTGGTAATTCTAAATTTGTTGAGTCCAAGGAGCAAGAGCTAAAACTAACACCTACAACATAAACCCTAAACACCGATACAATGATAGAAGCAATGCAACCACAAACTAACAGAACCCGAGGCCTAGTAGCGGCTGTCGTGAGTACCTCTCAGGCTGCGACTCCGCGGCGTACCGGAACCTGCGAAACCAGTTGCATGAGAAGAGAAGATTGTTTGGTCGCGGTAAGAACAACTAAATCAGAGGAGGGGATGAAGAAGTAGTAGTATGAGCTAGGTCTTATCGGTTGGGGCGTCTGTGGATCGTACAGGTAGAGCTCGCCGGTGATGAGGGAGGTGGCGACGAGAGGGGAGGACGGGTGGAAGGCGAGGTCGAAGGGCATCTCCTCGTGGAGGGCCTCCATGGCGGCGGCGGCGGCGGTGGCGGCAGAGGCGGAGAGGGGGAGGCGGCTGCGCGAGGCGACGGGAAGTCGGAGAAGCCTGGGACAGAGGAGCAAGGCGCTTGATAGCCTTCTGGAGTGCAAATGGGCCTCAAGGTAGGCCCAGTTTGTTTTCAATTTTTTTTCCTGTGAAAATTTCCTTGACGGCCCAAAAATTCCAGATAAAATGACGATACCATGCAGTAGAGTGACTTTCAGTAGAGCCCAGAAAATAGTCTTCGACCACTAGTTTGTTTTCTTTTTCAAAGAGTATACACTCACCTCTATTAACATATGCTCACACTCTATCCCTATTAAAACACTGGACCGATATATCAAAAGCACTTCTTCTTGCATAGATTTTCAAAAAAAAATCTAAATTCTTTCAAAATCTAATGATTAGAAGAACGGTGGATGATAAGGATCCGCATAAAAGAGTCACATAGCTTAGTCATATTATACTTATATGCATCATTAACTACTGAGATTGAGATTGACAAACTTATCATAGGCGCTTCGCTGTCAACTATTAGTTTATTAATCATCTAATATTTATGATGGAATTTTGAAAGTTCGTCCGATCTTATATTAGAAAAGGCAAATATGTATGGCCAGAGGTAGTAATTGTAAAGTTACGGAGTAAGATTTAATTGGTTGTTTGGTCAAAGAAAAGATTTAATTGGCTAATATCCATTCCAATTCCATCCGAGTAAACAACTTAGGACTCCTCTGGGCAAGATTTTTACAAAAGTCAGTTTGATTCCTTTGAAATTTCTCCAAAATTCCTCCAATCCCACTTTTTTATTAAAAAAAACTCAAATTCAATAAAGCCTTAGAGGCAATACATGCTTTGCTGTTGTTCTTTAGTGCTGCGGTGGAACCTAATTATCGCATGCCTTTTATTTTATAGATTTGTTATTGATCATATATTTGATTTTTTGGATTTTGACAAACAATAACACTGGTAACTTTGATATTCGAAACGGGGAAGCAAATTTCAAGTTGCATTTTTAACTTGCTGTAGTTAATATTAACGATAACACATAACTTTAATTATAAATTTGTGGAACTTAGTCATAAATATGTTCAAGTGTATCTAACTGTTTCTATTTTGATCAATGAATAGAGAAAAAATTATTTAATAGATTTATTTTTTTAAAACGTTTGACCGGTCCCTTTCTTTTGTATAAAAAAAAAACTTTCAGCGACGAAAAATCAGGGAGACGCCCACTATCGGAGGATGAAACCTCGACGGCGGGAAGTCGGGAGACCCCCCTTTTGAGATTCGGCCAGGGGAGTAGTTCTCAGGTGTACGAGGCGTCCGGTGTAGAAGAAAGATACGCGAAGAAGACATAGAAGAAGTTGCGGGGTTCGGACCGTCCGAAGCAGGTCCGGACCGTCCGAACCGTGTCCGGACCGTCCGACGTGCGGTAACTGCGCGGGGCGTTGGGGAAGGCGATGAACCGAGGCGCAGAGAGGAGACAGGAGGATTTATACAGGTTCGGGCCGCCGGAGCGTAATACCCTACTCCTGTGTGTATGGCTAGGTGGGAGAATGAATGCGGTTACAAAGTGAGCTCAGCCGGAGCTGAGGAAGAAGAACAGTCGTCTGAGAATGAGCTAGAGTCGGAGAGCCCGGGGTCTAGTCAGAGTCCGAGCTCGGGGTTTCTAATGCTAAAGCTTGCTTGCCCCTCGGTTCGGTGGCTTGGATCCTCCTTTATAGATTAGGGGAGTCCACAGTGCCAGAATACGGAGAGAGAGCCTTTCCGGTGAGCTCTCCTGTGCACACGTCTGCCTACGACGCCCATGCCGGAGCTGTTGCTGCTATGGGCGGCTGGAGCACGCGCATGCCCGCAGCCGCCTGTTGCGCCACGCCTGGAGGAGCCCCTGTCGGGTGCTGCGGGCGGCTGGTCTGGTCGCCTGGTTGCCACACACGCCCGGAGGCGGCGCCTCCGGGCACGGGCGACACGCGCCCGGGGCCGGAGGCGGCGCTCCCGGGCGGCACTCGCCCGGGGCCGGAGGAGGCGCTCCCGCTCCCGGGCAACACTCGCCCGGGCCCGGGGCGACCCGCGCCCGGGGCCGGAGGCGGCGCTCCTGGGCGAGGTCGGAGGCGGCGCTCCCGCTCCCGGGCGACGCGCGCCCGGGGCCGGAGGAGGCGCTCCCGGGCGACAGGCGGCGCGTCCGGGCGCGGGGACGAGCACCCGAGGCCGCGGGCGACGCATCCGGGCATGGATGACCGGCGGGAGACACGGCCTCTCTGCCGGCCGCCGGTCGTGCATGATATGTCCCCCGGAGGAGCCGATGTGGCCGGAGAGCCACACGTCCCCGCAGAACGTGGGACCCCAGTCCCATTTCGCCGACACCCACCATTCTGCATCACTGAGACTTCTTCTCCGATCTCCGCGGCAAGCAAGCAAGCGATGGAGTCCGCCGTCGCCGTCGTGACGGTGCCGTTCCCGACGCAGGGTCACCTGAACCAGCTCCTGCACCTGTCCATGCTGCTCGCGTCGCGGGGGTTCCCTGTGCACTACGCTGCGCCGGAGCCGCACCTCCGGGAGGCGCGCGCGCGGGTGCACGGCTGGGACGCAGAGGCGCTCCTCGCCGTCCGCTTCCGAGCGCTCGACATCCCCGGCGGGTACGCGTCCCCTCCCCCCGACCCCTCGTCCCCGTTCCCGGTGCACATGATGCCCCTCCTCGAGGCCTTCTGCGACGGCGGCGGCGCACGTGCCCCTCTCGCCGCGCTCCTCGGGGAGCTCTCCGCGTCCCACCGCCGCGTTATCGTCCTGCACGATCGAATGGCGGCGTTCGCGGCGGTGGAGGCGGCGCGGCTCCCCAACTGCGAGGCGTTCGGGGTGCACTGCCTCGCCGCGTCGTACAATGTCGGGTGGGTGTACCCCGGCCACCGCCTGCTGATGGAGCACGGCCTCGTCTTCCACCCGCCCGACGCCTGCGCGACCAAGAAGTTCATGGCGCTGGCCAAGCGGATGGGCCTGGAGCGGAGGCGCGCGCCCGTCGCTGGCATGGTCGTCAACACCTGCCGCGCTCTGGAGGGGGAGTTCCTCGACGTGCTCGCGCGGATCCCTACCTCTTATGGCCAGAAGCTGTTCGCCGTTGGGCCTCTGAGCCCGGTGCTCCCCGACACGCGCGCACGGGGCTCGCCGGAGGAGGACGCGCCCCCGCGGCGGCACGAGTGCCTGAGCTGGCTCGACAAGCAGCCGCCGTCGTCGGTGCTGTACATATCGTTCGGCACGACGTCGACGCTCCGTGGCGAGCAGATCAGGGAGCTCGCCGCGGCGGTGCGCGGCAGCAACCAGCGGTTCATCTGGGTGCTTCGAGACGCCGACCGCGCCGACATGAACACGCGCGAGGAAGCTGTGCTCGGCGCGCGCCGCCTCGCGGAGGCGACGGCTGAGCTCGGGGAGGCGATAGCCCGAGGCGTGGGGGTGGTGGTCACCGGGTGGGCGCCGCAGCTGCAGATCCTGGCGCACGGCGCGACGGCGGCGTTCATGAGCCACTGCGGGTGGAACTCCGTCATGGAGAGCCTGAGCCACGGGAAGCCCGTCCTGGCATGGCCGATGCACAGCGACCAGCCGTGGGACGCCGAGCTCGTGTGCAAGTACCTCGGCGCCGGCGTCCTCGTGCGGCCGTGGGAGAGGCGGTACGACGTCACGCCGGCGGCCGCGATACGCGAGGCGATCGAGAAGGCGATGGTGTGGCAGGACGGGGCGGCGTTGCGAGCAAGGGCGACGGCGATAGGGGAGGCCGTCCGCGCCGCCGTTGCAGAGGGCGGGTCGTCGCGCCAGGACATGGACGACCTCGTCGCCTACCTGACGAGATGATCGCCGGTGTCGCGGCAGTTGAGCTGAATGCTGCTGTTCGCGGCAAAAGATTACTGCTTGTTTAGAAGAATTCTTGCGTCTTAATTGGGATCATTTCGTACTGGATGTAAGCTAGTTTGGGACTGTGCTGGTTGTCCTCAGTGCTGCGCACTTGGCTCTACTGGACAAATTATAGTAATCATGTTCTTTTGGTTATCAGCACACTTTAAGCAAAGATTTTGCTGGAGACACTGATAATTCGCTCATGTAATGAGATAGTAAGGGGTGTTGTTAAGTGCTTATTTTATAGCTTAAATAAGTCGTACGTAAAACGAGAAACGTTATTAGCGCATAATTAATTAAGTATTTACTATTAAAAACTTGAAAAATGAATCTATTTGCTTTTTTAGAGCTACTTTCATATAGAAAATTTTTACAAAAAACACACTGTTGATCGTTTTGGAAAGCGTACGCACGGGAACAAAAAAATAAGCTAGAGCAACAAGCACTTCCGAACAAGTCTGTAAGTCTAAAATCATATACAGTTTTAAGTCGATGATTTTAGATTATAGAATTTTCCTTCTACAATATGCAGTTAGGCCCTGTTTGAAAGTGCCAATGGATAATGGATGAAACTGAGTTTATTATTATTATTTGAGGCCACAAATAAAATAATTAAATATTAGTAAGTTGATTAAAAATTGTAAGAAACGTTGACAAATAAACTTTTTTTAAAAAAATGCACCGTTCGGTAGCTTCGGAAACACGCTGCGATAATGCGATGACCATAATTAGACACTGTTTGAAAGAGAGGTTAGGCTTAAGCTACTCCCTCGTTTACCATGAGCATATTATCCGAACTATTAAACGGTACATATTTTCAAAAAATTTCTATATAGAAATTTTTTAAAAAACAAATAAATTTATTTTTCAAGTTTATAATAGCTAAAACTTAATTACTTATGCGCTAATGATTTTTCTCGTTTGACGTGCAGCTTATAAGTTTACCCTAACCTCTATTTTAAATGGTGCCTTAGAAAACAACGGGCCTCAAGCACAAGGAAATCACTAAATGCATAGATTTGCATCAACTCAATTATTATGGCTATGTTCTTTTCAGATTATTCACCGGATTATTAAAGTGAATTATCCCATGCTTCAAAAAAACATTATCTAAAAAAACTTTTTTCTACTATATTGTTTATACCATTTTTTAATAACGGATAGAAATCCATCCTCTGTATCCATAAGTGGATATACACAGCCAAAGATTACATGAATACTTAGATTCCAAGTCTTATAACTAAGAGACAATAAAATAAAAAAAAGAAAATACTAGAAAACTAAACTTCCATCTTTTGTTGCATGTCGAGCCATGCAGTGCAAAAAAACGCACTGAGATCATGTTACGCGTCCAGAACTTTTGCACCTCTCATCTATGTTTCATCCACCTCAAACAGACTCCTTTTGTCACGTTACTCCTACCATCGGCTGGCCGGATCCAATCAATCTAGATCGGACAGCTCCCGGCCCCTAATGTCTTTGTTAGACTATTTGTTTTAAGCTATCGGTTAAATTCATTTCTCAATATATATATTTTCTATAATTATGTAGATAATTCGTTACAATAATTCATGCAATAATCTAAATCCAACAGGCCCATACCACCTTGTTTTTAAATTCAAACAAGAGCATTGCACACTGTCCCCCCTGAGGCCCTCGCTACCCTACAGTATCATTGTTCAATGTTCCTGGGAGGCCTGATGTGTACATTCTTTTGTCCCTTTTGCAGTAAACAGATATGGTTAATTTTTGTTTACAAATTTTAGCATATGCTCATGCTCTAACAAGGAGTGGATTCTAATTGCTTGAGAGCATATCTAGTCGTGTACCTTTTTCTCCCAAATTCAATGCAGATAGTTGTGAAAAATTCTAAAAAAATTAACACTATAGAGTATAGTGGCATTTATCACTCCACCAAAAATTAAGTTCAAATTTGACCTACACATTTAGAAAAAAGATAAATTCGAGCATGAATTTGCTAAAATTCATAGGCTGAATTTATCTTTTTTATATCTCAGTGTGTGAGTTGAGTTTGCATTTTTTTTGAGTGATATATATATATATATATATATATATATATATATATATATATATATATATATTTATTGTATGAGTGTTATTAAATTTTTGAGAATTTTTTATAATTATTTAATAGGTTTTTAAATAAACGATGGGACATCCCTTGAAGTGTCAAAATAGTTTTTCTGCTCTAACATGGACATCATGTACATATGAAATAAAAATGGATGCATTTTTCTCCAATTTCATCGCGTGATCTTTCTGCTCACATTCTGAACCCGCCAAAGCGGCAGCAGTGCAGCAGCAAAACCCCAAAAAACCGCAGAACCTAATCCCAGCTCATCCCGCCGCCGCCGCCGCGACCCGACGGGATGCCGAAGGCGGCGGCCTCCTTCGCGTCCCTCCTCCCACAGCTATGGCACCGCCCCGTCCCGCCCCCTCCCTTCCTCCACCGCGCCCTCTCCTCCTCCTCCCTCCTCCTCACAACCACCCACCCCATCCGACGACACCGCGCCATCCTTTCGCCGGCGGCGCCCCTCGCCGCCGCGGCAGTATCCACCTCCGCCGCCGCAACTGTCGAAGCCCTAGCAACCACAGAGTAAGCTACCCTCTTACCCTCAGGCCAGTTGCTCTTCTCCTAGCGGTAAACTGATGGAACTGGTGGTATCTACTGTGCTGCAGGTATCCAGTTTATGGCAGGCTTCTGCCTTGCCCTTTGCAAGATGACCCTCCAAGGATCGAGCACCTCGTCGCGCGGGAAGACGAGGTCGCCGTCGATTTCATCTCCAGGTCACTCAGCCTCCCTCCTATGTAAGCACCCTTACACAATTACCCTCTCTCGCGCCTATATTGCTTCGTTCATGTGAAACTTGTAGTAGGTGGTATGAGATAATGAGAGCAAGTGAGTAACATTGTGGGTGTGAAGGTACGTTGCAGATCTCATCGAGTTCGGGGCTGTTTATTACGCGCTTGTCGCGCCACAGCCGCCTCCTTACGCGGCTCCGGAGCATGTTAGGATTTTTAGAGAGGTGACCAAGCCTTCCGTCCTTCGCCATAGGGCATCCATTAAAGGGAAGACAGTTAGGGAGGCACAGAAGACATTTCGGGTGACAGACCCCAATCAGCGCCTTGAGGCCGGCACGTATCTGCGAGTTCATGTGCATCCCAAACGGTTTCCCAGGTAAAAGTTTAAACTTTGTAATGTATTTCCTGCTATGAACCTATGAACTCTTCTCGCAGTGAGCCAGTGACCAAATCAGCGCAGGTGCTTACTGGTCTGTGTTTTGTCCGATATTTTCAGGTGTTACGAAATTGACTGGAAATCGAGGGTAATAGCAGTAACTAATAATTATGTCGTGCTCGACAAACCAGCTGCAACATCAGTACGTTTCTCTTTTCTTTCCTTTTCCTAGCTGGTATTTTATCACAGCCTCATATATTTTGGTTTTCAAGAGCAAACATGAGAATATTGGATGTGTTTCTGCAAGTAATTGCCCGGTTTATTTAATTTACTTAGCACGTGTTACTTGACTTTTCAGATTGTCCTTGAGTATGTAACCCATTTTGATAAACTGATGATTGGTTCACAAAATTAAAATGCAAAAATAACAACAAAGATCAAGATCATTCATTAAGAGATTATTATTGATAGTTCTTGGAGTTGCTGGTTTAAGAACAGTCCATTGAACACATTTAGGCTATGACTAAGTTTTTACTAGACTTAAGGCCCTGTTGATTTCAGCTTATTTGCTGAATTATTGAAACAGATTATTTGATCCATGCTTCCGAAAACATATTTTCTAAAAAAAACTTTCTTCTACTGTATTGCTTAGACACTTGTTTTACACTATTTGTTAAGTTTATTTCTTAAAATACTTAATTTATCTCTATAATCAAATCGATAATCCACGACAATAATCTAAATCAGACAGGCCCTTATCTAACAATTTTTTTGATGATTTTTTTACATGTAGGTGGGAGGAGCAACTGATAACATTGAGGAGTCCTGCGTGGTTTTTACTTCACGTGCATTAGGATTACAAACACCTTTAATGACAACTCATCAAATTGACAACTGTTCTGAAGGCTGGTTTGTCTCTTACCATCTTAGTTCTACAACTAGTTATGCCTAACTGTATAATGTTATTAACTAATGACATGCTTGTTGTCATGTAATCTAAAACCTTGCAGTGTGGTATTATCTAAAACTAAGGAGTTTTGCTCAGTTTTCCATGGAATGATAAGGGTATGTTACTTTACGGATGACTATGTACATCATGGTATTTGAGCCTCTTGTGATGATGTTAAACTTTTAATTCTGTCACAGGAAAAACGAGTTAACAAACTTTACCTTGCACTTACTACAGCACCTGTGTCTACAGGAATAATCACACATTATATGCGTCCAATTAATCGTGCTCCTAGATTAGTTTCAGAAGGTAACCCTTGATTTGCAGTTTATTGTTTCTACAAGTTTTGGCAATAGTCCCTCCATGGGTAGGAGACTGGGTGCTAACATTGTTTGATCTAGTGCTTTCACAGCTCCTAGATTAGTTTCTGCTATGCATATATTTAGGTTACAATTTGCACAGATGTTACAGTTTGGGTGAGATTCTTTTTTTCTCTTTGTACTTAAACATATATTGAGTCACACGGTGTTGTAAATTGTAAGTCTTCATCAAAGGTAATGAACTTTTTTTGGAAAGTGTTATTGAACTAACTGTTTACATATAAGACTCACTTATTGTGCACTGCATCATTTCTCATTAGGTTTGTGCCTTTGCTTACTGTATATTAAACAATTACAAAGATCCCTTGATAGGGTTAAAACCAGGATGCTGCATACTTTGTGCACTTGTGGCCTGACTAGTATCATATATATAATTCTAAACTAGTCTGTGGTTGCCTTTTAGTGTTCTGGCCTTGAATGTTTCTCCACGCGTGCATATATCAGAAATTTCCTATCCCTGCTAGTAGACTAATGGTTTTGTCATACTTAACCAGATCATAGTAAAGGATGGCATCTTTGTCAAATGGAGATATTGGACTGTAAGAAGGTCCCATGGCCAAGCTCTCTAATCAGAAAAGTCCATAAAGTGGACAACTGTGGTTGGCCCCAACAGGAGGCTGCCTATGAATGTAAAATCAATCTCTTGACAGGAAAAACTCATCAGGTATCATAATCTTATATGTTCCAAGATGCCAATCTTAAATGCTAATTATTACTATCTTACTAAAAATTTTTTTTCTGATGTTGGAGTTTTCTTTGTACGAAGGACACATGATTTTTTTTTTGCTTTTATATAATGTAAAAGATTCATGACTAGCAAGCTCTCACTTTAAGATTCATGATAACCTTATATCCTTTATTCTAATTTTAAGATTTAGGTAGATCATATTGTAAACATGGACCATGTGGGTCAGTGAGTAGTAATTTCCTGGGTCAGGTAGTCTGGTACTTCTTTTGGTACTTCTTTTGGTAGTCTGAACTAGTATTTGAAGCTTCCGTTGATGTATTAAAAATAAAGGAAATGTGGGGTGCCAGCGCCATTGCAGAAGCTAAACCTGCACCTGTTTCCTTGTGTCGAATCATAGTCCAGCACTAATTACGTTATTGAATTGAATGAGTTGTCAATATGTTATTTTTTTTCACTTCATTCAGTGGTACTAGTACGTTCCTTGCCAACAATGTGTTTAGTTGCACATATATCATGATAGAGTCTAACAGGAAGATGATATGATATGCAGATACGAACACAACTTGCTACTATAGGCACTCCAATTGTAGGGGATTCTGCCTACATGACAGCAGCTATGGCAGCAATAGCTAATCCAAGCATAAATCCATTTGGTAGAGGGAGACTGAACTATGATAGTGAAGAGGAAAAGGCAGCTGCTGTTGAAGCCTGGATTTCTTGTCATGGCAAAGAACCAAAATCAGTAATTGGCCTACAAGCATCTGAGATCTCATGGGACTACGAAGGTGAACACCATTCTTATAAGGCAGGGGTTCCATGGTGGCGGCAAGATGCAGTTGAATCTGACTTGATCTGAAGAACAACAACACTATATGAGAATTTCAGCCCTGAAACAATATCCCTGAAGCCTGGGGTGGCTCATTTTATGCATTCTGGCAGAGATCAGATCACAAAGGTTATTTGGCTGCCAAAGAGAAACGTAACCAAATATGCCAAATACGAAAACCAATGTTTGGCTCAGAATGCGCGGTGCCACCGGTGAAAGGCTTACACAGCGAAAATCTTCCGACATCACACATGGAACTTACTAACAGAGTTGAGTTGTGGCTATTATTTCTGGGGTGGAATTGCTCATTTGCACTGCCACCCATGCAACATTTTCCTTCTTTGAGTGTAATTTTGTCAGAGTTTGCCTAAGGTGCTGTACATCTTCGAAACCTGTATCTTGTCAGTAACTTGTTCTGGCAATCTGTACTGGCCTGATATTGTTTTTGCTTTAGATGGTACTAGTACTGTTTATAGATTGAACTTGACGTTTCACCTTTGCAGTGCACATATCTTGTTCTGAGCTGATGCACAAGCAAGGCCCAAGCTGAATGTCGGCCCAAACTTGAAAACTGTCCGAATTTTTTTGATTTTTGTATTTATTTATTAAAAGATTTGCAAAAGTAGATTTTTGTTTAAAAAAATTGCAAAAATAGACTCCCACCGCCCTCTGGGAGGGCGGTTTTTGGGAGGCCGGGGGGCCGCCTGCAAAATGGCTGACGGCCGTCGGCGGGGGGGCCAACGGTCATTTTGCAGGCGGCCCTCTTGCCGCCCTCTGGGAGAGCGGTTTTTAGCCCCCGGGTATAAAACCCCCCTCCCAGACTCAAAAAATGTCATAAAATTCACTCAAATTAGAAAAAAACAGGAGAGAGCTGAGAGGGCGAAAGCAGCGAAGCTCTGCCCGTTTGTTGATTTGCCTGCAGGTAAAATCCATTGTTCCTTTGCAATTTCTATTTGTATGTAAGAATTGATGTAGTAATATACTAGTTACGTGTATAGTACTATATAGATCTGTAGTTTTTAGTTAATCTGTTAGATGACTTATTTTTTGTACAGATGGTACTTATAAAATCTGGAATACACGGTTTTAGATGTTAGGAGGATGTTGGTACCTAATTTAACTGTATTTTTCATCAACAGATATGTCAAATAAGGTGATATTTTAGTTATTTCACGGGCAAGGGAATGTGAGATATGGTCCAGACGGTGTAGATCTGTCGGAGTTTAGTTCAACGGCTAAGGGTATTGATAGGCTAGCTGAGAGAAGTTTTGGATCAGTATACAACTGGCTGATGCGAGGGTTTCGACTGGACCCTCAGCTCAGCGGAATAACCTTGTATGTAGTAGTCAGTCGTGTAGTTGAAGGTTTTTTTTTGGAACTGATGCCAGTGGATTGCACTGCCACTTGGAGATGGTATGTGGAGAATGCATTTCAACGTGGCTGGCCACTGGGCATACTTGTGTCCATATATGAGAAAGATAACAACGCTGGTGCAATGCCCGTACAAGATGATGAGGGTCCAAGTACGGCGGGAGGTGATAGTGAAACAATAGAAGAAAATAAAGGAGGGAATGAAGAAGATAGACATGCAACAGGTGTGGCAGATGAGGGAGAACATATCGACACGATCGTCCAAGAAATGGCTAGAGAAGATTCTAAAAATGAGCATGCAGAGTATGATGACTCGTCTGATGAGGACAACGTGATGCCTGCAGAATAAAGCAACGAGGACTTCTCTGCGCTTACTATCTCCGAGCGGCATCATGTGCCGTGGGAGTACAAGCAGAATGAGGTTATTCAGGGGGCTAAGTACGCATATGTAGAAGATTTAAAGGAGGCAGTTAAACAATGGGCGGTATCACTACAGAGGAAGTTCTCGGTCGTGAAGTCAAACAAATCAGTGTATGAAGTGAAGTGCATGAAGGATGGGTGTCCATGGCGGGTGCACGCATTCAAGGGTAAATGAAAAGATTATTGGCAAGTTTCAATCGTGACGGAGCATTCATGTTACTTGACAAGTGTTGAAAAATATCATAGAAACATGACCTCTGCATTTATTGCAACAGAGATGTACTCTCATATTGTCAACAATCTGGGGTACGAACCAAGGTCAATCGTTAGGCATATTGAAGAGAAATTCAAATATACAATTAGCTATGATAAGGCTTGAAGGGCAAAACAGAAGGTTGTAGAGATGAGGTTTGGCACATTTGAAGCATCTTATGATAATTTGCCTCGTCTATTAGGCTGTATTCTTCAGAGGAATCCGGAGACGTGCTATGACCTGAAAGCCTTTCCATCAATTGACCATGGTAATAAAAATGTGTTGCAACGTGTATTCTTTACACTAGGTGCTTGCATTCAGGCATTTATCCATTGTCGTCCTATCCTCTGCATCGATGGGACATTTCTGACTACAAAATATAGAGGACAGCTATTAACAGCAATTGGAGTTGATGAAAACAACCAAGTTCTACCGGTGGCTTTCGCTTTTGTTGAGAGTGAGAACACTGATAGCTGGTATTGGTTCCTAGAAAGGGTTAAGACAGCAGTTGTACGGATGAGACCAGACGTATGCCTCATACATGACCGTAACTCCGGCTTGCTGCGTGTAATTGAGGAACTGAGAGATGGAAGTGTTGAGAAGGGATACCCACCAAGGTGGTCTGATGTCCAAAGCAGATGGTACATGCGTCATATGGGTGCTAATTTCTACAAACAGTTTAGAAATAAGCACCTTATGGATCTTTTCAAGAGGCTTTGCACCTAGAATCAAGAGAAGAAGTTCAACGAGCTTTGGAGGAGGTTGGATGAGCTGACCTCTAAACAAACAGATGAGCAGTCCAGGAGGGCTACCATTGGAGGTGACGAGGCTCCGGAAGCTCTTGAACCTCTATCAAGCGATGGACCTCGTATGAAAAGAAGGCATGCATCCTCAGTTAGAAAATTTTCAGAGTGGATTGAGAATGAGTCAAAGGAGAAATGGGCATTGTTGTATGACAAGGATGGTTCTCGATTTGGCATAATGACCATAAATTTGGCAGAGGTCTATAACTGGGTGATGCGTGGTGTTCGAGGGCTCCCACTTGTTGGAATAGTTGAATTTATCTTGCATGGGACATGCCAGTACTTTAGAGATCGGTTCAGAGCAGCTGGCCCCTCAATGACGGATAATAATATTTTCTTTGGAACGCTGCTCACTAAGTACCTGCAAGATAAAAGTAATAAGGCCCGAAGACATCGTGCTCTACCTCAAGGCACACAAGAACACAGATTTAAAATATTGTGTGTCGACAAGGGCATGCGCGGAATCTACCGCAAAAGAGTTGTGTAGGAGTGTGTGCTCAAAGAAGACGGGACCTGCAAGTGCTCGTGCCGAAAACCTACTCTGCTCAACAAGCCATGTTCCCATGTGATTGCCGCGAGCGGTGAGTGTGGAATCGAAGCACGTTATTTTATCTCACCTTATTTCAGAAAAGAAGCAATCTATAATACCTGGAGTGGAGAGATATACGGTTTCGGTATAGCAGGGACATTTACTACAGAGAATCCTCAAGCTATCTACATTCCTGACCCAACAAAATTGAGGGATAAAAAAGGTCGCCGTAAGACAAGACGCATCCGTAATGACATGGATGAGTCAGAAGCCGGTGGAAGACTTAAACGTTGTTCAAAGTGTGACCAAACAGGTCATACCTATAAGAAATGTCCAAAGGATGCAGCCGGTCCAAGTGCGGCAGGAGCTGGACCGTCGGGTTCAGCCGTTGATGGTAGTCGTCCTACGGGTGAAGACACAACTTCAAGACGACCCCGTCTTAGACGTTCTCGAACAATTGGTGGTGCTGGGGTGTAGTGTAAGTCTATACTTGATCTTTGTTTTAGAATGACATGTATCGTACTGTTGTTTTTTATTGTCATGTAACAATGCTATAAACATTAAAACTAATTTACGCTAACTCTCTATTTGTATGCAGGTATAGCGTACCCTACACCAGAGCTGCTCGACCGGGGTCTTGACCAGTCCCACCGATCTTACCTGTCAGCCGTCGAGGGTACCCAGCTAGGCACCTTCCGTCCACGGCCTTCACGTCAGCTCCTGCGGATAGACCCCCGGTTCCGTCAGAGGTAAGAGCTGTACGAATATTCATTCATATCATTTGTGCATATCTATGTTTTCCCCGATATTGAATACAGTTCTATATTTGGCAGGTTGTTTGAGGCTGGACTTCTTCCGCTGTGCAGGCTAGTTGAGCCCGCACCGGACAAGAGAGACCCCGCCAGGCGATGGGAAGCTGACCGGTCACTTCTGGCAGCGCTGGTGGATCGCTGGAGACCGGAGACCCACACGTTCCACCTACCGTGTGGCGAGATGATTCCCACACTGCAGGACATGTCTTACCTGCTGGGACTTCCCCTCGCAGAGGACGCAGTCGGTCCGGTTGACGGGGGGCACGGTTGGGCGCAGGACATATCTGCTCGGTTCGAGACCGTTGTTAACGCCAAAATTTGGCACGATTCATATCCATGTTCGGTTAAGGAAAGAAGCCATGTCAGCCAATGGAAGCTCATCTGGAAGAGACCAAACCTGGAAGGAATCGTGAAGACCACGTTATGGCAGTTATTTATCTTATCTATTAGATAGCTTTATCTTTTAGGAAACCTGATCTCTTGTCCGATCAGGTCTGTCAGTTTTCCTTTTTCTAGTTAGGAAAGTCCTGTACCGTGTCCTATAAGGACTCTTGTAACTCGGGGTATATATACGTATGCCCGGGGACCTTGTAAATCATCTAATCGATCAATACAACTTCGGCGCATCGCCACCCTTTACCAACGGGTTCTTGCTTCTCGAGCGGGGCTGCATCGGTTAGGTCCGAACTCCTGCGAGAGGGTAAGTCTCGTTACCCCGACTACCAATCGGCTAGGACTTTCTCGGTTAGGTCCGATATTCTAGTCGGTCTATGGTAGTCGGCTTACCACGGTGTATCGGATCTGTCTACGGCTGCATCGGTTCGGTCCGACCTCTTAGGCTGGTCAGGTATATCACATCACGCGTGCATAATTTTTATCAGTTTATTGGGGGTAGTTTATCATCAGTTTGTGCTGCATCGGTTGGGTCCGACCTACTAAACTGCTAGCGATAAACTATTCCTGTTAGGCTGATATCCTTTGTGCAAGCGTCTTATCGGAATGTATAGCCGGTAAGTTATTTTCATCACAGTTGCATTAGGTCTATCGGCTCGTTGAGGTTCCTTTACTATTATCGATCTGTGCTGCATCAGTTAGGTTTGAACTACTAGATCGATAATAATAGATTTATCCTTGTCGGGCTGATCGGTGTATATGCGACGTTCTATCGGAGTGCTTAGCCGATAGGTTATCTTTTTATAAAGCCGACTGTATTATCCTTACTGTTTTGGTCATCTATATTATCATCGGTTTTCTAGCCGATGCATATGTGTTTCCTCGGCAGTCGGTTGGCTTACTATTTTTGCTTATCTATTGATAATCGGCTCCTAGCCGATGCACATGTTATACTGACATCTTGTCTATTTGCTCATAGCACTATCGGTTTCCTAGCCGATACACAGGTGCCATCGGCTATCGGCTACGAGGAGTCTATATCAGCCCGTATCGGTCGATAGCCGATTGCGCAATTGCTACCGATCCGGGCACGAGGACCAACAAGGACCCGGACGCGAGCACGAGACCCGGGCGCGAGTACAGGCAGAGGCCCGGGTACGAGCATAGCGGCATCGGCTGGAAGGAATCCGTATCGGCTTGCTGGCCGATTGGATCAGTAATCTAATTTCTTCATCTCCTTGTCAATTGCGGGGTCAAATTGACTGGCACGCCTACGAACCTTAAATATTTTAGGACCTGCACTGGAGCTAAGCAGATCTCCCAGGCCTTCGCGTGTCTCTAGGCGCCGAACCAGATCGTCAGCAAGCTTTTCGGCACACCCGGCGGTTTTCGGCGTCAACAACCGTGCAGCGTCTACCTGGGCTTGGTATGCCGAGTTCGCTACCGCCTTACACCACGGCTGGCCCCTCGCAGGCGTGGGTGCTACAGTACACCGTAAGTCACGGATTCATTTGATTCACAATCATCCAACCTATAAAGGAGCAGTGATGCTGACTATGATCTTCCTTTACAGCCTGACAAGCTAGACGACGACGCCGACGAATACTCGGTGCAGCGGAGCATGGAGGCCTACCTGTTGTGGCTGTTCGGGTGGGTGATGTTCACCAACAGTCACGGGCACGCGGTGGACAAGGGACTGATCCACTACGCTCGTGTGATCGCCGATAGCGAGGACGGCTACGTACCGCAGTGGAGCTGGGGATCTGCTGTGCTAGCGGTGACATACCATGCTCTTTGTGACGCGTGCACGAAGACCGATCCAGGTGCGATTCTCGCCGGTTGCCCTCTCCTTCTGCAGCTATGGGCAGCAGAGCGTTTCGCGATAGGCCGTCCTCTCATTCAGCTCTCTGCCTACGAGGGCGGCCCTGGAGGCTTGTACGGGTAGTGGCCCGAGGACCGCCCGACTATGGGGACGGTATGGTGTCGCCGTGGGGTACGTAATGTGAAATTCTATGTTTACCACTTATGCACAAACACTGACGTGTAATCTTTTCTTATTTTGCAGCGTCGCTACGCCCACAACCAGGTTAGGAGGGCCTACTCCGAGTTCGTTATGGAGTTCGACCGCCTGCTGCCCTGTGACGTCGTCTGGGAGCCCTATAGTCCACAGGCCATCGCGGCCCGTGCACCGCTTGGACTCTGTACTCTTTGCACGCGCGACCAGGCGTACTGGTTGACGAAAATGCCGTTGGTGTTCGACATCTTCGTCGAGCCCCACTGTCCACAGCGCGCGATGCGACAGTTCGGCCTACGTTAGGTCTTCCCTATGCCCATAGAGGTCGTTGTGCCGCGCGATGTGCACCGGTAAGTACAACTGCGATCTTTGTTTAGTAGTACCACTCTTTAATGTACTCTAATGCACTCTCTACAAATAGATATAATCGTAGGGGACAGGCAACCGGCGCTCAGTGGTATCCCCGACTGCAGCGGTACGTGGAGGACTGGTTATTGGCGACGGAGGATGTCATCGACGAGTTCCGTGCACACACTGAGGAGCATTACCTAGCATACCTCAAGTGGTACCAGCCTCGGACCCGCATACGCGTAACGTTCACCCCAGGTGATCCACAGCCACACGTCGCCGCTACGACGGACACGTATCCTACATACCGTGACCAGGACTACTTTCGCGCGGTAAGTCACTTTATCTTTGCACTTTGTCATTCCCTTTCTAGGTAGCCACGGTTCTAACATATAATCAAGTCACATTTGAAATAGGCCGACGCAGCGCGACAGATTTAGGGTGATGTCAACGCGGCGTTCGGACGGTTGGGCACTGGGATCGTGCTGACTGCGGACGAGCAGAGGACGACCTTCGGGAGGATTCGTCAGGCGTTGCACACAGTGCTTCGTGCACTCACTTGTCGTGCGGCTGGCACGGTACCTCCCGTCTATATACAGCAGCAGCAGCCACGGCCAGCAGGAACAGGACGAGGAGTAGGAGTGCGCCCGCAGGGTTCCAGTCAGCCATCTGGCCCCTCCAGAGGTAAATTCTACTAACCTTCCGTTCATAATATGTTTCCTTATACGACATGCACCGTTGTACATCAATATGCTTCCCTGCAGCCTTCGCTACACCGTACCTACATCCCTCTGGTGCTAGCACGTCGACGCATGGAGTGTACCACACACGACCACACGCGCAGCTGGACATGACAAGTGCCCCCGGTGCCACCACAGGAGGTCCTTCAGGTTATATCAAAATTTACTTTTCTCTTGCAAAATTTTGATTTGCAATAATCAATAATTTGGTGTACATTGTTCCACTCTACAGCGCCATCGATGTTTGCTGGTGCTGGCTCCTCCACGCAGGGCGCACGCGGCAGCGGTTGGGCACCGGGTCCTTTCGAGGGGGACGACTTGGAGGACGAGGACGAGGGCGAGGAGATCCACGAGATACTAGCTGCCTCGCAGCTCGAAGGAGCTCAGCCACCACAGACACAGGACCCACCGGTTGCCACACCCGTGCAGACGACCCGCGCTGGCCGTGCTGTACCACCAGACCGGCTGACGTACTCCCAGGGACAGGTGCGAGCACAGGGTAGGAAGTTGAAGAGAGCTAGAGGTTACGGTCCGGGCCCGTAGTACTTTCTGTCTGTAATAGTTTGTCTGTTGTATATAATGTTTTATTAATTCTACGTTTTCTGATGAAACCACTTTACTTCGTTTACGCTCATCGATCAAACGACGTACTCCTCACGATCTACGTTTCTGACGAACCTGATCAAAAACATGAATTTTCGAGTGTCAACTTCACGACGAAAGTACATTCCGAGCGGTGACAACCGAACACACATTAACTATTATACAAACCTACTGATATCCAACTAGCGATGCAACTACTGTGTGAGGACGGCGCGGCCAGGGAGCGGCGACAGTATGCGCCTAGGGAATAGTGACGGTAGCCGGTACTCACATAAAAATTGATTTTAAAAATTAATTTTTCTAAATCAATTTTTTCTTTTTTTTTCGGCATATTGTCTGGACTGTCCGGATAGGGTCCGGACGGTTCGGACTATATTAACGCTAAATACCGCCCTCTAGTTGGGCGGCAAGCCAAAAACCGCCCTCCCAGAGGGCGGCAAGGGGGCCGCCTGCAAAATGCGCCCAGAGGGCGGCAAGGGGGCCGGGCGCATTTTGCAGGCGGCCCCCTTGCCGCCCTCTGGGAGGGCGGTTTTTGGGAGGCCGGGGGCCCGCCTGCAAAATGGCTGACGGCCGTTGTCATAAAATCGCCATCTGGGAATGCGATTTTTAAAAATCGCCCTCCCAGAGGGCGGTGGGAGTCTATTTTTGCAATTTTTTCAAACAAAAATTTATTTTTGCAAATCTTTTAATAAATAAATATAAAAATCAAAAAAATTCAAAACTGTCCTGGCATTTTGTGGGCCTGTGCTGAACAGTGGATGGATTCGTGAATGCTGACGGCTTCTGCTTCCACTTGTGAGTTGCGATTCGTACAGGGGCAATGACGTGATTGTTCTAGGCCAATGACCCGAGTTATGACGTATCTGACCAGACAAATCAAGCCTCGCCGCGGCCAGTTTGGTAAGGCTTGTACTGAGCTGTTCGGCTGGGAGATAAAGTGAAGATGAAAAGACGCCATAAATCCTCTTGGCTAAAGAATAGTATGGTCGAGACTTTCTGCCTAAAAGGATGATGATTACTTTACATCCATCTGTTTTGCTTGATCCGAAAATGATCAGGGCATGGAGTCACCCCGGATTTTGGGTATCCGGGTTTAACAGATTCAGGATACAAGGCTCTGATCGGTTGATTTGAGGCTTATAAGTAGTAGAAAAAAAATAGATGAAACAACCAAAAATAATTTATCGGTAAAAAATTTATATTTTTATTATTAACGTTCTAAAAAGAAAAGCCAATGGTCAATTCTAAAATTAACTTTTAAAATTTAAATATTGGCTACGGTTGGTAAGCTAAGACAATGAAAGCCTAAAATTCAGGTTTTGACAAACTCAAAACATTTTAAACCGAATTACTAGACAAGATTTATGGGCACATCTTTTGGTTTTACTTCTCGATCTTATTGCCCCATCGTTTGCCCAGTGGCTTACATATATAAAAGTTTAAAATGGGTTGATTTTAGAGTTGATTGTAGGGGTTTTTTTAATCGTAATTTCTTTTTAACATTGGCTTTTAAATCGTTAAACAAACACATATAAAAGTTTTACTTACAAGTTATTTTTTTATCGACGGTAGACCAAACGATTATGTTGCGGTGCATTTCCTCAACCCATTACATACTCTTAACAAATAATAGATGACGTTGTTGACCATTCGTCTTATTTAAAAAATTTTAAGTAAGGATAATTTATTTTGTTGTGATTTGGTTTATTATTAAAGAAATTTTAAGCATGATCTATAATTTTGCATATTTACACTAAATTTTTTAATAAGAGAGATAGTGAAATGTTATGATAAAAGTCATATTAAAAAACAAAAGGAGTACTTAAACTTCCTAGATATTATTGGTTCGAATTTTTATCTCTTGCATGCCATTCCGCCGCCTCCTCGTTTTTAACATCTACTAGGCTACCAAAGTTTTTTCCCTCAATTGGTGGTGTATGGCTGATCGGGAGCGGACAAGCATTTGTTGCAAAAGGTCAAAGAATGAGAATAAACAAGATAAGGAAAAAGGAAGCATACGCAGTCAAACGGATTGGAGCACAAATCCATCTTTTTTTTCATTATATTTAATATTCACCCTGTTACATATAGGATTTAGGAGTTAATGGACTAAAGCAACCAAGTGACATACAATTTTAGATAAGACAGACAAATCCCTTACAAGATCAGATGGTACTGTTATTGACTATCGGAAAAAAGAATGGAGAAAAAAAGAAGAGGCGGACAAAAGAGAAATAGATTACTTCCAACGAAATTGGTAAACTTTGAATGCGAATTGATAATTTTCGAAGTTATTTGCGTCAAAATCAAATACACATCCGCAAGTCATGACATAATTTTAATAATCGTTTCCACATTTGCCTACACTTTTCATAAGAGGCATGAAAATTAACATGGCTACGATAAAACACTTTTCGTATTTACCTACACTTTTCGAGACATAAAATTAACATGGTTATAAAATTTATACACATAACATATGGGTGGACGAATCACACGACCCATGGAAAAAATGAATCGAACTGGTGTGCCATTTTAATAGAAAAGAAGAGTTTTATCGATTTACTTCTTGAGGTTGGTCTTAATCATGTGGTCACGTGAAAAGAGGATGTAATAGAGTTTCTCATAAGTTAACCCAATTAGCTAGAAGAACTAGACATAGCACGGTTTGAAGGCTTAATGTCCCTAAGGGTGAGTTTGGTGAGTTTGAAGGTAAGTGAAGAGAAAGAAGAAAAAAAATCACATAAAATAAGGTGAGCTATTAGCACCTAATTAATTAAGTATTAGTTATTATAAACTTAAAAAATAGATTTATATATTTTTTAAATAACTTATATATAAAATTTTTTTATAAAAAAACATACCGTTTAATAGTTACTCTAAAAAACGAGAGAACTTTTAGCCTAGCCTAACCCAGTAAAAACGAACGGCCAGCCGTCCGCAGGGGCCAGGCCAACCTCCCCGGAAAGAAAGCCAGCCCAAAGCGTAATCGTAGGTATAGCACTACCGTACACACAGCACCACAACACCGACCCCACCCCCATCGCGGCCCCACCTGCCATCCACCGAACACCACCCACACCGCCGTGGCGCCCCCTCACGCGGCCACTTCCCGGGTGGCCCCACCCGAAGAAAAACTAGGGGTTGTCCAGAGGCGAGGCGAGCCTCCCGAATACCGCAAGGCCCAGCAATACCCGCATACAAAAACGCGAGCAAAAAGGACACGGGAAGAGAGAGAGAGAGAGAGAGAGAGAGAGAGAGGAAAAACTTATCTCTGCGCCCCTCCCTAATCTCCCTTACCAGAACTCTCTCTCATAGATAACCACCACCCCGCCGCCCGCCGCGCCGCGCCCGGGAGGCATCGCCTCGCCGTCCCCGGTCTCCTCCCCTCTGCCCGTCTCCGGCGATCGTCGGTGCCTAGCCCCCTTCCTCCGCGGTTCCCCGATCCGAATTTTTGAGAAAAAAAACCCGTGGAAATACCGAGAAAAATCGCGGAAATTCGTTTATGTAAATCGCACGGGCGTGTCGCCCCTGCCCTTCCTTGAGCCCCCGCGCCTTTACGCCCTCCGCCCTCGTGGTCGCCGGCGACGGCGATCGCATCGGCAAATAATCGCCGCCCCTGCTGGGCCAGCATCCACCCCACCTTCTCTTCGCGGTCCAAACCTCCGCCTTCTATCGGGAGACAAGGCGTGCGAGCGAGCGAGCGACGTCCTCCTCTCGCCGGCGGCCGCAAGAGGTGCGTCCCCTCGACACCTCGCGGGTTTTTGGCTGGAATTTGTGGGGAGTTTTTGGGTCTAGGAAGTGGGGGCGCCTCCGCGGGGCCGATTTGGACCGCCGCGCGCCCGATCCGCGCCTGGGGCGGCTCGATCTGGCCGCCGCCCGCGCTGATCTGCTCGACGTCACGCGAATCGGTCGAGATTTAGGGTTTCGTAATCCAATTCGAATTCCTCGCGCTGGAGGCTGCTCAGCGCCGCGTTGCCCTCCTTCCACGCGTCGATTTGAATAGAGTGGGGTAGAGCTATTTCTTCCCCTGGAGAATTCAGTCCATTTAGTACTGGAATGATCAAACCATCATAACAAAAGCATGAGAAAACAATACGATTAGACTTGATCGCTCCATTTGAGGTGCTAAATGTTGGTCAAGAGCTACTCGAGTGGGCTTCTAAACTAGCTTCATTTGATGAACTGCAGGGAGTGATAGACTGCTGAGGCTGTGAGAGTTTTTCATGTGTCGTCATGGCATTCTTCAGCAACTCTGGAAGCAGGGCTGATTCAGGCGGGTACAACCTGAATGAGAAGGCTGAGGACGAAGCTGCCTACGAGTCAGTTGAGGACAGGGATGTTGACTTGAACTCTAGGCAATGGAACTTAAATGAGAAGGCTGAGGACGCCTACCATAGTGATGAGGAGCAATATGAAGGTGGCCGCTCAGGACTAAACTCTTTGGAGAATAAATCTGGGCAGAATGACCAGAGAATAGGTGGGCCTTCTGGGCCATGGGGTACAAACTTTTTGAAGGATCGCCGACCCACACAGACGGCTAAGGAAGAGCCATTGACTAGTGACAGGGGAATGGAATATGGGTCAGCGGCTAGTTCACATGACGACATGGATGCTAGTGGAGAGGATGATGAGCTAAACCGAGGGCATGGAGAGGTGCCTGCGGAGGAAATGCTCTCTGATGACTACTATCAGCAGGATGGAGAGGAGCAGAGTGACTCATTGCTTCGTGGTGGGATGCGCCACCCAAGCTGTTCCACTTCTGGGGCTGCGGCAGAATCTGTCTCCTCAAGACAAAAGAAGAAGCCGACAAAATACAATGCTTATGCTGATGAAGATGATGACGAGTACAACGGTGAGAATGATGACGACGCAGATGGTATATTTATATCTGGAAACTTGTGTTAGCAAAGCTGATCAGTTACTGTTTTGGCACGCTGCTTTTTTGGCAGCTGCGAAGTTTCCTATACAGCTCATCATTGATCAACAACTTTTTCCTTCCTTATTTTGCAGAAGATGATCCAGATGATGTGGATTTTGAGCCAGAAAGTGATACCGACAAGGCTGCTGATAAGGTTATTTATTTACTCAAGTTTTCGGCACCAGATGTCGTAATATTGTCTGCATATTAATCGTTATCTTATTATGTAAGCTGGGTGGTTTAGTAATAATTTGTTGCCATTATGTATAAGATACATGTGATGCAGCCAAGTTGTATGGCCGTTTCATGTTTACGTTTTCAGGAAGATTCTGGCCGGTCTTCTTTCTTGAAACAAGAATAAAAATGCTAAACAAGAATAAAAATACTGCCCTAGTCCTCGAAAAAAAATCCACTCTAGTTGAACTCTATGTTACTTAATACTGATTGTTTCTTAAAAAAGAACACATTAAATATTGCTAACTGTCCCTTGAAGCATCTGAAAAGCAATATATGAAAATCTGTAGACGGGACAGAAACAAGCAAGAAGTGATGGTTATGACTTGAAGCTTGGACGATTGATGAACCTCTGTTCTTGGTATTGTTGAAGAAGGTCATTTAATGCGTTAAATAGTTTCCCCTGTGAACCGCCCCTGTCAACTGTAATGCAGTTATAAACTCTTAGTCCGTGAGCTGTTGAATTTGGTTTATTTTCTTAATCGAACAATTATGGCTAACTGCACAATTATCATTTCCATTGCTTATATTTTGTTAATTACGTCGGACGTCTGATGAAGATTGATATCCATTCTTTTGCTCTTTTTCTAATCTGTTAGGTTTCAGTCAGTTTATTATCAGAACTTACTGCATAATATGGTTATTGAGTATTTTCTTCTGAAATAATGATGACATTGAGTTGTTTTGTCATTGCAGTTTAGGTATTTCAGCGCTATCGTCAAATGCTAATTAAGCTTACTTTCTGTTGTAACACTAAAATTTCAGGATAAGTTTGTGGATAGTGAGAACTCTGAGGAAGAAGAAGAAGATGAGCTTGAGCTCTCAGATGATGATTTTGTTGAGAATAAGAGGCAATGTAAGCGACTTAAGGTTGGTGGAACTAAAACCTCCAAGGGAAGAAAGCCTTCCGTGCAGGCTCAGCGCAAACGAGGGGTGTCTTTTACAGATGAAGATTCTTCAGGAAAAGATTCTGATGCTCCCAGTGATACTGATCTCAGTCACCGATCAAAAAAACCTGACAAGTTGCATCAGAAAACTGTAGGCCGCAAGGATGTTTTCTCAAATGTCGATTCTCATGAGGTTCGAACTTCTGGGAGGAGGAGGACAGCTAGAAATATCTCATATGCTGAAAGTGAAGAAAGTGATGATAGTGAGGAAAAGTTAGCTAAGCAACAAAAGGTGAGAGTTTGATGTGGTTATCTGTGAAAGAAGCATTTGAAACGCTTAGGAATCAAAACAGATGACTGAAATACCATTGGATGATTCGATGTTATTGTTTGCTATGTTCTGGACGCTCTCTTTTTCCTGCTTGGTTGTAGCATGAAGAATATGATTTTTGTTGGTTGTAGTTCCTTTCTGTTTTATTCATTTCGTTATGGCCATCACGCTTATACTGTAGTCACTTGGCTTCTAACCGTGTCCATAACATTGATTCACATGTGATGTTCATGTCCTCGCACAGTTTCCTTTCTTTTGTTTAATCACAGTACCTTGACACATGTTCTATATTTAGGTCTTGAAGGAGGACCCAGAAGAGGAAGAAGGAGAAACGATTGAAAGAATCCTTTGGCATCAACCTAAGGGTGTTGCTGAAGAGGCACTAAGGAATGGCCAATCAACTCAACCTACCGTGATTAGCTTCACATCAGATGTGGATCAACCATGGGATGATGTAGAATTCTATATAAAATGGAAGGGCCAATCGTTCTTACATTGTCAGTGGAAGACATTATCTGACCTCCAAAACGTAAGGACTCGCCTGGATATTTATTTCTGCTTACAAATATTCACTGTCTTTGGTGTTCGCTTCCTCTCTTTATCTTGATTCTCTTAATATATGATTTTATGTTACCTTTTAAATGGCAGGTTAGTGGATTTAAAAAGGTTCTAAATTACATGAAAAGAGTTACCGATGAGCAGAGGTACAAGCGATCGCTATCACGCGAGGAGGTAAATAAAAGAATTAATTTTGTATTATCGATGGTGTAACTCCACAGATGGTAACTATCACATATCTATATCCAGTAAATAGATGCAACTATGACATGAATGTAAAGGGTGCAAAAGAATGTTTTATGCTCAAGAATTACTTTTGTTATTTGTCATAATGTGTTAATTAGCAACTACCTGATTATGGCACAGTAATCATGTTATGGCATTTGGGGCATACTAGCCAATGCTTGGCTTACTAAAATTTTGCTACTATTAACTTAATTTTGCCAATGCCAGTGTTTTTATGAGGCACACAAATTTAAATTGTGGAGTCCAAAAAAGGGCCACAATCTGGTGTCCCCAAACATGGCTTTTATTTATTGTTCTTTTTGAGTAAACTATAGATATAAAATTTTCGTTGGTGATAAATAATTTTGGTATGAATGAAATTGCCCGTAGTAATGTAGCAACCACCCTAGCATAATGCTGGTTTCAATATTTTTTTCGCATCAGATAAAGCCTTGTGAATTTACCAATTATTGACTCACCAGGTTGAGGTGCATGATGTGGGCAAGGAAATGGAGTTGGATCTTATTAAGCAGTACAGCCAGGTTTTGTACTAACTCTGACGAAACAGACTTGATATAAAAATTTTAGTGTGGCATTTGTATCCTGTCTAAGTATACAATCTTCAGGTTGAACGGATATTTGCTGATAGGGTTAGCAAAGTTGATGGTGATGACCTGGTGCCAGAATATTTAGTCAAATGGCAAGGACTTCCTTATGCAGAGTCAACCTGGTAATATTCCTGACATAGTCCTGTGCTTTCTGTTTTCATGGCTATGATAATGTTTTGCACATGAATATTATTTCACAATAAATACTACTGGTTTAGATGGATTTTTTTAGTTGGATTCTGTAGCCATTTCTGATGTATGAAGATGTTGTTACTGCTTACTTGATGTTCAACAGATTCAACAGTCTTCTTTATAATTGTTTCCTTTGTTGCAGGGAAAAAGATACAGATATTGAATTTGCTCAGGATGCTATTGATGAGTACAAGGTAAGAACTTGTGTATCTTATCAATATGATATTATGTAACTTTATTGTGAGCATAGGTTCATAAGATTGTATAATATTTTGGGTTGCACTTTAATTATAGGCCCGTGAAGCTGCGACAGCTATTCTGGGGAAAACAGTTGATTTCCAAAGGAAAAAAAGCAAAGGTAAGTTCCCTGCACAATATTTTTTCGCTTGTTGCTTTATTACCTTTGGCATTTTTTTGGCCTTTTTTGTGGACAAGTTTCTTTCCTTTCAAATATTATTTCTTTCTTGGCCCAGGTAATGTAAATATCTTAGGATGCTTTTTTAGTTTAGGCTGTTTTCTCATGCTCTGTAGGTTGCTCCAAGTATAAAACCTTTTATTTGTCCTGTGTATACCATGACAGTGTGTTATCTTTTTGAATGCAAATAATTGATGATTTTGCCATTATGAATAGTGGCTTTTGATGATTTGCCGCTATGGTTGCCACATTGCCTTTAGTGACCATGGCGCCAGGGGTGCCAGGATGCCAGGCAATTCCCTGGTGAAGCCATGGGCAGCCAGGGAGTAGGGAAGTGCGAAGCAGAGGGTAGAACAGAGGAGCGGATCAGAGCGGTGCAGATCGGGGATTGGGAGCCAGAGCAGAGCAGAGAGCAGGGCAAGTTGGGTAAGAAGAGGGCTCAAATGTGCAGGCTCCTCTAGCGCGCAGAGGGAGGGTGTGCAGGATGATGGCGCTTGACTGGCGGCTTAGAGGGACCGAAGGAGGAGGGGTTTTGGCTGGTGGCAAGCAGAGGGAGTTCCGCAAGGCAAGGCAAGCCTCCATGGCATCCTTCCTGGATGGTCTGGACACCAGGGCATCACCTAGGCACTGTCGTGATAACCATGTTTGCCACTATATCACTATATAGTGTGGGTCCTGGTCCTAGACGTCGTAGACACATGAGTGGCAAATTATTGATTGCCACTATTGTTTTAAATGACCTGTTCCTCAAATTTGTAGCACTCCATTTAGTGTTACTGTTTTAGATGCGAACAATGTCAGGCAGTGGAAAATCCATGTTGTGTGGTTTTAAATTTGATGTCTTTGTCTAGCAACAAAGGTTCATTATTCTTTGGTTAAATCTTATACTAAGTTTACATTATTCAGCTAGTTTGCGGAGGCTTGATGACCAACCAGAATGGCTAAAAGGAGGTAAACTACGTGATTATCAGCTTGAAGGCCTAAACTTCCTTGTTAATGGGTATGTAAGATCTGTATATATGCAAAATGAGAGCACATGTGTTGCCACTTTGTGCTCATCGATTTATTTATAAAACAGGTGGAGAAATGACACTAATGTTATTCTTGCTGATGAGATGGGTCTGGGGAAAACTATTCAATCTGTCTCCATGCTGGGTTTCCTTCATGTAATGTTCTCCCACACAGTTTTGCTATTTTATATTATTGTGACAGTAGATTAGTAGAATTCATCTATTGATTACTAACACCTGATGTGGCTATTACAGAATGCTCAAGAAATTAATGGTCCATTTCTTGTGGTTGTGCCACTGTCAACATTGTCAAACTGGGCGAAAGAATTTCGGAAGTGGCTACCTGACATGAATGTTGTGGTTTATGTGGGAAATCGTGCTAGCAGAGAGGTAAATGTTGTGAATTTCTTTCGTTGCTTGTTTTGCTTCCTGTGCAGTTCTTGTGCATCATAGACTTCATTTTCTGGTTGGCAAATTGAATAATCTTGATATGAGTAATTTAGGTTGTTGAAATAAGTATACTATAAGGTTCAGGTCCTGTAGGAAATCAAGAACTAATTGTGTGGCATTTATCTGGAGTAATATTTATGAGAAACCAACATTTCTTGACTTGTAAAAATATTATAATCCGTGTGTTCTGACTGGAACTGGCTTTTGCAGAACAGAAATATAGGTTTAATTGCATGTCGTTGAAATGAAATATTTTGGTTAGCATGGCTCTTGAGCGGATTTAAAGATATATACACATATGCACTTCATCATGTTTAGGTTATATATATGTGTCATATCTAGTTTTTGGGATATGGAAGTGTTTGTTTTTCTCGTGCGCCTACTTGTGATCTTCAAATGATAAGGATGTGCTGTTTTATAGCGCCAAAAGAGTCAACTTCATAATTGATAGTTCTATGCTCCCAACAAAATTATCTTCTCCTATTTATACCGTTGGTAATTTCAATCTTTTTGTGGCAGATCTGCCAGCAGTACGAGTTTTTTACAAATAAGAAGGGTGGTCGACATGTAAAATTCCATACATTGATAACTACCTATGAGGTGATACTTAAGGACAAAGCTGTCCTTTCAAAGATCAAATGGAACTATCTTATGGTCGATGAGGCACACCGGTTAAAGAATTGTGAAGCGTCGCTTTATACGACTCTTTTGGTATGAAAAGTATTTCCTGAGCTAAAAATAAGAGTTAGGTAACTACCTGGAAAGATGACTAATTTTGCTGCCCTCACACAGGAGTTCAGCACTAAGAATAAGCTTCTCATTACTGGGACCCCATTGCAAAACAGCGTTGAAGAGCTCTGGTATGTGTTTTTACGTAGAACTAGCTGAATGCCGTGCTTTGCTACGGATAAAAGAAAATATATTATAATATTGCCTAAAATAAATAAAAATATATTTTCCATAAAATGTGTTACACATCTTTTTTCTACAGGGAATATTCACCTTATTTGATTCTATATGTGGCTATCCATTTAGATTAGGTTATTTCTTAATATTAAGAAGTTCAACAGATAATTTGCAAAATTTACAATGTGAGTAGGTGGGGTGGTGGATTTACTGCCACCACCACTACCTTCTTTTAAAGGAGTATAGATTATGGTAGGAAGTTCATATTCTTATTGTTAGTATGTGACTAGAGACTGGAACAATGATCATAGCTGTTGCATTTAGACTTTACATTTTTTTGTTTTACCTCTACTATTCTGCCCCATATTTGCTGAGTGTATTTTAATCTGCAGGGCATTACTTCATTTCCTTGATCCATCTAAATTCAACAGCAAGGATATATTTGTTGAGAGATACAAAAATTTGAGTTCTTTCAATGAAACTGAGGTAATGTTTTTTTTCTTTCAAAATGTACTTTTCTCTTGACCTAGATTGTGCTCAAAAGCATCTTGTACTATTCTGTCAGCATTGGACATCCATAACTTTGTTTGCTCTATTCTTTTTATAGCTTGCAAATCTTCACAAGGAATTGAGGCCTCATATTCTAAGGCGAGTTATAAAAGATGTGGAGAAATCTTTGCCTCCCAAAATTGAGCGGATTCTTCGTGTTGACATGTCTCCCCTGCAGAAGCAGTAAATACTTTGTACTAACGTAAGTTATGTTACTTTTATTCGTCATTGAGATAAGCCATTTTTCATATTTAATCATTAGGTATTACAAGTGGATTTTGGAGCGGAATTTCCAGAATCTCAACAAAGGAGTTCGTGGGAATCAGGTGTTGATAAATCTTGAGCATTATTTTATTTCAATAATGATTTCTATTCTTCTATTTCTCTCTAGTCTATAGTTCTATTTACTTGGATTGTATTTGCATGACTGTTCTTTGTCGCTATGACTATGTACTGCTTTTATATATGCAAACATATATTTCCCTGATTTACTCGATGTATTATTATTTTTTGACAATCGCCAGATTTTCTTTAACTTCTTTACTATTTGTAATTAGGCTGTTCACCATGCTAATATAATGCTGATTATCCTTAATGGAATATCTTGTATATTGTGGTTGAGAAATGAGAAGTGCATATATAGCGGTTCTTTTTAGCAATCGAATTTTTCCTGAGCTAAGCTGTGGTTCTTTGTGGTTTCAACTTTTTAATCCATTTTGTTAGTTTTTCTAGGTGACTCTTCATATGCATACACACAAAGAAAATAGCATTAACAGAACACATATTCTTCTGCAGACACATTTAGATTTTTCTGGCTAACTTGATTATTGCATTTGCAGGTCTCGCTTTTAAACATTGTTGTTGAGTTGAAAAAATGCTGCAATCACCCATTTTTGTTTGAAAGTGCTGATCATGGTTATGGTGGAGATAGCATTGGTGATCGCAATAAAGTTGAACGCATTGTTATGAGTAGCGGGAAACTAGTGTTATTGGACAAGCTGTTGGTAAGACTGCGGGAGACTAATCATCGCGTGCTCATCTTCTCTCAGGTTTGTATGCTTGGTTTACTTGCCACTTGATGTCATTGTGCAGTCTATGTTAGTGGAACTAATAGTTTTCCATACATTGTCTAAATTAATTATCAAGAATCCATACTTTGTTTGAGAAATTAGCTTCAGTTTGAGAAATTAGTATGGTGAGTCAAGCTAACATGTCTTATGCATGTCGTACTTTGTTGGTTGCATTGTCGGTTAGTGCTTTGTGTTCAGAATGAAACTTTTCTTACTTTAGGGATGATTGGAAGAGGCCTACCTCTCTGTATTTTTTGTTACTTTGCAGTGATATTTCTTTTTTTTTTTTTACTGACAGATCAAGCTTGTTCAATTGGTTGCTTTTACAACTTGGTAAATGTAGTTATCTTTAAAATAGATTTGCTGTTTCCCTGCATTTTGAAAGTTGTTGTGTTGAATATTACTAGAGCTGCATTTGTACCAACATCAATATATTGGACAAAGAATATATTATATGTTGCCTGAAAGCATATGCACCTCAGATAACTTATATAAGTGCTTTCTGAATTCTAATTGGGGCAGATGGTTAGGATGTTGGACATCCTTTCTGAGTATCTATCCCTCCGAGGATTCCAGTTTCAGAGGCTTGATGGCAGTACAAGAGCAGATCTTCGTCACCAGGCCATGGAGCATTTTAATGCACCTGGAAGTGATGACTTCTGTTTTCTTCTGTCTACACGTGCTGGTGGACTCGGTATTAATCTTGCAACAGCAGATACTGTGATAATTTTTGATTCAGACTGGAATCCTCAAAATGATTTACAGGTCCTCTCTCTCTAGTTTTCATATATGGGTTTCATTTTTTTTGTTTAGAAACATTTTCTGATATTTCGGGTTTTTGGAATGTGTGATGTCATGCAGGCAATGAGTAGGGCACACAGGATTGGGCAGCAAGAAACTGTTAACATATATCGTTTTGTGACATGCAAAAGTGTCGAAGAGGATATATTGGAACGTGCAAAGAAAAAAATGGTGACAAGCCTGATTTGTTTCATATATTGTTTTCAATAAATATAAATGAATAACCCCTGACCTGTTCTTTTTTTAAAATCTCAGGTTCTTGATCACCTAGTGATTCAGAAGCTAAATGCTGAGGGCAGGCTCGAGAAGAAAGAATCAAAAAAGGGTGGCTCCATGTTTGACAAGGTATGTTTCTGCACCTGTTTGTTAGTTTGCATAGGTATTTGGGTTGATTTGGATGTTATATTGGTTTGGTACATGTTGCTTTAGACAGTCTGGTATTGAATGGGTTATAAGATAGATTTGTATATTTCAATTCTATCTATTGCATAATTGTATGATAATAATAGATAGTTAAAACTACTAGTAGTAACTTATCGACTAAGCGATTGTTAGTGATACAGGTTGTAATCTAGTGTGGTATAAATATGGTCATGTATAACGTTATGATATGTTTACGACACCAGCCTTCTTTCAAGATACTCAAGCTATATTCTCTCTAAAATACAAGGAACATTTACTGATAATTAAAATTCTGATAGAAGGGCATTTAATAGAATCTGGCTCGTCACCTCACTTATTTGTATTTTCACTTTTGCTGTTCTGATGTGAGCTATACAATTTGCCAGAATGAACTTTCAGCCATATTGAGATTTGGAGCAGAAGAGTTATTCAAGGAAGATAAGACTGATGAAGAGACCAAGAAGAAGCTTGAAAGCATGGACATTGATGAAATTCTTGAGAGAGCTGAGAAAGTAGAAACAAAGGGTGGTGAAGGGGAAGAAGGAAATGAGCTTCTTAGTGCATTCAAGGCATGTTGTGTGCACCACCATAACCTGCGATTCAGAGCATCATGCTTTTATTCTATACTTCTGGTCATATTTAATAATTTTTTGGGATAGGTTGCCAACTTTTCTAGTGGTGAAGATGATGCCACATTCTGGAGTAGATTAATTCAGCCAGATGCTTCAGATATGGTTGAGGTATTTATTTGGACAACTAGTTTTGTGTTAATCTACCCTTTTTCACAGTTGAAAACTACCTCCAGCTCTTGCCTGACAGTAACTTAATCATATAGTTCCCTGCCAAAATAAATAAAACAAAGAGTAAGTTTTTATATGTTCTGCAGGAAACTTTAGCACCTCGTGCTGCAAGAAATAATAAGAGCTATGTTGAAGATCACCAACTTGATAAAAATAGCAACAGGAAAAGGCGAGCAATTGATGCACAAGAAAAGCCAAGGAGGCGCTCTAGCAGAACAATGGACACAGCTGTGTCAGTACCACTCATTGATGGTTCAGCACATCAAGTACGGGAATGGTCCTTTGGAAATTTGCCAAAGAAAGATGCTACCCGATTTGTTCGAGCGGTAAATCTGCACTTGTTATCAATAAAGAAAGACTCATGCTATTTATGTCTGTTGATTCCTCAATTGTTATGCTCTCTTTGGCTTTGGGTTTCTGACATATTGCAAAACTTCTGCTTAGACAAGTTATCGCAAGCTAGCATTACAAAGATTTTGCAAGTTATTAAGTAGTAGTAGTGGTAAATGCTTCTCTTGTGACAGTAAACTTTTTTGCATAAAATGATAAGTTGTAGGTTGCATATTACTTCCCAGCTTCATCTATCTTACTCCGATAAGTAAACATTTTAGGTTAAAAAGTTTGGAAACCCAAGCCAAATTGGCTTAATCGTGGATGATGTTGGTGGCGTAATAGCGAAGGCTCCAGTTGATAAACAGCTTGAGCTGTTTACTTTACTCATCGAGGGTTGTCAAGATGCTGTTAAAAATAATATGGATGTCAAGGTATAATCGTTGTACTTTCCCTCTATGTAGATAAGAGGGCAATCAATGCCTTCTCATCGCCGTTAAGCTCAGTTCTTTGTACTTTAAATGCAGGGCACGGTGTTGGATTTTTTTGGTGTAGCAGTTAAGGCGCATGAGTTGATAGCCCGTGTGGAAGAGCTCCAGTTCTTGGCAAGGCGCATTGCACGTTACAAAGATCCAGTTAGACAATACCGGATCCAAGCACCTTATAAAAAGCCACAGTGGTCAGCAAGCTGTGGATGGACCGAAAGTAATTGCTGCCAAACCTTGCTTTGTTGAAAATGTCACTAAGAAATAGACTCATAATTCGTTTGTGTGTTTAGCTGATGATGCAAGATTGATGGTTGGAATTCATTGGTATGGCTATGGAAATTGGGAGAAGATACGATTGGATCCAAAACTTAGCTTGTCAGCAAAAATTGCACCAGCAACACTTGGTGAAAGAGAGACGTTTTTACCACGTGCACCGAACTTGGATAATCGTGCTAGTGCTCTCCTGCAAAAGGTACTCTGCATGTCCCACCCTCCACCCTACCTCTTGGTCTACTCCCTCCGTCCCAAAATATAGCTACTTTTAGCATTCAAATTTGTCCCAAAATAATAAAATATAGCTACCTTTCCTCATCTCAACCAATCACAACCATCCCCCATTTAATTTCTCCACCTACTTCCTCATCTCAATCGATCACAACCATCCACCACTTCACCTACTTTCTTAATCTCAGCGCATAACTCCAAAGGTAGCTGTATTTTGGGACGGAGGGGAGTATCTGCGTGCATTTATATGCAACTGTACCTGGAGTTTGCTTATTGTGTACTGGAATGACTAATATACAATTGCTTGTTGAGAATTGAATTCCTTTAAAGAATATATTTGATGCTCAGCATGAGTGCTGCATCAAAAAATTTTAGAGTAATTTTCACAAAACCCCATATATATGGCCAACTGTGACACAAAAACCCAGATTTTAGATTTCTTTGGATTTAACCACAGGAGACAAACATTTTAACAGAAAACACCAGTGTCTAGTTTTTTTTTAACGAAAAAGTGTCTAGTATTTTACACACAACATCTTACCAAATCACAACTGCTTTATGCAGTGGTGCAGCTGTGCTATAAAAACAGCTGAGAGGAAGTTTGTTTTCTCCCATGCGATTTGATTTGCAGCAAGTAGATATGGACTCTATGCCATGACTTTCCTGAAATGAACAAATGCATTTGCTCAACATGATACCGCGTTGAAGAAACCATGTGTTCCTGAAAATATAAATATGCACGCCACTACACCAGTATGTGAGCTTCATGCATCAGTATAATTTGCTAATGCAGCCACTGTAATCTGCAAAAGAAAGCTAGCAGCCACTGTAATGCAGAAATTATAAGGGGCTGGCCATCCAACTTGGCTGCTCATGTCCATGTTAAGTGCTGTGCGTTTGCTAAAACCTGGAGTTTTTTGTTAAATTGTTCGTCTCCTTGAGGTTTTGTGCAAAGAAAATCTAAACCTGGTTGGGGTGTTGTATTTTTGGCCATGCACGTGGGGTTGTAATATTTATTCAATATTTTACTTATTCAGAAATAGTAGATTCCACGTTCAGCTTTTGATTGACACACAATTTTACTTTTCTAGGAATTTGCCAATCTTCGTGGTAAGAGCTCCAAAACCAAAGGAGCTCCTCGTCAAGCAATCGATAATGAAAGCAATGGTGGAGCTCGATCATTAAGAGGCCGACCAAAAGACACAAAAGTAAAAGAAGATAATAATTCAATCAAAGATGACTTTCAGAAACGCAAGGTGGTGGAAGCTGAAGCAAGGGAGGAAGGTGAAATTTCAGAATCTGAAGCGGAGACTAAATATCGTCAAGACAAGGAGGAAAAGTGGCTGGAATGGTGCTCTGAAGTTTTGGATGACGAGCAAGAAATATTGAAACGGTTGAATAGGCTTCAGAATACAAGTGTAAATCTGCCAAAGGAAAAGGTAAAGCTGTAAAGAGTTTAGTTTTAAGATGTTACTCTTTCCTATCCTTGTCTTAACATACTGTATTCAGGTTCTTTCAAGAATTCGTAAATACCTCCAGATAATTGGGAATAAAATTGGAGAGATCGTTGATCAACATAGTGAATCGTACAAGCAATCACGTAAGTGCCTTATAGCTGCTACCTTGTAATGTTATGTGAAAGAATAGCTGATGTAAAATTGAAGCAGCTGTCTTCTGCAATTACATTCTCAGGATTACTCTGATTAACATTGGGTACAAAACCTTGGTGTATATCTTCAAAAGATATTTGTGTAAATAATTGTGGTGTTTGCAGGTATGGCCATGAGGTTGTGGAACTATGTGGCAAACTTTTCAAGTATGTCCGGGGAGCAATTGCATGATCTCTATTTAAAACTTAGTCAGGACCAAATGGAAGCAGGAGTAGGCCCATCACATGGTGGGAATTTTGCATCGGTCCCTCCCAACAGGGGGGCTAAATCAAATCAGCTCCATCCTTCCAGAAACCAAAGGTCAACAAGGTCTCTCCAGTACATTTCTGAGTCTTTTAGCAATGGTGAAAACACTGGGAATTCTGAAGCCTGGAAGCGACGTAGGAGATCTGAGCCCGATAATCAATTTGATACCCAACCTTTGTATCAGGCTCCTCCAATCATGACAAATGGAAACAGGTTGCAGGAATCTAGCAGTTCTGCTGGTATTCTCGGTTGGGGTCCGGTTGAAATGAGACGATATGGCAATGAAAGACCAAAAAGAGGCGTTCATCCCAGTCGTTTTCCTCCTGGGCATGGGCCTTTGCTGTAGATGTAGTTCAAGTGAACAACGTTGTCACTTAAAAGCAACATCGCTCCAAGGAAATATCAGCTTCTAGCGGGCTGGGCGGGTAAAAAGGGTGGAAGACCGTTGGAATTGAAATTCTTTTCAAGAAAAAAATAATGGAGTGCTGGAACCTGATGTGGACCACAGTTTTGAATCCGAGCCTCACAGAAATGCCAGGGGTTGCTGAGGAGATGCTGGCACCTTTAGCAGATGTATACACACACAAGATTCTTCTGACATCGAAACAAACGTGGGGCCAACAGGAAGAGTCTAGAAAATTTTGTCGGTCAGTTTTGTGATCTAATAGAAGAATATTTCAGTTGGGGTGTTTTAAGAAAGTTCATCTCAACAATGATCTATATAGTTCAACATCAATACATGTATGATCTTTTTAAGTTGCAATATAATGAATTATGGTTTAGTTGGCCATTTTAACTCCCCACTTCTCTTCTCTGTGCATCATGTTATCTTGATGTAACAAAGCAAATGAAATGTAATGCAACAGCAGGATGCAGTGGACATAGGACAGTTTTGAGGTACTTGTTTGACATGATTATTATAATGTAAATAGAGGCGGAAGCATAACTTCGGCGGTTTGGCCACAGATGGTGATGGTTGTGCTTGTGTGGTGGTCTTTGTTATTTTTCCCGTAGTGCTTTTGGCGAGTGTGCATAACATCATGCTCCTATATTTGAGACAGAACAATGTGGTTTTTGTATTTTTCAACACAAATTCTTATTTACATTTGAGGGGAGTTTTATTACTGGAGACCTTTTCTGCTATACTTGCCACCTTCTTGTTCAGTTCTCATTATTTATTAACCTGATTTGTTTCCTTCATTTTTGCAGTTTTCATGTGCAGAGCATCTTTCGTGGGCGACTTCTTTTGGTCGTGGGGATTAACAATCAAGCTACCCAGAGGCATCAGAAATGAAGCCACGTGTTACTGTTGTATGTGTTGCATGTCTAAATTACAAGTGCTGATGCACATTGGGCAGTGCTGGTAGTTTGTCTTAAAACACATAAGTATTTGAAGCCTCTCATGGAACTTCAAATTTTTACTAGCCAGTTCTATGATGACTCCGTTATTTTACCATTGATGAGTATCATTGACACTTGAAGGGTTTAGGCACGAGAATGAGTTAGTCTATTATACATGTATGTTTAGCATGAAGTTCCGGCGAGATTCGGGTATGAAATGGTTTATACACGTGATGCTCTTATGACCAGTTCAGAACTCTGCAGAATTATCTGAACTAGTCCTGAAATTTATGCGTCATGGAAGTTGCCAAAATACAGGGCTTTACGTTTGACTTCAATATATGCCATAGATACATGAATTACTCGCTCCGGATCCGGTTATAAATATCTAACGTTTAAAACAATATTTGGTCAAACAATATTTGCTGTAGTAGTAAAGAGGATAAGAATTCACGTAATGAACACTCTTAAAAGAGCACGGAACTCAGCGAGATATTTTGCGCACTGATTGAAAGGTGAAAGGGATGGATGATGTGATGTGATAAGTTTATAACTTCGTATCTTTGTTACAACTATCTTCAACCCCTGCAGTGCCTCAGCTGCCACTTCCAAGTTCCAATATGTATTCTCCCCTACGCTCACTGCTTCGAGCTATGTGAGATCCAGAATTCCAGGTGCTCCATGGAAATGGCAAAGGTTCAACACTACTAAAGCAACAAGATCAAGGCCCCTTCCCAATTCTCCCACGTAAACCATGTTGAATTCTCTTTTATTAGTTTCTCTGTTTTGTTTTGCTGCAAAAGAAAAAAAAACTCTCTTTTATCAGATGCAAATGATCACAAGCTAACAGTTGTGTTCTTTCCTAGGAGGTCTCTATTTGTGGCAAGAGATCTTCATGTGATGGTGCCGTGGAGGGTAGAGGTGTTCGTGTTGGAGATGGTGTGGGTGATGCTCAGCGGCTGGCTCTCCTCCTGCCTCGCCGTCGCCGACGACGTCGCCACGGCCCTCAGGCGGAGTGGTGACGTCTCGGTCTAGTTGGCTGGGCCAAATTCTCTTGTTCAAAATTTCTTGGATCAACTGCATTATATCATCTTCCATGTCTGCGTTTTGTTATTTGATTTGAGTTAACTCGGTGTTCGCGAGCATTGATACGCATCGCATTGTATATACCCGAATGTGATTTTAAATTATTTATTATATGACATGATTTGAAGCAAATTAAAATAGATTGCAATGGCCATTTCTCGAATGCAGTCCAGGATTGTATCCTACGAAAATATGAATATAAATAAGCTCAGTGTGATAGCAATGGTATCTATGCACAGATTTTAGCTGGTATCTATACACATATTCTAACTAGTAAAGTTTCTAGGACTGCAACGTTTTCATCGTCTTCTTGATTTCTTGAAGGACCTTGATCTACTGGAAACAGGAGACCTATACTCCATCTCTTCCTCGTCATCTTCCAACCTTCTCCGCATCCTCATCCTCTTGTGGTAATCACTCTCGTTCATTGTCTAACAGATTAATCCAGGAAAGAACATACTATCAGTAAACAGACGACAACTGTCGATTAAAACAAGGAAAATGCTACTGTTAAACAATGTTACGGTGAACACTCGTACAGATTTTTATATCACTAAAAGTGACCAAAAGCCTGACAGAGTAACACCTACAATTTGGGCTGAGGTAGAAAATTAGTACAACCTTCAGTGAGATTCTCGAAGTATCATTATTTCATCTGCATCAACCTTGCGAGCCGTCATTTCTTTACCTGCCCAAACACGAGAAAGTAAGTTTCGAAATGGCCTTATTTACATAGTAGGAGTTTGCAGTAAAAGTGCACAAAAGAAAATTGTTACCGCCAAGGAGATGCTCGGTTAGCTTGAAAAATTGGCCCTCAAATTGATTCACTAAAGATACAGCATATCCTGATTGCCCTGCACGTGCAGTCCTGCCCACCCGATGAACATAATCCTGCATTTTGGTGCAGCATTAGGATTTAAACCACAACAAATAAAAAAATCCTAAATGCATCATCTCAGCGCAGCATATATAAAAATATTCATGTTTTGCGATGATCCGATAGGTACAATGAAATTACAAAATTAACCTTAGAATTCAGAGGGAAATCGTAATTGTTGACCACATCAACGGCTTGCCACATCTGTGCAAACAAGGATATTGCAGTCTCTCGTCCTAAACCTGTTTAAAGCACCTAGTCTCTTATCCTGACCATTTAAAAAAAAGTTGACTTGGGAAGTAGTATTGCAGGGAACAAAATAAACATGACAATCATTTCTGCCTCCTAAACTAAATGAAATAATCAAATACTTTTGCCTCTCTGACTGAAGAAGAAAGTAAACCTGACTCATTTGGCCACTGATAGAAATAGCTTTAAATCGAAGATTCCTTAGCATAAGAGCAAGGAGCCTTGTTGACTCACAGGTCCGGACAAAGACCATCATCATGCTCCCTGGCATCTCGTTCAGAACATGAACAAGATAACAATCCTGAAATTTGCATACAACAGAAAAGGTGAAACAACAATGAAAGGTAAAACGATTTGAACAATGACACAGAACTCGTCACCACATTATTTATTAAAGTTACATTAACTGTAACTTTCATGTATGCAGCACATAATAGCAACATCAACCATATCAGCACAATGCAGATCAAATAACAGGTTCAACTGACCTTGTACTTTGCAGGAACAACATATAACTCCTGTCTAAGTGTGTCCACTAAGGAATATTTGGAGTCTACTTCAACCTGATGCAAAAATGCTCAAGACCATTAATAAATAATAAGGTAGCACTTTCCTTTAATATTTTCTCAATTAAACGCTTTCGAGACAAAGAAGGAATTACCTTAACAGGATTTTTTAGGCAAGCACGTCGCAGTTTTTCCACCTGCAGGACCAAAAGAAAAATGTCACACGACCTACTTGTAGCTAAAAGGGTTATGATAGAAATGAAACATTTAGGAAGTAGTCCTAGAAAATTCATAAGACCACAAAATCAATCCAAGATGGTATTCTCACTGTCTCAGGAATGTCAATAACCACTCCAATCTGTGGCCACGTCATTCTGATAAATTATGGACGGCCAGCAATGTTTAATCTTTTAGTTCACATTCAGAGGAACCATAAAATCAGTATTTCCATCACAAACATCCATAACATTTTTATCTTCTTAACAGAAAAGTAGAGGTCCTGCTAAGTGTTAACAGATTTTAAAAATCATAAATAAATGAATTCCCTATCCGCCAACCTTTTGAGTCATTGTGGCTGAAAAGAGGAAAGTTCTCCGTTCTTTAGAAATAACATTAAGGATATCATCGACAGCTTTCTGAAATTCCGCTTTAAGTAAATCATCAGCTTCATCCAGTACCTAGCAAAAGCAAAAGATAGAGCATGCATAAAGGGGATAGAAATAGTGAGTTATATTGCAATAGCCCAACAGGCATATGTTAACATACATACATACATACATATATATATAGGACGCCCATATGCTACTACCGGGAGTAGCTACTCTCATAATATCAGCTGTTTATTAACCTCAGGATGGATGCGTGCTGATTGGGTTTGAGGATCCAAATATATATATAGTACAAGGATTGGACACATCCAAACCCTAGATTACAAATATACCAGGAATACTACTGCAACGTCTCAACAATATATCCCTAACAACAAATATACGACAAAAAAGACCAAATTCTGAAAAATACTTACCAAGTACTTCAATTTATTAAAACTGAAACCTTTTGTATTTGTCAAATGGTCCAAAAGGCGCCCAGGAGTTCCAACCTAGGAAAGACAACCGAGCTGTGTTTAGATGAAGAAAAGATTACATGATATCAGATTTATGAGTTTTCACTGAGGGATAGTAACCGCGCTAAAAGTTCCAGTGCCATGGGAAAGCATGAAAGCTAATTGGTAGAATTAATTATATTTAACTCCGTTCTATAACAAAACACATAGCCAAAATGGCCTAAGTTGAAACCTTTATCTTACTAAAGGAAGACCCAAGCGCAAGTCAATAGACAGATTATATGAAGGTGTCCAACAGATGACAGTACGCCAATTTTCCTTTCTGTTTTTGTAGCTAAATGATGTAAAGTTTAACAGTTTCCCCCAATATTAATACAAAGATACACGAGCCTTTTGCGTATTCCCCAAAAAAAGACAGTATTTACAAGGCCAAAGCATTGCACATGTACATACAAAAGAACAAGGAAATATCGTTCACTAGATTAGTTTCCAAAATCCAAATTCCAACTCCACAACACAACACCTGTACTGTATATTCTTTTGGACAATTATATGGTTAAACAATACCCACCACAACATGTGGACGTTTTGCAAGGGATATGGTTTGGCTCGTCCGAGGAATTCCTCCAACCAGCTGGGGAAATTAAGAAAAGTCATCAATTGAAAAGTGATTAGGCCAAGAAATAAAAGATATATAATATGAATAGACATTATTCTTTGATCAGCACTAGCATGTCAGTTGATCACCGAAGGAACATCATATAATGCATCTAATAACAAAAATCTTTTAAACTTTGCCGAGCAAGACAGCATGCTGCAACAATTGTTTTTCACAACATGTTAAGCATAATGGAGGTAAAAGAACACTTATGTACAATGCTAGCTAGCTATGGGAACCAACAAAAGAGTTATGTGACGGTAGAGCATATATACCACCGAGCACTGCAAGCTGATCGCCGATCCGAGCGCCTCGAACTGCTTCGCAATCTGAATCGCCAGCTCCCTGAACCACCAAAGCCGCAGTCCACATGCAAGGGTGAGCAATCACACACTTTCACAAGAACAGAGAAACCACATCGTCCACGAAGGAAAAACAGAGAGGAGAAAAATTCAGCGACCTCGTGGGCGCGAGCACGCAGGCGAAGAAGCGCTGGCGGTGCTCGAGAAGCGCCTGGATGATCGGCAGCGCGAACGCGGCCGTCTTCCCCGACCCCGTCTGCCCCACGCCGATCACGTCCCTCCCTGCGCATCCGATCCGATTAATCAATGCTCCCGCAAGCCAATCAGCAACACCAACTCGATCGCCATCCATCACAGTTCACAATGGAGTGTCCTTGGGCGGCGCGCGGATCATCGTACTACGCACCTTGGAGGGCGTAGAGGATGGCCTCCGCCTGGATCCTGGTGGGCTGCTTCCACCCCATGGCGTCGCACGCCTCCACCAGCTCCGGGCAGACGCCCAGCTACGCGAAAGTCGTCAGTCGGGCGGCAGCCGGCGCCTGCTCCTCCACCTCCACCACCTCCTCCTCCTCCTCCTCCTCCTCCCCAATGGGCTCGCAAGACATCTCCACCTCCATGCGCGCGCGCGGGTGAAGCGGCGGTTGCGACTTGCGAGAGTGCGGCTGCGTTCCACAGGGTTGCCCGATATAATGGAATTTTTTTTTATTTATATATTTTTTAAATAAAATATTTATAAAATTACATTTTCATTTCAAAAATTTACAAAAATATACTCCCAACGCCGTCTGGGAGGGCGATTTAATGACGTGGCTAATGGCCGTTGGCCGGGCGGTCGACGGCCGTCAGCACTTTTGCAGGCGGCCCCCGGCCGCCCGCAGGGCTTGGCATTTTAGAGGCGGCCCCCTGGCCACCTACAAAAGTCGGCCGCGGAGCCGGCCATTTTGCAGGCGGCCCCCTTGCTGCTCTCTGGGAGGGCGGTTTTTAGTCAGCCCAATATAAAACCCCTTGCAGATTTAAAAAATGTTATAAAATTCACAGAAATTACAAAAAAAAAAGAAGAGAGAGCTGAGAGCAAGGCTAAATGAAAGCAGCGAAGCTCTACTGGTTTGCTAATTCGTTTCTAACTAAATCTATTGTCCCTTTGCAATTTCTATTTCTATACAAAAATTGATGTACTATTGTACTGGTTACGTGTATAGTACTATATGAAAAAAAGTTGTTACTTGTAGATACATAGGTTTTTAGTCAATTTGTTAGATGATTTAGTTTGTGTAGAGATGGTAGTTATAAAATCTCGATTACACGGTTTTAGATGTGAGGAGAATGTTGCTACCTAATTTAACTGTATTTTTTCATCAACAGATATGTCAAATAAAGTGATATTTCAGTTATTTCACGGGCAAGAGAATGTTAGGTATGGTTCACAAGGTATAGATCTGTCGGAGTTTAGTTCAACGGCTAAGAACATTGATAGGCTAGCTGAAAGAAGTTTCGGGTCAGTGTACAACTGGCTAATGCGAGACTTTCGACTCGACCCCCAGTTCAACACAATAACCTTTTATGTTGTAGTCAGTCATGCAATTGAAGGTTTTTTTTGGGAACTGATGCCGATGGATTGCACTGCCACTTGGAGATAGTACGTGGAGAATGCATTCCAACGTGGTTAGCCACTGTGTATACTTGTGTCGGTGTATGAGAAGGATAACACCGCTGCTGCAATGGCCGTGCAAGATGATGAGGGTCCAAGTACGGCGGGAGGAGGTGATGTCAAAACAATGGAAGAAAATGAAGGAGGGAATGAAGGAGGGAGCGAAGAAGATAGACAGCCAACAGGTGTGGTAGGGAGAACTAATCGACACCATCATCGAAGAAATAGATAGGGAAGATGCTGAAAACGAGCATGGAGAGTATGATAATTCATCCGATGAGGACAACGTGATGCCTGCAGAATGGAGCAACAAGGACTTCTCTGGCCTTGTTATCTCCGAGCGGCATCATATGCTATGGGAGTATAAGAAGAATGAGGTCATCTAGGGGGCTAAGTATGCATATGTAGAGGATTTAAAGGATGCAGTAAAACAATGGGCAGTGTCACTTCAGAGGGAGTTCTCGGTTGTGAAGTCAAGCAAATCAATGTATGAAGTGAAGTGCATGAAGAATGGATGTCCATGGCGGGTACACGCATTTAAGGGTAAATGGAAGGATTATTGATAAGTTTCAATTGTGACCGAGCATTCATGTTACTTACCTGGTGTTGAAAAATATCATAGAAACATAACATCTGTATTTATTGCAACAGAGATGTACTCCCATATTGTAAACAACCTGGGATACGAACCAAGGTCAATTGTTAGACATATTGAAGAGAAATTCAAATACATAATTAGCTATGCTAAGGCTTGGAGGGCAAAACAGAAGGTTTTAGAAATGAGGTTTTGCATATTTGAAGCATCTTATGATAATTTGTCTCGTCTGTTAGACTGTATTCTTCAGAGAAATCCAGAGACCTACTACGACCTAAAAGCATTTCTATTAATTGACCATGGTAATAAAAGTGTGTTGCAACGAGTATTTTTTTCATTAGGTGCTTGCATTCAGGCATTTGTGCATTGTCGTCCCATCCTCTGCATCGATGGGACATTTCTGACTGGAAAATACAGAGGGTAGATATTAATAGCAATTGGAGTTGATGGGAACAACCAAGTTCTACCGGTGGCTTTTGCTTTTGTTGAAAGTGAGAACACTGATAGTTGGTATTAGTTCCTAGAAAGGGTTAAGTCTACAGTTGTACGGATGAGGCCAAACATATGCCTCATACATGACCGTCACTCCGGCTTGCTACGGGCAATTGAGGAATTGAGGGATGGATGTGCTGAGAAGGAATACCTACCAAGGTGGTCAGATGTCCAAAGTAGATGGTGCATGCATCATATGGGTGCTAATTTCTACAGACAATTTAAGAATAAGCACCTTTTGGATTTTTTCAAGAGGTTGTGCGCCCAGAATTAAGAGAAGAAGCTCAATGAACTTTGAAGGAGTTTGGATGAGCTGACCACTAAACAAACAGATGAACAGTCCAGAAGAGCTACCCTTGTAGGGGATGAGGCTCCAAAAGCTCTTGGACCTCTATCAAGTGACGGACCTCGTATGAGAAGAAGGTCTGCATTCTCGGTTAGAAAATTTTTAGAGTGGATTGAGAATAAGTCAAAGGAAAAATAGGCATTGTTGTATGACAAGGATGGTTCTCGATTTGGCATAATGACCATAAATTTGGCAGAGGTTTATAACTGGGTGATGCGTGGTGTTTCAAGGGCTCCCACTTGTTGGCATAGTTAAATTTATCTTGCATGGCACATGCAAGTACTTTAGAGATCGGTTCAGAGAAGCCAGCCCCTCAATGGCGGATAATAATCTTTTCTTTGGCACACAACTGACTAAATACCTGCAAGGTAAAAGTAATAAGGCTCGAAGACATCGAGCTATACCTCAAGGTACACAAGAACACAGATTTGAAGTATTGTGTGTCGACAAGGGCATGCACGGAATCTACCGCAAAAGAGTTATGCAGGAGTACGTGCTGAAGGAAGACGGGACCTGCAAATGCTCATGCCGAAAGCCTACTCTGCTCCACAAGCCATGTTCTCATGTTATTGCCGCGAGCGGTGAGTACGGGATAGAAACACGTTATTTTGTCTCATCTTATTTAAGAAAAGAAGCAATCTACAATACCTGAAGTGGAGAGATATACGGCTTCGGTATTGCGGGGACATTTACTACGGAGCATCCTCAAGCTATCTATATTCCTGACCCAACAAAATTGAGGGATAAAGCAGGTCGCCGCAAGACAAAACGCATCCGTAATGACATGGATGGGTCAGAATCCGGTGGAAGACATAAATGTTGTTCAAAGTGCGACCAAATAGGCCATACATATAAGAAATGCCCAAAGGATGCAACCGGTCCAAATGCGGCGAAAGCTAAACCGTCGGGTTCAAGCGCTGATGGCAGTCGTCCTACGAGTGAAGGCACAACTTCAAGACGACCTCGTCTTAGGCGTTCTCGAACATTTGGTGGTGCTGCGGTGTAGTGTAAGTTTATGCTTAATCTTTGTTGTAGAACGATATGTACCGTACTGTTTTTTTTATTGTCATGTAATAATGATGTAAATCTTAACAATAATTTATAATTTGGTTGTTCAATTAACTTTACAAACTTACTATTACTTGTTGCTTTGACAATATAATTTACGCTAGCTCTCTATTTACATGCAGCTATGGCGTATTATACCCCAGAGCTGCTCGACCGGGTCCTCGACCAGTCCCACCGGTCTTACCTGTCAGCCGTCGAGGGTGCCCAGCTAGGCACCTTCCGTCTACGGCCTTCACGTCACCTCCTGCAGATAGACCACCGGTTCCGTAAGAGGTCAGAGCTGTACTAACATTTCTTCACATCATTTCTACATATCTATGGTCCCCAATATTAGGGCTGAAAACGGTCGGAAACGATCGGTAGGAGGTCAAATCATTTTCAGTTTCATATTATTTTCTCGAAAACAAAATCGATACGATATTGTCGGAAGCGAGAATGGCATCGATATTCCGGTAAATTCGGAAATGAATCTATTCGATCGAAAGTGCATCGATAACGATCGAAAATCATGAAAGCGATATCTAAAATACAATAAACACACCAATCTGCACAGCGTGACAATAGTTGTATGGATTAACCCAGCTCACATGAAAAATAATACTGTAGTAATGATCCATGGCACAAGAGGCAAGCCACATATATTATAAAGCAATAAAATGACACGGCACAAAGCCACATGCCCACAACCACCAGGGACATCACGGACTTAATACAATAATACTTAGGTCTCACAAGCACACAAATAACATAAACGTAGTCACAAACTCACAAACTCAAAAGTACCAGTATACTAGTGACTGAAATACTAAACCAAGGTCTTAGTTCGACACTTCGATAGTTGAACTTAACAAAGGATAGGACGTAGAATGGATGCTAGAAATATGATTTATGGTAGATTGGTAATAGTTCTTCACAGCAGGCTTCCTATAGCTGAACCTCCGGCATGTCATCATCATCTCCAAGCACATAATCACCACCCATTTCTAAAAATTCATCCTACAAATTATAATGGAAATAACATGTCAGTACTTCAAATGAATTATATGCTACTGCAATACATATCAATATAATTGTACTTCGATAAGCAGACTGTTCTTAATGGCTTCAAGAACCTCAAGATCACTAGGCAAAGAAGAAATATTCTTAGAACCTGAAAATTAGAAGGTGGCTACATGAGTAAAAACTAAAAAGAACATCAACACATTGTTAATAGAAAGCAACAGATCAGTTTACACTTTTACCTCTTTTAGCTGCAGTTATCCAATCCTTAGTGCAAACAAGTGCTTGTACCATGTCTGGTTCAAGGCTGCTTCGATATGGGTCGACGACACGTCCACCAGCACTAAATGCAAATTCAGAAGCTACAGTTGACACTTGCATTGCCAACACATCACAAGCAATCAGGGAGAGGACAGGATATTCATCCTTCTGATTTTTCCACCATGCTAAAATATCAAACGTATTATGGTTGGCTTTAGAAACCTTCAATTGTGGTTCTGCTAAGTACCTCTCCAATTCACTTATTCCTTCATCATTACCACACGCATCACTTTCATAAAGGAATGAATCAAGCTCATCATCCGCACTATCCATAAACTGATCTATAGCTGAAGTTGATGAAACAAGTGTTGTACTCTTGGAAGAAGGTGCGGAAGAAACATAGCAATAAAACATGTTCCTTAGAACACCATTGAATTTATCAAGTTCAGCTTGGTAGGAATTTCTATATAACTTTCTCAAGTAAAATTCTACAATTCTTCTCTTGAACCTAGGATCAAGCACATTTGCAACAGCAAGAGCAACATTTGACTTCTTCCAATACTTGTCAAACTTGGCACTCATAGCATTTGCCATTTGGCAAAGAGTGGCATCATTACTATTGCACCAATCAGATAGATATAACTTAATCTCACAAAAACCTCTGAAAAAATGTTTGCTGTTGGATATAGAGTACCAGAAATATCTCGGTGAGGTCAAAGAATTTTTCAAGAAAGGAATCAGAATCTGTGCCTTCTCCCATTCTTGACTTGAAGGAGCAATACACTCATACCTGTGGCGGTCGATGAAAGTGAGCCTCTCAAATGCAAGCTTATAATAAAAGAGCATCCCTCAGCATGAGATATGTAGAATTCCATCTCGTAGAAACATCAAGTGAGAGAGAAGGCTTCTGTATCTAGCCCACATTCAGTAGCACATTTCAGGAACTCCTCCCACTGAACCGTAGATCCTTAACAACAACTACAAACGATCTAATTTTTTTCAGTTGTAGAGCCAATCACATGCATACCATCTTTAACAACCAAATTAAGGAGTGATTGGCACATCTCACATGAAAAAACAGTCCATCACATACTAAAGGACTATGCCTCTTCAGTTCTACAAATGATATCCTTAAACTGCTACTTCATTTGCTGCCTGGCATTATCCAAACTTAGAGAGAACATCTTTTTCTCCACATACCACTTCAAAAGAGAAGAAGAAGTGTATATGACAACCTCTCACCAGTATGTCGCCCTTCAACATGGAAGAAATTAACAATCCTCTTCTGAATTTCCAAGCATCATCAAACCCAATGAAGAGTAACACACATATAACCCTTGTTCTGGTTGGATGTCCACATATCCATAGTTGCACTAAAGCGACTTTGAACAGTTTTGAAGTATGCATACAACTTATCCTTTTCAGCCAAATAATATTCCATTATTTCCTTCTAACTGTGACACGAGACTTTAGAGGATAATGTGGACGCAATGATTTGACCCACTCTTGGAAATATTCATTGCTCAACCATATTAAAGGGTACTCATGAACTATCATAGCCTCAACTAGAACTTTCTCAAGCTAGCTTCTTGATCATACTTGTAAGGTTGGACAACTGCGATGCCAGTATCTTTATCAGTTTTTGTTGTAAGCTGTTGCTGTCCTTTCTTGATGCTGTGATAATTAGCGAGATGGGTCCAAAAACCAGTTGTTCCAAATCTACTCTCAGCTCTGTGTTTGCTGGTCTTGTTTACACAACCTTTGACATTGCACTTAGCCCAAAGCTGATTTTCCTCCTTGCCATTCACCTTCACTGTTACTGTGTACTTGGTGAAGTATTGCCACACTTCAGATGTGCTTTTCTTGGCCCTCTTGCTGGCAGGTTCATTTTCATCCTCGCCATCGCTGCCTGCATCCACATCGATTGGATCAACACCATCTGTTTCAGTGCCACCAGTACCAGTACCACCACTTCGGCACTAAAATTCTCTCAGATGAAGGTGCTGATGCAGGTGCTGCAGAAGAAGCAGACATGCCAAGATTTTGGCTTGCATTTTCACTTGCAGCTGGCCTTGCACGTTTATGGGATCCTATCACAAATGAAGTGCAAACGTTCTCATATATAGTCATATTAATATAAGATATAAATCTACACAGTAAAATAGTGCATCGGGAATATATACAAATAAATTTATATTAAAGCCTACGGTCCTACACTTACACAGCTATTGCTATAAAGTTTACAGAAAAATGAATCAGTGAATAAGTGATATGGCATAAGAAGATGAGATGAGCTTACCAGACGAAGCTGTGGCCGTTGCCGAGGTTTGAGAGGCGGCGAGGTCGATAGGGAGTGGTGACTCCATCACTCGCGCTCGAGGGCATCGGGGTGTTGCATCAGCATCTCCAGCCGGTGCCATCTTCATCTTAGATGTCACCGCCGACCGCCTGTGCCACTGCCGCTGCCGCCGCCGCTGTGCGCCTGCGCCTCCGCTGCCCTGCGCTTGCGCCTCCGCGGCCACCGCCGTGCGCCTGCGCCGCTGCCGCTGCCGCCGCCGCCGTGCGCCTGCGCCTCCGCCGCCAGCCGTGCGCCTTGCCGCCGCCGGTGGGGATCGATTGGATTTAGGCCCAAGGCAGAGCAGGCGCAGTAGCAGCACAGGCAACCCTAAAAAAATAAATATTTATGATTTTGCCCATACCGTAGATTATCAGTTAAATACGGTATTTTTCGAAAACGATCGGAACAGAGATAAGTCGTTTTCGTTTTCATTATCGGATGTTTCTACCGTTATCGTTTCCGTTTTATCGGTTACCGTCGCTGTTTCCATTTAGAGGGAAAAACCGAAATTTCTCGAAAACGATTTCCGGTAACCGAGAATTACCGTTTTCATTTTCAGCCCTACCCAATATTGACTATAGTGCTATATTCTGTAGGTTGCGTGAGGCTGGACTTCTTCCTCTGTGTAGGTTAGTTGAGCCCGCACCGGACGAGAAGGACCCCACTAGGTGATGGGACGCTAACCGGTCACTTCTAGTGACACTGGTGGATCGCTAGAGACCGGAGACGCACACGTTCCACCTACTGTGTGGCGAGATGACTCCCACACTTCAGGACGTGTCCTACCTGCTAGAACTTCCCCTCGCAGGGGATGCAGTCGGTCCGGTAGACGGGATGCAAGGTTGGTCGTAGGACATCACTGCTCGGTTCGAGGCCATGCACCGTCGACCTGGATTTGGTAGGCCGGGTTCACTACCGCCTTACACCCCGACCGGCCCCTCGCAGACGTGGCTGCTACAGTTCACTGTAAGTCGCGGATTCCTTCAATTCACAATCATCCGATCTGTAAAACAACAGTGGTGCTGACTACAATCTTGCTTTACAGCCTGATCAGCTAGACGAAGACGCCGACCAATACTTGGTGCAGCGGAGCTTGGAGGTGTACCTGCTGTGGCTGTTCGGGTAGGTGATGTTCACCAGCACGACGGGGCACCCGGTGGACAAGGGACTGATCCACTACGCTCGTGCGATCGCCGACAGCGAGGACGGCTGTGTACCGCAGTGGAGCTAGGGATCTGCTGTGATAGCAGCGACATACCGTGGTCTTTGTGACGCGTGCACAAAGACCGATGTAGGTGCGATTCTCATCAGTTGCCCTCTCCTTCTGCAGCTTTGGGCGGCCGAACGCTTCGCGATAGGCCGCCCTCTGATTTAGCACTCTCCCTACGAGGACGGCCTTAGAGGCTTTTATGGGCAGTCAGTCGAGGACTGTCCTATTATGGGGACGGTATGGTGTCGCCGTGAGGTACGTTACGTGAAATTCTAGATTTACCACTTAAGCGTAAATACTGACGTGTTCCCCTGCCCTATTTTACAGCGTCGTTACGCTCACACGCAGGTTAGGAGAGCCTACTGCGACTTCGTTATGGAGTTGGACCGCCTGCAGCCCAGCGACGTTGTCTGGGAGCCGTATAGTCCGCAAGCCATCGCGGCCCGTGCACCGCTCGGACTCTCGGCTCTTTGCACGCGCGACCAGTCGTACTAGATGATGAGAGTGCCGTTGGTATTCTACATCTTCGTCGAGCCGCACTGTCCGCAGCGCGTGATGCGACAGTTCGGCCTACATCAGCTCTTCCCTATGCCCGTGCAAATGGTTGTGCCTCATGACGTGCACAGGTTAGTACAGCTGCGATCTTTGTCGATGACTACAACTCTTTAATAAAGTCTAATGCACTCTCTGCAAATAGGTATACTCGTAGGGGACAGGCAGGCGGCACTCAGTGGTATCCGCGACTGCAGAAATACATCGAGGACTAGTTGTTGGTGACGGAGGAGGTCATCGACGAGATTTTTCCACACATTGAGAACAACTACCTAGCATACCTCAGGTGGTACCAGCCGCGCACCCTCACACGCGTGACATTCACCCCAGAGTATCCACAGCCACACTTCACCGCTACGACTGACACCTATCCTAGACACCGTGACTAGGACTACTTCCGCGCAGTATGGCACATTCTCTTTGCACTTTGCTATTTCCTTTGTAAGTGTGCATGGTTCTAACATATATTAACGTCACATTTCAACTAGGCCGATGCAGCGCGACAGGTTCGGGCAGATGTGGACGTGGCGTTCGGATGGTTGGACGAAGGGATCGTGCTAACTGTGGAGGAGCAGAGGACGACTTTCGGGAGGATCCGTCAGTCGATACACGCAGTGATCCGTGCGCTCACTTGTCGTGCGGTCAATGCGGTACCTCCTGTAGCTGTTCGACAGCGGCAGCCACGCCCCGCAGGAGCTGGAGTGCACCAGTATGGTTCCAGTCATCGAGCTGGCCCCTCCAGAGGTAAATTCCGCTAACCATCGGTTCATAATACGACATGCACCGTTTTATATCCGTATGCTTCAGTGCAGTTTTCGCTACACCGTACCTAAATCCCTCCGGAGCTAGCACGTCCGTGCAGGGACCGTACAACATCCGACCACACGCGCAGCAGGGCATGACCATTGCCCCCGGGGCCACCACAGGAGGTCCTTCAGGTTAGATCAAAGTTTACTTTTGCCTTACAAAATTAAACTTTGTAATTATCAATATTTTTGTGCATAGGGTTCCACTCTACAGCGCAGGAGATGTTTGGTGGCGCTGTCTCGTCCATGCAGGGCGCACGCGGCAGCGGTTGGGTATAGGATCCTTTCGAGGGGGACGACTTGGAGGCCGAGGACGAGGAGATCCACGAGGTACTAAATACCTCGCAGCTCGAAGGAGCTCCGCCACCGCAGACACAAGACCCACCAGCTGTGATGAGGACATCACTAGCTCGGATATGACTCTAGCAACGTTATGTATTCATCAACCAAATGTGCATGCTTTCTACATAAGATTTATGCATTATATATTTAAACAGTCGTTACTGTACTATGAGTTTTGTATGTTCTCGTTTGCAGAGACACTTGCTTGGGTGAAGGGAAAGAGGCCGAGCATAAGGAACGCATGGATGATCAAAGAAGTTGATTGAGGACCAAACCAAGACCTTACCCAAGTCTACTCCTACATCACCACGTCAGTTTTGGTTCATAGAAGACAAGAGATGAAGTTCTGCACGTTTTGGATTCGGATTCAGGCCTCCTGACAGCATCAACTTCAAACGGATCTAGCCGCTGATCTAGAAGGACTTTCGGGGCCTATGAGTACCTGTTCGAAAGCTTATGGAGTCTACTTTCAGATGGTTTTGGTCCTATGTCAAAATTCCTCCTGAGCTGTCCGAAATCGTCAAAACAAGACACGTACCTCTTCCAGTCCAAGTTTGTTTTGGGCCTTGGGCCTTGTAACGGTGTCGTAGGCTAAACCCAAGTGGTGTGCGCCCTAGGGATAACCCTAGGACGTCCCAACTCATATATATACAGGAGCCGTCATTGTTTAGAGGTGGGTTTTATTTAGATTATTCTGTTCTTGAACAGTTTCGCCGTTTATCGGTTTGTGAGACCCCAACTCGAGAGTATAATCATTCATCTGCAATTGAGTTGCAATCTTTCTTGTTCTTGCTTGTGTTCTTCGATTCGCATGCAGGGATTAGCCTTCGTGGCGAGGTCAACCGAGCAGCGCACGGTTGATAAGGAGAGGAGACGTGGTGCAGCGATTGCAGGGTTCGGGTCTTGGTGATCAGAAGCCAGATCGTGAGTGTCAATTCTCCACCAAATCGAGAGTTATCCTTACCTAACGGAAAATCGGGCACCCCGTTGCCATCAAGCTGGCACACCCGTGCAGGTGACCCGCGCTAGCCGTGCCGTACCACTAGACCAGCTGACGTATTCCCAAGGGCAGGTGCGAGCGCAGGCTAGGAGGACGAAGAGGGCTAGAGGTTACGGTCAGGGCCCGTAGTCCGTTGTACCAGTAGTACTTCGCCTCTTGTACTCAAAAGGCCTAGTTTGACCAATGTTAAAAATTTGTCAGAAACTTTGTTTGTTGAAATCTACCACTTAGAAAATGTTTTACATTGTATCTTATATGTTTTCCAAGCTTAACCTTGAAAAAAAATTAATTCTAAATAAAATTGCCTTCTTACCACTTTTTGGAAGAAACTAGAATCTTGTTTTTGACCAAATTGCCCTAAATCTCCAAAATGAGTTCGAATGAGATTTCGAAAAAGCTTCCAAACAAAAATGCTAGACTTAACTATTTCAAATGTTTTTGGTATTCAAACTTCTCGCAAAAATTTGATCCTTCAAAAGTTATTTGCTTTCTAAATTCAACCAAAAACTACCATAAACCATAATACGTCATTTCTAGCACTTAAGTGAGAATTGTTGTAAATTCCGTAGTAAATCTCAAATATATGGAAATTGTCAATGTTTGAGCTCACACATTCAAAGGGCACCTTTGTGTCATTTTGTTTTTCCCCGAGATCTTAAAAACCTGGTGTTGTGACTTTTGTGTGCAGGGATCTGCCTGTGCAAGGGCTGGAGGCCGGTAGATCGGGCACAGGCGGTCTGACCAGCGCTATATGCGCGGTCCGACCGGCCAGATGCCTGCGGTGTGACCGACTATAGGGGGCCGGTCCCACCGGGCCACTAGGTGGGGGCCCATTACTTATCCTACCCGACCTTCTTCCTCCTCTATCACTCTTCTCTTTTCCCAACTCACCCCAAACCCGTTTCTCTCTCTCTCCCTCAAACCCTAACTCTTGTCTCCACTTTCTCCTCTCGGTTGGACCGGAATTTCTCCTCCGTTTGGACCGTAAGTGATTCTCCTCCGTTCCCTCTCTCTATTCCACGGTTTGGATTTGTATTTGATTATGTTTTAGAACCGTGGATTAGAACCCTAGGCCAAAGGAGTGCGCTTCGTCGATTTGCATCTCTAGAGGGGAGTTCTTGGTGCAAATCAAGTCGATTTCTTCCGGCAATCTAGCGGTAATCCCTCTCCCTTGCATCTAACTCAATCCCATTCACCTCTTGATGCTTCTAGGGTTAGGGTTAGTTTGTTTTCTTATTCCTCTCCTATATTTGTGCACAATGCCTATCTTGTTCAACTTCTATTCTCTCTAGTCTTGTGTCATATTAGTTCATCTCTTGTGTATGTGAAAAATTTTTGATGAATGGAAGCATGCAAACTCGATCTGGCAGTGGCGGTCGGACCGGCCTGATTCCTGCGGTCCGACCGCCAAAGTACGGCTGGTCTGACTGCCCCTTCACTGAACAGCAAGTTTCAATTATCAAATTTTTTTTCTTTTACACTAATCCTCGTTGATCCTTTTCTTTGTCTCTTTCTCAGTCAATGGCTCCTCCTCGCAAGAAAATTGCGGAAAGACGCTCCATGAAGTGTCATGATCCTGTCATTTCATCAGAGGAAGAAGAGATGGAGGATGAGGATTATGTGATAGAAGAGGAAGAAGACCATCAAATAGATGAGGATGAGGATGATGATGACGAACAGCCTATTTATCCTCGAGGTGACCCAACTGCTCCACCTCCTTTGGTCTATTATTCAATGCCTCCTCAAGTAGATCCAACTATCAACTTCCGAGTGCGATTGAACAACCCTACGGAGTATATGCTTCTTAGGGATCATGATCAATTCAACAGATCTAACGACTCCAATGATCGAAGGTTCCACACAACTTTCAGAAGAAAGTATTTGAGAAGGTCTATACTTCCACCAAACCCTTTGCTGATCATAAGTACATGGTGTGGAAAGAGATAAACAAGACCTCGCACTTTCAAAGGTTGCACAATCTTTTCTAAGAAGTGGGAATTGACAAGTCTGTTGCTATCCATCAGGATTATGACCCCGCTCTTATCCGTCAGTTCTACTCCACTATTTGGATAAATAAAGATTTCACTCAAATAAAGTGGATTAAGGGAGAGCTGGATGTGTGGCAACTAAGCGAGAGTTGCAAGAAGTGTTGGAGTTGAGATATCTTGAGGGTACATGGCTTCACTCCGATCTATAGTACTCTCTAATGTCTGTTCAAAATCAAGCTCAATTCTATGACACAAGTGTTCATTGCACATTTGGAACAGTCACTGGATTAAAAACTGTGCCAAGTGTGATCAACCGGATTGTAAGAGCTTCTATTGTACCAAGGTGTGGCAACAAGGATGCTATTCGTGGTATCACATGGCATGTGATCAGAGCTATCATTAGTGGAACTCGGTTTGATATCACCGACCTTATTCTTAGAGAGATGCACATGTCGAAGAACACCCTTGGACAAGGTATATATTATGCTCCATTCATAATGAAGCTTATCCTTGCAAAGTATGGAAGAATGGGCAATAGAACATCTCGCCATAAGGAGTATAGGCCCCGGCTTCCACCAAATGCTCCCTCTGGGCAGTCCTTTGAGAGCGGTCAATCTTCTCGTTCCGCTCAACCTCAAGGGCCTTTTTGTCATGATCATCCTCCTCCGCCGCCGCCTCCATAAGACTTAGGTCAGTTCTTCTCTCCTCAATATGCATATTTTGGGATGCAGCCAATGGAGTATTTCAATCCGGTCATGGGAGCTCTCAATGCCCTAAATGACAGCTTTCCTCGTATGAATACCGGATTTGAGGAGATGATTGAACAAGTGAGAGGCTTATCTAGTAATGTTCGAACTGTGCAAAATTCCATTGATCGTGTAGAAGGTCGCATGGATGGTTTCGAGCGACGTATGAGGATTGTAGAGACCTCCCATCCGATTGTCTACCATCGTCATCACAATGCGCCTTCCTCCCCTCCTCCTGAAGATTGAAGACCCTTTTGTTATTTGTCAGCTTTCTTGTAATAGGATAGTTAAACTCTCATTTGTCTCCTTTGGAGTTTATTGCTACTCGAAATTTATCTCGTTTGACCTATACTCTTTCTTTCATAATTTATCTCATTTCGAGTTCAAGCTGTTGTTGCTTAGCACGCTCTATTATTTTAAATTGATAGAATGCAAATCATATTGCAAACTCCTCTCATCGCCGTTGTGGCTCTTGTGATTGTCATGCACATGTTTAGGGGAAGTCTATTGTATAATTTGCCTTTGTGTATTGAACTTCATTTAAAATTTCACTTTATATGTGACGTTTCTCATTAATTACCAAAAAGGGGGAGGTTGAAGCATCTATGCCCCATTGTTGATTTTGGTAATTGATAACAAGCGCAAAAACTAACCGTTGGGGCCGAAATGCCCAACTCATGTCATTTTCGGTCCGACCGCAGGCAAAGGATTGGTCCAATCGGGTCTAAATTCAACATCTAAAAAATACCAGCCGGTCAGACCGCTGGTGAAGAGTCGGTCCGACCGGCACCCTATCTCATTTGCGCTGTCGGTACTGGACGCGGCCGGTCCGACCGGGTGGGGGGAGGCGGTTCGACCGCCACCCCCACTAAAACTCCCTGTCAGTACTGGATCCGGCCGGTCCGACCGGGAGGTGGAGGCAGTCCGACCGCGACCCCACAAGAACTCCCTGTCGGTACTGGATCAGGCCGGTCCGACCAGGTAGGGGAGGCGGTCCGACCGCCACCCCAACTAGAACGCCCTATCGGTACTGGATCTGGCCGGTCCGACCGGGAGGGAGAGGCGGTCCGACCGCACCCCCCCCCCCACTACAATTCCATGTCGGTACTGGATCAGGCCGGTCCGACCGGGTTGGGGAGGCGGTCCGACCGCCACCCCCACTATAACTCACTGTCGATACTGGATCGAGCTGGTCCGACCGGCCAGGTATGCACGGTCCGACCGGCACCCGCGTCACAACTCCATAGCTTTGCGCCATCAAATTTAATTGGTGGTCATCCTCTTTGGCATGTGGACCTAACTTTTTTTTGCATATACTGAAACAAGATGCTTAACCCCTTTACTTCGTTTACGCTCGTCGATTAAACGATGTACTCCTCACGATCTACGTTTGCGACGAAACTGATCAAAAACATTAATTTTCGAGTTTCAACCTCACGGCGAAAGTAGATTCCGAGCGGTGACAACCGAGCACGCGTTAATTGCTTACGAACATACTGAAATTATCCATCCAACGAGTACAAACGGCATATGAAACGTTTCTAGTTATCATTATTACATGCCTTAGGGTATTTTAAACGGATATCCGACTAGACATGCAACTACTGTGTACAGCGTGGGTACTTCCCCTTTCTCGCCGCCTCCGGCCCAACTTCCTTTGCACCAGTGCCCTCTCCCGCTTCCTCTCCCTCTCTGCCTCACGGGCTTCCTTCTCCTGCCGCTCCTTCTCCTCCTTCCTCTTCTGCTCAGCCTCCCACTATTCTTGCGCCGCCCAACGACGTTAGCACCGCTCCCAGTTCCAATCTTTTAAACTACGAAGAAACTTTACGTCCTATGGACGGATCTCCATATCTATCCACTGCACAAAGTCGCACAGAGACGGAAGAGGCTTCGGTGCCTTGACATATACAAATTTGTTAGCTCAAAGGTTTAAATATTTCGTACTACAAGATAATTCGTATTACCTCCACTGGCTTCTTCGCCTTCCCCTTCTTCCCTTGTGGCTTTGGCTTCTCCGGGGAGTACGCATAATTAGCATACATACAATACCTTTTGCCAGTATGTGTAATCCTTCTCACTTATTGCGACTTTGTAATTATCTCCACACCAACACATCAGCGGAGGCACGTCAATCGAAGGTCGTAGACGACTGGACATATCGGATGCATCCATAGCAACCTACATTATAACCAAATAAACGCAAGTTATAACTCGCTATGCCAAAAATACCTTATACAACTACATACATACGGTATACTACACATGACTACAAAAAATTAAATGTCGTCGTCCTTATTTTCATCTCTCTAGCGTTTCTCCAACTAGTGCTACTCATCTAGTAAAAAAAACCGTAATTTCTCTAATGCGCTCTATCAATGTCCTTAGCCGTTATGCTCAACTTCAATAGATCTAAACCTTGTGGACCAAACGTAATATTTACTTACCTGTGAAATAAGTAGTACAATACTACACATACTACATCATTTAATGAATAGAAATGGAAATTACAAAAGAGTTATAAAATATTACCTATAGATGAATCCGTAAACTGACTGGGCTTCGCCGCTTTCGTTCGTCTTCACTCTCAACTCTTTCTTCTTTTTTTCTGTTATTTTTATGAATTTTATGAATTTTTTGGAGGCTCGGAGGGGGTTTTATAGTTAGCTAGTAAAAAATCACCCTCTGAGAGGGCAATTTTTTTTGATAAAATGGGCCAATTTGCAGGCGGCGCCCAAAAACCGCCCTCTAGGAGGGCGGCAAGAAGGCTGCCTGCAAAACGCCGGTCACTGGGCCAGCCAATTTACAGGCGGTCCCCTTGCCGCCCTGCTAGAGGGCGGTTTTTGCAAAAGTGCTGACGGCCGCCGACCACCCGGCCAACGGCCATCAACCACGTCATTAAATCACCCTTTCGGAGGGCGATTTCTTAAAAAAAAAAGCCCTCCCAAAGGGCGTTAGGAGTATATTTCTGTAAATTTTTGAAATAAAAATGTGATTTATAAATATTTTATTAAAAAAATATATAAATAAAATATAATGGTGAGCATGTAAGATGGCGGCCCACTTTGCTGGAAGGCCCACAAATATTCGTATTTTATAATGGGCCTAAAGAGAAACAAGCTGGTTTTTTCTTTTTTTTACATAATATTTTTTCTCTCTCTTTAGCAAGAGAGCGATTTTACGGTACTTAAGAATGTACTAGGAGATATCATATTTTTTAGCATAAAATTTGGTATCTCTCATTATATCGGGTATCTTGGTACCAAATTTTGTGCTAAAAAGTTTGGTGTCTTTTGGTACCTCTTAAGAACCGTAAAATTTCTCTTAACAAGAAGGAAACCATTGTTTATGTTGTTTAATGTTTAAACTTATTACTATCCATGCTCACCTTGGGTAATTTTTTTAGAATTTAAAATCAGTTACTTAAATTCATGTCCTTTTCACAAAAAAAAATTCACCCAAAATTTTTCCATGTTCCTGAACTCCGATAAGCTTAATTTGTGTTGAAGTGTCATCTGTTCCATGCTCATGCGGCAATCATGTTATCTGAGATGAGTATCTGGTATCTACTTCACATCACATATCACAAGTACAATGGACAATAATCTATGCAAGATCGAGCTTATCCAAGTCCTAATCCTTCTTGTATCATTGCTGTTGTCTACTTTCCTTCATGAATGATCAATTTGTTGCTGTGAACGAGCTAGGTAGCTACTTGCTAGCTTTATGGTTATCTAGTTGTCTTGGAACATTGCAATACCAATCATATCTCTGCCCGGTTGCTTACTTCTTGGATCATCATGCTGTACTTTGTCTGAATCTCCATATCGCAATACAGTAATATAGACTGAAAGTGTTTTATGGATCAAAACAAAGAGATATGTACGGATTAAGGGTCACTGAAGCAGCAACAGTGTTATCAAGCAGAGATCAGTGTCAGGAAAAATATGACACTGACGACAGACGAGCTGAATGAAGTTCATGATGCCACCAAACGAATGATGAGATGGGAGCAGGCATGGAGCACCATGATGCTGTGTACAGTTTGATGAGAGCAATGTGAAAACCTAGTTCAATTGATTGATTGATCATTGATGTACTTGGCTAACATTCCGCAAGTTGGTCTGAACTCTGTAACAATCCGGCTGACTTCCGCCATGCATTTCTTGGCAACTTTTTGCTCTGCAATTTATCATGTTAATCACCCCTCCTTTGAGCTGTAATTAGATCATGGCCGGGGACCGGACAATGATAACATATAGCTCATCTTTCTCTGAAGAACCAGCAGCAACAAAGCAGACTGGATCTCCTTATCAGATTGTCTTTCAGGATTGGTTAGCCGTGCAGGCGTAAATGAATTGCTGGGACATGTTGAATTGTTTAATGGGTAGCATATTTATATGCATGATTGCATGGCATCAGAAACCTCACATCACTGGGTACCTTTATTTGGTTGGAGTGGCATTTCTGTCCCTGTAACAGTAAAATATGATCAATAAGAACAATCTGTAAGTATTTTTTTGGAATACGCAAAAGATTTCCATATCATTGTATTAAGTTTTGACAGAAGTTACAACTGCCTGCAAGTATTTTTGACCCTTTTTTGAGATCTCTGAAAGAGGAATTATGCAGGATGACACTGCTTGATCGCTTTCTGCTATCTGCTCCTACCTTGAGATTGAAGATAAGTGGAAGAAAAACAGCCCACTTTCTTGGATAAATAACTAAATTCCATTACCTACCACTTAATGTCTGGTGTTGAGTGGAACTAAAGTATGGTCCTTAGCCTGCATCTTTCGGTTTCTGTAGCTTTACTTACAAGGCATACTCTGGTTTGTCCCAAACCTATGGGTTACTCTTTTCATAAGTAATTTTTTTTTCTCCTTGTAACATGTATATTCATCACTTCTTGAATTGGCTGGAGGTGTTATATTCAGTGTTCGGAGAATATGTGTACACTGTTTTAAGAAAAGTTTCTAAGGGGTTATCTCTTTCCTATTGACAAACATAATAATCGCACATTCACACTACAATGTTATTCAACATGCTTTGGTATTACCACTGAAAAAACTAGTTTGTTGACATAAGCTTTGTTGCTACATATGCATAACTCTTGTTCCTAATTTTTAAATAACAAATGAAAGAGGGTCCTTGTTTCTAATGTTTTTGATCTTGGTAAAATGGATCCAGTTGAAAACACTCCTAATCTCTCTCCATAATTTATAAGCAAGTGACAATGATAAAGATCACAATGATAATACATTTGATGTTCCAATCTAAAATGGAACCGTTCTAATCTCCTGGGAAATACATACTAAGATAATGGTTGAAGAATACCTTCAACTCTCAGCGCTACACAACCTGAAACGGACAACTAACATGAGCTTACGTCAGGGCACATAATCCGTTCTCTTCTCCGGCTTTTGGAAAAAGTCTAGCAAACGCAACCGCGTGAAACGACCAAATAAACTACTAGTTCAACAGAAACAACAAAACAGCAGGCTAGGCATGAATTTCAGTTTTTCTCTTGTTTAATTTTGGTGCCGGTTTGCGTATAGTGTAGTATCAGTTTGGTAGCCCTTGTTGACGCCTGTAGATCTTCCAGCTGTTTCTTAACCACACTTTGCACGTCAAAAAGTTCAGATATCTCTAATCTAAAACAAGTTACAAATATTTCTCTCTTTTGCTGTCTTACAGAATTGTTTGGAGTTGACTGCAACAAATTCAGTTTGAATAAAACTCCGAACTGCAGTAGCAATTAGAATAACCGAAAGATCAAATCATGCAATTTCTCTGAATTTGAGTTTGCCGGACGAATAAATATTACCATTCAAAGTATATCCATGCTCCAGCTGACAAGTGCCAATTGTTCAACTTCAAATCCATAGATGATATTGTGATACAATTAGCAACTCATCAATTCGATCTATCTATCATGGAGCAGCATTTATAAAGACCAGCTCAGATGCCAGTAAGACAAGGGGCCCAAAAACTGGAGACTTGTGGGAGTTGGATGCTAGCCTTCTTTGGTCCATGTCCATAGTTCAGTTTACCAAACTGCATGATTTGCATTCAGTTCTTCAGCTTTCATGTTCCCTACTCAAGCTTATACTCCATTCTTTGCCACTGTGTGGGCTCTTATGTTCCTCAAACTGCAGACATGTAGTACCTCGAAACTTTATACATGTGAGATGAACAGTGTTCAGCCGTGGAGAATTCTGAGTTTCAGAACATAGATTTCCGTGCCTATGTCTATACTCCCTTGGTCCCTCCATTCTAAAATATGGCTATTTGTAACGTTTAAATTTTGTTTAAAAATATAGCTCTCTCTTCATATATTCTCTCATCTTAACCAATTATAATCATCTCTCATTTAAGTTTTTCATCTACCTACCCATCTCAACCAATTACAACCATCTCCATTTAATTTCGCATCTCTCATTAATCTCTATAAAAAACTCTAGAAGTGATAATATTTTGAGAGAAAGGAAGTATAATTCTAGTGCTCTTGATTGGAAATGAAACAGTGGGCATGCTATGCTTCTACTACCAGTTTGCATAGCAATAGATGAATAGAATATGGTTCACAGAAAAAAAAAAGGATAAAAGAGGTGGAAATATGGTAGATGAGGAAAATGACAGCCTCTCGTTCAGGTTGACCATGACATATTCAGGAACCATCTTTCCGGTTGTACAAAGCCATGCACTAACGGGTTTCAACTCCAACACCCAAACCAGTCTACTCACAACCAACAAAACTAACCAATGGAACAGCAAATGCTTCAGAATTAAGACAAGAAACGGCAAAAATGCTGTTCCAACTGGCTAAACAGAATTAAGTACCCAGCTCTAAACCTGTAACTGATTAAATGGTAAGTATTATTTACCAAAAAAAATTATTAGTACTAATGCTACTATTGGGCAGCTTTAGCTACCTACAACTCAACACCAAGCAAAACAACAAACAAAACAACCTCTGAAAAAAGAAAAGGAAACAAGAACAAGAATACTGTCAAAATATTCAGCTTCAGAAGAAAATATATATACGCCACTAAACCCCACGTTCACGGCTAATTCCATTCTCGCTTTCCCCAATTCGCTTTCTTTCCCCTTTCCTCGCCTCTAGGCAACCGCCATAGCCAAGAACCTCACCTCACCTCGCCTTCTACGGCGGCGGCGGCTGCGCGCCGGTGGCCTGAGATGGAGGATGGCTGCAGCAAGGCGGCCACGAGTGGTGGTGGAGGGAGCGGGAGCTGCGGCAAGAAGCCGTTCCACTTCGCGCGGTCGCTCACGTACCACCACCACCAGGGGCACCGGCTGCTGCCGCCGGCGGCGAAGTGGAGGCGGCACCAGCTCGCCGACGAGCCGCGGGCGCGGCCCAAGGCGGTGGTGCTGTACACGACGTCGCTGCGCGGGGTGCGGCGCACGTTCGCGGACTGCTCCGCGGTGCGCGCCATCCTGCGTGGGTTCCGCGTCGCCGTCGACGAGCGGGACGTGTCCATGGACGCCGCGTTCCGCCGCGAGCTGCAGTCCCTGCTCGCCTCGCGGGGGCGCGCCTTCTCGCTCCCGCAGCTCCTGGTCGGGGGGCGCCTCGTGGGCGGCGCCGACGAGGTCCGGCAGCTGCACGAGAGCGGCCAGCTGCGGCGGCTCCTCGACGGCGCCGCCGGCCAGGACCCGGCCTACGTCTGCGACGGCTGCGGCGGCGTCCGGTTCGTCCCCTGCACCGCCTGCGGCGGCGGCCGCAAGGTGTTCATCGAGGAGGAAGATCGCGTGCAGCGCTGCGGCGATTGCAACGAGAACGGATTGGTGCGCTGCCCTAATTGCTGTTCTTGATCGCCAAAGACGAGACCTTTCCAATTCAATTCGGGCTGCTCTGCTAATTAAAAGATTAGAGGCTTTAGAGTCAAGAAAGGAGGCGCCTTTCGGTTTCTGGGTGTGATTTGTGTGCATCCGATTCATTTGGGGATTGGATTTGCTACTCGTGGAGGACAGAACGAATTGTTCTTGACTCCTTGATGCAAAATTGCCATGAGGTGATGGCGATTGAACAATAAGAGCCGATGGTTGCATGTATGTATTGTATGTAATTAAATATATGGGAGATTGTCCCTGATATTAACATGTAAATATTTAAGTTTGGGGTGATCACTGATCAGTTCTTGTGTAGTTCTTAATTGTCCTCATCTTTCTTTGCCTGAACTCATCTTATGAGTTGTGAGTTGTGACTTGTTCTTATTGAATTTCTTACTGAATAGATAACTGTACCGTCTACAATTCAAAACAAGAGTTCTGGAAATGATCCAACTGTACTAACTTAAAGCTCCTTAACTGCAATCATGTTGTCCTGTAGCTGTTTCTAAATTGGAGCCACCTTTCTTTATTGAAGTGCACTGAATTTGAATATGGCTTTGAACCAGTAGCCCCCACTTCCCATATAGAAAGTTTTGGGGGGTCTTTTATCAATTCATTCAGAAGAACTTTTGATTGATGCAACTAAAATGCTATTTGCAGTCGATATATTGGTGTTACTCGCCAATTGAAAACTTAAGCCTATGGGCAGAATAGTGAATGCTTGAAATATGGAATCTGATAGCAAGATAGTACATACAGTCAGACAGGAATGGAAGAATGGTAAGCAGTAAAAAAATATGCATGAAGAAATATGTTACTTATTTTTCTCATTGAATTAAATTTCCTTTTTTTTCATTTCTTTTTAGTAAAGCCAAAGGTTATTAGTTCTTCAGCTACTAGTAAGTTATTAGACTGTCAAGGCTGTTTTTGTTGGATCTATCACAAGAAAAAGCAGAAAAGCTGCTTTATGTATCACCGTCAGTATTATGAAACCCCATCCACCCTCCAACATTGTGAACTGTTATCAATTTTCTGGACGAATCTGAATTGCTCGAGTGGAGGCTTATTCCAGTGATTTGGAATCTGAATCTGAACTGCCTCAGTATTCTGCTGGCTGCCCACAGCTTGCATGCTTAAACTCCTCCGTGTGTCACGGCCTCACGTGGCAAATAATGGTGACCTGATATACATCATTTGCATCTGATGCGGCACATCTTGAAACTCTTGAAAAGTTCAGAGCAAACGAGAGATTGGCCTTGAATTCTACAATCTATATACTACATCAGTGCAGCGAGATATTCATCCATACGAATACACTAATCTTTGACTACATGGAGATTCAGAATGGCAGCTGCTAGCTAGACTAGCATCAGAGCAATTGGTTTATGAATGCATTAGCCTCATTTCATACTGGGGATTAATCCACGGTCCGTCCATGCGCACTGAAACAAACGGGGTGTTAATTGTAAAAACACGAATGGCTACCATCGGTTGCGATCCTAAATAGCACCGCAAGGGCCTTACCAATGACTGGCTTACAAACATTTGAACTCCAATCTGTGTGAACAGCCTGATTAAACTCTTTTTCCCGGGCAGATGGCTCTACATTTCGGCAGCTCAAAACAATGTGTTCTAAAGCTCCTTAACTGTAAGGGATAGTTTGAAGGTAAGGGAAGAGAAAGAAGATCACGTAAAATAAGGTGAGACATTAGCACATGATTAATTGAGTATGAATTATTTTAAACTTAAAAAATAGATTAATATGATTTTTTAAAGTAATTTTTATATAGAAAATTTTTTAAAAAATAAACCATTTAACAGTTCGGAAAACGTGCTTACGGAAAAAGGAGTTTCTTTCCCCTCTTCCGGTAGATTCGAACTGAGCCAAATCTGTAATCGAAGTGCACTGAACCTGAATATGGCTTTGTAAACAACAGTCATCACAGAAGCGCAGTAAACCTGAATATGGCTTTGTTCAGAAAACAAAACAAAAAAAATGATTGATTGCCTTGGTTTTCCCGGACACGGGCGCGGTGATTCTGCTGGCATCCGAGCTCGCACGCTTGCACAAACAAACTACTACTTGTTCACATGCCCCTCTGGCTGTACATGTTGACAATTTGACATGGCGCCACAAGTTGACCAATTGCTCGCCATTGTCAGGCTCGATGCAGTCTCGAATTCAAATGTTCTTCAAACCCCTCAATCTTGTTCCAGTTTACGGCATACGCAGAGTCTGCAAGTCAACATACATGCAGGAATTTTCAGAGAAAACGGTTCAATCCAACATTTCTCAGTACGGTTGTCTCCATGATGTAATTGGCTGAGATCAATAAAACTTCAATTATCTAAAAAAACAATGTTTGCCTGATAAAGATTTGTCTCATACGGAGGGTAGAGCTACATCATTTACATTTGAGAAAGTCACCATCAAGATTCGCCTGCAACGGCAGAATGGCTAACTCTTGACAAGTTCAGAGCAAAGAAGAGATTTGCCTTCAATTCTACATCAGGGTCACGAGATAATCATCCATACAAATGTTCTTGAACTACTAGAAGAAATGAATAATGGCAGCTGGTAGCTAAGAGAGTCTATCATATTACCAGGTCCTACCAAGCTAGTTTCCGGAGCAATTCGCTTACGCATTAACCCCATTTTGCACTGGAAATTCAAGGTCCATGATACTGAAACAAACGGCCGCAGTGAGAGGCTGGGATTTTGCTATTCACTGCTCCTTCCAAATCCTTCCGGTGACACGCAGTTTGAGCTCCTTCCTGTCACCACCGGAGAAGAACAAGGCCATGTTCCGCTGGATGATGAGCCCGTCGTAGCTGTCCCGAACTTTCCTGTGGCTGTCTCTGACGCTCCGGGGGACGCCTTGCCAGGTCATCTTTCGACCACTGCCTCCGACCTCCAGACTGTAGCTATAGTTCTTGGCTTCCGCATCATCTCCCATGAAACGCAGGAAGGCAATGTAGACAGGTGCCATGCCCAACTGGAATGCCTCGAAATGCAGGCAAAAGTACTGCCCAAAACAGCTGAAAACCTGGATAGAGAATCAACATTTAGTTACAGCATACCCATCAGAATGAAACATAAGATAAAAGCTTCAAAACAGTTGTACGATCGTGTTCTAATTTAACAAAGAAATGATGATTTGAAGACAGCAACTGGGGGCAGTGTGCCAGTGTTGCAAACCCAATTTATCCATGTTGATAATTATTCACTTAACGGAAAACCAGAAATTCATAATTCACATTTATGACAAAAAACCTAGATATATGAACTTTGCAGAGTTAATGGATCTTAAAACAACAGTTGGAAAGGAATGGCATAAAACTAGTATATACGTCAATCAGAATTTGGATGTACAACCTAGTATCATGAATATTGAGGTGTTCTGTTCATAAAATAAAGTGCATGGCGAAAATTACCGTGAGCATCCAGGTAGCATTCTCAACTTCATGAGGATTTGATTTGACGTAACGATGATTGAAGGTGCTTCCATTGTGCATATCAACCTTATGATCATCTTTCAAGTGACTTACTAGATATTGAATGTCACCAGCGACAGTGCATTCAGATCCAGCGTATGGGCAAGTATAGGGCCTGTATTGGCACTGTGACTCGTGCTTCAGCTTGCAATAATAAGGATATATGCCCAAGCATCCAAAGTTCTGATATTTGCATGGAAGTTCTAGTGATGCAGCTACCTTTTCCAGAGCAAGGCATCTTATGTTACCCAATTCATGTCTGCAAGTTGGGCAGCGGTTGTGAACCCTTGGCTTGCAACCAGAACATAGAGTATGACCATTGGAGCACTACACACAGAAATGTGGAAACATTGTTAATGAATGTGCTTACAAATTCAATTTGCTCTTCAAGGTTAAAGAATATGCAGTTTCAAAACATAAGGGCTTCGTAAAAATATCAAACAGAAATCTTATGTTAGCTCAACTTAACTTAAAGCTAAAACAACATTTTAACTCCAAGTCCCTACTGTATCAACATATACAAGCATGCTGAAAGCCTAAAACTATGCTAACATAATGTAACTAGATGGTTCAGGAAAATGCATTAGGAGTTTAGTGACAAGGTATACCTGATGAATTGGAGGGTACATGGCATTTAGACAAACAGGGCATTCCAGTAGCTCCCGCACATTGCCAGAGACCATTGCATTCGGTTTTGGTGAATGCTGGGTGTGATCACCAACAAGTTCAGTGACATCCAACATCTCCTCATTCTTTGGAGGATCGACAACTTCAGAATGGGCATCATCAAGATAAGTAGCTGATGCCATGGACAAGCCTATAGATGTAGAATACTGTTTGAACAAAAAGAAGAGGAAGAGAAAAAATTATTTCCAGAAGTTAAAATAAAGTTAATAAGGTAGAAGTGCATGTTTACTCAACATAAAAATCATTGCCAGACTAAATTTCCTTGCATTTCCTTTGGAACTCAGAACAAAACTTCATTTGTTAACCCCTGGCAGTCATAAGACAAACGGACAAAACATAAAAGGTTCTGTGGGAAAGATCATAAAGGAAGCAAAATCATGAGCGCACAGCCGCACGCATGGGCTTCACACGAAGTACATGTATACTCCTGAACATTGCAAAAGGCCTGTTTACACACTGAGCTACAAAACCGGTTATTTAGAACCATAAGCTTACAGATTTGAGTCATTTACAACCTTTGATGGTTTTGGACTATGGTTTGCTAATGAGATTAAACTCATGATAGCTTTGCAGCCATGGCACTGTCTCGTCTAGTTAGTTGATCTGCTGTTCTAGGTACAGCTGCTTCACTGTAAAGACCAAAGCTGTAAGAGGAGCAAAGTCGGTAGTGGAGGCAAATTATGCATTTGCAGATTAGGAATGGGAAAAGGAGTGGCACTTCCATCAACCTCCACTACACCTTGTATTGCGCACAAAGCTGAACCTACTTACAACAGCACTGAACAACAGAAACAACAAGAGTAGGGCACGGACCAGTTCATCATCACAAATACAACATCTTTCTTCCTTGTGCAATGATGATTGGCTATTGGCTAGTATATACAGTACCTATGATTATTGCTAATCCAAAGAAACCATGATACATAAACAGTGAAGCAAGAAAATCATGAACCTAGGAGTATGATATTGGAAGACATGGATATAGTCCCCCTTACATTATGAACACCTCAAAACTAGAAACAGGAAACAGCAGGCTGAGCCTATAACAATTCTATCAAAATGTACAAACACTAGTGGTGATAATCAACCGCCGATGTTGCACAGTATCTCGAGAATAAGTGCCTAAAATAGCAGTAAAAAGAAATAACAAATCCAATATGATTATTTTGTATAAGAGTCAGTTCCACGCACACACACATTGTTGCAACTTCGAATAAGAAGAGAAGAAATATTCACAAATGCCTGGTCAAGATATGCCAAGAATGAGATGGATCAATCATCTAGAGTTGCAGCTTTCCTAATAAGAAGTCCAGTACATACACCAATGATGGGGAAAAACATTTTTTTAACGGAATAAGCACACCACGACACGACATGAATAAATCCCATCCGTTTCAAAGCAGCAAAGCCCCCAAAATTCCCAAAAGAAACTGAGCAAAAACCCTAATCGACAGCAGCCAAGCACACTTAGCCACCCACATTCGCGATCTCACGCCCGCATTTCACCATAAAAAACCAAGACCGGCAGGAGCACCTCAAAATCCCCTAAAAATCCAATCTTTCCTCTCACAAAACAATCCAAAAGGAGTGAGCAAAGTGCGCTACCTCGAAATGGAAGGCCAAACCAGCGGATTTGATTTGGTCTGGGAATGCTTGGGTCCGGCGTGAATGATGCTACTGTGGTGAAGGGCTCGAGAGAGGAAGAGGAGGCAGGAGCATTCGAAATAAAGCACCTCTCTTTCTCTCTTGTCTCCACTCTCCCCGAGCTCTCCTCTCTCAGAAAGTTTTTATGGTCTCTTGTGGTTTTCCTCCCCCTCCTCCTCGGGGTTAGGAAGGATTATTTCGATGTTTACTGTTCATTAAGTTTTAAGTGGGCCTGTCTGCTAGAGTGCAGTACTCTGTTTGGTTCAAGGTCATCAACGGTAAAAACGAATTACTCCATTCTCTGAAATTGTTTAATGATGAGCAGTAAATGGACACTGACTGGACACTGCTGCTTCCAGCAGTGTAGAGTGCCACTGAAGATTACTCCATTTTCTCTCTGGAAATTTCAGGTGTCCAAACGAATCTTTCTATATGAAGTGAAAAATTATGGTGAAAACCTGTCGGAGGAATCTTTGAACTCATTGGCTTTGGGGCATTGCATTCGAACAGTATTAGTAGAATTTGCGCTGTAGCAGTACTTGCTCAAAGCTACCCAGATTCCAGAGCACCCCAAGTAGATGGCTTCATCAGAATCAGCCAAAAAAAAAACACGAAACCTGAAAGTTCAGAGTTGGACTTCTCTTTTTACTAGTGTAAAGTGGGAGCCACCTTTGTCATTTTCTGAAAAAGAAAAAAAACAAAGAGCCAGCTTTAGCAGGGTGAGCAAGGCGAAATTTGAAATCTTCAGGCATGCTGGCTTGACTGATCCACTAATCAATCAGCAGGACGGTGGTAAAAACAGATTAAGCTATTAACTATACTTCCGAGCTGTAGTTATTTTACCTTAGCCGTACACGTGAAAATGTGTTTACTGGTCCAGTGGCATTTAGACTACCGTTGCAACTTGTTTGAATTTGCAACTTCATGCAAGTTTCTGTATTAATTAAAGGACGTAACTAACTAGAACGGATCTAACTTTATTTTGCACTCCTGCTAGACACTTCTTTTTTATTACCGCATTTGAAGTTGAACAAGCAGTAACAGGGATGAACTACATTGCACATTAACAAGTAGTAAGAGTTAACACTGGTCACCAAGAAAAAGGACAGAGATAGTAAGCTAATTGATTACAGTATAATTAAGCATTTACACCCAACAGTATAATGAACATGACTCAAAATTGCAACTGCTTCAGACAATGAAAAAAGGAGAGTGGCCTGTATCATTTATTTTCCCAAGAGAACACAGCGAAAATTACCCACAATTCACACATTCAAAACATAAATATCAGTGAAAACTCCCTTGAACACATAGGACTAACAGAGGCTTATTCATTCAAATGGAGAAATATCAGTCCAAGTCATCCTTGTCTGATAGGTCGCTTCGTCAATAACAATCACGTTTACAATAGGTAGTAGAAGTTAATTTAGCAGTCAGATAGGGTCCCCGCCCTGTCCTCTGTTCAAATTAACGACAATAGGACGTGAAGATCATTACAAACGGCCAATCAATAAACTGTGCTGCCGATCCAAGAATTAGGGTAAATTTGATCAGCGACAACTCAGTTAAATTTATGAAATTACCAAACTTTGTGCAGTTAACTTTTAGTAACTAGCAACATGTCCATGTTGATTCAAATGTCAAACATTTATAATATGTTACAACGAACAGGAGGCAGACAATGCAAGAGTTGATACAACATACTGGACCTTATAGTTACAGGAATTCCTACTTTTCTCCTACTTCAAACCAGAAGAAAACAGAGCTGCGAGAATAGATAGCCCGCACACGCTGCAGCGCCAGGGTTCCATTAGTCCTGACGGCCTTTGCACCCCCCTCAATGCGGGTGCGAACAACAGTTACCCCATGTCCTTGCTCCTTGAATGATGAGAACGAATCATACTCAATCGCCGTGCTAACTATAGGAAAGGACAAATAATCCAGAGGGTTTTGCTCGCACTGCAGCAAACACTCCTCAATAGTTAATCTACCACTTCGATGAAGCAAACAGCACCCAAGCTCTGCTCTAATAGTGAGATTCGCAATCTTGCATGTGGAAAGGAACTCCAGGGCGCTGCTCAGACAGGCAAGTGGAAAAAGGTATTGAAATCATTGCCACTTTGATGGAACATTAGAAAGAACAAGGAAAGCATTGCCACAGAGGAAAAGAGCATACTTGTCAGAGCCACGCGAACATGTTAATATTGTGTCGTCAGGAAGCTCACCCCCGCCAATCTGATAGTAAGCAAGTGACAAGAATAAGCTCACAGTTGCATGAACAAACAAAAAAGGTTGCTGTGTAATGCAAGAAACTTTTCACCAGATCAAACCTTCACTCCTGAGATAATAACAAACATGGATGGAATACTTACAATGCAAAGGGGCTTCTTTATTTGGATATTACATGCAACATGCGTGCCACCAGCAGCAATTAGAATAGTGTCCCCAGGCCTTTATAACAAAGCAAATAAGGTCATCCATAACTCCCTCTATAACACAATGAACAGTCGGAGAGAATACAGACCTAGCTGCAGAAACAGCAGCCTCGAGATTTGGATAAACTCCTGGCTCTATTGTATTTCTGATCGGCCTCTCGACACGCAACCATAACCGAGGATGGCATGCAAGGAAGCGCCATCTGTGGCAAACGAGGGCGGTGTTATACCTATCTGCAGATTCAAAAATGAAATGCTAAAAAAGGCCATTTAAAGTACATCAGCAGTGACACATTATCAGACAAGAAATGGTAGCAGGGACACAATCAAGCATGTCAGCAGTGAGTTAAAGGTCTGTTGTATCTAGCAAATAGGGACAGATTAAACATCCAAAATCACCAGATTGAACGTCGTGAACTGTATCAATTCCACTGTGAGGGAAAATATAGAATAAAATTATTTGTTCTGTCAACTATTTCTTCAATGGAGATGTAAGTACAATACTTAATATGCATTTTGATGGAATAAAACCTGTAAAACTCAATGAGTCTTGCTCATCTAACCAAAAACAACTCAATTTGTTGTGCATCAGAACTGCACGGCATAGGCATAAGCTTGTCGGTTGGTTCAACATGATCGGAATTTTCACACAGCACAGACAGGGCGACCGTGACCTCCGTGATAAAATCAAGCACATCCAAATCAAATCCCAGTCCAGATAAACACATCAAAATAACAAAAACAATATTCCCTTCTCTGAATATTTACACAGCACAAGCATAACAATGTTGCTAGCTAACCAGTAGTCAACAAATCACATTAACATCGATCCAAAATGTACCAGCAACGCCAGAATAGGTCAACGATCAATCCCCGCCCCAGAAACAATACATCTGCTGGACCATTACGGTGCCTATTTCTACCATTTCAGTGTGGAACTACAAGAGTGATGAAACCATGGTTTTGTAATTCGACCAATTAGGAAAACTCCAAGTCCAATCCCACCAAGGTCTAATGTTTAGACAAATCATTCCTGGGAGCAGAGCAGGTTTCATCTATTGGACAAAATTGCAGTACAATTGCATAAGCACTGAATGGTAGAGTAATCTAGCAAAATCCAATCCTGCTCCAAGATACAGTAGGTCAAAATCCCAAATTTGGCCCGTCCCAAATCCTCAACCATTCCCAAAGCGGACGCCACCAACCATTCTCAGCATCTACCAATCCGCCTCAAATTTTCTCCTAATAAGGCAGGGGAAGCATAAGACTAAGAGCGAATCGAACCTGGGATTGGGCTAAGGAAGCTGAAGATGTGCATGAGGCAGCCGTCGTCCAGGCTGTTGACCGGCGAGGCCAGCGCCTCCCCCGACGGCCCCATCGCCGAGCGCCGCCGCTTCGTCATCTCTCCGAATCCCTCTCCTCTCCTCTCCCCCGCTACGGCGTGCGGCGCCGGCGGGGAGCGGTGGCCTCTGGCTGGCTCGCGCGAGGTCGGCAACCGCACGCACGGCACGGGGATATCTCGCCGCCTCGACGGATCCACGATTTTCACCTCTCCCCCCTCGTGGGCCCCACCTGTCAGGTGGTGGTTTTGGGCCTGTCTACGTGGCCACCTCCGCTGCGCCGTACACGTCGCTTCGGCCTCTCTCTCTCTGACGTTGTCATGTGGGCCTGGGCCAAAATTAAGCGAGGCCCATGAAAGTGGACGTTGTCTTTAGGCCCAGTTAACTGTTTGGGTTTTATCTTTTCTTTTAATCCTTTTGAGTTTTGAAGCGTTCCAAACAAATGCCTTGTTTTTTTAAAGATGATACTCTCTGTGGTTTTAAATAAATAATACGGTTAATTTTTGACATGATGTTGATCATCCTTATTCAAAAAATTTAAGTAAATACGATTTATTTTATTGTGACATGGTTTATCATTAAAGGAACTTTAAGCATGACTCATGTTCTTTATATTTACACCAATTTTTTAAATAAGACAAATGGTCAAACGTCACGATAAAAGTCAACAATATCATTTATTAAAAAACAGAGGTAGTACAATCGCACTGAACACACTCCTAGTCTCTATAATAGCTACAATGCACACAGCCAAATACACCCACTCTTAAAAGAAAAGAAGTAAAGGGGTATCAAACACTATCAATTCTAAAACTAGATCATCATCCATGTTTCTGGTAAAATATTCCCTGAACACTCGCTCTAATTGTTGACACACCGTAGTACTCAAACCCAGCGTATCCGGCTTCTGACTGAAAATGTTCACGTTGTGTTAAGTGCGGAAATGTGGTTAGTGAAAAGATCTCTCCTCTTTTGCTTGCCACTTGCATCTGTTGTGATCCGATTATTTTGTATAGTTCTGAAATGTTTATCAGCTGCTTGTGCAAATAAAGTGCCATGCCATCTTTGCGGAGCAATAAAGAGCAAATCAGCATATGTGCATTGGTGCTATTATATTACTGCCATTGCTTTACATACCAGATGCACGTATTAGATGCTTCTCTGCGATTATTGCAAAGACAAAGAAAAGAATAAAAATATGATTTTATAAAGCTTTGCTAAAGCTTGACACAAAACAATAGTAATGCAGATCACATGCATGGTGCTAATACAAACGAGCTCCTGAATGAAATTATGTAGGAAAGCTTAATGCGTAAGGAAGTTCCTTTGCAGCACATATATTCGTCAGTGATTTCTCGTCTGTGCAATGTGCTGCTTGCTCTGCAACTGTGCCCTATTTCGTTTCGTCGCCATCGCCATGTCCACCATTGTCGTCCCGAGCCCCGTCCCTTCCGCCTCCGACGACGCCGAGAGCCTCAGGAAGGCGCTGCAAGGCAATGCAAAGCGTGCTCTGCTCTCCTATCGCCGTCCATGGCAGCTCAGCTATGCTTCTTGTTCTTCGTGATGTGATGTGTGTGTGACATGGTGATCTTGACGCCGCGCTCGCGCGTGCATCCGCAGGATGGAGAGCGGACAAGGGCGCCCTGGTCCGGATCCTGTGCCGGCGAACGGCGGCGCAACGAGCGGCAATACGCCGCGCCTACGCCTTCCTCTACAGGGAGCCCCTCCTCAACCGCTTCCGCTACAAGCTCTCCCGCCATTGCCTCCTCTCCCTCGATTTCTGGGTACTATAGCTTTTTCCAAAGCTTTTCTTTTCTGATGCTGTACTGTTTTTTCTGTCTTGCTTTCTGAAATTTCTTGGTTCAGAAAGCCATGATATTGTGGACGATGGACCCGGCAGAACGGGACGCGAACCTAGTGCACGAAGCTCTGAAGAAGAAGAGAGACGAAAGCTACAACATCTCTGTGCTGATCGAGGTGTCATGCGCTTGCACCCCGGATCACCTCATTGCCGTCAGGCGCGTCTACCTCGCCCTCTTCGGCTGCTCCATCGAGGAAGATGTCGCAGCAACGCCTGCGATCCAACAATCTCTGAAGAAGGCAAACCAAGATCACGCTGCAAACTCGTATCATGTTCAGAAAAGTTCAGAAATTCAGACAAGGAGACGTTTTTGTTTGTTCCTGGTGTTTTTTCAGATGTTGGTGAGACTCGTGAGCTCGTACCGCTACGAGGGAGATTGCGTCGACATGGACGTGGTGAGTCTGGAGGCGTCCCAGTTGGCAGAAGCCATCAGGAAGAAGAAGAAGCCGCACGGAGACGACGTCGTCCGGATCGTCACTACTCGGAGCAAGTCTCAGCTCAGGGCCACGTTTCAGAGATACAGAGAAGATCATGGTGCAGACATAGCTGAGGTATGATAAGATTGCCAAGCAAATCAACATCACCACCATACCATAACACCACAAGATAAGTAAAAATGTTGTTCATCAGAAAAAGGAAAATGTCAAGACAGAAGCAAGTCGTGTGATCTCCATTTCTCTTGTTCTTTCAGGATATCGACAGCCATTGCTGCGGCCAATTTGCCAGGATGCTGAAGAACACGGTCTGGTGCTTAACATCACCTGAAAAGCACTTTGCAGAGGTAAACACAAGCTAAACTAACTAAGATTAACATCAGGCCATCTTTGTGGTTGAGATAGATAATTTACATGTACTATTCTGAACTTGCTGGTACAGGTGATCAGGCACTCGATCTTGGGGTTGGGGACGTACGAGGACATGCTCACCAGGGTAATCGTGTCGAGAGCAGAGATCGACATGAAGCACATCAGAGAGGAGTACAAGGTCAGGTACAAGACGACGGTGACTCGCGACGTCGTCGGCGACACATCCTTCGGTTATAAGGGCTTCTTGCTGGCCTTGGTTGGGAGTGAGGACTGAAGAACAATGCAAATGTTCGTTGCGAAAGTTTGTAACCATGCCATGTAATCCTTTACCATTGTATGAAAAGAATGGAACAAATAAAAGTTCAGATTTAATTTGCTGTTAACCACTACTTTGCAATAAACTTCCTCACATTGATCCGTACAATTTTAAAAGGAAGCTTTTCGAAAACAAAGCGTAGGATCCATTGTAAACAAAAAAAAGAGTAATTGGTAAAGCAAAAAAATATCATATAAGTTTTTCTGAAAAAAAATGTTGCCCATGATGATTTAACAAGGTGTCAACAAATTAACATTATTTGAATATTGCATGAAACCACACAAGTTCAGTTTGTTTTTTTATGCTGGACAAGACTAATGCACAGTATGCCTGAATCAAGACTCTCGTCGTCTGGTTGTTAGTTTATTAGCTACCACCAAACTTAAATTTTAAAACTTAATTTTAGAGTTGATTTTAAGGTTTTTTCATCATATTCTATTTTCTAGTACTAACTTTTAACCGCTAACAACGCAGACATAAAAGCTTGACCTATAAAATATTTTTGGTTTTTTGTTCATTTTTAACGGCTATCAATCTTAGCTCAAACTACCCCATTGCCCTTTCGTTAAAAAAAAAAATGTTTCACTAAACTTTTTATTAGATGGAACTAAACTATTGTTGTAGTTCCGCTCAAACTTTTTTTTTTCTTGAAGCAATTGCAAGATTGTTGGTTCATTTGGATGGCCTTCAATGCCGATCATTTACATTTATGGACCAAAAATTTATTTTGAATTTCCATCAAAATATAGCTATGTAATAGTACTACGATAGATAGTCTTATCTAGATTTGTAGTACTAGATATTTATATTTTAGAACGGAGGGAGTTAGGATGGGCCAGGAATAGGATGGCGATGGGCTGGGTCGGGCATAGACAAAGCAAAATCACCCGACTTCATATGCCCGATCCATACCCGATAGGGTTAGTAGGTAGAACTCAATGCCCATACCCATATCCGGTGGGCATGGGCATATTCGGTGGGTACCCAATAGATCTTATATAAATAATATCTTAATAGATAAGTAATTTAACAAAGAGCAACATAATCAATAATCTGAAAAATTATCATTAATAGTTCAATAAGCAACACAATAATCAAAAGAGCAACACAAAATATCACTAAGCTAACATAATTTTATCAAAGTTCAAGACCTTCGAATGTTCAACATATATATTAGGTTGGGTATGAGTTATCCACTGACAAAATATAAAATTCAGTTGTCGTCCACTAGATTCTCAGATCTCGGACATGTCCACAAGCAAAAATTTAAATCCATACCCGTACCCTTCGAGCACGGAATCCACACTATTCGGACCAATGGACAAAATTGCCATCCCTATCCAAGAATAAGACCCATCCAAATGGAGCCTTGATGGGGTCCACTGTCAGTCTCGGAGGCGTCTTGTGGCCAGTGGGTCCCAAGCGGCTGGCGGTGTGAACATGCATAGAAAATTGGATTTCGAATCACCTAGGCCAATGACACGTGGGCCCTCCCGAAGAGCAGCTCACGAAATTTCACGCCTCCCGCTCTCCGTTTCAAAACACTCTCCTCCATTCCCCACCTCTTCACGCCCAAACTCGAAGCCAAACCGCACAAATCCACCCCCTCCCCCCCCGGTCGGCGGCGGCGTCCGCGGCGAGATGGCGCCGCCCTTCCTGTTCCCCTCGACCCTTCGGGATCTTGAGCGGGACGCCCACGGAGACGGCGACGACGAGCCGTCCCTCCGCCCGCAGAACCCCGTCGCCGTCGGGGCACTCCGCACCGCCGACCTTGAGGAGTTTGTCAAAGGTACGAGCCGCTGGACCTCCGCTTCCTCCCGAAATCACTGTAGTAAATGGTGTTCGTACGGAGCTTGCCGAAACTTGAGGGTTGGTTGTGGCGTGCGGTGGAGCTAAGCTGTCCCGTTCCGCGTCGCATTCGATGTTGTAAACCCTAGTTCCCGTAAATTTTGCCTCCATCGCTCTACTCTTCGTCGGTGCTTGCAAATATTTCAGCCCCAATTAAGTCAAATCCCTGTGATCGTGTGAAATAGGAGCTCTGGACTGTTGTTAGACATTTCCGGTGTAAGATTTTGTTGTATTTAGCATGTAGAGTCATTTCGAGCTAGTTATTGCTGGGCATATCCTATAGAATTTATTTTCATCTTGCTCCTCGGCCATTTTCATGGAATTGGGTTGTTTTACGTGCTGCTTTTAGAATCGGATATGACAGGGTTGAGCTAGCTCATGTAACAACTAGCTGTTCATTGCCTTTGACAAAGGATTCTCAGGCCTCTATTTATGCCTCACAAAATTTCGTTTAGGTGTTTTTGCTACGTGTTAAAATTTGTTAACCAGGGGGCTTTGTGGCTTGTAGGGGAATTAGTGCAGGTGTTTGTAGGAAAACTATGCACTGTTATGATATTATGGGTTGATACCATCCTTACCTATCTCTCGTTCTCACTGCCTTTGGTTATTTCGAACTCCATTTTTCTTCCTGGAAAAGTTGTTTTTCCTTCTTTTGGCCATGCACATTGCCAAAGGTCTGTCGAAGTTGTCATTATTTATTGAAGTGTAATACCATGTGTTTAATTTCTTCATCATTTTTTGATCTGCAACTGAAGATTCATGGAACGACACCAGACAAAATTTTTTGGTCCCATTCATCTATTCATCCAAACGCTCAAGCTTATATTGGGATAAAATTTCTCAGTGTGCACTTTGTCACAAACACGAATTAAATTTAGTGTAAGGCTGTAAGTTCCATGTAGTTTGTTGTCTGTAAAAATACTGAGTATTTTGCACAATCAAAGTACTAACGCTTATTGAGATAATTTTGGAATATTCTACCTTGTTTGAATGCACACGCAGCTACTTATTTTTTTACTTTGTGTACTTAGCAATGGGCTTTTATCCTTTGAACCAAAGGATTTTCTCTGAACGAGCTAATTCTTTTCTTTTATGGTTTTTCCTTAAATTAAAGGCACATCGTTTGACCTGTCTGACAAGGAGCTTTTCTGCATCGAGGAGCAAGATGTGTTTGACCGCATCTATTCCCTTGTGCGTGACTTCACTTGCTTGCCCCCTGCCCTCAAGTTCAACCTTGTTGAGACCTTGCGTTCCAATCTCAGTGTTCTCCTTCCAAATATAGACTCGCTTTCACGAGCTTCCATGTCATCCCCTTCTGATGGGGTCCCAATCACTGACCGCATTGCTTCACACCGGAATGCCCTCAAGATCTACTCTTTCTTCCTCCTCTCCATTGTTGTTGCTGAGGAATCTGCAGCTGATAATTGCAATGGCCCCAAGGTAATAGCTGTGTAAAACTTACAAATTATTTGGACTGTTTGTGCCCTTTTGATTTTAAGTGAACTTATTCTTCCATGTGGACTTAGGTGGCAGTGCATGGTCGGAAGAAGAATCCTGTATATGCTTGGAATTGGGAAGCGCAAAGAGGCCGTATCATGAATCTTATTGCTAATTCACTTGAAGTTGACCTTTCACTACTCTTTGGTCCAGGCGGTGCTGATGAACAATATCTCTCTTTTGTTTCAAAGTAAATTCAAGAAACTAGTTATTGTATTCTTTTCTGTATCCATTGCTTATAGTGATAATTGCTCTTGTTGAATATGTGTAGGTGTACTTTTGTTCTCTGTGAGAATCAGAATGTGTTAAAAGACGAGGAGACAAGAAATGGCCTGTGTCGAATAATTGGTGCAATTGCTACGAAGCATGAAAGGATATCTCAAACAAGTGCATCTGTCTTGTATTTGATTCATAAATTTGATTTCACCGTCATGCATCTTGTGGAAGCTGTTGCTGCTGCAGAGAAAAGGTTTGGTGATGGAAGCCTTGCAATTTCATTGATAAGAGAAATAGGTCGGATTGACCCAAAAGATTATGTAAGAGATAGTGCCGGTGCTGACAATGTTGGGAGATTCCTAGTAGAACTTGCAGATCGCTTGCCAAAGCTCATGTCAACCAATCTTGGTGTTTTGGTACCTCATTTTGGTGGGGAATCGTACAAGATTAGAAATTCTCTTGTTGGGGTCTTGGGCAAGCTGGCTGCAAAGACCTTCAAAGATGTTGAAGGCGATAGCAACGCTCATTCATTAAGGCTCCGAAGTAAGCACACTATGCTGGAAATTTTGATTGAACGTTGTCGAGATGTGTCTGCGTACACAAGGAGTCGTGTGCTTCAGGTATGGGCAGAGCTGTGTGAAGAAAATGCTATTTCAATTGGCCTGTGGAATGAAGTGGCATCAGTTGCTTCCGGTAGACTCGAGGATAAGAGTGCGATTGTGAGAAAATCAGCACTGCAACTACTCATCACAATGCTGCAGCACAATCCTTTTGGGCCTCAACTGAGGACTGCAACCTTTGAGGCAACTCTAGAAAAGTACAAGGAGAAACTGGAAGGAATGGAGCCTCCTTCTCCAGAGAAAGATGAGCTCGTGGATGATTCTTCACTGGGTGAAGTGGTTGCAGGGCAGGATGAGAGTGTCAGTGATAGCTGTTTACCTTCAAGTCAAGACCAGAAGGATCAAGATCCCACGATTGTGGATATAGCAAACTTGGAACAGATCAGAGCATTAGTTGCATCACTTGAGGCTGGTCTGCGGTTCTCGACATGTATAACTTCATTAATGCCAACTCTTGTCCAGCTGTTAGCATCACCTTCAGCCACTGATGTTGAGAACACAATTCTTTTACTAATGAGATGCAGACAATTTCAGATCGAAGGTTCAGAAGCAGCCCTCCGGAAAATGTTACCTCTGGTAATGCCTCCCAAGTAGTGTAGGTTGTTTGTGAACTTGAGTTAGAGTATACACTTCCTTACCTTTTTAATTTCTGCAGGTATTTTCTCAGGATAAGTCCATCTATGAAGCTGTGGAGAGTGCATTTATCAATATATACACAAGGAAAAATCCCATGGAGACAGCCAAAAGTTTATTAAATCTCGCCATTGATTGCAGCATCGGTGACCTTGCCGCCCTTGAAAGCTTAGTTAGTTCATTGGTATCAAAAGGAGAAATTTCATCCAGCACGGTGCATACTTGTTTCCCTTCAAAGTTTGCTCATAGAAATCTTTCAAATGCTATTTCCTTTATAAAATCAATTGTTATGTGTAGTTATGGTAATGCTAAGTACTTGTTTATTCTTGCATATCAATTTCCATGTGCACCCAAAGTGATTCTGCACACATTTTCTACTGTTGTCTGGTACTGAATTATAATTTAGAATTCAAGGTACTAACTTGCACTGTTGCACATAGGGGACACCATGTATAATGAAGAATTTAAGATGCATGCATAGAATATTGCTCTCAGCTTCTCCACTCCCTGATTTGAGACTTTCCTTTTCTAAATTCTAAAAATTGACGGGAAATTTTTTTCTGTTGCTCTTGAAAAATCTTCTGTTGGTTACTGATCCAAATAATTTATATTGTCTGTAGCATAACTTATACCCGCTTTGTTGAATGCTACTATCTAATTTCTGTGATACTGTTATATTTTGTTTGGGAGGGTTGCACTTATTAAATCCCACCGTCTCTCGCAGGTATCAGCTCTGTGGGATTATTTTTGCTTTCACATCAATGGTGTAAGGCCAGTGCAAAGCCGTGGAGCTTTATCAATTCTTTGCATGGCAGCAAAGTCATCTCCCAGCATTTTGGGTACTCATTTGCAAGACATTATTGATATTGGGTTTGGACGCTGGGCTAAGGAGGAGCCTCTGCTTGCTAGAACTGCATGCCTCGCGCTGCAAAGATTACCCAAAGAAGACAAAGTCAAATTAATTAGTACTAGTAGTAGAGTTTTTGCTGCATTGCAAGCCCTGATAACTAGCCTCTCACTTCCTGAGAAAATATGGTATGGAGCTGCAGATAAAGCTATAAGTGCCGTCTATGCCTTACACCCGGCACCTGAAATCTTTGCTGCTGAGATTGCAAAGAAATCCCTCATATCTGTATTCAGTATCTTAGGAACGGACTGCGTGTCAAATGAAAATGAAACTCAGAATGGTTCCATGCTGTCATCGATACCAGCCACAAAACTGGGCAGATTTCTTTTCATTATTAGTCATATAGCACTGAATCATTTGGTTTACATTGAGACTTCTGTTAAGACAATTCAGAAACAGAAACGGAAGAATGACAAATCAGAGCTCACTGCTGAGGATCTTCAGGCAGATGCCTCCAAAAATTCTGAGGTAACTTTTACTTGGTTGCTTTTTGGCCCTATCAAATTTGATTTACCATTGTTTTGTTTGAGTGTGTGACTTGCACTGATTTCTCTTTATTGTGTGACGCTGGCAGGCACAAGGCATAAACGCTGAGTTGGGACTTGGTGCAACAGTAGATATTGCAATAGAGTACCTGGCTGAAAAGGCAGAAAGGGAGATTGTGTCCAGCGGTTCTTCTGAAAAGAATCTTATTGGACACTGTGGACCATTTCTCGCAAAACTCTGCAGGAACCTGACTTTGCTGCAAAAGGTTTTAATCTGTATTGAGCTTTCTTTATTTTCTTAATGTTTCGGTTCCACTACTCTGTATTTTTTTTAACTTTTTTCAATACAGTTTCCAGATTTACAGGCCTCTGCAATGCTTGCTCTTTGCAGACTAATGATTATTGATGCAGAATTCTGGTAGGTATATATTCATATTCTAGCCATTTGCACTTTTTCAATATGATGTGCATCTGATCAAATGCTCAACTTTCAGTGAAGCAAATCTTCAGACCCTATTTACTGTTGCTGAGAGCGCACCTTCTGAAATTGTCCGATCCAACTGCACTATAGCTCTTGGTGATTTAGCAGTTCGTTTTCCAAACCTCTTAGAACCTTGGACAGAGTACATATATGCCCGATTGCGTGATCCTTCACCATCTGTGAGGAAGAACGCCGTGCTTGTCATTTCTCATCTTATATTGAATGATATGATGAAGGTCTCTCTCTCTCTCTCCGTTTTTGTTCAAAGACCTTTGTACCTCTCAGCTTTCTAATTAAACACCTTTGCAAAATATTTGTAGGTTAAAGGCTTTATTAATGAAATGGCCGTAAGGATAGAAGATGAAGATGCGAGGATCTCAAGCCTTGCAAAACTCTTCTTTCATGAGTTGTCAAAGAAAGGCATGTGCAGCAAATGTGTCAGTCAAATTAATTGCAAACCTTGAATATACATGTTTGACTTATGTCTGACGTTTAGTTTTTTCTTCCTTTTGCATCTCTGAAGGAAGCAATCCAATTTATAATCTCCTTCCGGATATCCTGGGTAGACTGTGCAATCAACACCTCAAGGAAGAAACATTCTGCAACATTATGCAATTCTTGATTAGCTCTATCAAAAAGGTATAATGCATAATTTGTTTTCTGTTTTCAACAATTAATATGCTCCACCTGTACTTTTAGTAACTATATACATCGCTGCAATCTCAGGACAAACAAATGGAAGCTCTTGTGGATAAGCTCTGCAATAGATTTGCCGGTGTAAATGGTATTATGTGTATACCTAACATTTATATTCATGTATGCTTTTCCATTTAAGGCTAATCAACTACCCTGCCTCTGTGTTCAACATATCATGACATAAATAATATTAGATGAATGGCAATGACATTTACAAGGAAAATGAGAACATGCACCAGAAACTGAATGTTGTAATCCAGCATTTCTTGTTCTTTGCTGTAACCTTGTAATGGAATTACTTTTGCATAAGCTAGCAATATGGAAAGTTGGTGAGGCAGGTTGATTTATTTTACTCCTTTCGTTTTAACCCTTTGTCTTCTTGAGACTTCTGATTTTTCACCTACAATGTTTCAACATTCATGAATTGTTGAATTTTGGTGGTCTGTTTTTCAGATCCTTGATGTTTTCTTTTTCTTGTGTTTCAGACGTTAGACAGTGGGAGTATATATCCTATTGCCTTTCTCAGCTAACTTTCACTGAGAAGGGTTTGAAAAAACTAGTTGATAATTTCAAGATGTTTGAGCATGCATTATCTGAAGATTCTGTGATGGACCACTTCAGAAGCGTGATAGCAAAGGTTGGTGCTTGGTAGCATAGGCTGGATGGATGCATATGTTATTTTCTTAAATACAGCAGGGCTGAATTTGTGAACTCTTCAATGTTTTTTTAATCTATGGTAATTCCTCCAATCAGTGCAAGAAGTTTGCCAAACCAGATCTCAAAGTTTGCATTGAGGAATTTGATGAAAAACTCAGCAAGGTTCATCAGGAAAAGAAAGAGCAAGAGGCCACGACCAGGAATGCTGAGGCACACAAACAAAGAATTGGTTCACTTGAAGGACTCATGGTAACTAAGAAAACTGTGCAAGATAATGGAAAATCTGCTGAAGGTAAGCAAGAATACTTCTTTTCTTCCTGGATCTCCTTATCCTCTATGTCATTTAAGTCAATCTCCACATGATTGTCCATCATGTGTTGACTATGAACCTAAACATAACTGTAAGTTTTCACTGTAAACGTGTGTTTATGATCTATACACTAGAAAATTAATGCTTACCATAAACAGATGTTCATTTCTTTCTTTGTCCATGGCAGAGGAAACTAGCGATGTAATTGATCCATCTATGGATAGCAATTCTGAAGATAAGGAGAACATGCCAGAATGCAGTGACAATATTTGTTCGGAAAGGAGTCATACATCATCCACGTTTACAGAATCTGAAGATGACAGCACAGAGGCTCAATCAGCACGAACTTCTCGCAAAGGTAACAGATGGTTCTAGTGGTGATATTCGCATGATACATCCAGTTTCTCAAGGAATTTGTTCCATGCATTATATACAGGCGTGTCACGCTCAAGGATAAACAAAATGAAAGAACCAGAAGAGTCAGAAGACAGTGCTCCAATCAGACGTGTCTCTCGTAGAAGGTGCACATTCACTGCTCTATCTCAATCTTATTTGTTTCAGGCCCACTGATTTAAACCTTTGTGGGTCATTGCTTTTTCATACAACGTAGTACTGTTTGGCTCGTCCTTAATTCTTACCATGAATTACTAAGAAATGCCCTTGTTAACAAACTTTGCAGACCAGCAAGGTGATGCCGCAACATTCCCAGGTTTACAACAGCTCCTGCAGAACATTAATATGGACCAAGTAGCAACATCTCTCTGGGAAGATCTCGCCTTGAGATCCTGGAGATCTGGACTTCTGAATACAACCGGTCCTCCTGGCGTTTCTCAACCAGAAACTCTTATCTCACGCTTATATATTTTGTTGAAGCATAATGTTTATAAGCCTGCTTTGACCTGCTAAATCTTGGCCAGCTCCAGGGAGCGGGTTGTCTGGCTGTTGATATTCATTCCAGGGATCACATGTATTTCAAGTAGTAGTTTGCCTCTGGTTGATAATCTGGTATTTGGAGCTTGGTATCCAGCCTCCTGCTCTCCTTACCCCTTATGTTGCCCTTTTTCTTTTTTTGGTACGATTGCGCTGGTTGAACAAATATACTCGCTTGGTCTAATCAAATCCAGAACTTATAACTAGAGAGATGTACCTGTCTGAAGATTGTGAGTCCGTTCTCATGTATTATGTGTTTAGGAAGTATGCAGCTTTTGACAAACTTTGGTTATATGTATTCCTAAAAATATTAGCATGTCACGTGCAAACAGTATTGGTAGATCCCTCATGAAAAAGGAATTTTAGACTACTATAGTACTTCTATTTTAAAATATAGTTAATTTTAGAGTTATGCATAGAGGTTAAAGTAGGTACAGTGGGGAAAATTAATAGGAAATGACTGTGATTGGGTGAGGTGAGAAAATGTAGTTATATTTTGAGGTAAATTTAAATGTTAAAGATAGCTATATTTTAGGACGGAAAAAATGGTTGTTATGAGTATATAGCTAACAAGTATTAAGATTCATTGATAGTCAAAGTTTTTTAAAATTTGATCGAATTTTACCTCAAATGTCATATATTTTAACCAGTATTAATAAAGAGCTAAATATGTGCATTGAAGAGCTGGGGCCCTGGAAAGCCCACGGCCGAATCATCCATGGCCTCACGAAACAAAGCAGGAGGCAGCAGCTCAGTTAAGGCATGTTCCGCCACTTGGGCAACCGAGTTTTTTCGCTGTCCGTTTCGAATCTGGAATACTCACATCCACATATCCTACGTTTCTCCTCCCAGAATTTGATCGCGAAATTCAGCCGCGACGTTGACGGATTCCATCAGCCGCAACCTCATGTTCCCAGGCTGATTCGGACCACTTGGTTTTAGTGGCAGATGATTTTTCTGAATTTAATGACGATACAATTCAGTGTTGAAAGAATAGTAACAGTTTGTGTTAGTCGGTCATATGATTCGTCGCTAGCTTCGTTTTTCCTTGCAGTAACTGCAACCGGTACAGACTTCTCCACGGTGAAAAAGACACCGTCACAGTTCACATGTTCATGTAAAAATATAAGCAGACCGTTTTGGCATGTTCGCTTCTAGCTTTTGTTTTTTTTTTTTCTATAAGCACGTTTTCTAAACGGTTAAATATTATATTTTTTTTAAAATATTTATATAAAAATATCTTTAAAAAATTAAATAGATCTATTTTTCAAGTTTTTAATAGTTAATACTTAATTAACCACACGTTAATAATATTTCTTGTTTTGCGTGCGGCTTCGCCAAAACGTTGTCTTAAATGCCACCTTACTCGGTGTGTCCTGTAAACTGCCAAGCGCTTAATTAATTAAGCTTGATATATCCAATTATTCATATACCATGATGAGAATCTAAGATCAAGAAAAAATGCGGATAAGCACTCGGTGTAATGCTGTGAACAAGACCGCTTGCCGTGTCGTACAAGCACGATGGTTGATTGAGCTAGCTGAGCTGTTTCCGTTCACCGCGCCATGTCCACATGATTCCCTTTCGTTCATCTGTCAATTCCGGAGGAGGAGCGCCCGAGCTCCATCGCGTAATCGCAGCCACACGGTTCCAGTTCTTCCGACTCCAACGCCAAGATTTTATGTTCCGACCTCCAACTTATGCTTCGTTTGAATCTGCGTTTGAGCTAAGATTTTTAGCGGCATACAAAACGAGTCAAGTTATTAGCACATAATTAGTTAAGTATTAATTATTCTAAATTTAAAAAATAGATTTATATGATTTTTAAGGAACTTTTAGATAACATATTTTTTAAAAAATATACTGTTTAGCAGTTTAAAAAACATAACGAGAAAGTAGCTTAGCTGAACCTCAGGTTTAAACGTACCCTTAACCCTGAGAGAACATGGTTGTTTCTCTTGGGTGCAGTCGCTAGCTACACTTGCTGAGACCGTCGATCAGTCCGTGCATGATTCGCACGGGATTGAGAGAGCATGAATAACAGAAACAGGTTAATAGAATGCTCTTAACCTTGTCGACTCTACTGATATAGAAGAGAGATAGAAGAGGAGAGGCGAAAGAGACATCGATATTAAGTTTATCATTAACTATTAGGTGTGTTTGGTTGGCTGTGTGTTTTATGGCAGACGCCAAAAAATATAAATTACTTCCATTATGTAAAAAATTAAGGATGTTTGATTCTCTATGTACCTGACTTGAGTCAGACCCAATAGATACAATACTGTTGTGTCTGGTTAGGTGCATATGCAATGGAGCCTGACTGACCTAGTTCACGAGGCATCCTTCGGCCTAGCTGCGGGAAAACGAAAATCAGCTCCGTTTCTCCCGAGCAAAGCTCAAGGTAGCCATGTTAATGATATTATTACAAGATAACTAGCATCAATTAAGTAGTATTAGAGTGTACCAAGCTATATTAAGCGATGATATGATAGATAATCTCTACTAAACCGTTTTTAAAATAATTAAGAACTTTGCTATTAATTTTTTCACATCCATAATACTCATGCAATATCAACAATCCATTAACCAAACAACATCATAGCAAATACAGGCTCGTCATATCGAGCAACCAAACACATTATAGTTACATACCAATATCGTGGCTTAGCCTAGCCTGGATGTATTTGGTAAGCCTAGCTATAAGCATCCTAGTTACTAAATACACCATTATTCTATATACACTAGTATAGACCCAGACAACACTGTTTGGTTAATCCCCATAAGAGATTGGAGGGATTAAGAGGGACCCTCCAAATCCTCTTCAATCCCATAGAGAAGGGATTAATCGAACAAACCCTAAAAGATAATTTTGCTACATACGGAAGGAAAAAAAAAGGTATTTCTTCCTTTTTTAGATTGTAAGATGTTTTGATTTTTTTTTTAAGTTAAACTTTTTAGAGTTCAATTAAGTCTATAGAAAAATATAACAATATTTTTAACCTAAAACAAATATACTATCAAAATATATTCAATGATGGATTTAATGAAGCTAATTTGGTGTTTTAAATGTTGCTAGATTTTTCTATAAATTTAGTCAAACTTAAAGAAATTTGACCTACGAAAAAATCAAAATATCTTATAATATAAATCAGAGGGAGTAATAAATTTTTTTAATGGGTTAATGTTATAATATTTATAGTCTCAATTGTTATAACAGGACAGGTTCTAAATAACGTGTACTGTATAACAATCCATACCGATGGTACCCTGAGAGCGTCACGTTTTCCCACAGTTGAGAATCACTTCTGCCGCTGTATCTGTTCGCATGCCACCCGCGACGAAGTCGGGCAAAAAAAAATGTGGTCACGATCGGTTCAAACGGTGTTTGATTTAGCCGTACACAAAATAAGACATATCATTACTTATATGATTAATTAAGTATTAACTATTATAAATTAAAAAAAATAGATCTATTTAAATTTTTAAAATACTTTCATATAACAAGTTTTTAAAAAAACACGACGTTTTACATTTTAAAAAGTATGTTAATAGAAACCAAGATAAAAAATAAAAAGCAATAAACTAAATCAAACGCCTATCAATTGAACAACATATTCTTATCGAACATACATAAACAACGACCTGGAATCAAAACCCCTCTCAGTCGATCAACTTATCCTTACCGAACTAACGTGACCGGGGGATCCACTCCTGTACTGTTTCTCCCCCGAAAAACAAACAAGTTTCGCTTGCCCCGCACGCGCAAACTTTGCTCGACCCCGTGCCGTGACAACCACCTCCGCAGCCAGCCGAGCAGTGGGTGCGGCCTCGGTCGGTATTCCCCGCGCGCCGCGCAACCAGCGCCGCCCTCGTGTGTGCGCGCTGCCGACTCCCAAGCCGGCAATTGATCCAGGCGCCGCGCGCAGCCGATCGGACCGCGTCGCGTGATCGATCGATCGCGTCGTCGGCGTGCGTTCCTCCGATCCTAGCCTGCGCGCGCACGCAGGCAGGCATGCATCCGCCGCTCCGCGCGGCCGCGGCGACTAACGCACCACTGATTGTGAGGTTTGGCTTAGGCTTGTTGTTGCCGTAAAGAAACGTGGTTGGTTATTAGCATATGATTAGGTCATCCACGCACGAATACACTCGTTTAAAAAATATTATCTTTCGTTTTTAATAAATAACGCTATTGATTTTTATCATACCGTTCGATCATTCGTCTTATTTAAAAGTTTAGTGTAAATATTCAAAATATGTGTTATGTTTAAAGTTTTTTCAAATGATAAACAAGTCACAACAAAATAAATCTACTTACTTAAATTTTTTTTGAATAAAATGAATGATCAAACGTCATGTCAAAGTTAATAATATTATTTATTAAAAACCGAAGAGAGTATTAACTATTGCAAATATATTGATTTATTTGATGTTTTAAATAAAGATTTACTATATATAGAATTTTCTTTTTAAAAAATTTAATAGTTTAGAAAGCGTGCTTATAAAAATCAAGTAGCCCAAGCTAAAATCAGATAAAAAGGATACTAATTATACGTTAATGTAATGATTTATCTCGTTTTGCATGTGTTAAAAATCTCAGCACAATCATCCCGTTCAAAGGCAGGCTAAGGTAATGTTAGAGAGAGTTTTTGTTTAAAGTTATTATCTTGTTTTGCATAAACATGTTTTTCAAACTATTAAATAAGATTTTTTTAAAAAAACTTTATATATAGAAATTTCTTTAAAAAAGTAAATCTATTTTTTAAAAAAATAGTATATAAGTAATACTTAATTAATTATATAATAATAACTTTTTCGTTTGCGTGAAGCGGACGTTGCCTAAGATGATCGAGCCGGGGATTGGGGATGGCATTGACGTGCTAGCGTGACGGGTACGTATGTGACATCCATCCATCCATCCGGCTGCGTGACGTGATCGATCGGGATGGCGCCGCTCAAGGGTCGGGGAATACGGGATGGCACTAACGTAACGTGCCGTAGTGTGCGTGACCGCTGGCGAAACCCAGCCGTCTCTTCTCGGAACTGGCCTGTGCGTCATAGGTAGGCGTTCAGATTGTTCCGAAGGGATTGGATTCTCAAAAAAAAAAATTCTAAAGAGAGAGGTGGGATTGGAAAAATTAAAATGAATAGGTAGTTTTGATGAAATATCATGAGAAAAATGGATGGCCTCATGGCTAAGATTTCAACTTAGCTTTCGGAGGATGGAATATGATTTTTCTAACCTATTATTCAAACACGCCCTAAATTTTTTGGAGGACAGAGTATGATTTTTCTAACCTATTGTCCAAACACACCCTAAACTTTCTGGAGGATGGGATATGAGTTTCGTAACCTATTGTCCAAACATGCCCTAAATTTTGCATTATTATAGTGAATTTTAGATATCAATTTAGTTATATACTAATCGAAAGAAAAGGAGCTAAATTCAAGAAAAGACGCCCCATTTAAAGGTCCACATATGAAAATCATGGTCACAGGTGGACCACGTAACAAAAATAGACCGAGGGGAAGAAGGACGAGTAGAACGATCCAATTCAGATCCAGTCTTCTCAGCTCTCTCACTCCCCCTATCACCGGCACCCCCTCACCTCAAATCAGCGGCGGCAGCGAAGGGGAGCGTGACAGCAAAGGTGGAGGGGGACGACCACCGCCGCGACGGTAATGGCTGTGGGAGAGGGAAGGTCGTACATAGCGTTGGCGGCTAGATCCGGGCGAAGAGGAGGTCGGCCACGGCGCCCGCTACCTGATCCAGGTGAGGGAAGGTACACGGCGCCGATGGCCGGATCCAAGCGAGAGGAGCTCATCCACGGCACCCGCTGCGGGATCCGGGCGAGGGGAGTTCGTTGATGGCGTCAACGAGCAGTGCCTATAGAATTTCCTTTTTATGTGGTGATTTGATTTCCATTTTGTCAGTGGAAATGCGACCGTGGAAATGGGCAGCCGCATGTGGGTATTTTCCTCTTTTTTTTTTGCCAAAATTCATCGGCGGTCAGCTTAACCTTGCTGCCTGCGAAAATTGATTTTTACAGACGGTCGGCTTAACCTAACTACCTGTGAAAATCAATTTTCGCGGGCGGTCGAAGGTCCACATGTGAAGATTCCCTATTTCAGCCATCTAAAATATAATGGGCGCGTATTTACTTAAAATTTTAAGTATCTTATGATCAAAGTAGTAGTATCTTATAATCAAATTAGCATAAAACCTGAGGACTATGACGAGTCCAGTGCCACGTAACCATAGTTTCATAAAATTCCACCCTATATATGATGGGCGCGTATTTACTTAAAATTTTAAAATTTTAAAATATAGTGTATATGAAACTTTTAATTGTTGATTTACTAATTAAGATTGTTGGTTTCGCTCTTCGCCGCTTTGAAAAATATTGTTGTATATATGTTAAGACTTAAATAAAAGTTTTATAAAACACTTGAACCATAAAAATATATGGTTATATGCTATAAGCCATTATATCTATAGTTTTCTATAACTTTAACATAAAAGATGGCCTTTCTAAATTTTACTCAAAGAAAAACTATTCTAGAGAAGTTGTCGTGCAGATTTGTTGGCCCATGCGTTACAACTTTGGAGTGTAAAAAAAAAATTAAGTATAAGACGAATCGCTGAGTAAGCAGCTGATGTTTCTACTTGACCTTTTCTTCTCCATGGGGCGTCATGCGTGTAAACTCCAACAGCATGGACCACGATTCGGTAGGTACGAATCAATGGGCACAGGCCAATGACACCAAACTTACCAGTAAAATCGCCGTGGCAACGTCGCTAAACTAATCGTGATAGCTTTGCTCAGCGATCACCACGCAATGGGACAGACACGTACGTACAAAACGACCAAACGGACGCCTGAGAAACCATTGGCTCTGTGGCGACTGATTAGAGCTTTACCTAAATAAAAACGGTCAGGGTCCTAGTCAAGTGTTGTTTATGATTGGAACATGCCTAAGGAAAGGTGATTGGGTGAAGTGATTTCTTAAACCAAGCCCCTGTTCTTTATAGCTTATTGAGTGGCTTAAATAAGCCACATCTAAAACGAGTAACGTTATTAGTATGTGATTAATTAAGTATTTACTATTAAAAGTTAAAAAATAGATCTATTTGTTTTTTTAAGCTATTTTCATATAGAAAATTTTTATAAAAAACACACCGTTTAATCGTTTTGGAAAACGTGCGTGCGGAAAACCAAAAAAATAAGCCGGTGGTAGTAGTGGAAACGAACAGGCTGTAACATGAGCACACTCAGATTCCAGCCAGTATTATTGCTAAAAGCAAAGTTGCAGTTGAGTAGACATGCAAATCAACTCTAATCCTAGTGCTCTTGTTTTTCTCTGTTAACCTCCCCTGAGCCGAGTTGTTCATTGTTCGGCCCCCTTTAAATCAAAGGCTTTGATTTAAAGAGAAATTTTTTAGATTTTAAATTTTACAGAATTTTTTCTATGTGGTTTTTTAAAACAAAGGTCTGGAGTTTCTCAAACCATATGAAATTCTTAAAGAATAACTCAATACATATAGATTTTAGCGAAAAGTTAATAAAAGCTCTAACTTCTTGAAAATTTTTTCTTTAAGTCTATCCATCTCATCTGGTTTCTGCATTTTTAGTTTGACCTATTCAGAAGATCATTTCTATATAACCTGCACTTACAGTCCTATTAAAATCATGTGGTTTTTCTATTTTTCTGTTTTCTCAATCTTGTATTTTAAAGAAGACCATCGAGTCTAGAATGCTTATGTAGCAATCATTTACAATTTTAAATTGAGATATAGAAGTACTACTACCGTAATGCACTGTTGCATCAAGATAATTAAGTCTAACTTCTTCGCAAAAAAAAAATTACATCAACTGATATGTTATTTTCCCCTTAATGGTGTACGCTTTGAAGGCCTGCCAAATTCTAGCGCACCAATACATTGTAGTAATACCTTGGTCATAAATATTTTACGTTTAAAGTAAGATGATTAAATGTCTAAAACTTACCATTAACAACTTCTCCAATACTTAGTGTAAAACTTAAAAAAAATATATGTATAGATTTACCATAAAAAGTACTATCATAATACCATAAATTTACTAGATTTTATCAAAAAAAAGTCTAATATTAATGACAGGAGTGAGTAATATTTTGTGTTTTACTGAATTCCTCGCTTGGCCATTTGTAACCAAATTTCTCATTTTCTCTCGCTAGAAATGGTTAAGCAGGAGTAGAAACAGAAAAAGAAGGGGAGCAACCAACCAGCGGAGGAGAGGAGACGCCATCGTCACCATCATCGCCGTCGCGTCACCACTTCGCCACTGGCGACTCGCCTCGCCTCGCCTCGCGTCGCGTCGCCTCCTCCTATAAACGAAGGCGATCTCCTCTCGCCACGACCACACACACGGACGCACGCGACGCGGTCAAGGCGAGCGCGCGCAGCCGCTCGCTCGCTCACACACACCACTGCACCGCGCGAGCGCTAGCGCTGGGGGACGGCACGGCACTGCGCGGCGAACGAAGCCACCACCGGAGGCGGAGGCTGTGACTGACTGGGGGTGGCAATGGCCGTGGCGGCGCGGCTGCGGTCGGCGGGCGCGCGGCTCATCCGGCCGGCGGCGCTGGCGGGAGGCGGGGAGAGGCGGTGGCTCGGGACGGCCGCGGCGGAGGCGGTGGCGGAGTCCGGGGCGGTCGCCGGGGCCGCGAGGTGGGAGCCGATGGGGGCGCGGGAGTACTACGACTACCGGAGGGCCATCTACGGCGACATCACGCACAAGGCCATCCTCGTCGACGCCGCCGGCACCCTCCTCGCCCCCACCGAGCCCATGGCGCAGGTTGGTTCCATCACCTGCCTCCCTCCCCATCTGCATGTCGCATCTCTCCCTGCGTTGCACTACCATCTCCATTCCGCGAGATGTGCAATAGCTGAGACGTCAATGTTTCCATGGGAATTTGGTCATATGCCACTCCTTTAGTGTGGCAAATTGATAACCTCCGTGCTGTATGTGGTCATGTGCGCGATTGAACGATGTGTCGATCTGATCTGTTGCTGTTCTGTCCAAGTCTATGCATCGATTTGAATTGTATCGACTTAGTGAGATCTATCTGTGTTCTTAGAAGTTTGCCATCTGGGTGGATTTGTTCCGTGCATAATGAGATGCGAACAAAAGCTCTCCTTTTGAGATGCCATATGTATATGTATATACATATTCACGTGTTTTGATGTGGGTTGCTGCAAATGTTTGTTCAGGTATACAGAACAATTGGCGAAAAGTATGGAGTCAAGTACTCGGAGGACGAGATCTTGATGAGATACAGGAGAGCATATGCGCAACCATGGGGTAGATCGCGGTTGAGGTAAGCCATATATTATTTTTCTGTTCTGTACCTTTAATTGGTGAGATTTGGATTTAGTTTTGCAGTATCTTGGATGGCCTTGTGATTTTCTTTTTTTTTTTTGTGAAGCGTTGCATTTGATGATTTATTTTAGAATAACGTCTGGGAGTGGGACATTATGCTATCACTGTCGAGTGAGTTATAGTGTGTTAAATCCTTACTCAAATGTTTGTGGACGTGTCGCATATTTATTCTTTTTGTGCAATTTAAACAAGGCTGTTGCATGCAGAAGCGGCTGCCAACTTAATATTTGTCATTCAGTCAGCACAAGTTGGTCTTTTCAAACTATCAGCATGATGGAAGTTGTTCCCTGACTCAGTCTACTCGGTAACAGGGAATTTGTTCTTGTGGGCACATGCACGTCATATTCAAGCATACATTTACCAACTCATGAAAGATGAAAAATATGAGTACCCACATATGCAACGATTTTAAATAGAGCGAACTGTTCAGCAATCTGAATTAAATTGTGAATAGAAAACTTCCATCTTGTTTCCAAGACAAAAATCTATCAAAAGTAAACTTCAATTGAAGAAAACTGGTTCCAGAATGCCAAACAGAACCGTTCAAGAACTATTGTTTTAACTATGAATAAGCTGTGTTTCAATCGATATCCAGGAACTGAATCGGTTTTCAGGAATGCGTTTGTTTTAATGTCTCTTGGTGGTAGAATAAGGGTTAAGAACTTTGATCTAATTGTATGCAGTATTATGAAAGACAGATATTTTCTGTGCGTGTGGTTTAGAGTTTAGACACTGTACGGTTGATTGAAACTCTTGACCTGGTTTTATGTGCTTTGCAAGCACACATAAATATGGACAATCATCTGCAACTAATTCTTCTTGATATATTTCGGTGATGGTGATAGGCAGTACACATGCATTTATTCTTTCTTCTGGACCTCTTTTCTAATCTGTGCATTCATGCGCCTCTTCAACTGTGGTTGTTGTTGTGTTACAAAAATAGAGTAGAGATATGTGATTGTGTTGAGTTGTTCCAGATATATGATTGTGTTGAGTTGTTCACATTCTATATTCATACTTCAATCAAGGATATTACGTTTACATTTTTGTATCCTTCAAAAATATCTGAGCTGCATGGCCTAATGCATCTAACTAATTTCCAGGTATGTTGATGATGGTAGGCCCTTTTGGCAACATATAGTTAGTTCTTCTACAGGATGCTCAGATTTACAGTACTTTGAGGAACTTTATCACTACTACACAACTGCAAAGGTGAGATACTATGCAATCATAATCGTTTCAAATTTTGTTCTTATATACTAAACCTTAAGAAGTTCTTCAATGTTTGCTAGGCTTGGCAGCTCTGTGACCCTGACGCTAAATATGTTTTTGAAGCATTGAGAAAGGCTGGTGTAAAAACAGCTGTTGTCTCCAACTTTGACACACGTCTTCGGCCACTTTTACAGGCCCTGAATTGTGATCACTGGTTTGATGCAGTTGCTGTATCTGCTGAGGTGGGTTTCCATTTTGAGATGAGCTGGTTAGCTTGGCCCAATATCCATGCCCTGGCTGGCCGTTGCTTACTGTACTTGTCTCTATGTTTCAGCTACGGTGTTCATATTAAGCTTATCTTTCAAACTCTGTTCTCTGGATCCTGTATTAACAGGTTGCAGCAGAAAAGCCAAACCCAACAATATTCTTGAAGGCTTGCGAGTTTTTAGGTGTGAAGCCTGAAGAAGCTGTGCATATTGGTGATGACCGCAGGAATGATCTATGGGGAGCTAGGGACGCAGGCTGTGATGCCTGGCTTTGGGGCAGTGATGTTTACTCCTTCAAGGAGGTACAAACTACAAACCTGAATTTTTTAGATGCTAACACTGCGAGCTACAAACAGATCATCTGTTATAGACTTCGCAAATAGCAAATAGTGTTTTATACATCTGACAGTTGGGTATCTCAGATTTGGTTAACACCAGCAAGTAAATATGTAGCAGCTCTACACCGTCCTCGTCTTGTTTTAGTACACTAGCTGAATGCCCGTGCTGTATATAGATAAACGAAGATATATTATAATATTCCCTAAAATAAATAAAAATATATTTTTCATGAAATATATTACACATTTTTTCTGTAAGGAATATTCACCTTAATTTGATTTTACATGTGGATATCCATTTGATTTGATTGTTTCTTGATATTAAGAAGTTCAATGTGTAATTTGCAATATTTACAATGGGAGTAGGTGGGTTGGCAGATTCTCTACCATCATCACTCGCTTCTTTTAAAGAATTATAAATTTACGACAGTTGCTATTATATTACTTGGCTGTCTCTTTTCCAGAATCTCTCAGCATATCTGGATTGCAATGCAGGTTGCAGAAAGGATCGGAGTTAAGGTGTAAGGAGTCGTTCGCTGAGTCACCTGAGCTTTCAATAAAAGGCCGGGAGGTGTTGCATTTTTGTACATAGCGGCAACCCTTGTTGCTCCTCGTGTGTCTGACACTCTGATGTACATATTTTTCCAGAGAATAATCGAGGGCAGTGTATTATGCCTGTATGGTTGCATTTGAGCGCACAGTTAATTTACTTTACCCCTGGGAAAGTTTTTTACTACTGTACTCCGTATTTGGCTCGCTTCTAAGACGCCCCAGATACTGACCTACAGACGTATACATGGCGGCGAACTTGTGCAATGTTGGTGGTGAGAGGGCAATGCAGTGACACTCGCGCTTTCACGTCGAATTCGAGCCATCGCCTCCGTCGAGAGAGTGGTCTCATGGAGTGGCCTCGTGTATGCCTGGTACGCGGAGCAACTGTCCAAGGAGCCGTATTGTGCGAGCGGTGTCTTTGTCGCGGTTGTTTTTTCGAGAGCCATTCAAGTTACTATGCATTAAGAAGGGGATATATACTAAATTGTGTGTTTTAGCCTACGTAACACTCTCACTAGAGAACATATCATAATGTCACTTTGTATTGTAAATACCCTTATGAGCTTTACGCGTGATAGTCGCAGGCGCCACCGGCGACTGGAAAGTGGCAACACATCGCCGGCGTGGCGGGCGAGAGATGGCACGCTTTCTGCTGCGGCCTCGTCCATCCTGGCCGTGATGCTGTCATGCTGGGAAGAGGTGATTGCGACCAATCTCTTGGGTCGCCGGCCCATGGTCTGCTTTATGTTTACCGGCTCAGGCCCAAGTTGGTTGAGATGAACACCCTTCGCTTTCTTGGCAGTTTGACTGAAATCCAAAAAAAGAAGCTGGTAGGAAACTAGGAAAGCATTAAAAAAACCCTATGTGAAGCTCAAATTGTTTGAGATGCATGCCAAAATAAGATCAGTTCAAATTTTGTATTGAGTTCAGCTCATGTCAGTAAGCATAAATCAGAAAACGTATACACCAGACGTGCTAGTTCATGCAATTTCATTGCCGATTCACCGTACTTACAAACAGAGATTGACCTGGATGGCTGGATGTACAAAATTCTTGTGGAAACAAGATATAACATTTAAAAAAAAGCTCTATGTAAAGCTTAAAATTGTTTGAGATGCATGCCAAAATAAGATCAATTCAAATTTCATATTAAGTTCAGCTCATGTCAATTAGCACAAATAAGCTAGAAATCGTATACACCAGACGTGCTAGTTCATGCAATTTCATTGCCGATTCACCGTACTTACAAACAGAGATTGACCTGGATGGCTGGATGTACAAAATTCTTGTGGAAACAAGATATAACATTTTAAAAAAAGCTCTATGTAAAGCTTAAAATTGTTTGAGATGCATGCCAAAATAAGATCAATTCAAATTTCATATTAAGTTCAGCTCATGTCAATTAGCACAAATAAGCTAGAAATCGTATACACCAGACGTGCTAGTTCATGCAATTTCATTGCCGATTCACCGTACTTACAAACAGAGATTGACTTGGATGGCTGGATGTACAAAATTCTTGTGGAAACAAGATATAACATTTTAAAAAAAGCTCTATGTAAAGCTTAAAATTGTTTGAGATGCATGCCAAAATAAGATCAATTCAAATTTCATATTAAGTTCAGCTCATGTCAATTAGCACAAATAAGCTAGAAATCGTATACACCAGACGTGCTAGTTCATGCAATTTCATTGCCGATTCACCGTACTTACAAACAGAGATTGACTTGGATGGCTGGATGTACAAAATTCTTGTGGAAACAAGATATGACATTTTAAAAAAAGCTCTATGTAAAGCTTAAAATTGTTTGAGATGCATGCCAAAATAAGATCAATTCAAATTTCATATTAAGTTCAGCCCATGTCAATCAGCATAAATCAGAAATGTATACACAAGACGTGCTAGTTCATGCAATTTGATTGCCGATCCACCGTATTTACAAACAGAGACCGACTTGGATGTACAAAATTCTTGTGGAAACGAGAGATACACATCATCCAATATGTGCCTAAAATCCAAATATCCAGTCAAAAATCGCTTCAGCCAATTAGAAGTGGAAGGATTAGATGAAAAATCGCTGCAGGCTTTGCTTTGTTTGCATGTACACGGCCGGCGTCGAGTCTACCTGATTCCCTTGTCCAATCCCAGCAACCTCACCGGAGACAGCCTGCCGGGGCTGACGACGTCGACCACCCGCCTCCCATTCCGCTCGTTGATCGTCTCCAGCCGCGGCGACCACGGCCGCCCCCTCGTCGCGCCCACCAGCTGCTCGTAGTGCTTCCTCAGCTCCGGCGTGCTGCAGAGCGCCGGCCCATGCGCATCGTCCCCCTCGGCCTCGCCGCCGCCGCTGCCACGACCTCCAGGCGGCCGCCTCCCCGTGACGGCCTTCACGATGAACTCCTCCGTGACCTTGATCACCGTCCGTCCGCCGTCGTCCTTGACGTACTCGAACGGGCTCCGCGCGCTCCCGGCCAGCAACGGGACGCCGCCACCGCCGCCGGCGGCGGCTCCTAGGGCCCTGTCGTACGTGAGCGCCGCGAGCGACGCCGCGGTGACGACGTCCCGGCCCTGCGGTAGGCGGTCGACGGGGAGGACGAGGTAGGTTGCGCCGGCCTCGAGCCGGTCCTCGATGGCGAGCACCGGCGCCGGGCGGCCGAGCCGGAACCGGTCGGCGCGGCACACCACGAGGCGCCCCGCGTGCTCCATCATCACCTCCCCCGCCATCCTCCCCGCCTCCGCCTCCCGCCTCTCCCCTCCCCACAGTACCAGCCGCGCCCCTCTCCGCCGCCGCCGCCGCCCCCCCGGCCGGACGCACAGCCACCCCAACAATCCATTCCCCATGGCCATGGCTAGCTAGCAAGCAACTACACGTCGTCGTAGGTGATCATGGTGCCGTGGTGCAACGTGCGGTTGGTGTATATATTGCGAGCACGAAGGGTTGACATGTACGCGCGGCGCAGGGATCACGGGGCGGCGCGGGGTTGACATGGCGTCGGTGGTCAAAGTCCACGGCGTTTTTCGCCTCTCGCCGATCGATTCGCCGAGTGGAACGGTTCACGCGGGGACACGACGCGATACAGTAAAATCTCGCGCAACTTGCCCTTTTTTTGGCGGTTTTGCTTGCTACCGGCGCGGTGCGGGGCGGCGCGCGGCTGCATCTGCAGGGATCTGCATCAACTGCATGGGCCGTGTGCTCGTGGCGGCTGCCGTGGTGGTGAGGCAACAGCATGTGTGTGTGCATGGATGGATGAGACGACGAGCTTGTGGATATGGTGATAGGAGGGGCAACGGGCAACCTAGTCGGCAAGGCATGCACTGGATACTGGATTCTGGCTAGTGATCGATCTCACATGTTACTACATGTACACGTACCAAAAGTCACGGAGTCTGTTACTCCCTCTGTCTCAAAATACTATATTTTTAGGAGTTAAATTTATCTCAAAATACTACTACTTTTTTATGTATCTTTCTATTTCAACCAATCATAATTTTTTTCTATTTAATTTCTTTCTCTACTTTCTTATCTTAACCAATTACAATCATTTCTTAACCCCAATCTTAATTTTCTTCAAAAAAACATAAGTTAAAGCATTTTAAGACGGAGAGAGTAGTTACTAGTGTTTTTTTCTTTCTGTTTGAGTCCATTTTTAACCCTTGAACTACAAAACCACCACTAAATCTCAACGTGAAATATATATCCAGTTTTAAAAGTGTATAGTAAAAAATAACATGTCCACTACATGTAGTTCAAGATTAAAAAAAATAGACTTTGTTAAAAGTTCAAGGATTTAAATGCACTTTACCTTTTTTACCGTACCAGTACTCCAGTAGTGTATGTAGATCTACCAATGGTGAGAATGTTCCATCCTTTTAGACTGGTTCGGATCAGTTTCAACTTTTCATTATTTCAAAAAACGCTTCTTATTTTCAGAGATGATCGGTTTCTGTCAACTGCCTATTGGTTTCGCGTGCTGTGCAAGAGTGAAAGGAAGATTTCAGCATAGCTAGGTCAGCAGCGTACTCTGCAGGCTCCACTCCATTAGTCGGCAGATAGAAACAGATCGATTAACTCTGAGACCAAATTGTATTATTCTAGTATCGCATGCAATAAATCATACTAGTACAACCAACTCTATACATCTCGCATTAAAACGCCTTACTATAAATTAATTAATACATGAAAGATACGTCAGTGGCGACGACGTTTGGGCAAGTACTGTCTTGCTGTTGAGGTGTTTGACATCTTCCTCTTCTCGTCCCATGGCCGATCCTAATCTAACCAATGGAATCATTTCTCTATTATTGAATGGAATTCACACGACAGACGTGCTCTAAATTTCTTGCTTACAACACCTACAAAGTTGAAAAATGTAGCAGCATCTTGAAGCTACACACATACTCTATCATCTTATATGTATTCCGTCAGTCTAAAAATATAGGACGTGTATGCTTTTAAAATTTTCAAACATTGTATAAATTAACAATTAATTAGTTAATTTAAAAGTATGTTTTGTTTATAAAAATTGTACCACTAGATTTGTTTTTCAAATATTTTCATGTGACATTAATTAGTTTTGTGGCTATAAACAACAATTACGTGAGAAACTGATGAACAAATTAGTTTAAAACTGTGTTAAAATATAATATGTCTTATATTTTTGGGCAGATGGAGTATAATAATATATAGCATCTCTGTAAGGTGCAAGTCTCATGCTCATGCAGGCACTACATTGCGCAGAAAAAGCGCAGGCTGCGTAGAGACGACGTGTGATTTTGTCGACGACATTGTCGATCTCTCTATTGGCAGAGGAATAATTACATTGAAAAATGCGGCGCCTGTGGTGCGCGGCTTGCTAATCTGCAGTAAACAATCATATTCTGAACAAGTCCTCTCTGAAACATGCATGCATGTTATGGTTAGTGATCCTAATCCAGGTATGCACTAGCTTGTTTTGGCAGGTTAGCTGAGACTTGTAACTGTTATACACTTGTACTACTATCTTAATTTGTAATTCTCTTCTTGCCTTTGACTAAGCTGTCCATATAGTAATAAAGTTTAAAAGAAATGTGCAGGATTTAATGCAGGGTTAGCTCAGGGGTTGACAAATGAGTTTGAGAAAATCTAATATATACCTATTGAAAGGTGTTTTAATGCACTTTTTTTTCTTAAAATCAAGAGGCCGAATTTATGTTTTTAGATAATGGACGTGTTACAACTTTCGGTCTATTCACCACCTAGAGAAACAATGATATATATTGCTATCAAGGGAAAAGAACATCTTTTGGCCTGAAAATATTGGCACCTAATCTTTAGACAGGGTTGTGTAGGGCTCCGAATCCGAATCAGTTGCTGCAGAGATTTTAGTTCAGCCGCAACTACTATCCATTAGCACCTCATTATTATTATTATTATTATTATTATTATTATTAGACCCACGAATATTACGTACACACGGTACACTTTTCATAGGAGTTTAATAAGATGGAAAGTAGTTTAATAAGATCCGGGATTTACCGCTAACCTTCGTCTCTTTGATCGTGTGTTAGGGGTTTGTATTCATGGGTATATGAGTGTGTTGTGTGTGAGTAGTGTTGTACGTGTCTATGGGTCTTTCATGTAATTGCAAGAAAAAAATTGCGCTTAACTTTCGTCTAAGAAGTTGAAAATTCTCTTGAATCTTGTTCATCCAAGAAGGCCGAAGGAAAAGGAAAAAGTTCGCAAGAATGCCCATAATCTTTCAGCACCAGCCCAAGAAAAGCCCATAAACAGAGGTAAACTAGTCCACTGGCCCAAGTGCCGCTTGCTACTGACATGTGGGGACAGCGCGACCGCCGCCGGGAGGAAGGGAAACCGCAGGGCCACCATCTCCTCAGTTCCAGGCGGCGGCGGCGGCGATGGGCGTGGAATCGGAGCAGCCAACCGCGGCGGCGGCATCCTCCGCCGCCGAGCAGGCGCAGGATCTCATCGACGTAAGCCCTAAACCCCCCACGCGGCCTCCTCGCCGCGGGGCTTCTGTTTCCCTTTCTGCTTCAGATGCGCTGCTGTAGTATACTGAGACGGATGATTCGCTCGGTTAATCACGCGCGCGTGCCGTGCAACTTCTCCAGGCCGCTAGGTACGATGACCTGGAGGACGTCGTCGCGCTGTTCACCGCTGGTGTTCCCCTGGACTCCACGGATCCTCAAGGACGAACTGGTTGGTTTGGTTCCCGAACTCTTCTGCTACTAGGATTGATCTTAGTTTGCTGTTCGTTTTTTTTGTTTACATGCCAGTATGATGTTGGAATCTGCTATAGAGATTGCAGCATACTTGGATATGACACACTATTTACCATGATTTTTAATTGAGGCAGAGTAGCTCCATGATTAGAAGGCTGATGAATAACAATGGAGAGTGATAGAGCAATCATTTTCTCTTTTCTGTTTCAACTGTGCTACTACATGTCAAACTGTATACCATAAATTCAACTGTCTGCACTAAAGATTTCTGAAAATTGACAACTTTGTAGTTCATCGAGAGGCTGAAGCTCACTGAATGATTTGCTGATTGTTTCATCCAAACTTCCTTGTAGAATGTAGACTACTTATTCTATTGGCAGCTACTTGATCCTTTTCCTATTGCTGTCAGCACTTCATATGGCCTCTGCCAATGGGCATCTTGCTGTGGTGGAGTACTTGATTCAAAATGGAGCGGTAAGAAAGCTAGTTTTTCATAGTGTTTTTATTGCTTTGGGTCATCAGTTTATGTTGTAGTGAAAAGGGCAGCTTATGAATGGGTGTTTGATATACAGAATGTTAATGCTACAAATGCAGAGAAGAACACACCCCTCCATTGGGCATGCCTCAATGGACATATAGAGGTAAGTGTGTCACCCTCTGCTATTGCCATCTATTGATTTTCTTTCACCGAAATAAATAACTGATGACATCACTGCTTATGAAAATAAACATTTCAGGTAATTAAAGCTTTGATAAGCGCTGAGGCTAGTGTCAGTGCACTGAACAGGTATGTAAAACGTAAATGACTGCATATGATCAAGCAACGATTTATCTTCAAAATAGAATTGTCTGGACCCAGTACTAGACTTTCATTGGTAATGAGCTTGTTTTAGGAACGATTTGGTATTTCTGCAGCCATGAGAAAACCCCTATGGATGAAGCAGTAACCAAGGGTAAGATGGAGGTGATCGATGCAATCAGTGCAGCAGTAGCTCAAGCAGAACTCGATGGTGCTACTGTCTCCTAAAAGACTTGGCACTCCTTCTGAACGGTCCTCTCCTTGACAATGGATGATATGTAACGTTGCTCTTATCTTTGCTGGTACTGTATACTACTGTCTATGTCACTTATGATGCTGATATGCCAGTATCTTGGGCAATGGGAGAGCTTGAACCATTACTTAATATTATTGATTTTGTCGGCAATCACCTATTACAATCAATGACCTAAAACGATGGACATGGAAATCTACTGTTATAGCCTATATGTGCACCAGTCGAAGGCCTGATGATTGTGGTTTCAGACCTGTAGTGGACTGGAACTTGCATTCTCTCTGCTAGTAACATAGTCATGCCCACTCATGGAAGTAAGTGTAATTTACTTGTTAGTATAATATAACGGATGTTACCATGCTTGAGCACTGCAAATTGTAAGCTGGTTATTCAGTGAGCAGCTAGCCATCTGGTGATTTCGTGTTATATAGCTGATTTTTCATGTGGGCTATGTTTCTGACATATGAATTCTGAAATCTGAACCGTATGTACTTACTTTGGGCCTATGTGGTTTCACCGTATCACAGATGCACAAGTGCATACGTCCACTTCTAACCAAGTTAGTATGGCCCATCCTGTTGCGGATTTTTATAATATAGTAGTGAAATGAACTGCTGCTGCGGATTGATTGATTGATTTTGCCTATCCTGTTGCCCAATCCAGAGGCTCCAGATGCTAGCTGACTAGAAGTATGCAAGTTCAGAAAATCACAGTTTGTCCAGTTCAGATAACGCCTATGGGTACGTGCACAATCTTTCTTCTCCTGACAGACAACCGGGCCATTTTCAGCAGGTTTTATGATAGCCACTACTCACCACTCACACCTGCATGTCAAGCTGCTCTCTGTCAGGTCGCTCTCCCCCCAAATTGTTCAGTGAACCATTGCTCCATTGGCGCATCGATCTTAATCTCGTGTCAGCTTCACGGTTAGATTTGGATGCAGACGAGGAGCTTCTAAGAAAAGAAACCTAGCAATGGACTCTGATCTTTTCGTCATTCTTGTGCAGAAGACATGCATGCGGCATGTCCTTATTCATCCCCTTCTGAGGACGATGAAGCTCTCTAACACAAAGTTACAGAGACCATCGGTAAATCCATGGCTCCACTAAATTTTATCGAAAACTTATCCCTTGTATATATAATATTTATAGATACTATAATTTAAACTTAACAAATAAAGTCATACACCCATGACCCACGGAGATTTGAGAGTAGCATGCACTATGCTTCTAGGAGAAGAAAGGTGAGCATTTGCAGGTAATGGTAATACTCCATCAGGTGAGTAGAGTTAAGAGTGTAAGGTGGCTTATAAACCGTCCCTAAAAAAATCGTCATTAACGTATGGTTAATTAAGTATTAAATATTAAAAATTTAAAAAATAGATCTATTTAAATTTTTAAAAAAACACGTTAATTTAAGTTTTGAGAAACGTGCTCGCGCTGCTGCATGCAGAAGATGAATCTGCCGAGGCAACGGCGCCTCGATCTGCTCATCAATGCTTATCTGGGGCGTCACCTGAGACGAGTAAATGCTGTGATGTGTGACATGGAATGGAAGGCGACGCCGTGTAACCTGGAGTACTAGGCTACGAGTAATAGTGGATGCAGCGAGGAGCTCCTGATCGATCTATCTGTTGCTGCTTTGACATTTCGATCCATCTCTGCGTCCCTCCGTATCAGGTCACCCACATGTTGGCGTACGGCTGCATTGAAGCACTTCACATAAATCGGCAGAGGAAATTTACCCGTCTTGTGACCACACGGAGGTATAGTTAAAAATAAGCATCTTGACATGGTAGTAGTACATGGAGTAGTATAAGCATTTGTGGCTATAATTTGTATAAGCATGAACATTGATTTGCTCTCTATTTACTCACAAAGTCAATATAGCAATAGTACTCCTCCGTTCAATAATATAAGCACTTTTAGATCTCGATATGATTTTTAATGTGCTACTTTGACCAATAATATTTATAAAAATAAATTATTTTAAATAAAAAGAGTTATATATTATGATAGTTTATTTATAAGTCTAATTATGTCGTCAATTTTTATGATTCTTTTCTATTAATAGTTAAAATTAAAAATATTTAATTTAGTACTATTCTAAAAAGTGTTTATATTTATGTAGAGAGGGAGTAGTACTATGATATCACTATCTTGTGCTCAGCACCTGTATCGATCAGTGCATTATTACTGGCCATAAAAATCAAGAAACGCTGGCACTGTGTGTGACACACGATGCACGTACGACTGTACGAGCCGAGGAAACAGTAATAGCCCGTTCGTGCAAGCGACACATCACACATCGCGACGCGTGCACGTTCCGGCCTGGCAGAGACCGATCCCCGTAGTAATGTGCAGTTGTGCACGTGTTTTCTGACTAATCACTTATACTACTCCGCTGGTACTTATTGGGTTAAAAAAGATAACCACTTCAATTATTTAAAATTTTAAAAATGCTAAAAAATAGGATCCCGTCCTCCGTGCGGTATCCCTCCAATCAATGACACGAGGGCATCGCAGATGTGGAAAGACGAATAGGCGGACACGGCACATGCACCATCGCCTCCTCCAAAATAGTAACTCAGGCTCTGCAGCCGCCTCCTCGACTGAGCCCGGTGTATATAATAGAGCCGAAGCCTGACCTCTCCTTCATGTCAACGACGTCACTCTGGCGACAGAGTCAAGTTATTAATGCCTCTCCTGCCTAACTGCCCCCTTCCCGCTACCGCGAATGGCGATGAAGCTAGAGCTCGAGCCCGATCTCTCTCCACCGATGGAGCTCCGGGCGAAGAGGAGGCTGTGGTGGCACGGGACTCGGCGAGGCTAGTGACGGTGGAGTTTGAGAAGGCTGAGGAGGCACGAGACTCGAGTTGTCCCGGTCTCGGGTGCCAGTGCGGAGCTTGAGCTCGCCAAGGTGCATTGACCGCCAGCCTCGCCGTTTAGCATCCACCTCTCCACCAACTGGCCATGCTGCTTAGCACCAACTTCTTCGCCGCCATCCTAGGAGAGAGAGGTGTCAGTGCGAAAAATATTGGATACCCCCTAGACTTATCCTCACCACCCAAAAATATTGGATACCTAATTGTATAAGAAAATGTTATCTTGAATATGGACAGTAGACCTCTGATACTTGTTGGTATCATATCTAATACCTACTTGGTATCATTTGATCGGAACGGGATCCTGTACAATAACAGCCCTCTTAAAATTTATATCAAAAATATAAGTATTGTTAAAGTACTATCCTCTCTGTACATAAATATAAGCATTTCAACCTTTCAAGGGTTCCTTAGGAACCAATTCACTCTACGTAGATTGACTAAACACATACATAAATATGAGCATTTCAAGCGTTTGAAAGTTTTCCACAAAATAAGAATTCTCATACTCTTTTTCCATCAATCACCTTATGTTCAATTTTTTCTTATCTTCCCCCCAACTACCCTCTCATCCTTATTAAATGAGAGACACAAAAGTCTTTTCTCCTTAACTTTAAACTCTGCTAAACAACCTAAAAATCCTTATACTTCTAGACGGAGGGAGTACTTCTCCTATCTATCACCTTATACTTATGGACGGAGGGAGTACTTCTCCTATCTATCATCTCTTATTTAAACATCTTTGTATCTTACCTATAACCACTCTTCTACTTTCAACTACATTTCATTTGGTAGGGGGTAACAAAGTCTTTTTTTCTTAACTTTGCTCTTTAACAAATAACCTAAAATACTTATATTTTGAAACGGAACAAGTATTCTTTATGGATTTAATGGCTATTGTTGTCTCCTATTACAGTAGCTGAGTAGCATATGCATGATTCAACTGCTCACAGTGACCTAGCTAATACTCTCTCCGTTCTAAAATATAGTTATTTCTACTACTTAAGCTTTTTACCAAAATATAGTTATTTCTAACTTTTTTAATACTATTATTTTTATTATACATCTACCAACCAGGCAACCACCCTATATTCACCAACTATCCTAGTCGCTCTAAATTTTGCTTGCACTAATAAAAAATAATATGATATTTTTCATCTTTATTTTTTAATTTATCTAAAACAATCTAGAAATAGCACAGTAGTAGCTGCTACCTGCTCTTTCTGGGCTGGCTGCCTGCATGATGCTAAGGTTTGTTTGCCAGTGTTGTCAGTGCAGGGTGTGCGCGTGTCAGTCGAGAAAGCTTCTCTGGACTTCAATCCCTAGTGCTCCAGATGATTACTTCTTGATGGAATCATACAGCACACAATGACACACAGTATATGTGCAGGTATTTCCGCCGTGATCGACAAAGCAGCAGGCCAGCATAACTAGCCAGTTTAGTTAGCAGTCAGAAAGGCAATTAACTACTACTCATGATCATAAGGGCATCGTTCTTGTTGAGAGCAATGGATCATTCACGGAGAAGAGACGCCTGACGTCGAATCTAGCAAGCGCAAGCGAGTTGCCTGACCTACAATAGTCGGCAGGCAGCATGCACAGGGTTGAGTTAGTGTTTGATTGTGTTTGTGGTTTATGCTGTGTTTTTTTGTCTGTGGTTTATGTTTTGGTTTTTATTAGCATATTTTCTGAAATACGAAATGGTATGTTTTTTTATAAAATTTTTTTATATAGAAATATCTCTTAAAAAATTAAATAGATCTATTTTTTAAATTTATAATAGTTAATACTTAATTAATCACGTGTTAATAGTGTTTCTTGTTTAGCGTGCTTCTTGTAAGCCATAGCAAAACGCACTTCTAAATACTGTCTTAAACTTATTATCTCGGTTTTCATAAATACATTTCTAAAACGTTAAACAAGATTTTGTTTGCAAAAAAATTATATGTAGAAATTTCTTTAAAAAATAAATAAAAATCTATTTTTAAATTTATAATAATTAATACTTAATTAATTATATATTAACAATATTTTCTATTTTACGTGCTGGCTTATAATGCACGTTCATAGGCTCAAACGAACGCTCCTTGAGTCGGTTGACGCCGCGCGATGGCTAGCGGCTGCGTCGTGAAAGGGAGGCATCGCTATCGCGGCACACGCGGCGTCGCACCACGCGTAGTACGTTACTCGTTGCTGCTGCTGCTGGGAGTGGGTAAGGACAGGTGCCTCGTGTGGACCACGGACACGGGCTGAGCAACGGCGTAACTCCACCCCTGACGGCAGTAGTGACTGCGGCATGCGGCACCGCCCACGCTGCGCTGCACGGCGGGGGCGGCGACACCCGGGCCCCGCCGCTGTCGATCGCCCGCCGCTGCACGCACCCTAGCGCAAGCCCTGCTGTTATACTGGAGCTATAAACGTTGAGTTTTGTGATTAAACTGATATTAAATCTGTAGTTGTGCTATATTGTATTATAGATTTACTATTAATTAAACGTTTAATCTTTTAAATTATATTAAATAATAATGCTAGTCGTTAGTAGAGTTTTGAGATTCGGAGCGGGGAAATGAGTTATAATTTTAATTTGGTGTAGTTGTACTTTTAACTTGTTAGAGTTGTTATTATCGATCATGCACAACTTTAGTTGTCGGAGGATGAAACCTCGACGGCGGGAGGTCGGGAGACCCCCTTTTGAGATTCGGCCAAGGGAGTAGTTCTCAGGTGAAGCCGGCGTCAGTGGGTATCAGCGTAACGATGGATGAACCGAAGGGAAGAAAGCACACGAAGAAGACAGGAGGATTTATACAGGTTCGGGCCGCACGGAGGCGTAATACCCTACTCCTGTGTGTATGCTATGTGGGGATAAATATGGTTACAGTGTTACAAGATGAGCTCAGTCCGCTTGCCGGCGCTGAGGAAGAAGAACAGTATCTAAAGAGTGAGCTCGGGAGCAGAGGGTTAGAGGTCCTCAGTTGAGTCTCCAGTTGGGTCTCTCCCCCTTTGCCTGTGGCTTGGTCCTCCTTTTATAGAGCAAGGGGATTCCACAGTGCCAGGCATACGTAGCGAGAGAGGAAGCGCCGTCTTGTCGTCCTTGTCCACGCCCGTCCACCGCGCCGCGCTGGAGGAGAGTCCACGCCGGAGTTGGAGGAACGTCCCGTCGCTCCTACCCGTCTGCTGAGCCCGTGGCGGAGTTGGTGCTGCACGCTGGGTCATCACGCTGGAGCTGCTGTTGCATGTCGCAGTGAGCGGATGGAGCGGGAGGACGTGACGGCGCACGCCTCTAAGTCAAAAGGCTCTGACTGTACAGCGATTGCACAGTGAAAGGAGCCTCCTTAGTCAAAAAGGCTCTGACGCCCTGTGGCTCCTTTAGCGACACATGCTGACCACATAAGAAGCGGGCCCACCGGGGGCTAGAGCAGGCGATAGGCGCGGCACGCCCCGTCGCACCACGGTAGTTGGGGAGCTGGTGCGCTCGAGTCAATCCTCGTGCTCGGCGCTCTCAGACACTGAAGAAGCCGATCCAGGAGAGGCACTCGGGAGAAGCCGATGCCATCGAGAAAAGCCGATGCCGATCGCCTTACTCGGGAGAAGCCGGAGCCGATCGCCTCACACGGGAGAAGCCGACCACCCGAGCTCCTCGGGGCGGAAGATGAGTCCCCCGCGGCACCCGGGACTCGGGACCGAGGCAGTCGGCACTCGGGACCCGGGGCCGAGGCAGTCGGGAGAGGAGCACTCAGGACCGGGTGGTTCCTGGGCTCTAGGTACTTAGCTGGAAAATAACTGTAGTCGGCTATCACTGGTGTAGATTGTGGACCCTGGTGGAGCTGACGCGGCCGAAGACCCACGCGTCCCCGCAGAACATGGGACCCCCAGTCCCATTTCGCCGACATTAGTTATAAATTTATACAACTCAGTCATAAATATGTGTAACTGCATCTAACTTATCGATAAAGTATAACTTTAGTTATAAATTTACGTAGCTCAACCATAAATCTGTTTAACTGTAGTCGTCGATTGATAGATTTATTTTTTTTAAAACGTTTGACCAATAGGCGGTCCTATTGTATTACTAAATTTATAGTCACGTGATGTCCCATTTTAAATATTTTGTTTCATGATAAATTCAGTACTAAATTAGTAGTTTGTGAAACACTGACTTAAACATATAGTTTTGTAATAATTTGATCAAAGTGTCTGTAGTTTTGCAATTTACTCATTATCTTGACAACACTTGGGCTTTGTTTGGTATTGCGGTAGCTTCTGATAGTCCCGTTTGTTCCAACTACTTTTAGATATTTTGATGTTTGGCAAACTATTTTTCTTTTCAATCCATGTTGCAAGTGATAATATTATTACACTGAAAAATATAAAACAATCGGCCAGAGACAATAGGTAGTGCTTCCGTTTGAACGGAGGAGTTTTAAAGCAATTAAATGATTTTAGTGAAATTTCTATATAATTCCTATGTTTTCAAAGGAGCACTATGGTCTTCTTAATGCTCCTTTGGGATGCAAGAATTTTTGGAGAAATTTTACGGAAACTGAACAAATTCCTACTAGAATTCTATAAAATAATTACTCCATGTTTCAAAGGAGCCTTATAACTGCACCGATCTAGATCAAAGCAAGGCAATTAATATTTCTCCGGTTTGAGTGATCTCTTTTGGCAATACTGATGTTCTGAATAGTGCATAAACAGGAATTATCTGTTCTCAGGTCCGTTCGAATGTACGGGGTAGAGGTGAAAAAAACTCTCGTTTTCTATTAGCACGGTGTGTTTTTTTATTAAATTTTTTTTATAGAAGTTGTTTTAAAAATCATATTAATCTATTTTTCAAATTTGTAATAGCTAATACTCAATTAATCATATGTTTAAAGTTTGAAGGTAATTGAAAACAAAGAAAAACAAGATCATGTAAAACGAGATAAGCCATTAACATATGATTAGTTAAGTAATAGCTATTAAAACTTAAAAAATAAATTTATTTAATTTTTAAAGCAACTTCTATATAGAAAATTTTTTAAAAATATACCGTTTAGCAGTTTGAAAAATTGTGATTAAGAAAAAAAAGGATTTTCATTCAAACCTCTATAATCAAACGGTACCTTAGACGTGACATCGATCGGTAGTATGATCTCTAGGAGCACTGTTTGTACATGTGGTTTATGCGAGTGAAGATCTGTATCTGGTGTGAACTGTGATGGGAGGAGGGGCCCTCCAGTACTTACAGTGATACAAGCCTATGTTGGCAAACAGTGTATCTCAAGTGCACGCGTCGATTAGCTTAGCTTTGCCCTTTCATCATTTACACTTATCCGTGCATCTCTGCATGCCTCTCCTAATTATCACATCCATATGATCCACTCCACCCCCACCCTTTCTACACAACATTATGCTACTTTTGCCTGTAGTGTTGCCCTTTACAGCATCATCCATTTCAACACCTTATCACCCACAACAGCAAAAAAGGCACGGCTATTTTAATAGTTTTTTGAATAAACGGATAATTTTAAACTTATAAGCATGCCAGCTCCTGTTCTAAGTTATTATACTACCCCGTTCTTTTTGGCTTTTATTGAATTATTATTGTATATTATTTTCTCCATGCTTTTAAAAGTATGATTTCTTAAAAAAATCTATTGTATGCTTAGACCATTTATTTTAGGATATTTGCTAAATTTATTTCTCAAAATTTTTAATCTGTTCCTTCAATCAAGTAGATAATGCATGTGTTAACATGCTACATATGAGTATATATCCTTGTGAGTAAAACATTGCAAGAGAACAGCAAAATTCAGTTTCCAACTACTTGTCCATTTCAGAACTTCAGGAAACAAATTAAGTAAAGCTTAGCTTGAGCAAGAAGTTTGGTGAGACAGTGTTCATGTCGGGTGGTCATTTTGTTTACGGCAGTAATCACAATGTGTCCTAGTCTTGCCGGCCAGCCGCTATTGACTGCTTATGTGGGATCCATAACCAAGGCTAGCTGTCAATATCCTGTAATTTACTACCACTAGTAGTAACTTGGGAACAATAGTGCTCCCTCCATTTAAAAATATAAGATATTTTTATTTTCTGTAAAGTTAATATTTAAAAATTTTAACTAATAATTAAACTAAAAATATAGAAATTTAGTGTCATGTATGTAGTATCACTATATTTATATTTAAAAATATTTTTATATAATATTACTTTTGTAGTTGTTAATGATATGTTATGAAAGAAATTAATAATTAAAGTATAATGTTAAATACCATGTAGAAACCTAACACGTCTTATATTTTGAATGGAGGGAAGACTTGTTTAGTTGTGCATGCCTTTCATTGTTTATCCCTACATTCTTTGCTTATAATATTGGGCTATCTTACATTTATGCTTAATTTAGCGTCAATTATATATAGTTCGAAAATGAACCACAATGTTCACTTTTGAAGTCTAAAAATTCCTATATTAATAGAAGAAGAAGATAAATATTTGCGCTATCTGACCATAGTTATTAAGTTCAAATTATAACAGTATAGATTGATTAATCGATAAAGTTGTATACAAAGAACAAATGTATTTATGAGAAATTGAAAATAGAAGCTAAAAGTTATACATATAATCTAAATGCACTTTTGGAATCTAGTGCATTCCAAGTACAATTTTACAAATGAAAACATGAGATTATAGTTGCATATCAAACCCAATTCAATATTTAAAATTTAGTTCCATGAAGAATCGCGTGGGAAAATCCCAAGTTCAAATAATATTAGATAACAATTAAGCCTTTCTATGCTGAATTTGCACAATGATGTCATCCACAAGGTTGTCACTAATTTGTACACAATAGCCAGTTCACCCAAATGATTAATCTGGTAAAAAAGAATGGACAATTTTACTCGTTTATTTAATATATATTTCCTCATATAGAGGTTCTCTAGGCTTCGGAGGTGGAGTAGAAGTTTATTGTAAGTTTTCTTTTAGCCGTGTCAATCATAATTCGAACCCAAGAATTTTGGTTATACCATATATATAATTTACATGCTACTAGCAGCTTAGCTAGACAAATGTAGGGAGAATGTCAGCCGGCCTCAGCACACAAATCCTAACGAGTGTATACCCCCAGAAGAGCTAGCAAGCAACCAACAAAGGGTAGCATCATCTTAATTAGCCTCCCATCTTTCTTTTCCTCACTAATTAATTGCGACTGGTGGGGCAGTGGCATCCACAACTAGACGGATGACCCAATGAAGTGATTAGCTCCTAACTAAAGAGTAATTAAACTACTAACCTCAATCCTTTTCCTCTATTTGGTTACCATGATGGCCCTAGTGTGGTTTTGTTGGCCATTAACCCAGCCACTAGGGCCCACCAACCACCATAATCCCAAAACTCTTACACATCTATATAGCTAGCATTTTTCTTTTCCCATCACATTATTTAATTTATAGACAAGTTAGATCTCTTAATAAGGGGGAGGAGAAAACAAAACCTTAACCACAAACTCACAAGTGGAGGAAATATTTGATCAGTTATTTGGATAGAGAAAAAAGTGTGAACAAGATGATTTGACGGCGTTCTTAAGGACCACAACATCTCATCAAGAACTGCTTTCCACTCCATCATGGAGAGTTTGGCCGAGGACTCGAGTTGGAGTTAGGTTAAGGCAATATGCCAATACCATCGCATGCTGCTAATCTATTCTCTCCGTCTCAAAATATTTTAACTTATACTATTTTTTAAAGAAATTAAGATTAAGGTTAAAAAATAATCGCGAAAACAGACGCTACCACGATGGAGTCCAGCGCCGTGCCATTGCTCACCGGCCGTGGCCGGCGGGCTGCGCGCCGCGGAGCACTGTGGTACGGCGGCGTGCGCTCCGATCCGTCGCGTGCGTTGGCCGGCGGGGCCAGCCGCCGGCAGATGGACGGCGTGGGCGAGGTAGCCGGCAGCGGCAGGAGGGGGACAGCGGATCGCGGCGTGGAGCCCGCGGTGTAGGGCGTGGCGGCGGCAGGTGGAGGCCCAGCTCTCCCCTCTTCCGTCTCCAGGCCTCATGACAGCGATCACCCAACTAGCTACCTCTACACTGTACTGTTCCGTCCATCTCTCACTGCTAGTTTATTTAGTGTTCGGTTGTGTTTATAGCTTTTTCTTATTTTCTTGTTTTTTTGGGCCTGTTCGGCACCACTGAATGAGCCAGCTTATTTTTTTTGAATTCTGTGCGCACGCTTTCCAAAACGATAAACGGTATGTTTTTTGCAAAAATTTTCTATATGAAAGTAGCTTTAAAAAACAAATAGATCCATTTTTTAACTTTTTAATAGTAAATACTTAATTAATCACGCGCTAATGATGTTCCTCGTTTTACGTACGGCTTATTTAAGCCCTCCAATAAGCACTAAAAAACAGGGCATATAAGCATGTTATTCGAAATGCTAAATGATGTGTTTTGTGTAAAAAATTTATGTGAAAGTATCTAGTAGATTTATTTTAAAATTTTTTAATAATAGTTAATACTTAATTAATAAAGTATCTAGTAGATCTATTTTTCAAATTTTTAATAATAATTAATACTTTTGGCTGAAGTGAACGCCACCTCGGTGCTGGTTCCTGCACCTACATGCATGTATCTGCCGGCTTCAATGCCCTGCTTGCTATTGCTATTGCTGCATGGGTTACGTATGTGATGGGTTGGGGTATCGGAGACATCGACCACCGGGCGTACGTGCCGGGCTAGCACCAAACCGGCCATCAGGCAGCGTGATTAAGTTGACAGCAATGTCTTGGCGTCTGTCTCCTTGACACCCTGACCTGAGTTTTTAATTGGATTCGCAATTGATCCTAAATTAAGCTATGTTGATTCTATACTCTGGATTTTGTTTTTCAAGCCTCTAAATAATACGTTTCGTATAAAAGTTTTAATATAAATTTTTTAGAATATTTTTCTAGAATAACTTTTTAAATTTGTAGGAGTTAAGTCACCTGTTTATATGTTAAACAGGTCTAATTGTGATTGATTTGGGAATGTGATCGATGGATCGATCGAGCCGTGTCAGCCACACATGGTTTGTCTGGGAATGCGTCCTGCAAAGGGGATTACTCATCATGCCCTTACATGGGGCGAGTCATGAACAACGGATCGATTCATCGGTCGAAGTAGCATGCAGTAACCACACTTTAGGGCGCCATTGAAAGCTCTGCATGCTTAGCTAGCTACTGATCGATCTCTCACTATCACTAGGGCATTCCAGCTGGGGATTGACTTTGGCTGGTGAGATTATCACGGCCACACGCCACGCCAATTCGCTGTCCTTGATGCGGGTTTCTATCCCGGATTACCAGCAACCTCGTAATGCCCCTCTCACACTTCTGCTCCTCCTTGCCCAGCAACCGGGTCAGTGGATCACGTACTAGCTTGCCGGCGATTTTTCGCCGGAGTTTCCACTCGGGTCGCCGGGGTCAGCGCTCGCCGCGGTGGACGGGACGGGACGCGCCTAGCTAAGGATAGGCACGAGTCGACCCGTGAGTAACGGTTTTTCTACTTTAGAAATAAAACTTAAAATTAAGTGGATCAAGTGTTATCTGTGGATCAACTCGTGCACATTCTATCTGGGGTTGTAGAGTAGAGGTGTGGAAATCGCAGACCCTACTAATGTGTATTACGTCTAAAGAAAAGAGTCGGATTTGGAAGATACAATGCAACCTATCTCATATCTTTTTTTTTTTATGAGTTGCCTGTTCTTTTTATGCTCCTTTTCTCGCTTTTTTGGAGATTGAGATCGATCGATACAACGATTGGGGTTCTTGCACAAGGCTGGCGATTTCATTGGTTCTAGGTCAGATCGATTAGAAATGTGCTGCAAAACGTGTTGAGGCCCTGTTCTTTTCTCCTACTTTCAGTGGGGTTCCAAATCATCATCATGATTGTTATTAAGGCAAAAATGAATGTGATTACGCTAGTACAGATCACTGGTGCACATTGTGCGTGCTTCCCACTATGGCCAAGAACTGGTAATGGAATTGGTTGTTGCTGTTACTGTTCATGGTCCTGGGAAAACAACAAGTGAACCACCTCTGGGATAAGATCATATCCCCCCTAAATCGCGTCTATATATGGCACGGATAAAGCCTCTCGTGCCGATTCTTAGCATGATACGCTTCATTTATATCCGTTTCGTTTGGCATCTCTCACCAGGATCTTCTAATCACCATACACAAATGGCAGCAATATCTCACTAAAATGATCTGCTTCTTATATCGCTTTATAAGAGCAACCAAATTTAGGACAAGCCTAAAATAACAGTGACGCACATAAATCGTAATTAGGATCAATTATATGTTTTTTGTGACGTATACTACTACTTAATTATGATATGCTTCGGTTGATGATCTGTTTGAAGAAATCAAGGTTTTTACAAGTTTGGTTTCGACGCCGACACTCTGAGGAGTCAGGAGGCTTAATTAGTGCTCGTTTAGAATGTAGAAATTTTATAGAAGCTGAGATTTGTAGGGTTCAGTTCAGTTCATCTAAAAATATTTAGAAATTTCTTCGTTCCAATGGAGACCTTAATTAGCAAGAGTACGTTTATGTAGTTGCAACAGCAATAAAACGGTAGCTCATGCATGTGCTAAGTGAGGCTCATCGTTAGTTCGCAAGTGGTTGTTAAAGGCACTAATTACAAGCTTCTACAAGGTTGCTTACAGAGTGATTATACTCTTGTGTTATGCTAACACGAGTGGTAATGATGATCCTTTTTTTCTTTTGACGTAAAGTTCTGTTCTTCCTATAAAAAACAATGCAGCGAGAGCATTTTGTATTTTCAAATGCATAATCTCAAACATGTAGCCATCATCTATGTCAACTGTTTTTTTGCCCCTCACAATGTGATGTCCATGACATTAGTCGTTTTCATGTACATTTTTCCCCATCAGACACGTCCTGTGCCCTTATTTATTCCTTTTGATTTTTGCATAGTGCTTGATATCGTCATCAATATCCTTTCTAGATCTGCAACATTTATAGGAAGGCAATGAGAACAAACAGCATTTGTTGGACCTCTCTACTCGCCAACCTGTTGGATTAATATATCTGAAATGAACAGAAAAACCGATCGATGAAATGTAAAAAAAATGCTCTGGCCATTTTTTTCAATAATGGAAATAATTTACATCTTCGACTTCTGCTATAGGACACACATCCAATAAGTTTGTCTCAATTGCTCTGCCTAATAATTTATGTTACTAGACGTTTTCAAGGAGTCTACTATATGTTTTTTCACCCTGTTTTGGTTGTACACTGAACTGATCTCTGTTTAGTCTGAATAACATTACATTACAGCTACAGTGTTATGCACTTCTGCCCTTCTAAAGACAAGCAGAACAAGAACAACTTTACAGTTGTGTATAAGCAATGCAAGGACAGTATTGTTGACCTCACACTTGGACCTTGGTTTCTGTTAATTGCTAGCCCTATCTATCTGTCGGCTTGTACATTGGATGGATCACAGATGGGAAGAAACAGGTGGTTCAATCTATCAGGGAGAAGAGAACCAGTCAAGCTTATTTTCCACTAGCAAAATAAAATTCTACGTCATTTTGTTCAGAATTGAGACCAGGCTACCTACCTGCAGGCAAGGACGAGACTTAAATTAAGAAATGGATCAAGATCTGACCACTTATTTGGACGCACGACTAATGTGATCTCACACTAGTTTATGTGATCTCTGATGAAAATAAATTTCCAGGGCGGTGGAAACAGTACGACTGGCTTGTGGTACTGATAATTTCAAGGCCTCTCCATTTCTCCAATGCACAAGTTTGGCATGCATTGATTTGATGCCTGGGAGAGATAGAGACCCAGGGCCAGCAGCAGCTAGTTGCTGGTAGTAAATGGAGTTGAAATTGCATCAGAGAAACATTTTTCAGCTGCAACAATTTGCAGTTTCAGAGTTTGGTGTCACCATTCAGCAAGTCAGCAATCAGCAAACGCATGGGAAATGGTGACTGCTGAAGAACAAAAAAAGTCAAGAGATAAGCTACTGCTGCTGCAACCAAAAGAAATCAACTTGTTTGATCATCTTATTGCAACTTTCTTAGGAAGGCGAACGAGGATGTCAGTGTGACAACGTGCCATATTTTCTGGGTTTTGTTGGGTCCTTTTTTCTCTTCTAAACAATCCAGTACACACTGTACGTTTGGTGTTAATTATAGCACAAAATAAAAACTTGGTTGAGGTATGCTGGCCTAAAGTCAGACTAAGCTGAAAGAAAAATCTCCATATTTTATAAATGATAAAGCTGGAGGACAGGAGGTACATGCCTTACATGACAGAAGAACAACTAACAATGCGATTGATTCGCTTTCATGGAAGATTGGGATTCCTGTCTCTGAATCCTGACTAATAATACTCCTGCTTTATTAGTGTATCATCTTTCTTTTCTCCTCCCTATGAGATTGATCAGCTTCATTAGTCAGAAGCCAGTCATTAGTAGCAACCTTTTAACAAAACAGCTGGTTAGACCTATAAGTCAAGAGATTAGGACCAGCCTATATATCATGACAAGGGTTACTGAATATTTGCAGCTGAATCCATGGTCCTGCAGGTATCAGAGGAACAGAGACAAGACACCAAACACAAACCAAATGGAGGCTACACAAGTATAGGAAGAACTGAAGAAGGCTAGGCTGATAGGCTGGTAATTAATTTGGAGAAGAGAAAATACTGCAGCTTTGAATTGATAGCTTCTCTTCTGCTTAGTGTATTGTTCAGTTAGTACATGGGGCTCCTCCTGTGATGTGCAACCTATGAGAAAGAATAAGAGCCCACCACCTCACAAACAGACAGAGCCCTAAATTAAGCCAAGGATTGATTGTTTAGTTGGTAAGTACTTACTACCAGTGCTAATTAAGCATGGAGACAACACCAGAACCGAAATCTCTAGCCTTTTGACGCTTTAATTCATAGACAAACACTGCCACCAACAACAAAAAACCACCAACACAACTACCGATCTCCTCCAACCCAAAAAAAGGTTGTGGAAAGGAAGAATTTTTCTAAGCCTGATCACTTGCCTAGTCGGTATTTGTATTTATTCAGTGCTTCAAAAATGTTGCTTTTAACTTATAAGAAAGACCAGCCTAAAGAATAGAAAAAAAACAAAAAAAAAATCATTCTAGTTGGAATGATGGAGTATGACACAAATGTTTTCCAAACCATCATATTTTTCATAAGAATTTACAAAATGCTTTTGAATTTGGAATTCTCATAATCAAATTCTCAAATATAAAAAGGTAGGAGAAAATAAAAGGGAAAAAACACCCTCTTCCACCTCCTTCTCCACCGCCCCTCCTCTTTCATTCCATTCCATTCCATCCTCCCTCCCTCTCTTCCCCCACCTCTTCACCCCAAAACACATTGCTTTCCTTCCCTTCCCTTGCCTTGCGTGCATCCGTTCCTCACCATTACCTCCATCGCGCGCTCTCTACCCAACAATGCCGCCGTGGAGGCACCGCGCTTGCGGCCTCCGGCGGTGCTAGATCCGCGGCAGCTCGGGCGGCGGCGGCTGCGGAGGAGAGGCAGGAGAATACCAAGAAACAGGCGTGGCCGGGACAGGCGAGCGCGGCCAATGCACGAGCACACCCGCGCCAGGGCGTGGGAGGCGACGGTGCGCAAGGTGGTGCAGCAGCATCCGCATCCGCAGCCTGGGAGCAGGCGCCGGGTGTCCCCGATGTCGGCCGCGGACGACTCCGAGACGGCGTCCTCGTCGGCGTCCTCGTCGGCGTCCACGGGCGGCGACGACGGCGAGCACCACCACGACGGGTACGTCGAGCGGGGGCTCCCCAACGGCGACTTCTACACGGGGCAGTGGCGCGGCGGCGCGCCGCACGGCGCCGGGAAATATCTGTGGACGGACGGGTGCATGTACGAGGGGGAGTGGCGGCACGGGAAGGCGACGGGGCGGGGCAAGTTCTCGTGGCCGTCGGGCGCCACCTACGAGGGGGAGTTCAGGGACGGGTTCATGGACGGCGCCGGGACGTACACCGGCGCGGCCGGGGACACGTACAGGGGGTCCTGGTCCATGAACCTCAAGCACGGCCACGGCAAGAAGAGCTACGCCAACGGCGACCAGTACGACGGCGAGTGGCGCTCCGGGCTGCAGGACGGCGCCGGCCGCTACATCTGGCGCAATGGCACGGAGTACACGGGGCAGTGGCGCGCCGGCCTCATCCACGGCCGCGGCGCGCTCGTCTGGTCCAACGGCAACCGCTACGACGGCGGGTGGGAGGACGGCTGCCCGCGCGGCCAGGGCACCTTCCGCTGGGCCGACGGCAGCATCTACGTCGGCTACTGGACGCGCGACACCCCCACCGGCATTGTCCAGCAGAAGGGCGTCTACTACCCGTCGCTGGCGGCGTCCTCCCCGACGGCGCGTGATCCCCGCGACGTGTTCGCGCGGGACTTGCCGGGCTTCATGGGCGGCACCTCCGAGTCGGCGTCGCTGCACAGGTCGCTGAATTACTCCGGCAACAGAGGGGTGGCGGCGGCCAATGCACGGTCGAGCTCCGCGTCGGGGCTGAGCAACAGCTCCGGCGGCGACAGGAAGTATGACAAGATTTGCATTTGGGAATCCGACGGGGACATCACTTGCGACATTGTGGACGGCCCCGCCTTGGCAGACGAGGCGATGGGCGCCAGGAGGAGCGTCAGGGTGGCCCGCGGTGGGAGGGTCTGGGCCTCACGCCGCCGTCGCCGGCGCCGCACATCGCCAAGTGGGTGCCGCCTCGGGAGGCGAAGCGGCAGGGGGAGACCATCGCCAAGGGTCACAAGAATTACGAGCTCATGCTCAACTTGCAGCTCGGGATCAGGTGCGTGACCTGCTCTTTTTGCCTTCTATGAATGGAGTGAAATTTTTGGCTGAGCAAATGTCGGATTATTTTCAACCGTAACATAACGCGGCGAGAAATTTGCACTGGCTTTGATACCTTTGGTGATGTACAAGTGTTAATTGGGGAATATTTACATGTGAATCGATAAAGATTTTTCTTTGTGATATGTATTGGTTATAAAATGGTGGATTCGTGGGTGATTAATCTGATTTTGATTTGCTTTGTATCGTATATTTCCCAACATTAAGACAGCATTTCTTTGATGACTCAAATCTACCGAACTCTGCATCAACATATGATCAGTTTTCATCCATTTTTTTCCCATGGTTAAATCCATGCCTGTTGTAACAATGCTTTATTGACACAGGCATGCGGTTGGGAAGCAAGGTCCAGTTAAGCTTGACCTGAAATCCTCGGCTTTTGACCCAAAGGAAAAGGTATGGACAAAGTTCCCTCCAGAAGGCTCAAAGTACACCCCTCCGCACAATTCTTGTGATTTCAAATGGAAGGATTACTGCCCACAGGTGTTCCGGTTGGTCATCATTCCCATGTTAAAATTATATGCTTTACCCTTGTTCTGGTGTCATCATGCTGATCAACATTTGTTCCCAACTGAATTGAAGGACACTGCGCAAGTTGTTCAAGGTGGATGCTGCTGATTATATGCTGTCCCTTTGTGGGAGTGAGGCTCTCCGGGAGCTCTCTTCGCCTGGTAAAAGTGGAAGCTTCTTTTACCTTACAAATGATGATCGATACATGATAAAGACAATGAAGAAATCGGAAGTAAAGGTTCGTCCTTTGTAATCCACTGTGTGTCTAGCCTTTTTATTTCCAATTTTCCTAAATTTATTCCGAATGAAGAAAAAAGACCTTTGTTTACATTACAGATGCTTCTCAAGATGCTTCCAGCTTACTACAATCATGTCCGTGCATTTGAGAATACTCTAGTTACCAAATTTTTTGGTCTACATTGTGTTAAGTTAGCTGGGGCCAATCAGAAGAAGGTTAGAGATGAAGCTCACTGTATATTTTGAGTATTTCATATCCATCCTTGGCACTTTCTTTGTTATATACATTGTCGGATGTGTTCCCTGACTTGTATTACTGCCCAGGTTCGTTTTGTCGTCATGGGAAATCTGTTCTGCTCAGATCATTCTATCCATAGGCGTTTTGATCTAAAAGGCTCGTCTCTTGGCCGCACAACTGACAAGCCACAAACAGAGATTGATCAATATACAACTCTCAAGGATCTTGATCTGAATTTCATATTTAGATTGAAGAAGCAATGGTTCCAAGAGTTCCAAAGGTGCAAACATCTTGTCACATATTATAGTTTTGGGTGTGTAATCATGTCATTTTTGGTTCATAATGTTAATTAATATAGAATTAAATGTGTTGAAGCAGGCAAGTGGACAGGGATTGCGATTTCCTTGAGCAGGAGAAGATCATGGATTACAGTCTTCTGGTGGGTGTACATTTTAGAGACAATAGAGAGAAGCTTCTGAGTGAAGGTTGGTAAAAAAAACCCTTAAACACACGGAAAGTTTGTCATGAATAAAACTCAAGTTCTTGGCATGCTCATTTTATCCCTTACAATGCCCTTTGTTTGGTTGAAGGTTCCACCGACTATGATATCAACAAAATATCTACTCCTCGTCTTTCAAGAGGAAATGGGGATCAGCTTCTCGCTGATCCAAACAGGTAAGAGAAACATTTAATTACCCTTATTTTTTGTATCGTTTACAAATATGGTAATGAAATGTGACATATTATATTTGGAAAATTCATACTTCTGTGATGTCTGCTTGTTGTGACTGGCAAGCTTCATACCAGCAAATCATCGCATATTGCGTGATATTCATGCTTCTTTCTGAACAAGCAACTGACTCTAATAAAGACAATTATTTATTAAATATGAATCGTGTCATTCTCATATGACCTATTCAAAATCTGTAATGTGTCCACTTAGTTCATGGCTACACTAGGGCATTGTTTTGCATAGGGCCTTAGCAGCTCCTTCCGTTCCATAAATATTTGGCTGCTAGCTGTTTCAGATGTGGTTATATGTGCTATCAACTAGTTGAACAGAAGGTAGTAAATAAATACCAAGATAGGGCTACAGGAACACATAGTACAAATAATTATTTGCCATGAAAAATTTAAAATACCCTTCCAGTTTGCTTTTCACTACTACCTGCGATTTCCATCTGAGTATCATGAATGAACAGGTGGCCTAAAATCAAGCTCGGAGCGAACATGCCTGCAAGAGCTGAACTGACTGCTCGGAAGAATGATTTGGAATCGCAGCTTATTGGAGAACCAACTGGGGAGTATTATGATGTTATATTGTATTTTGGGATAATAGACATACTTCAAGACTATGATATCAGCAAAAAGCTCGAGCATGCATACAAATCTTTCCAGTATGACCCAACCTCAATATCAGCAGTGGACCCAAGGCAGTATTCTAGACGTTTTAAAGATTTCATATACAAAGCTTTTCAAGAAGACAGGCTAGATAGCTGAAAATGTGTTGAAGCTTGAGAAACCTCTGCCTCCAGGTGTAGATGAACTTTGAACTGTCCAATGAAAGATCAGGCTGTGACACCATGCAAAATGCAGTTGGGCACTCTACTTGTGCGCTGTCAGTTGTATGTACGAGAATGGATGGCAGCTTCAGTGGAAGCCATCTTGGTGGTAGAGTTGCTCGAACTCCTCATGGTCTTCCAGAGTTTGTCTGGCTCTCACGTAAATATAAATAGCTTTATACACACAATATATAGAGCTCACTAGTATTTTGTAGGGTAGGAGATGTTAACTCAATGATTCAACTTACAGATAGAAAATTTGTAACCATGCACAAAAGTGCACAAGCCAGTCCGGAGTTGTAAATGTTTTTACCTGAGGCTAGCATGTACCAGGTACTATTCTTTTGTAACTGTCTTGATTAATACCCATAGGAAATCCTTGGATATCAGTCTGCTGCAGTCTGTACAGTGTTTTTTTGGACTTGGTGGCTATTAGCCGCCTACTAGTGATAACACAGTTTTGTTCTCCTTTCCTGGAATGAATGATCATGTGTTGGCTATATGTGAAGTTCCAATGATGCAACAACGAGATGGGGCCAACTGAAAAACTCAGTGGCTGCTGAGGCATCAGCATTTTGTGTGCTTCAGAGTCAGCATGCTATGATGGCTTATCAGCAATTCTGCATTGAGACAAAACACCAATGGAGCAACGCTGCGAACTTTGTGTAACTTGCTTCCCTGCAATGAAAAGGACAGATTCAGCAGCATGGTGTTCACTGTTCAGCCTTCAGATTTTGTACATCATGTTCTAACGAGAAATGGTGAACAGCAATCTGCATGCAAGCAATCAGGTTACTGTACATTGCTTGTGTTAGCTGATGCTACAGAATGATTGTCGTTTTGTGCGAAATGGTTACTACTCCCTCAGTCATAAAATAAATTCATCTTTGCCTATTATATTTGTCTCACAAAGACTTTATTTTTAAAACAATTAATACATTAGTGTTAGTTAAAGTGAAAGATAAATACATTAGAGTTCGCTAAAGTGAGAAACAAGTGTATTAGAATTTATTAAAATAGGGAATAAATGTATTAGAGTTTGATAAAGTAAAGAATATTTTAGTCTTTTAATTTTATATTGATATGTATGAAATATGTTAAAGATAAATTTATTTTGGAACGGTGTTAATAGCTTGCTGCATTGGCTGGTTTGGGCATGGCTGTCGTATCTTCTGGTTTCAGTCAGAGTCATGTGTAAGAACCTGTATGTCATTTTGTGCTTCTTCTGAAGCAATGATTGGTTCATGTTAGGTCCGGTGAAACTTTGCAGATTACGTGGATCCAAGTTCTTGGAAGGAACCCTACACCAAGCAACTTTTAAAAGCATTTTCTGTCAGTTGTAAACATCTATGAAAAGTGATACTACAGTGTACTAGTGCCAGTACCAGCTAATCCTAATAGGTCTATGATTTTCTTTAAGCCTCCTGATCTTGCTATTGTTGTGCCCAACATGACTGCCATTTTATATTATTCTTCTATCCAACATTGCAACACAAGTCATAGAAAAATTGAGCAAGCGCTGAAAAGATCAGACAGTTATACTACTACCGTCCTTAAAAAAAACTTTATTTTTACGGTTTAACTTATTCATACCAATATAAAACTGAAAGACTATAATACTTTTCACTTTAGTAAAGTTTAATGTATTTGTTCTCTACTTTTATAAACGTTAATGTATTTGTTCTTGTTTTTATAAACCCAATGTATTTGTCCTTCACTTTTATAAATATAAAATCCTAATATGTTGATTGCTTTAAAGATAAAATTATTTTGAGATAAATAAGATTAAAGGAAGGATAAAGTTATTTTAGGACAGAGAGAGTATGTCTCGAATTCTGTATGTGTTGATGAGGAGTTGTGGCCGGCAACTATCAACACAGAACCTTGTCTTGTACGCTGGAGCAACGCTGCGTCGCTGACTGGACACCAAGGATTCTATTATACAAAACTCAAAGGAGAAAGCATCAGAAAGTTAATGATACACAAAATGGCATCCAAGGAGCAAGATTGCCATGGCAAAAGCTAATCTGAAGGCCAACGACTTCACCCATTTTCTTTAATGTCCACGAACATGCAGCATGATTGTACACGTATTTTCTACAGATATACTATCTTCAAGAATCGGTGATCATTGTGTTGCATGCCTGTTCTCTCAACAGGCAATTTATATATACTCGGTGTGTATCACAGTATCATTATGCATTAGTTAACTAGAATTCAAAATAGTTCTCATCTAGTTATTTAAAGTTCTCCTCTAAACTGCAAGGCTGTTCCTTTTCATTTCAAGAACAACAAGGAGGACTGCACATTTTCTAGAGCTATCAGCTCACAGCTCAAGGTTTTGTGCCTAACGATTGCTACCAAAAGGCAGGCCAAGAACAAAATGCCATGAATTAGTGGTGGTCCAGAACACCCCCTAGATAACGGAAGCTGTCGTGAACTTCTGAAGAATTTGACGCCATCCTGATGATGATCCTTTCTTGAAAAATTTTTTTTAAAAAAAACCATCTCTTCTGCCGTTTCTCTCCAATTGCAATGGCTCACTCACTATTGAGATGAGCACAAGGCACTCGGCAAAATTGGGCTTCAAGTAGGCTTCTCTGTCGACTTATGAGTATAGTTTTTCTTATTGTTTTGGTGAGATTACCATCACCCGGTGGTATTATGGTTAATGCGTTAACCACACGGTTATGACGAAAAACTATAAGATTATTGTAAAAAACCATGAGGTTATAAAAGCTAAAAAGGTTACCACACATAACATAAATTAATCGTGTGATATTATAAACCTGTAACATACATGCGACTGATGTTTCTCAGATAGTCACACAAGCTGCACGGCTGCAATGCTTGCAGAGCTCTAAGTTTTTTTTGTCTGTTTGAAACTGAAAGTCTGAAAAGGAGAAACAGATTGATATAATGTGATTAGATCCATGTCTCTTTCCCTAATGACGTAGCGAACAATGCGTGAAAGAGATTGCCGGGCACATACAGAATGTCATAATGCTGGCCCTGGTTTGGGAGCCTAGCCTACGTACGACATACGCCGTGCAAAAGCGACATTGTACCTTCCGTATGGCTAGAGCTGTCCAAATGGGCCGTGCCCCGTCGGGCCGGTCCTGGCACGGTGCTACAGTAACCGTGCCCGGCCCGGCCCGGCACGGTTGGCCGTGGGCCGTGCCGGCACGGCCCGAGTAGCCGTGCCGTGCCTGGGCCGGCGGTGCGGCACGGCGGGCCGGCACGGCACGGCCCGTGGACTGTAGCGGCCCGACCGGGCACTGGGCACGGGGCACGGGCACGGGAACTGGGCACGGGGCGGGGGCGCGGGCACGGGCACGGCAAGGGGCGTGGGGCACGGGCACGGCAAGAGGCGCGGGGCACGGGGCACGAGCCGGCACGGGGCTCGGCGCAGGCGGGGAGGCGGCGGACGGCAGCCTCGGGGGGCGGCGCGCAGGCGGGGAGGCGACGGCGGAGGGCGGCGGCAGGCGGCGGAGGCCGGGGAGGCGCTCGCGGGAGGCGGCGGCGGAGGGGGCGGAGGAGGCCGACGCGGCGGGAGGAGGCGGAGGAGCCGAGGAGGCCGGGAGGAGGCCGAGGCGGCGGCAGGCGGTGGAGGGGGCGGCGCGCAGGCGGGGAGGCGGCGGCGGAGGCCGGGGAGGCGCTCGCGGGAGGCGGCGGCGGAGGGGGCGGAGGAGGCCGACGCGGCGGGAGGAGGCGGAGGAGCCGAGGAGGCCGGGAGGAGGCCGAGGCGGCGGCAGGCGGTGGAAGGGGCGGCGCGCAGGCGGGGAGACGGCGGCGGAGGGCGGCGGCAAGCGGCCGAGCCCGGGGACGCCGGACGCGCGGCGGCAGGCGTCGGCGGACCGGGCCGGCCCGGGCACGGTGGGCCGCCGACGAGCCGTGCCGGCACGGCACGGCCCACGACCTCGGCGTGCCGTGCCTGGGCCGGGGGGGAGGCACGCGGGCCGGCATGGCACGGCCCGCTACAGGAACCGTGCCTACACGGGCCGTGCCGCATAGTGCCGTGCCACTATCGTGCTAGGGCCGGGCCGGGCCGGGCGGCCCGTTTGGCCACCTATACGTATGGCTGTTGCAGCTGCACAGTGTACCGTACAGGAAGGAGCTTTTTCTTTTTTGTTGTTGTTGCTTTTTTTGACTCGGTACCCATCTCGACTCTGCCGTCAAGCCGAAGCAGTGCATGGCACTGCATGCATCTGCAGGCTGCAGCTGCTTTTCGTCGTTCCCGAGGCCGAAACTGTGTTGGTCCTCGGGCCAATCCAATGATAATTTTATACTCCGGTAGTTTATTTCTTAATAAATAAGATGTCATATAGATAAATTTGATAATATGGTAATATAATTACGAAGAGAGGGGGAAGTAATTTTATTCAGATGAAACTGAGGTTACACTATTTTCATCGCTATAAAATTGGTTGAAAACTGGTGTTAGGGCTAGAGTGTTTTATTCATCTAATTGCATTCAATTATATGTATCACTATTAAATGTTATGACTAGCCTATAAAATTATAAAAAAATAATATATTAGAGATCTTATTTTATTCATTAACTTAAATCTTTTTAGATGATATAATTCTTTTTGGTAACCGTAAAATGTAATGGCCTCGAAGCCAAAAGAAAGTTAAGAGCAGCATCACTAGCTGCATTGGTTCGAGTCGCATGGCAAAGTGAAGTGAAGGCTTGTGGCAATGTGGCTTCAAAAGAGAGCAACACCACAACACGCAGCTAGGCTCCATTCAAAGGTGAGTGGAAGAGAAGAAAACTACCTCGTTTTTTGTGATTATGCTTTTTAAAATATTAAATAGTGTGTTTTTTATAAAAATTTTATATATAAAAGTTACTCTAAAAATAAATAAATCTATTTTTTAAGTTTATAATAATTAAAATCTAATTAATCATACACTAATAGCTCATTGTGTTTTACGTGATCTTTTTCTTATTTCTTTTCTCTCACCTTTAAACACTCCCTTAGATTATGCCAGCGTGATTCCCAAGTAGCTAAACAATGTTTTTTTTATAGAAAAGTTATGTATAGAAGTTTTAGGAAAAAACTTAAATAGATCGGATTTTTAAGTTTATAATAATCAATATTACCTCTGTTCTAAAATATAACAACTTATCTAGATACATAGCTAAAAGTTGCTATATTTTAAGATTGAGATAGTACTTAATTAATCATAGGTTAATTATGAAGCTTCTCAGGTGCTTGTGGATAAAGAAAAAATAAGAAAGATCGTTAATTAAGTATTAACTATTATAAACATAAAAAATAGATTAATTTTAGTCTTTTAAGAAACTTCTATATAAAAAGTTTTTGTAAAAAATACATCATTTATGTCAGCGTTAGGGCACCGATGTACGATGGAAATCGCGAACCGGAGTTCGTCGGAGAGGCTAGGGCACACGTGATGTATCTGGGTGTGCCTGGGAGCTGCAGAGACACAATCAAGTATACAGGTTTAGGCCTCCTGTAGGATAATAACCCTATTCATGTGGCTGCTTCCTATCAAAGGTGTTTTTACAAGTTCTTGAGCACTCACAGGCTAACCTAAGAAGTCTAGAGTTTTTGTAGGTCTGGAGAGTCTAAGACGGGCTTTTATACCCTACGGCTCTCACCGCTCGAGGAGAAACAATAACACTGTACATCATCATAATCTTGAACTAATTTCTTAAACTCAACACTTAAACATTGTTGAAACAGACGTCTTATGGGACTCCACGCCAGTCCCACATCTGGTCTTTATTCTCTCTCATGGACGTCTAGTATACTTCACTGGAGAGAGATATCATCTAGGATACGCCATATCTCTCAGCATAATGCTAAGAGAAAAACTACAGCAATCTTAAGTAAATGCGATGGACAGACTCTACAGCCTGCGGATTGCTCCCAAGGGCAACGTGATATCTGATTGGACATCAATCCATCTGTCTTTAATGTACGAGGCCACCACCTAGCCGCCCTAAGGCGGCTGGGGTGCTCGCTATCAGACACCTACAGTGTAGGGTTTGACCTCCTCCTTGGGTGCCGTCACTTGGCGGCTCCCGGGAAGGTGGGGTGCTCGCTATCAGACACCTACAGTATAGGGTTTGACCTCTTCCTCAGGTGCCGTCACTTAGCGGCTCCCGGGAAGGAGTTACCTGTCTGCTCCAGTTGACCTAGTTAGGCAAGGTACATATGGCGGTCTCTGGGCTGTCTGAAGTGGTGGATCATGATCAAAAGCATGCCATGATCTGGTTCCTGAACATCCAGTTAGCGCAATCTCTTTTCCAGCTCAAGAGACGCATGGCAGACTCCGGGCAACTCAGTGGAGACGGACTCTAAACCCGGGTCCACAGGCCCCTTTTAGTCCCGGATGTCCAAGCCTCGAGCGTCTCTTTGAATAGATGATGGATGCGCGGTCCTCCCCGCAACCCCTTGGATCCACTCCAAGCGGGGGAGACAACAGCCCATGATTTGCGCAGCATTAATAGCTTGTCTTCTGTGCTAAGTAAGCAGGCCGAACAGGTACCCTCTTGGGCTGGGCACTGATAAATTAGTAGTTTAAAAAGCGTGCTCACAATAAATGGGGAAGTAGCCAACCAGAGAAAAACTTTTAAACACCGCCTAAGACTACTACTTCCTCAAGTTTAAAATTTAACCGCGTGTCTTTTTTAGAAAAAATATAAATAATTGAAAACATGCTACCGTATATTAAGAAAGTATATAATGTCATAAATATAACCCATATAGCTTTTTTTTCACCATAATATAATAATTTAGAAGAAGTAGTTTCTGATCAAAGTGAGATTATCATAGGGAACACGGAATAATTACTCTGTCTGTTCTAAAATATAATAAATTATAGAGTTCAGATTTTGTTCTAAATATTACAATCTAGTACTTATAAAAGATGATTTTTATCACTAAACTACACATACTATCTATTGGTTTTATTATCACTCTAACTAGTCTTGATCCACATATCACCCATTTTAAAAAGACAAATAAATCTTTTTACCCGTCTTCTTAATAACCGTGTCTAAGAACAAAACTTGTTATATTTTAAGACCAAGAGAGTATTCTTCAACAAAGGTAGTACTACACTGTAGCAAAGTCGGGAGGAGCAACGTGACGCCCGCCGCCTCGGGCACCGCTGCCGCGGCGCCGGTGAAAGCTTTTGCGCAAAGATGCAAAGATGATTGCAGGATTGACAGGTGCAAAACTCCGAGGCAAGCCAAGTGAGTGAAAGTTGAATGGATCCCCCTGGTGCTTTTGAGTTTTCGATAGTTATACTACTAGTAGTAGTACAAAACGTTTGTTCATGTCATGGCTCGAGCTGAGTTTGAACCTCTCTCAAGTCTGAAATCTCTGTGGTTTGCTTGTGACATACACCGTCCTAATCAGACTGTAATAAGCACACATAAGAACGGAACGGAACAAGGCATTATATAGGAGAAATTCTTTACCGCTACTTTTCTAGATGATTATTCAGATTCATAGCTATAAGTTATTATTTTTTTGGATGAGGTGTAAGCTAATATAGGGATACAATAATTGTGGCAAACCTACTAGTACTACCTATAGGGATGAAAGCGGTAAAAAAGGTCTTATTTTTATATTATTTTTATGGAAATAGTCCTGGTACGATCATAAATTTTTTATATTTCTGGCTTTAACTATTTAGTGACAACATCAATACGACATTGACAAAAATAAGAAAAATTAAATTTCTAAAAATGAAAACAATCGAAAACAATATCATTTTTATGAAACAATATCTATACGGTTGGGAATTTCCGTACCATTTTTACCCGTAACTACCCAACAGATGATGGACATGCAAAGGCATGGTACGGTTTACTGGATGCTTTTAACACCCTAAATTATCCCCATATAAAAATAACTGAGAAAAAGAAATTTTAGAAATTAAATTAAAAGCCCCAAGGAGTGAAAATAATAAAAACAGAAGAAAATCTATAGCAAAATAGGCTTGAAAATAATTTTATAAAATTATTTGCTTAATCATCTATTTTCTGGAATTTTCTGGGATTTATTTGATTAAGGGAAGTATTTTTGATGAATTAAATAAGTCTACAACATTAAAATAAAAGAAAAAGGAATTAAAAACCTCATTCCTTGTGCACGGGCCAAATTCGGCCCGTTACTGTGCACTTAATGCCCCCCTCGCACGCGCGACCCATGGCCTACGGCCGCCGCTTCGCCCACGCCTCGCCGATAGGTAGGCCCTACCTATCGGCTTCATCTTCAACCTCCCGCCGGGAGAACCCTATTTACTCCTAAGCCCCGCCGCTGAAATCCTGGGAAATTCGAGCGCCTCGGCCCCGATCTCATCTAATCGGTTGAGGGGAAATGGTGCCCCGATCCTCCTCTATCTTATCCCCAAGGAAACGGAGCCTAATCGCACACGGTTGAGGAGACCCGAAGCTTCCCAACTCGGATCTTATCCTTAATTCGCCTCCGCCACGTATCTCCCCGAACCCGAGCCGGACTCGCCACCCCACCGCTATATATAGCATCCCTAGACCCCTCTCTATCCGGTGTTACCGCCGTCCAAGCTCGAGCAAGCCCCAAGCTCCCTAGCACCGTCTTGATACAATCCGCAGCCGCCGCCTAGCTCCAGCCGAGCCTCGCCGTCGTTCCAGTTCACCCTAGCGCGCGTCGTCGCCTCGGTTAGCTTCACTGCAGCGCTTAGGAGCAGGGCTGCCTTCCCCCCAACCGTCAGAAGTCACCGGAGCACCGTCGCCACCATGAACCCGAAGTGCTCCGCCGTCAAAACCTCGCCATCGAGCCCCCTCGTCGTCGTTTGACCCACGGTAAGGTTTGCCTCTCTCCCCTCTACCCGTTTCACGTGTCATCAAACCTCGCCGTGCCGCTGATCGCCGTCGACCATCGGGTTCTGAGCCATGCCGCCGCCACCGTCGCCAGTGCCGATGTGGATGCCACATCAGATGCCAGCTCAACCGCAGGCCTACATGATCGGATCTAATCCGAGCCGTTGATCGCCTTGCGAAATCCGAGCCGTCCGATCTAAGTAGGATTAGATCTAAGCCTCTGATCTCTCTTAAAACCTTGGATAAATCTAAGCCGTCCGATCTGGTCTCATTAGATCTACACCGTTGAAACCTCTGTGGACCTCAGTGAACCCGGTCTACCGTAGACCCGAGCCCTTTCTTTCTCTGTCCTGTGGGCCCCACTGGTTAGCCGCTGGCCCACCCCTCTCTCTCCTGTGATGACGTCATTAATTCTTTCCTAAATTAAAATTAATTCCTAAATGACGCAATAAATTAGTTTAATTCTTTTAATAGGCTTTTAAAAGGGTTTAAACTTCTAAAATTCATAACTAATTCATCCGAACTCCGGTTGGGGTGATTCAACTTGCAAAAATCTTTAAAAATCAAGATCTACCCATTAAAAATATAACATTATACTGTTCATGTGTGTTGATGTACTGTTTTGCTTATTTTTGTTTATTGCCTTTAGCCGCCGACATTCAGGAAGAGTCGCAGTTTCTCGAAGAGAATTCTAAGGCTTGTGAGGTGCAGTAAGGCAAGTCATACAGATTCCTCAATACCTTTGAGCATATTGTTCCTATGTTTAAAACTATATTTCCTTTCGACTCCGCATTTATTTTGGAATGTCATCGGTAAAGAGAAATCCTGATCCTTGTTTATGGCCCCTTGGACTTGATTACTGGATATTGTACCCATAGGATAAATGTGACTAGCTAGCTTTATTTATTGGTTAACTAGATTCCCTCTAGGACTTTGCTTAGCCATGCTTAGCAAACTATAGAGTAACTTCTGGGCTGTAACATTAACTTTGATTATAATAATTAGTTTACATGAAATGATGATTCCATTTACGACGGTGGTCATACAAGGATAACTTAATGGTCCACTAAAACTTGATTAAAAGGTGAGTTGCGAGCACCAGGGTTGTGAATGTTGCTAGCGGTGCTCGTGACAATTAAGAACCGGTTCGCGGACTACTTATTGCAAAGCAATACCTGTGCTAACCACAAGCCAGAATAGATAATGGCAGGATCTAAAGTGTAGTTTGTTCAACTGGAGGCCCCACGGTGTGTTGTGGCTGTGTCAATAATCCATGTCTTGAGCGTTGGATCGATTTCCTGTTGGGGGCTTGATCAGCTTCTACCGAAAATTGGTGGTTTAACGGGTAGCACTATTGTTGTGCGGGTTACATGGAGGGTCTTGTCACAATTCCTTTCCGAGATATCGTGGTGGTATTAAGGCACACAGTGATGTGTTATGGAGTTGTGTCTTGTGGGTAAATTGGTACACCTCTGACTAGAGTAAAACTATTCGAATAGCCGTGCTCACACTTAAGGATGGGCCTAGTAATATTTTCTGTGGTTAGTCCCACTTTACCTAAACTTGACTGTTAAATAGTGGAATATGTTTAGCTTCAGGTTGGAGTGGTTAGGCCTATACCGTTTTGGTGAGTGGTGTAGTGTTGATCAATATTGCTTAATAACTAATGTTTTATTGCCCTCTTAAATGTTTTATTAAATGCTTTTATACAAATTGAGCCATATTATGCCATTTCTTTGTTATCCTGTGCACTTGCATATTTATTGTGTGGCTTGCGGAGTATTTCATGTACTCACCTTGCAATCAACAATCATCATTCATAAGAGCACTTTAGCGAGGAGGACTATTTGGAGGATTAAGTGGGAGTCCCGGTCAAGTTCGTGGAGTGGGTTTTGTTGCGCTATCTTAATTATTTATCGCTGTTAGAAATTTATTTTTTTTGAGGTACCATTTGTCTCTATAATAAATATTTCTGATATGTAAACAATTATTTTTATTATCAATTATGTTTTGTGTGTCTCATACCTGGACGAGAATTTACATTGCCTGATGCAACGTCACGGGTGCTTGCATTTCATTTCATCGAGCCCAGTATCTGCAGAGATTAAGCTGAAGCCCTCAGCTCGAACGGCCCATTTCACTCTTATTAGGCCTAAAGCTACTTGGTGCCAGTCCATTCTCTCCGTTAAGTTGGCTCCATTTTTTAGACTTTGGGCCTTCGCCCACCGGCTTAAAGAGAAGTTGGGCCGTTACTATTTCTTGCTTTTGAATTGGGCACCACAAAAATTTCAAATGGGCAACATTGAAAAAAGGAAATTCAAATGGGTTTTAGGGGAGTTGATCCCGAGTTTGCTCAATAGTGTTCAGCAACAAAACACTGCTCTTCCCAAAGATGGCTAGTAGCTGTGAGAAATGTCTGTAAAAACATAAAACCGTAATCGTGCACTAAAAACAGGATAATTAGAAACAAAATGCAAAAGAAAAAATTGAGAAGAAAAAAAAATCTGGAAATCATATAAACTCCAGACAAGGAAAAAATATAATAGAACATTGTAGAGACAAGCATCGGTGCAATTCATGCAATAATCGAATTGAGGTGCAATTTAAAGTATCTAGCTAAGTTAATATATGGAAAACATTATATCCGCATATGTGGATCACATTCATAAATGAGTGAACATTTAAAGTCAACGAAGTTTAGGTACTACAATTATCATCCGCGGATATCAGTTCCAACGGCCAAGTTCTTCACATTACCCCTTGCAAATATCTTGGGAGTTTTTTTTTCCTGCACATAAGTATCCAACAAAGCATAGTCTCCATAACTAGCTCCTATTTGAGAACATGGTTGAATCATCAGATGGCAGTGTCTGTTTGTTGCCTGCGTCCAACAAGAAAAATCGCAACTAAGAGGATTTGTTGAGGTGAAAGAACAACTACCAGTAAGATAAGTCCAGTTCATTATCTATGCTGATCATACAAGTATCTAATGATAAATAGCACCTGCTCTAAAATACATCAAATTAGGAGGGCCATCACAATAGGCTGTGCAGTTCGTATGAAAAAGTGCTACTCCCTCCGTATTAAATTATTTATTATTTTAACTTTGTCTCAAGTCAAACATTTTCATCTTTATCACCAATTTCTATAAATTTGTATAGTTAAATAATATGCCAAATATATATTATGAAAGTATTTCTCATAGTAAATCAAAAAATATAAATCCATGATATTAAATAAATTTATAGAAATTGATGGTCAAGAGTAAAAATGTTTGATTTAGGATAAAACTAAAACGACAAGTAATTTAAAACGAAGAAAGCACACCACACGTATCAAGGTCTTTCTACTAGTCTAAGGCAGTGTTTGTAACTGCTTCTTAGCTAGCTTATTTAAGTGGCACGCAAAACGAGAAACGTCATTAGCGCGTGATTAATTAAGTATTTATTATTAAAAAGTTGAAAAATGGATCTATTTGCTTTTTTAGAGCTACTTTCATATAAAATTATTTTACAAAAAATACACCGTTGATCGTTTTGGGAAGCGTGCGCGCGGGAAACGAGGAGTTAAGCTGCTGGCTTTCAGCTGAAACGAACAGGGCCTAAGTTTGCTTACGGACCAGATGCACTAGTGTTACCAATGTATGGAGGTGCAAGATCAAGGCAACTTAAGAAATAGATCCATAATACTGACACAATTCCAATTTTAATAATCTTAGTGACAAAACGTCTCTTATAATTTTTCGGTGTCCTTAGGGCATGTTTAACAGTTTAGACAGCTACTGTCTGTAAGTATATGCCATGTCACATATAGACACTAAAAAAGACAATTTGTACAGTGGTCTATCTATTAGGTTGTCTGCAAACTAATTAATTCATCCATGGACACTTAAATCATAGTGATTAAGGATAAACTTGATCTTTGTAGCCATTTTGTTGCTTCTATAAGAGAATGCATGGTGGATTTAAATAAGATACATGAATTTGACATAGAAGCATAAATATAATAAATATTTATATCAATAGATACTCGAAATACATGATATGATTAATAAAGACATAATACGATTACTCATGTAGGTCTAGTTTTGTTTGGGGCCATAACGCTGCCATATATGCTCAACCAAATCATTCTTGAGTTGTTTATGTGTAGAGCGAGCACGGATAGCCGAGTTTCTCTGAAGTACCTCTGTGAAGCATGGATTAGGATTATCATTGGTACTCACTTCTGGTGGTAGCACAATAGTTGTACTCGGATTCTCATTCAAATCCAAAGAAATTCTAGCCAACTCCTTCTCATCTTCAACTATCATATTATGGAGGATAACACAAGCCTGCATTATGTTAACAACATCACACCGTTTCCATAACCGTGCTGGACGATTAACAATATCAAAACGGGATTGCAACACGCCAAATGCGCACTCAACATCCTTCCTTGCCCCTTCTTGATGTCGTGCATATAATTTGTGTTTCTCCGTTTGAGGCTTTGATATTGTCTTCACAAAGACTGCCCACTCTGGATATATTCCGTCAGCAAGGTAGTACCCTGTGTCATATTGTGTTCTATTCACAGTATACTGTACTCTAGGAGCTTCTCCTTTTATCGCGTCAATGAATAGCGGTGACTTATTCAACACATTGATATCATTGTGATGGTGAAGCGTCCAAAGGCCTTGGCGGCTTGAATGGGCCAAAATGAGAAGGTCCCCCAACAAAGTGATAATTTTGAGACATCAGAGGTTGGCTATTGATAAAGTTCGTGAAGCCACCTTGTGGTGTTGGATCATTATCCCTGCAATGTAGCGTACATTACATAATTAGCAACATGACATGTCACATTTGGATACTGGATTAAATGACATGTCACAAAAGAAATTTATAAAATTCTAACCGCATCAGGCAATGGTTTTCCATCACACACATGATATACAAGCAGTAATACAGAGAAAATTCTTCAATGCAATCAGTACTGCCAGTTTCATAATGCGGCAAAAATGAAGAAAATGGCAGCTAGCTAGCTTAGCATTTTATTCATGCATGCATCAGAACTTTCAGGCTGGCTTTCACTTTCAGCATCTTCTTAATTTGCAGGTTCACAACTATCCCCGGGCACACTGATTCAGAGCATGCTCAACCATTGGACTCAATTTGAACTGCGTGATCCTGTCCTATTTGGACTTAGTTTACCCTTCCAAACAATAGGACTAACCCTTCCAGTGAACAATCTCAGTAAGCATTTTGCAATCATTTTCTCAGTGAAAAATAACTACAAGCATTTTGCAATCTCAGTAAGCATTCAGCAGGCTTATGAAATAAATCATTGTAGGCTTTTTTTCACTGCAATGACTGATTTCTCTGTGCAAATTCAGAACAAGGAGAAAATTTTCTTACCATATCGCTAGATCCAAAGCTTGAGGATGCATCCATGGAGGAGACATCGGGCTACCACCTTGGCCCCAGCAAGCTCCATGAGGTTGGACCGGTGGTGGGAAACAGCCAATGGAGGTGGGGGTGCCGGTGAAGGAGGACGCCGGAGGAAAGCGGGCAGCACCTTCCGGCGCGCCCGCGCCCTGCCGCTCCACCACGGGGGCCGTGCTGCCTACCCCCTTCCGCTGCAGGGGCGTCGTCGTGGCATTCTCCTCTGACGCAGTAGCCACGGCCTTCCGCTCGCACACTGACGCCGCCCTCTTCCGCTCGCGAGCTGACCCCACGCCCTTCCGCTCCCGCGCCGCGGTGGCCTTCCGCTCCCGTGCCGCCGCCGCCTCTAGCAGACCTCGCGTTGCTGCTGCCTCTAGCTCTTCTCGACGCATCGTGCCTAGATGGATGGGTTGTAGGATTGGTTTGGGATTGGGGATTTGGGGGAAGCAAATATATGGGGGAGAATGGCGCGGATGGCTGTAATTTTACCGCCATGTTCCCGCGCGGACGCGCCAAAACTCCGGGACGCCTCGCCGCACAAAATCGCTCGGCGCTGTCGTCTCCAGGAAGTGGCCGTACAATGGAGCGCGAGCGGGCGATATAATCTGGGAGCACGAGCCCTTGCCGTCCTCTCGCGAGGTGACGACGCGCTCCTCTCCCCTCATTAAATGATGGCCACGTCGGACGAATTTGCCAGCAAGTCCACAAATAGACGGCCAGCAGACGCCCGTTGTACATGCCCTTATTTGGCCCAGAAAGTTGTGAAAACAAAAGGGAAAACCCATGGAGGAGAGAGGGGAAAGAAGACGACGTGGATTCGTTCCCCGAAGAAGCGATGCGGATCGGGCCGGAAATTCCCCATGTAATGGGCTTCCAAACGGCGGGTAAGCTGGGCCGTGAAAATTTTCCCCGTGGGCCTCCTCCAGGGAAATGGGCCGGGATCCCGGACTGCCAAGCCTAACGTGCCCTAAACCCTCGTCTCGTCTCCGGTTCAGTTCCCCCGGACCTCCACTCCTCAACTCCACACGCCGCCCGCAGCCATGTCGCGCCGCCACCACCACCACCTCCACATCCCCCTCCGCCTCCTCTCCCGCAACCTACGCGCCCCTGCCCCCACTCCTCTCCTCCGCCGCCATGCCTTCTCCACCTCCACCGTCGGCACGCCCGAAGCAGCTTCCCCGGAGGCGGAGGATGAGGCTGTGGCGGACGCGACGGCGGCGACCCCCAACCCACCCCGTCGCGAGGAGCCCCTCCACGAGACGATCCTCTACATGATCCGGCGTCGCCCGTGGACCACCCGCCTCGAGAACTCCATCCGCCTGCTGTCCCCGACTCTCGCCGCGCCGCTCGTCCACGACGTCGTCTCAGGGGCCGCCGCCGCCGGCCGCGCCGACCTCGCCCTCCAGTTCTTCCGCTTCGCCTACCGCCGCGCCGGGTTCAGCCCCGAGCCCGCCACCTTCGCGCTCCTCATCCCGATCCTCGCCTCCCGCCGCATGCTCAACCACGCGCGCTGCCTCCTCCTCGAGACCATGCCTTCCTTCTCCATTGCCCCCGAGGAGGCCACCGTCGCTGCCCTCATCGCGGCCTACGGCAAGGCAAACATCCCGCAAGAATCCGTTAAGCTCTTCCGCTTGATGCCCGAGCTCGGCATCGCCCGCACTGCGCTCTCCTACAACGCCGTCCTCAAGGCCATACTCTGCCGAGGCCGAGAGTCCATGGCCAGGCGGATCTACAACGCCATGATCGCCGACGGCGTCACCCCAGACCTGTCCACCTACAATACGCTCATTTGGGGGTTCGGCCTCTGCAAGAAGATGGAGGCAGCCTTGAGGGTTTTCGGGGACATGAAGGGTCACGGGGTGACACCGGATGTGACGACTTACAACACCCTGTGCAATGCTTGGGTTCGTGTAGGTGATCTGGAGAGTGCCCGGAAAGTGTTTGACGAAATGCCAGGGGCTGGTTTTGCACAAAACTCAGTGTCGTACAATGTCATGATCAAGGGATATGTGGAAGCAGGCAAGGTGGAGGAGGCAGTGGGACTGTTCTCGGAAATGGGGGAGAAGGGATTGAGGTTGAGTGAGAAGACGTTTGCTGCTCTTATGCCAGGGCTTTGTGATGATAAGGGAAGGGTTGTGGAGGCCCGGAAAGTGATGGATGACATGGTGGAGCGGCGTCTCACGCCAAAGGACAAGTCAGTGTTTTTGAGGCTTGTAACAACACTGTGTCGGGCAGGTGACTTGGATGGTGCGTTGGACGTGCACCGGAAGAGTGGGCAGTTCAAGCATGTTCTGGTGGATCCAAGACAGTATGGTGTGCTGATGGAGAGCTTGTGTGCAGGTGGAAAGTGTGATGGTGCTGTTGAGGTGCTGGATGAGATTCTTGAGAAGGGGACACTGTTGAGCCCAAAGAGCCCTGTGCTAGAAGGGTCAGCTTATAATCCAATGATTGAGTATTTGTGCAGCAATGGGAACACCAACAAGGCTGAGACTTTCTTCAGGCAGCTGATGAAGAAAGGCGTGGATGACAAGGTTGCCTTTAACAGTCTTATCAATGGGCATGCAAAGGAAGGTGTGCCAGAAGCAGCACAGGAGATTCTTGCTATTATGACACGCCGTGGTGTCCGTACTGACCCTGAATCTCATGCAGTGCTTGTCGATAGCTTCCTGAAGAAGAACGAGCCAGCTGATGCAAAGACAGCACTTGACAGCATGATGGAACAAGGGCATGTGCCGAGCCCGGCTCTGTTCATGTCTGTCATGGTAGCGCTTTTCAACGATGGCCGGATTCAGACTGCTAGCAGGGTTATGAAGAGTATGATCGAGAAGGGGGTTACAGAGAACATGGGCATGGCACATAAGATTTTGGAAGCTCTCTTCATGAGGGGCCATGTGGAGGAAGCAATTGGCCGTGTCAATCTGATGGTGGAAAATGGCTGCTTGCCTGATCTAGATAAGTTGCTGGTTGCCCTCTGCGAGAATGACAAAGTGATGGAGGCACATAAGTTGGCTGATTTTGCATTGGACAGGGACTTTGATGTCAGCTTCTCAACCTATGACAGAGTCCTGGAGGCCCTGTACACTGAGGAGAAGACATTGCCTGCATACTCCATGCTTTGCAAGATCAAGAACAAAGGAGGTGTCGTGGACCAAAAGGGTTGTGATGCCCTGATGGAGAGCTTAAAAGCTGGAGGGTACTCAAAGCAAGCAGACATTTTGTCTAGGATATTGGCGGAGAATGCATCATCAACATCCAAGAGGGGCAAACGGGTTGCCATGGGTGCGTAGCGGGTTTTCTCCATTCATGAGAAGATCCTATCTTCTTTTTGACTTGAAGAAAGCAGTGGTTTCTTTCTTTTGTTTTTGCTTGCTGAGCTATTGGCCAAGTGGGTCGTTTTTTAGCCTGGGAGACAACAAGGGCAGGTACATTTACCTTTTTTTTAAAAAAAAAAACCCACATTTAGTTATGTCCCATGCCTTAGCAAAGAAAACGTGTTTAATAATCAATGAAGATGTACCTGTTATGAATTTCATTGAGAAATTGAGCTGCCATGACTACAATTTGCTGCACTTGGTTGGCTGGCTATAAGTGGCTCTGCTAAGGCCACACAAGAAATTTTAGTTTTTGTATGACAGACGTTGCTCTGCGCATTTGTGTTTTTTTATTTTGACATGTTAGCCACATTCGATCCGCCTTGATTCCATGGTAAAGATAAATCATTTTGATGGTATTTTTTCTGCACTTTCTTTTTCATATCCATCATTTGTTGTGCTCCAGTTAACCAATTCTGTTGTGAACATTCAACTTGTGGGACAGTTATTCCTTGTTTATCATTTAAACTCAGGTTATAAACCTGTTTTGGTCCTTTCAGACTGGGCTGGAATACATTATGTAGCTGTAACTAAGAGAGGACAAGTTCCCCCTGCCCCTTCTTAAAGCCATCGTGTCTTATTTGTAGCTAGATATGTGAGAGCAGCGATGAGATTTTCTATGTCATTTGTTTTATCTTTGTTTCCATACCAATTGATAACGTCTCTTCTGCATAGAACTAGATATTGCCACAGTGAAGTTGCAATACATATGGTACAGAGTACAAATTACAAACCATGGCAATTCTTATACTCAATTCCTACAGGTTTGGGTTTTGATTTTCCTTTTCTCTAGGCATGTTTTACATGTGAAAGAACTATATGACTGTTTGTCTTGTACTGTTCTCCTTGCAAGTTGCAGCTTCTTTTTTTGTTTTTGGTGTCTTTCTAACACAGTATCTTCATTTATGTTCAGAATGTGGTCTTTTAGTGCCACTGTTCTTAGTTATGAACCAACAAATTCATGTGGCTCAGTTCTGCTGGAACTCCCCTCATCTTCCATCAGCGAGTTGCATATGTGATGTTGGTTTAGGTTCTCACTCGATCCCTTCTATGAACAGCTGATCTCTTGCATGAGAACTGAAGTACTAGCCTTCTGCCGCTCACTCTGTTGTTTGTTTACCTGTGAGGGAGATACTTCGTATTTCTGTAATTAAGATACTTGTGATGAGTTATTCTTTTCTCTCTAGTTTGTAATGACTGTTGCCAACGATTTGGCAGTTTAGCTGGCCGGCGGATCAGTTTTGCCTATCCAGGATTCCAGGAGCTGCATTCACGTGTGCCTTGGTTTGAGTATTCTCAAGTTAATTTGGATTTTTCAATGGCATATTGTTGGCATATTGCAAGGGTGGGTTCTGGTTGTGGTTGGTACAACACGTGATCAACAGTAGTTGCCAATCTGTACAGGGTTTGTTTGGCATGAACCATACATCTTCTTGTTTACTTACACCCTACGGTTATAGACGATCATTTTTGTGTTTTCAAACTTAAAGTGTGGCTATCGTTTGAACCCATAGACAAGTTTTTAACCAGTAATCCTGCCTGTGTCAACAGTTCAACCTGCAAAGGAGGAGACAGTTCAACATGCAAAAGCAGAAGGCATAGGTCAATGTCCATGCAGTTGCCATCGAGCAAGATACAAGTAGATACTACCCATCAACCATTCGTTTTTTTCTGTCCATGCAGCTGGCATCACAAGATACAAGCAGACCGTTCGTCTTTTCTTTTGGATATAGTAAAAATGTGAAATGGAGCCCTTGAAATCCCTATACAGTTGTGGTATCAAATTAATTTTGGATCCCTGTACATATACCTGTCTCATGCATCTTATTAACATCATTCCATTAACATACTACGTAGTAATATATACTTATCTCGTCTTCGTTTGAGATGTTTGAAGAGGTAAAGAGATCACAGGAACCACATCGTCTTGGTTTGAGGTGTTTGAAGGTGCAAATCCGGTAGAGAGATCACAAGAGTATCCACAACAGGAGAAGAAGCTTTACTGGTTGACAATGCGAATCAGCGAAATTACTTTCAAGCCTGGATAAACTCGTTTGATTCAGTCACACTAATGGAACCAGGCGCACTGCAAACAATGGTTCAGCTTATTTTACCCTTTTTAAGTTCATCAAAAAAAAATTTGAGAAAGAGAGGGATACCTCCCCCATTTCATTAGCGAAATGCCCAGGAAATAGAGTAGCAAGACCAACTACCACAATTCAAAACAATCCAAAGACCAACACCACAACCTCTAGGATAACCAAGCCTGATATACATCATACCAGGACACACAAACAACAAACAAAAACCCCCACTGTATGCTCACAAAACCAAGCATATCATACAGCAGCAAAACAAAGCTTGATCATCTAACAGTCAATTTTTCAGAACACATCTACTTGATTGGCCTCCAGAAGTTTGATGTTCGGCCTCCAACCATATTTTGAGCTGTAAACTTCACCGGCCACCTTCTTTAACAGCACCGCTCCCCATTGCAGCTTTCTTTGCTCTTCCTTCATTGTCTGCAAATTAGGCCACGTTTGGATCCAGTGACAAACATCAAAGATTAACTCACTCGGGTCAGTTGGCAATTTATTTCTAAAATAAGCATTATTCCTGGCTTTCCAGACAGCCCAAATTACTGCCACCACTTCAACACTCACTAACTTCTTATATTTTCTTTTGGAATTATGTAGCCAAGTGCCAAAAATATGATGAATATTGTTCATTTGTTTCAGATTGAAATAACAAGTTATTACATTCAAAATGAATCTAGTAAGAGGATATCTTAAAAATAAATGATCAATTGTTTCATCAGCTAAGCAAAATTGGCACCTTTTCTCCTTGCCTTTCCAACCCCTCTTCAACAAATTATCTTTTCTTAGAATACTGTTTTTCAATAACAACCAAATAAACACTTTGACCCTTGGAGGAACTTTAAAGTCCCAGATGCCCTTGAACTGAAAACCAATATTCTGCAGTTTCAATGCTTTATAAAATGACTTAACAGAAAAAATTCCTCCTTTATTTAGTTTCCAGATCAATTTGTCTGGTTCATTGGTCAACACAATAGGCTGACAAAGCTTTTGTAATTTGTTCCATTCTATTAACTTTTCATCTCTTAGAGCTCTCCTAAACTTCAAATTCTCTAACTTCCCGGTCAGGGCCACAGAAACCAGAACATTCCTTGTTAAAGAAATATTATACAAAGCAGGGAATTGTTCAGCAAGGGGTTTACCCCTATCCAACTATCTTCCCAAAACAAAGTGTTTTTTTCCATTACCAACTTTTTTCTCGCGGAATCTGTAGAACACGTCCTTTATCTCCATCAGCCCACTCCAAAAGTGTTAATCCCCAGGTTTCCATTTTTTTGAGATAAAATTCTTGAAGATAAATATTTATTCCTCAGAATCTCTTGCCATAAGCGCAGCTCATTTTCTAGTTTCCAGATCCACTTTCCTAATAGAGCTATATTCATTGTCTTCAAATCCAAAATCCCCAAACCCCCTGGTCTTTTGGAGAACATATTGTAGGCCAGTTAACCAAATGATATTTTTTAATCCCCTGATCTTCTTGCCACCAAAACCTAGTTCTGAAAAAATCAATCTTTTTCCTCACCCCTTGTGGCAATTCATAAAAGGACATCATATACAAAGGGATATTGCTCAGGCTCGAATTTATCAAGGTTAGTCTGCCTCCAATAGATAAGAGCTTCCCTTGCCAACAACTTAACCTCTTTTCCATCTTATTTTCTACCCCCATTCCATTCTCTATTAGGGATCCTTTTTTTTATCAATAGGTATTCCCAGATATTTCATAGGTATATTCCCCAACTTACAAGTAAAGATTTGACTACATATCTCTTCTTTTTCCTTGGCAGAACCAAGACAATATATCTCACTTTTATGAAAATTCACTGTCAGCCCAGATAATTGTTCAAAGATACAAAGAATGAATTTGAGATTACTAGCATAGTTCAGATCATCTTCTAGTAAGAAAATAGTATCATCATCATATTGAAGGATAGAGATTCCTTCATCAATATATTCAAGCCCTAAACCTTTTATCACACCATTCTCCACAGCTCTGTGCATTAACAATGGTATGCATCAGCAGCAACATCAAACAGAAGAGGTGAAAGTGGGTTACCCTGTCTCAAACCTTTATAAGTTTTAAAATGCCCCCCCCCCCCCCTCTTCATCATTCACCTTAATTGCTACTTTTCCTCCAATAACACAATTCATAACCCAATCACACCATTTATTAGGAAAGCCTTTCAATTTCATCATTTGATAAACAAATGGCCATTTGACATTATCATAATCTTTTTCAAAATCTACTTTAAACAAGTTCATCAGAATTATCACATAGATTGATGCCATCGCTAACGACCTTCTCTTCGATCGGTCACAGGAACCTTCTTGTTTGGATTTGAAGTCCTATTTGGACCCCAATCAGTAAATGGCATCTTCATCCTCGTCGTATTCAGACATCGCATAGCTCGCAATGCAATCAGATGCTAATCTTCTGCAACCTCTGAACATGAACAACACACCCTATGTTCAGTTACCGATGATGGACACAAACACTAACGTAAAATTCGATGATTTGACACTCTTTATCTATTGGTACTTTGATTATGTTGACACTTATGACAATACATGTGGGATCATCGGAGTCAACGACAATGGGCCAAGATATCAAATAATCAAAGCCTCATTTGTGAAGTGTCAAAATATCAAGGAGCAACCTCGTCATCTTCAGACCTCGTAAAACTCACACCTCAATCAGATGTTAGTCTTCTGCAAGACTGCAATCACTGAAGTACTGAACATGAACGACACGCGTATGATCAGTTACCGATGAAAGAACCAAACACCAGCAACAACGCAAGTTCAGAGTTTCCCTGTGTACATCAGAGTTCGACTGCCAAGATCAACAAGCCTCCCATGTTGTGCTGCCGGAGAAATCTTGCCAAGACCCGGAGTAAAGACAGCGAGCTGTGAAGAGATACGAGCGAAAAAAAGGACAGGAGGTACGTCTGATATGGATGCATCATGCATCCATTGCAGCGAGCAATAGTGTATCTCAGTTTATCTTGCTAGTTGTACTCCTTCAGTTTATTTGACACTGTTAACCAGCGTGATTTTATCTTTGGCCAATAAAAACTTTTAAATCCCAATGTTTTGATGAATGCAATTGGTATAGTTATATTTAATATACAAAGTACTTTGATAATACGTAAATATTCATATTTTTTTGCAAAACAGACGAGCAGTCAAAATTTGTACATGAATAGTCTTTTTTTTTAGAGAATTACATGAATAGTATCTGTTATCAAGTAAAAAGAAATGAAGTGAGCAACTTACACGTCAGTAGTTGGTCTTTAGAAAAGTTTAGGAATTCAGCAATTTGTTGTTACTTCTAAATATGGTGCATCAAGTACTGAAGAAAAAAAAAAGCTGGACATTAGGGAGAAACCTAATGTCAATTTTATTAAGAAGGAGGGTGAGTGTGTTCTGGATATTCGAATGCAGGCCGCGGGCAGCATATCAGCTGCACCTTGCCATCTGCGCTGTGCGCAGTCTCATCAAGTACCGAAGAAACAGTTAGAATTCAGAAATGTGCATCTAAAATTTAATTTAGTTGCCTAGAAAAAATATTTTTGTTCACACGAGCTTTTCGAAACAAGATTGCAATTATAAGTTGCTGGTACGCTTTTTTTTTTCTGGTTTGTCAAGCAGATAATGTACACCTCAGAGGCAGATTTGTGAAGGTCTCATTGGAGCAGGGCAGCAGCTCTAATGACAATAAGCAACTGAAGCATGAGACACATCGATCCTTTCATTTTACTTCTGTCTACTAAAGCTAACTGTATTTTGCATTCTTTTGGGCACCAGCGGACGAATTGTTTAAAGATTTGGGTTGATCCATTGACTAGATAAGTAGATTATTGTGATAGTAAAGATATGCATGTAAGCAAAGCGGCTAATCGCCCAAATTCGAACAGGCCTAAAACCCATTTCAATTTTCGTGGTGCCCAATTGAAAAGCAAAGAATCAATGACGGCCCAACAACTTCTCTATTTTTCTTTTCAAACAAAGGCCCAACTTCTCTTAAACATCATGTTACTACATTAAACAAGGGATTAGCTGAATTGCTGCAGCTCATAAACAGCATAAACGGGCAACTTAATTCACTTATCAAGGCCTAATTAACGAAGCCAGACTAAATCAACCACTACAACGATTTTTCACTCGATAATTCTGCAGAGAATAGCTCACTAAGCTACCAAAGAATTGAAGCATCCGTGACACCAACAGTGACACGACGCCGGAGGCGAGCCGGCAACTAGGCTGCGGTGCAGCGCTCGCGCGCGAAGCCGACGCGGCCATTGGGCACGTCGAAGAGGACGCGGTGGTTCTGCTGCTGCATGCTCGCGATGACGTTGAGCACCGTGTTGACGCCGTCGGGCGCCGCCGCCATCGCCAGGCAGCTGGTGGTGCCGTACGTGCTGTGGATCACCACGTTCTCCTCCGGCAGCGTCACCTGCATGCCATCGAACAGCAGCGTCACCGGCGGCCACGCCACCGTGGTGTTGTAGCACGTGTCGAAGCCGCCGAGGGAGGACACCGGGGCGCCGACGCGGTGGCGGACCTCGTCACGGAGCGCCGTGTACGCCGGCGCCACCAGGCGGGTGAACATCGTCCCCGAGTCCAGCACCGTGCCGGCGCCGGTCGCCGGGTCGAACGCCAGCGCGGACGACGGGATGGGCACCACCTTCTTCCCCACGCGGATGCCGGTCATGTTGACGTAGTAGAGCGACGAGCGGCGTGGGTTCGCCAGCAGCGGCGTCGTCTTGATCCGCTTCGGCTGGCCATTCCGGCCGAGCCGCAGCGTGCCGGAGAAGTTCAGCGACTTGAAGCTTGGGAGGCAGTAGGAGAAGGTGGCCTCGTACATGTCCTTGGTCTGAGACAGGAAAGACAGCGGGCCACGGCCGAGCCCGAGGAGCCCCTGCGGCGGCGCCGCCGCCGTGCCGGTGGCCCTCTGCAAGCAGCCGAAGGTGTAGGTCTTGACGACGTCGTTGGCGACGGCGAGGGTGTCCTGGGACAGCGCGGCCTGGAGCGAGGAGTCGGCGTAGGAGAGGCTGAAGCCGCAGGACTTGCTGTTGGGCGAGCACGACGGGTTCGGCGCCAGCACGCACTGCGGCGAGCCGCAGGGCACCGGGCGGTAGGAGGCGGAGGCGGCCGGGTTGAACGGCGACGAGGTGGGGCAACCGGCGCAGCCGGAGCAGGGGATCCACGCGGCGTCGTTGCTGGTGTCGACGGCGAGGAGCAGCTGCTGCGTGGGCGTGCCGAGGCGGGCGCGCACCACGTACGTCGGCGTCTGCAGCAGCTGCCGCCCCGACGCGATCGGCGCGTACGCGCGGCCCTTGACCGCCGCCAGCGAGTCGAGGTACAGCAGCCTCGACGCGTCGCGAGCCGCCTGGTCGGCGAGGAACCCCGCCCACGACAGCGCCGCGGCCTCCGTCCCCAGCGGCGAGCATGGCCCGAACGCGTGGGACACCTGCAGCGTCGCCCCCGTGTCCGGCGGCGTCGCCGGGCAAGACGACGGGTGCGACGCCGCAGCCGTGTCGGCCACGAGCAGCACCAGCACCGACATCACCGCGACGCTCATTCTCAAATCCATCTCTCTCCCAGCGCAAGACCAAACGGAGGCGAGGTGAATCCGGCGGTGCGGCACCGGCACGGTGGCCGGCTATATAGGAGCGAGGTGTGGGGGCACGTGAGCCATGGCGGGAAACGACACGGCCAGCAGCCGCGTCCTGGACCGCCCGTGAGGTCTCGCCCTGGACGTATTGGTCTGCGCATGCAGGCACGGCGATGCTCGCCGGGGACCGAGCCGCGGTCGCTCGTGATCGGAGGCGGCGGTCCGGCCAATGGGCGAGCCCCACGTACCCCCTGGCGCGCGTCGAATCACTCGAACACCGGTCAGAATTCTGCCTGGACGGCTGCACATCACAGGAGGGTTGTCCGTTTGCATGGCGCCATGGCGGTGGCCATGTGGAGCAGTGAGATCGCAATATTCTCCGCCGTACACAGAGAGATGCGGAATTGAGAACGGCGACGCGCAGTAGCAGCCTCGGTTAGAGACACAAGCATACTGCGCGTACTATGCATGCAGCAGTTGCCACATAGCACCGGGACACCCAGCTACGTACATGCTGTCGCCTGCAGCGTGCAGGTAGGCCATGGGCATTGCTGGATTAACTGCCCAAAAGATTTGACCATGCATGCACGATGACGCATGTCGGTGAGTCGGCCGGCCTGTCATCAGCCATGTCAGGTGAAAGTGTGAAACCGGTTTAGGTATTTCCTCCGTATCCGAAGAGTTGTAGTTTTACGTTGTTTAACATTGATTAAAATTTGAGAAGAAGAGACTATAATATTCTTTATAAATTGATGTACTCCCTCTATTCTAAAATATAGTAATTTTAAGTTGTTTTAAAGATATTAAGAAACATGATATTGATAGAAAGACTATATTGCCCTTAGGTAGACTTGAAAGAGTAAAATGAATAGGGTGGTTGGTGGACGTGGGGTAGTTGGCAGAGGTATAATGGAGACAAAAGCATAAAAGAGCTAGAAAAAACTATTAGTTTAGAACAAAGTGGTAATCTTATAAATAGCTATATTTTAAGATGGAGGAAGAGGTTAAGAGTGGGAGGATGATTGGAGATAGAATGAAGAGAAATTTAAATAGGAAGTGATTAATAGGATAAGTAGTACTATAAGTATTTTAAGATAAATTTTGAATCAAACAAAGATAACTATTTTGGGACGAGATCGTAGCATGCATATGCGAGTCAGAAGGTGAGAAGTATTAACTAGGTCGTCAACTTCAGCGAGTTGCTGGGCTAGGGTGAGCTTAAAGGTGATAAAAGAAGAAGATGAAAATGATCACATCAAAACGAGGTATTTTATTAGTGAATGATTAATTAAGTATTAGCTACTGCAAACTTAAAAAATAATTAATATGATTTTTTAAAACAACTTTTAAATATAATATTTTTAAAAACACACCGTTTGGCAGTTCGGAAAGCATGCTCGTAAAAAACGAAAGTAGTTTTCACCTTAACCTTCACCATTGAACCACCTTAGGAAGTGTATAAAGGTGAGAAAAATAAAAAAGAAGATTACGCAAAACGAGATAAGTCATTAGCGTATAATTAATTGAGTATTAGCTATTGCAAACTTGGAAAATGGATTAATATGATTTTCTAAAAACAACTTTTAGGTAAAAAAAATTTTAAAATAAAATATTGTTTAATAGTTTGAAAAGCGTAGTAAAAAAAAAAAGGAGAAAATTTTTTACCCAACCATCAGCTGTGAACGGGGCCTTAGGGCTAAGGCAATGTCTTCTTGTGGTTGTTCCGGGCATCGCCAGGTATGCTCTTGGCGCCCGCCGTGTCGCATAGCGTGTACGTACTACTCCCTGCGTTTTGCATGCCATGGTCCATTGGATTTTGGAGGTGTGGCTGCACCGTACGGCACCCTCACATACTCACATAGTCACATGGCATGGCAATGGCATCCAAAGCAGAGCACCATAGGTACCGTGAAAGCGGTGAAGGTCGCAAGCGAGGCATAACCATGGGCTTCCCTGCCCGTGCGATGAAGCCTTGTTCGGATGGGCCTCGATCCGGGGCGATCCACTGTGATCAGCCGGGGATTCATTTCAGGCCCATCCAAACAAGGCCGAAATGGGAGAAGATGGGCCGGATGGTAAGAGTAAACTGGGGCGGCTCCCTGCTTTGCTCTAAGGCTGATAAGCCGTGAAAAAAATGAAGGAAGCAACAAAAATGATTTATAGGTCAAATTTTTATATATACTTAAAAAATACCCTATGTATTGCTGCGGGATTTATTAGATTTATATTATTATAATAATTGAAGTTTATAATTAGCAGGTGAAAATGAATGTATAAAATTGATAATGTTGTTGCACGGTTTATTTTTTGAAAGCACCATTTTATAGAAATTTTTATAGAAATGGATATGTACTATTATGAAATCTAAACATTATATTCTTATTTAATCTTGATGCTTCAATTAGACAGCGTGCTCATCTCCTATTTAGTTCATATTTCTCATAAGAATATGTTACTGGACACAACTATATAGTTATCGTAGATTAAAGGTGGAGAGAAGAAGAGACGATGTAACACCCCTGTCCTGGCACTACCTACAGTGACACCAGAGTGGGAGTGCCGCAAGAGATTAGCGTGAACCAACTCCCACGAAACCGCGTTGCCGGTACCAGTCCTAGGAAAACTTGCTGGTATCCACGGTCAACCGAGATGGACCATAGCAACTAAAAATAGAATATACTTATATTACACCTTCATAAGTTGTAATTTCGGGCAAGCCCTGGGCAACAACCTACAAACAGAACAGCAGCAACGGAACGACAACGCAGTGCGAACCCAATTCACAAGCAACGGCTTAAATTAGGAAAGAAACCATAATCTTCACTTCAACTTCACTACTCCTGAAGAAGGGATAAAGACAATGGGTTGAGTACATACGTACTCAGCAAGTCACATAAAAGTGTGGATATGTAGGCCGCCAAGAAGGACTAGGGTTTATTTTGCAAACATTTTATTTTAAAATATTTTTCATCCAGTTGTAACTGGAAAGAGGCTCTCACCTCGATCCTGTCCGCGGATTACTTTGTAACAACTTAAGCGGATGAACAAATTTTAATTGTTTAAAGTCCAGTCCAGTAGTCCTTTACCGATTGTTGGACCACGACAGTGGTTCAGTGGGTCTGCCCTCAAGCAGCTTTTCACTGTATTCTCATCTATTACTCTATTTTCACTTTCGTCCTCTCTGGGACGTAATCTTATTTTTCCTCTATTGTTTTCCTTTCACTTTCGCCCTTTCCAGGACATCATCTCAACTCATATTCCAATTTTGTGGCTCCTCGAGCCATCTCAACTCAATACATATACTGCTTCCACTCGGGAAGCCTCACTATAATACCATCTGACATCCCGATCCACACAGGACCGTTTCAGACCACATACTGGTCATCCATCAGCCGATCTGGCCGATTTTGGTAACGGTTCCCAACCACCAACATGCTTCGTAAATCTTTTATGAAAATAAAGCTACGCTAGAGGAATCACTTCACATCGCCCATGACCGTGGATACGGCTGTTCGAACAGTTCAGAGCTCTGCAGAGATATATGCTTTCCCCACATGACGCGAGCTTACTCCCTTACTGGCCAAGCAGGGGAGGTTCGCGACAAGGCCTTTCCGAAGTGTCTCTAGGATTACCTGAAGTCAACTGGACGGGTCCTAGACCAAGTATCGAGCGAATCCCAGATTCCGCGGGTGCATATCATATTGCCACCCCGGCGACTCCACATCCAAAGGCAACCAAGCCAACCCTGGGTCTACTAATTACTTGGCCAGGGGTGTCCCATTCCACCCATGTGGTCGCACTGTACTATGATCAGTGCAATTCCCCAAGGAATCGATCCTTATATGCGAATACAAAGTATCCCCACCAAGGCGATCACTTTGCATCGCGAGGTTTTCGCAAACATTTCTTATTTCGCAAACTTACCGACACCGCATGTCGGGTTGAAAGATTTTATAAACCCAGGTTTTTCCCATTTTGATAGCACATGTGATTTGGGTGAAACCGTCGATACTCATGCTCATAGAGCACGGATGCCGAGGTAACACTGAGGTGGAGTGACAAGGAATAGGGTTTTTCAAACCTACGGGTTATTGCAACTACTGGGTAGGTCTGTCGGTTTGTCACGCGAACCGAGGCCGAATTAATTTATCGTGCGCACTAAATGCAGTTTGGCAAACAATAGTATTTTATAAACTTGGAGCAATATGTTTAAGGAGTGACTTGCCTTAGACTTCGTCTTTAAAATCCTCGAAAATCCACGTCCGAAATAATTTCCATCGTCGTCGATTATCCGTAATGAGAGAAAAACATATAAAAACCCTAGAAATAAAATACTATTATTAAGAACTAATAGTGCCATGATGTAGATCTCAATTTTAGAAAAAAATTGAGACTTGAACGGGGTCGATTGGAGTTACGGTTGAAAAGATATGAATTTTTGAAGTTTAAAGTATTTTTTGGAATTAAAAAGGATTTATTTAAACTAGAAAAAGAATATGCTAAGGGAATATTCCCTTGGCTGACAGATGGGGCCTAAGGTTAGAGAGAGAGGAGGGCTGAGGTGTAGGGCCCACATGGTAGAGGGAGAAAGGGAGTGGGGACCATATGTCAGAAAGAGAGAAAAAAGGAGGGGCCACAAGTCAGGGTTCAGTGAGAGAGGATGACATAGTGATGTGAACGTGGGTGTCCTGATCTTTTGATGAGAGATTAAGTCGATTGGATGGAGCGACGTTGGTGATCCGACTACAACCGTCTAGGGACGTTGCGCCTTAGCAATCGTTACACCAACTCCAGAGGCTGTTCACTATCTCGACGGATGCACGATCAACCCAACCACGAGGGTAATTGTTCCTGTAAGCAATCGAGAACTAGCAAGAACAAGATGAACAAGCAACTTAATTTGCAAATAAAGATGAAGATTTAACTCAAAGAGAACAAACGGTGAGGTTCCGAAGACGAGCAAACCGGTGATCTAACCGATCACGGGATTACACGGTAAAGTAGTGACGCTAACTTTAATCTAACAAACCCAATCTGTTTGTGGGGGCTCTAAAGGTATTAATAGGATGGAAGGACGACCATAGGGGTGTTGGGGTCGTTCTCCAACCCTAGGACGCGTCCCTAATGTACCCAACTTGATACATGGGCCTTCGGCCCAAAAACGGTGACACAACACCTGAAATAGGAAACCTCTCATCACTAAAACGACGATTGCGGACGATTCCGAATAGATATAAGTATGAATCTGGATCCGTTGGAAACTAGACTTTATAAGATTTCCGTGAAGTACTAGAACTCCCAAATCGGAGTTCGTATGAAGTCGTGGCGGCCGTCACAAGTTGGCACTATCGTATAGTCCGATTCTAGCCTGCACAAATCCCTTTCCTTGTTGATCTCCTTTCTTTCCTTGTTGACCTTCTCCATGCGTAGGTGTGGACGTATCGATGGTGTTGATGTCCTCATCACATAGGGGGTCCACATGTCAGAGAGGTCCCACATGTCATTTATACAGAGAGAAGGGAATGGGTCCAACATGTCATACACAGTAGTGAGTATAATAGAGGGGTCCCACATGTCATAAAGGGCCTACATGGCATTGGCTTGAATTTGAAAAGGGGAATAAATATTATTTGCTGTGAGAGCCCACATGTCAGTGGAAAGGTGGACCCACATGTCACTGTGCAGAGAGAGAAATGGATGGGTCCCACATGTAAGTGTGTTCCTTTTATTTTAAAAGGGGTTTAATTGGTGGGGCCCACATGTCATTAGGTCATTTTGGTGGGTCCACTGGTTAGCCGGATAGCTGCGGGGCCGTCCTGTCAGAGGAAGAAAGAGAGAGAGAGCGAGAGAGAGAGGCCAGGAAAGATCGACGGCGCACGGCATTCCGGCGACGGCGGCGAGCCGGCAATGGCGAGGCACAGCGGCAGAGAACGGGGTGCCGTAGGTGGCCGGCGGCGGCATCCCGAGGCGGCGGGGAGAGAGGATGGTGGTCGGCGGCAATGGAACGCCGGCGGCGGGCTTGGCTGGGCTTCGGGATTGCGGTGTTTTTGGGGTGCGGCGTCTCGGGATTCCGAGGAGAGAAGAAGGAGGTAGGGGCTTACCAGGGGAAAAGAAACGGCGGCGGCAGCCGGCACAGAACTCGGCTCGAGCTTAGGCCGAGCGTGGCGGCGTGAGGGAGGATGCGACGGCAGTGGTGGAAAGGGAAGGGGCTCGGCCGGGTTTTATAGGGGAAGAGCGGCGCTAGATGACAGGCTAGAGAGGCGGTAGCGCGAGCTCCGAGCTCAGCCATGGAGGTGGCGCGGCGAGCAAGGCACGGGTGGCTGCTGCGGTGGCTTCCCGAGGCAGCGGAGCACGTGAAGGGGTGGCGGAGGTGACGCGGCATGTTGATGAGGAGCTCGAGGCAGTCGGGCTGCAGTGTCGGGGCGGTGACGGTGCGGTGCGTTCCCACGGGCATTAGGCCAAACACGTGGCGGGCGAGAGGAAGAGCCGTACGGGAGGATGACAATGCTGACGCGTGGGGCCCAGCTAGCAGCAAGTGGGTCCCGGCCTGTCGGGCGCGGGCACAGCGCGTGCGCGGTGCGTGCGGGGTGCGCGTCCACGAGTGGGGCCCAGCTGCCAGTTGGTGCGGGTGAGAGGAAAGGCCGTGGGCCGAGGAAGAGAGGAATGGCGACCCAGATGAACAGTGATATTTTATTTTTTCTAGGGATTTTTCAGAGAGAGATTTTGAATGTTTGGAGGGGTTTTAATTTTCCAAAATTTGATATGTGAGTTTGCAAGATTCCAGGGATTCAAAACTAGGACTTTAGGACTTGAGTCTATATATATATATATATATATATATATATATATATATATATATATATATATATATATGAGAAGGAGTTTCTAATATTCAAGGGAGAGGAGAGGGATTTTAGAAGGGGGATTTTAAATTCAAATTTTTGGAATATTGATCAGGACTTTGGAAGGAAATTTTGTTGGGGATTTGAGCAAGCTATTTTGATTTTCTTTGGGAGGATAAAACAAGGGGATTTTATTGGACGGGTTGAGAGGGGAATTCGAATTGCAAAATTTGAAACCGAGAATTTAAATTTGAACCGGGACTTCAACTAGGGATTTTAAGGATTTTCAAGAAGGGATAAATTGAGATCTTAGCACTTTAGTCTTTAGATTACACACAAAGACTTAAAATTTTGAAACTAGGGTTTTATTAAAATAGGTTTTTAACGGCTTGAAAAATCAGGACGTTACAGACGACTAATGAATACAGATAAGTAAATTATTGATCCAATGGTTGATAATTTTGTGCTAACATGGTCAAATGGTTTAGGATTACTGATGACGTGCATCTAATTAAAAGTAGAGAAGAGTGGAAAAGACGATTAAGGAATGCGTATAAGTAACTCCTTCATCCAACGGTTTGATATTTTTATTATAACATAATCAAATGGCTAAGGATTGCTGATGATATGGTTTCTCGCATGTGGTACAACTATATAGGATACGTAGATATGGATAGTGGATACGCTGTTATCGCCTCTGATGGGTCAGCACTCAGCAGACAGTCTGAATCAATCACTCTTGTCTCTGTGTTACCAACTCTCATGTAGGAGTAGTAGTTAGTACACAGGGATTGAGCTATTCAGTTTTGGTGCCTGCACTGCTTTACCTCCAGCTTACTTCAATTCGCACTTGTTTTGTTTCTTCAGGTAAACTTATCTCTCCGTCTGAATCGTGGACAAAGCCGTCGCACTCATGGAGCTCCATAAGTTAAGAGAGCTTTTTCTTTATTGAAGAGGACGTAAGTTAAGAGAGGTTAGTGGCGACATTGTTTTCCATGGGCTGTTGCCACGTCGGGATGATGCCATGATGGCTTATTCCCGAGCTACTGTATCCTAATCCTAGCATTACATCATCTTGATTGGTAGAAAGTGTACTTGTACTAGACAGCAGAGCTTGTGTTCAACTCTGAAGATCTCCCTTTCCTTCGTTCAGGGAGGCTGAAGCTGAAAAACCCTCAAGGCAATGTTTGTCCCTGCAGATTAGTACTACCACTACTCCCATTTTGGGTACTCCACTGGCAATGCAAACAATTTCACAAGAAAAACAAAGAAGAGATGATGAAAGACGTGCACCTACTCTTCATGATTTCACAAACAAGTGGAATCAGCAATCAGACAAAAGCACATTCAGAAAAAAAAGGGTATTTTATCAGCAATCAAACAAAAGCACATTCAGAAAAGGTATTTTAGCTCATGCTTATAATATTTGGATTATATATGGGAACACTAACTTCTCTTGCATTATACTGAGTTGAAATGATGAACTCAAAATTAATAAGTGATACTTGAGGATGGTTCAATCAAATGACCTGGTTTGGCAAACTTGAACCCTTCCAGAAAAGCTCTCCCTCAGCTACTATTGGAGCTAGTTGCCAGTGGCAACAAACAATATTGTTGCTGTACATGAACAATCCAGATAATGGTTCGTTCTGACGCATATTTTGTCTGTGATATTCAGACAGATCTTCATTCTGAAATAGTATTACGGATTTTTGCATGAGAAGTCCACCGAACAGCTGGACAGGACAGAATATTCAGAAGACAAGGTGAGGCAGATTTCTTCTCCTTTATTTATCATTAATTCCGTAGAGAGATCACCAACGTTGACTTGAACAGCTGAACATGAGCCACGAATCTCCATATCGTTCTTCAGTTAATGATCTGTTTTTACAGGTGGTTATTTATCAGTAATTGTACAGAATGGGCCATTCCAATAATAGAGTAAATTTTAGTTATCAATTCCTTGAAAAAAATAATTATCAAGAGAAAGGAAAGTTGCTTGCTACCCTGACACATCGCACAACCTCTTGTATTTTACTTCTCTCTACTAAAGCTAACTGTATTTTGCATTTTTTTGGGTACTAGTGGACGAATTGTTTATCACACTGATTTTGTTTTGATCCATTGACTAGATAAGTAGATTATTATGACACTATATCTATCTATGTCAGCATGCATAGTGACATGGGTGCTGAGCAAGCTAGTTTTGGTTTATTCAATGATACTAAACCACGAACATGAAGTTCACAAGTTGACAAAGATGTTTTTTCTAGAAAATGGATTAAAAACTGGCCTCTACATTCAAAGCGGATATACACAGCTATCATAAATTGATAAAGATATAAAACTATCTTTATTATATATTGCATATTGGGATTTTAAAATTGGAACAACGTATGAACATTTGTGATGATGTAATAAAAAGATTCTCTTGCAGGGAACTAGCATTGAAATAGCATAATCCATTTTATGCCATGCCATATCACTTTCTGTTCAGATTGAGATTTTAACTTTTAAATTTCTTTTTATGTGAACCAAACTTTTGGAACAATGTAAATTTTATAAAATACTAGCGTATTGCCCGCGCGTTGCAACGGGATTTTAATTAAAGAAAATTATAATTAACATGTTATTACCATAACTTTGTGTATATATTATTCCTTGATTTTTTTCATACATATGTTACTGACATGTGGGTCATCTGGCTCCACACCATACTTTTTTTCTTTCCAAAAAAGTAGAAAATTGGTGGTAAGGTGGTTGACATGTGGGTGTTTTAACATCTCACAAAAAGTAGGGAGTTGATGGTGGTGGTGGCGGCGACAAATTTATCGCTCACCATCACCACTGGTCTCTTTTAAAGTAGTATAGATTTATAGTCTGAATAATTTTCAGTACCTCTTAGGTCCTTTTCATATGCTGTGTTAATTAGTATGTTAGACACACAAAGACAAGAAACAACTAGGGAGTAGTTCAGCTTCAAATCCTGACGAGCTAGTGACAAACTATTAGTTTTGTCCTTAACCATCTCCATTATCGAGATTCCACATTGATATGAAGAGGACATAATTAAGTACTGGTAATACTAGAATCTGTAGGTGGCAAATGGAGATAGGTCGATGGGCTTAATAGAATAATCAAAATGAACACTGAAAAGTAGCACCGGAATACAGGGCACTGGAAGAATAATTTGGAGTTTGGAATCTTAATTTGGTGCTCATGGAAGGAACTAGAAAAGACTGCACCTTTGATTGTAAGGCTGCTGAGAGCCTGGGACTGTAGAGAGCATCTAAAAGTTCTCCTGGTGGCTAGTGATGATGGTCTGATAGAGCTATAAGCCTATCAGGTTATCAAACATTCAGACCCACAATTGTGGTTTTTGACTAAATCACTTGAATGCAAGAACAACAATGTATATTCAATTTGTAACAATGTTGATATGTTAAGCATTTTAATTACACGAAAGACGCGTACCCATGTTGCCATGGTTGCTCCCCCTAAACATTCTAAAAAGTAGAAACACATCAATCTTATAGTTCCATTCTCATAAAAAACGAAAATACAAATAAAATGCTACTCGCTCCAGTTAATTCTTTGAAATTCCAACCTTCAATTTTATACTAAAATAATTTTATATACTACCTCTGTCTCTAAATATTACTATTTTATAGTTTAGAATTAAACTACAAAGATAATAATATTTTGAGACGGAGAAAGTATCTGATAAGTTTATGATATTATGATGGTACTTTTCGATGCAAATATATGCATATAATTTTTCTCTATTTTTAAAACAAAGTAATTGATGGTCAAAATTTTAAAAGTTTGACTAAATCTTATTTTAAATGTAAAAGAGTACAACAAAAGCACACTCACATTGCACTTACAGTATGAGATACTGGAGCAATGGCCAGGGGCCAGCAACAAAAGTAAAAGGAAGAACAGAGAGGAAGAACATCCATAATGAAGGCGCCCCAATAATACTACAAAGGATAAATGCCTAAACAAGTCAAGTCCTTGCAAAAACCCGTCAAAAATCGCAGCCACCTATGGCCTATGCGCTGCGCCACCCCCAGCCCGGGCCCCACCAAAAGCCAAAGCTCCCCAAAAGGCAATCAGTTCAATCCAACCACGACTTTAAAAACCACACAAACGCAACCGCGAGTCCGCCGCGACCACCCTCCTCTCCTTCTCCTCTCCCACCCATTCGGCGCGGCGTCCTCTCTCCTCCCTCCTCTGCTGATCCATCCGCCCACCTCGCCTCGCCTCGCCTGCGACTCTCCGCGCGTCCGAGAGGCAGGAGAGGCCTCCTCGTCGTCTTCCCCGTCGTCTATAACAACCCGCATCCATCCATCCATCCATCCATCCCTCTCCCCGCCCTATCCTCTTCTCGCCCCTCCTCTCCACACGATCCCCGCCTTGTCGCCTTCCGTGCCAGACGCCGCATCCACCACCACCGCCTCCTCCACTTCCTGCCGCGCGCCCGTGGGTGGTGGAGATATATCGCACTGGTGCGTGCAGCCGCGTGTGTTGTTGTTGTTGGGTGGTGGTAAAGGGAGGTGGGGGTCTCGCGGTGCCGGGACCGGATCACGCGCCATGGCCACGATCCCACGTGCGGCGCCGCCATCGCCCGCCACCGCGGCGGCGCTGCTCCCGCTCCCTCGCGCCGCGCCGCTGCTGGCGGGGCGTGCGGCCGCGCGCTCCGCGGCGCGGAGGCTCCGGGCCAGGGGGACGAGGGCGCCGGCGCTCGCGGCCGCGCGGCGCGGCTGGGGCGTCTCCCCACGCGCGGTGCTCGACCTGCCCCGACGGGAGACCGCGGAGAAGCCCGCGCAGAAGGTATGGACGCTCCGCCGATCAGGCGCTTGTAGTGCGGTTGGGTTGGGCGAGAGAGGTGACTGTTTGAGGGCTCGGCGGTTTTTTTTGGGTTCTGCAGGTTTGGATGTGGTGGTTACTGATTAGATTGGATTATGAAGCTAAGAGCACATACACGTCTTCATGGATCAATTCCTAGTTTTGAGACCATTTTGGTTGATTTTTTTCTCTATATGCTTCTAATGGATTTGCGTTGGCCGTTTGCATTAGGAAATCAGAGTAAGCTGCGGTAGACCAGCATGCAACTGATGATCCAGATTATTTAACGCCTCCCGATTACTGTTATTGGATAAGTTTTTGTCCTGAAGCAAAAGCTCCTTGCATGTGCAAGCTTTTTTTAATCTCTAGTTGATCCTTGTGCACGGCAAGTAGTCGCTGTTATGCTGTTCCTTTTGTGGTTGTTTTAAAATAGTAGTGTAGCAAGTGAACAAACTACAACAAATGCAGGTGTAATAAACAATTGTGTGGTAAGGAACGAATACATGACGGCTGTGGTGGTAGGTACTGATCACGATTGAATTCACAGGAGTACCACATTGTGTAATGCATAGGTGAAAATAGCTGTAGTGTTCTTTCCATGGCTCTTCTGGAATGTTTCGAATGCACGATTGTATTATGAGCCGCAATTATGATGCTGTAAATCATGCATTGTGCTTTCCTCTTGTTGATATCAGGATTTCCTTTCTTTCTATTTATCAGGCTGCGGATTTGAATGATATCTTATCAGAACGTGGCGCTTGTGGTGTTGGATTTGTCGCAAACTTGAAAAATGAGCCTTCGTTCAATATTGTCCGGGATGCCCTTGTGGCTCTTGGATGCATGGAGCACCGTGGTGGTTGTGGAGCAGACAATGACTCCGGTGACGGGTCAGGATTGATGAGTGGCATCCCATGGGACTTGTTTAATGACTGGGCCAACAAGCAAGGGCTTGCTCCCTTGGACAGAACAAATACTGGTGTAGGAATGGTCTTCCTTCCACAAGACGAGAATTCCATGGAAGAAGCCAAAGCTGGTAGTGTTTCTGATGTTTACCTCAATTTGCTGTCCACATCACCGAGCATTTCTTGTCTTCAAAGTAGAATATTTCCTATGTTCATATGGATCGTAACATTTCTGTTTGCAACGTGTGTCTTGTTGCCACCCCCTTCGATATGTTCTGTTGGGGACTTTTTCATGCTGCTATGCTTCACACCCCATGACACCTTTTCACACTTTTCTGGCCCACTATTATTCTTGGTGCATGAATTTAGAAAGTAAATGGTATCTATTTGTATCAACAGTTATAACCTATAACAAGTGTATTTTCAGTTTCTTATATGCTAAAATTTTTGTTGCTTCAAAGGGACAGTTATTTTATAAAATTCACAATGACATCTGCTGCACAAGTGAAAATGGATGTGGTGGTTAGGTGCTAGTTCCTGTTTTCTGTAAAGAATATATCCTTATGCTTGGTAGGCAGCACAGCAATTACCATATTGGCTTTTTACCATTATCGCGCATGATCTGAAAGTGGTACCATGTTGCCTTTTCAGTTGTTGCCAAGATATTCACAGATGAAGGCCTTGAGGTTCTTGGCTGGAGACCTGTTCCTTTTAATGTATCAGTGGTAGGTCGCTATGCAAAAGAAACCATGCCTAATATACAACAGATATTTGTGAAAGTTGCAAAAGAAGATAATGCTGATGACATAGAGAGAGAGTTATACATCTGCCGAAAGCTGATAGAGCGCGCCGCAAAATCTGCTAGTTGGGCAGATGAACTTTATTTCTGCTCTTTGTCAAGCAGAACTATAGTCTACAAGGGAATGCTTCGATCTGAGATTCTTGGGCAATTTTATTTGGACCTTCAGAATGACCTCTACAAATCTCCTTTTGCCATATACCATCGAAGATACAGTACCAATACAAGCCCTAGATGGCCTCTTGCACAACCAATGAGGTTGCTAGGACACAATGGAGAGATTAATACAATACAGGTTTACATTTACTTCCTGAATCTATACTTGTATTTTTTCTCTGTCTTTGATGTTTAGCAAAAGTTTGTTATTGAAGATTAAACATACGTCGAGCATACTCATAGTCTATCCTTTCCTTGCAGGGGAACTTGAACTGGATGCGATCAAGGGAAGCCACACTACAATCTCCTGTATGGCGTGGGCGTGAGCATGAAATACGTCCATTTGGTGACCCTAAAGCATCTGATTCAGCAAACCTTGACAGTACTGCTGAAGTAAGAGACTGCACATGGAGCATGAATTACTTGTGCTTCTTGTCCATACAGTTAACATAATTTTCCTGTCTTGTTTGTAATAATGCTAGAGCAATTTTTTGGGCACTCCTTGGCAGTTCCAAACTCCTTTGGTGAATTTGCTCAGCAAATAATTTGTCTAGCAGTTGTAGGATATTAACATTTATCATTTGTAAAATACAGAAATCTAATGGTTTTTGAGAAAAAAAAACAGAAATCTAATGAAAAAGACTAGCATATAATTTCAGTTTTAAAACAATTGAAAGATACATGGCATGCATGCTAACATCCTATGTTAGTTTGAATTAATGCTTTTGAAATGTGGAGAATGAAGTTGTATTGCTACTAATGTTATAAAGTTGCAAGTTACTGCTAGTTGCTAAGCAGCATGATTTTAACTGATCTATTTTCAGTGTGCGTCACCATTTATATATATTAGTTTAAATGTGCATCATGCACCCTGCTCTCTTCTTCAATACACTTTACATTAAGAAGTGCTGCAAAACTTCTGTTATTGTTAAGTCATGAAATCCTTTCTTGCACCAGTTAATGCTAAGAAGTGGTAGAAGTCCTGCTGAAGCTCTTATGATTCTTGTTCCTGAGGCATACAAGAACCATCCCACGTTGTCAATAAAATATCCGGAGGTATGGAATGCATTACTAGATATATAGGTCATGGGTATGCATAAAATCCCTCATATTAAATGGTGCAAGCAGTACTGTCCAAGTGAATCTTCTCTTGACTTATTCATTAGGTAATCGACTTTTATGACTACTATAAAGGTCAAATGGAGGCTTGGGATGGACCTGCTTTGCTCTTATTTAGGTAAAATCGTCTGTTTGTGAATCTGTTAGGTACTTAATTTATTTTCTTTTGCCATGTCAGTTCATGAATCATGATGTGTAGGCACATTATTCTTGCGCAGTCTGGTCAAGGGAATCTCACACATTAGCAGATTTGACTTTCTTCTAACTTATACTCCCCCAGGTCATTAATATGTGATGTTTTTAACACTAATTTTAGTGTAAAAAACGTCACATATTAATGACCGGAGGAGGGTACCTTGATGCAAGAAATAAGGACGTGCCAAATAATTATTTAATTGTGAAGATAAAATTATATGAGATAAGGCTATGCATTGTCATTACAATTGTTGGTGATTGGTGGACGATATCTAACTGTAGAAGTTACTTGTTGTAGCTGTTGAAACCTATTGAACCATGTTAGGGCAATAAAATTAGACAAAAATGATATACACAAAATAAAAACAGATATAAAAAAGTTAATGAAACATCGTTAGGGACCTCATGATAGAGGATGCTTTCTGCTTTTTGAATATGATATTCCAGTACCTTCCCTATTTAGTAGTGCCCTGCAACAGAATTGACAGTGCTTACAAGTTCAATTTTGTATATTTTTGTGTGCAGTGATGGAAGGACAGTAGGAGCATGTCTTGATCGAAATGGACTCCGCCCAGCACGCTATTGGAGAACATCGGATGATTTTGTTTATGTTGCATCTGAGGTATATTCTTTTGATGTTCCAGTAATTTTGTTTTTCTGTACAAAATTGATTGTTTGGTGACAATGTTATTAGAGAGAAACATTGATATTCTCATATATAGTTAAATGTCCATTTTGAAATTCTTGAATTGGAGCATTTGGTTTATCTGCCAATAACTTATTGCAGATATACTGACACCCTTCTATACCAAATCGCAGAGTTCAGATGTCACAAGCTAAACTAAATGTAACATTCAGTAAGTATTGTGTCCATTTGCTAAAATGTAGGTCTGACAGCTACAGTAGGCGATTAGGAGAAAATTACGTAGTTAGTGTCATTTGGATGTTATTTTTATGCTCATGCATGTGGTGTCATCCTATAATGATCCCACAAGACAATAAAATTGGCATAGTAAATGTACAGTACCTCAATTATATTAAATAGCACTTGCAGAGTACATGGATGCCAAGTTATTTCTTCCTTTCCTGTGTCTTAAATAAGCTTCCCTCACCTTCCTTATACCCATAGAGCTCTTTATATAGTATTGCATAGATCATCGAGCATTTAATTACTGCTCAGATGCAATAATTTGAAGAATTGGTTCACATAGATGATCACTGCTACCTTTGATAGATTAGAAATACTGTTTCATGAAATTGTTAGTCACAATAGGTCTTTGTATTCTTATGCTTAAGTTTGATAAGTCCAAATCATGTTCTACTCTTTCGATGGCAATTAATACTTTAGTACTCTACTTTTTACTATCTTTTTAGAAGTTGAAATGTGATCTATTTGATTTAAAATCATGACAATAAAGTATTAAAGTATTAAACTATGTGCAACCACACTGCAACACTTGATCAAGTGATTTTGGATCACTTCCCCGAATGTCCTATGAGAGTACCCAAAGTTCTACATTTATGGTTCTTACTGATCACTAGCTTTCTTGATGATAATCTACAGGTTGGTGTTATACCAATGGATGAGTCGAAGGTAGTAATGAAAGGAAGATTAGGCCCTGGAATGATGATCACGGTTGACCTACAGACTGGCCAGGTTAGAATAGAAACATAACAATCCTTTCCCTTTAATGCTTTTGACTATTCCAGACAATTCAAATGTAGATGCTAAGCCTCATGAATCACTCTAGGTGCTTGAAAACACAGAAGTGAAAAAGAGCGTGGCTTCAGCGAACCCCTATGACGCTTGGTTGCAGCAAAGTACACGTTCAATAAAGCCTGTCAACTTCCAGTCATCTGTTGCCATGGACAATGAAACGGTCTTGAGACATCAACAGTAAGAATCCCCCAGACTTTTTTCCATCGATCTTGAACATCTGTTCTTTCTTTTCCTTCAGTTGGGAGCTCCCCCTACTGTTCTCCTAACAAATCATCTCTTTTGTTCTTTTCTCCTTGTACATGTTTGTGTTGTGGAACCTAAGTCTCATAAGTATGTTTGTGCTTGAGTTAGCATGTCTATGTGCTGATTGTGCCTGGTGCTTATGTTGAAAATTTTGTGAACTGACTGTTCACTCGTTGCAATGTACCTTTACTCTTCCTGTTGCACAAATGTAGTCTACAGCTGATTAGATCATTATCTAACTTCTGAATGCTTCCTTTCCATTATTTATGCCCAGGCTGATGTTTCTTCGTCATTTTTAGTGACAGTCTAATAGAGAAATAATATAAAGTGGAACTTGATATGGACCAAGCTGTCTAATGGAACATATTCAGTTGTTCTATTTTCTAGCTGTGCATATCTAGGGTTAATCTCAAAATAAATGAAAAAACTCCCCTATCAAAATAATTTTTTGAACAGACACCAGTAAACGTAAACCTAAGATGATCATTAATATGTAAATCATTTGGATTGTTCATACTAAAGATTATATTGGTAGGCTATTCATCAAAAGCTTTTCCATAGTGCCATATCTTGTACTACCTCCATTCCAAAATATAAGCATTTCTTGGTTGTTTAGCAGAGATTAAGGCTGAGGAGAGAGACTTTGGTGCCCCTCAATAAATGAGGGATGGTTGGTGGTGGGAGGGTGGTTGTAGGGATGGGCGTGGATCGGCCCACGGGTAATCCGTGGCCGGCTCTAGTTCAACTAAATGAACTAAATTTCATTTTAAGCATCTCAAAAATGAAACTTAGTTTATTTAGTTAAACTAGAGCTAGCGCGCCCATCCCTAGGTGGTTGGGGGTAAGATGGAAGAAATTTGAATGGGAAGTGATTGATGGGACAAGTAGTACTGTGAATAGTGATATAAATGCTTATATTGTGGAACAAGATTTGAATCGTAGAAATGCTTATATTTTGGAACAGAGGGAGTAAAATCTTTCTATTAACATATCAGAATAACAATTAAATATAAATTTCCTTTTCCTTTGTACATATAACCTTTTGCTTTTAATATATTAACTGTGGGGGCCTCCCCTGCAGTGGTTCTTTAAAGAAAAACAATTAAATATAAATTGCGACAGTGTACAATGGAAAAACATCTCAGTTTCTGAAATACACCGGAAAGCTGTAATATTCATTCAGATTTCAGAGGATATGCCCAAAACTTTGCTTTTGATCTTGGTATGATGTCATGCCCAGAAATATTCTTTTCTATAAATTTAGCTGATTTTGGTATGTGCTCCATGTGTACAACTTATGGAATATTTTTCTGTAGATCAGAGTATCAGGAGTTGCAGCACAGAAAAATTGATGAGACAAAACTTATATATATGTTAGATGATCACTCAGGATTGACATTTAATTTTAGATTATTGTCTTTTCTTCAGGGCCTTTGGATATTCCAGTGAAGATGTTCAAATGGTAATTGAAACAATGGCTTCACAAGGCAAGGAGCCAACATTTTGTATGGGTGATGACATTCCATTAGCCGTGTTATCACAAAAGCCACACATGCTATATGATTATTTCAAACAGCGGTTTGCACAAGTAAGTAAATCCTTGCTGATATTATGCCAGTCAACTTGTTGAACGCCTAAAGTGCTATGCTATTCTGTTGCACTGGTCATTGACACTTGCGCAATGTGCTCAAGCAATATCGTTTCCCAGTTCAATAACAGTGGTTAAAATTTGGTTGGTAACCGGTGTACATTATCAGTACTCCTTCGCAAACTTCTCATCTATGATAAAGCTGATAGCTGGTAAAATTTTACATATCCAGTCAAAATTTAAGGTTATTTTGAACTTTTGGGTGACAGCACATTCCACCCTGTTTTCAGTCTCATTCAACCCATAAGGTAACTGCAAAAGTTGGCCTGCCATATTGTGAAATTTAATGTCACCGAACCACAACCAACCATTGCATGGAAAGTAAAGTGAGCTGTATGTCTGGCTGCCTGCATGCTCCTGTCAGTATGTTTGCTATTAATGAAAAGTTTGCGCTTTTCTCATCATTGAATAGTGTATCTTTGTGCAACTGGTGTTTCAACTGTTAGTTATGCACAACGGTGCCTGCTGCCCTCTCCATCGTTTTTTTCCTCGTTTACAAAAGTAATTATTAGCAAGATGAAATCCTATCAGCTTTTCTTTCTGCTAGACATAACACATATTATCCCATTTCTAGGTTACAAATCCTGCTATTGATCCCCTCAGAGAAGGTTTAGTTATGTCTCTTGAAGTCAATATTGGTAAACGACGCAATATCTTGGAAGTTGGCCCTGAAAACGCTGATCAGGTTAGCTATTTTGAAGGCAATAGTTTTTTTTTCCTTTTTAAATTCCTGTTGAATATAAAGACACCATCTTGTTGAATTTTTCAGGTTACCCTATCAAGTCCTGTGCTTAATGAAGGTGAACTAGACTCACTTTTGAATGACTCAAAACTGAAGCCAAAAGTACTCTCGACGTACTTTGACATCCGCAAAGGTCTAGATGGCTCCCTTGATAAGGCAATTAAGGCTCTTTGTGAAGAAGCTGATGCTGCTGTCCGGAATGGTTCTCAACTTCTTGTGCTTTCTGATCGTTCTGAAGCACTCGTGAGTAGCTTCTAACGTTTTAACATTCTAGCACTTTACATAAAAGCTGCATTTGTTTACAGATTATTGCATGGTTAAGACATCTTTATTTCACTCCTTTACTGATCCAACATAAGATTAAATTAGTGTCATTTCTTTATCCAACTGTTTATTAATGGATAAGAAACACCAATTGTCCATATTTGAACTCTAATAATCTAAGATCCTGTAGTAATCCAAATAATAGTTACAATCATTATGAACGTTTACATCCATGATGCATCGATACTCTGGCAAAGCCACGTAAGGGTACCATGGTAGTAACGATTAGTTATAATTCATATGTTACATGCCTAATTATATGTTTGGTAGGAGCAACGGAGCATTACTTACTACCATAGTATAAATATATAGCATTTTGTACAACAACAACAACAACAACAAAGCCTTTCAGTCCCAAGCAAATTGGGGTAGGCTAGAGTTGAAACCCAACAGGAGCCGCAAAACAAGGTTCAGGCACGTAAATGGCTGCTTTCCAAGCAGACCTATTCAAAGACAAATCCTTGGGTATATTCCATCCTTTCAAGTCCCTTTTTATTGCCTCCTCCCACGTCAATTTTGGTCTTCCCCTGCCTCCCTAACATCACTGTCGCGCCTTAAGATTCCACTATGCACTGGTGCCTCTGGAGGTCTCCGCTGGACATGTCCAAACCATCTCAACCGGTGTTGGACAAGCTTCTCTTCAATTGGTGCTACCCCTAGCCTATCACGTATATCATCGTTCCGGACTCGATCCATTCTTGTATGACCACAAATCCAACGTAGCATACGCATTTCCGCAACACACAACTGTTGAACATGTCATCTTTTTGTAGGCCAACATTCTGCACCATACAACATTGCCGGTCTAATCGCCGTTCTATAGAACTTGCCTTTTAGCTTCTGTGGTACCCTCTTGTCACAGAGAATACCCGATGCTTGACGCCACTTCATCCACCCCGCTTTGATTCTATGGCTAACATCTTCATCGATATCTCCATCTCTCTGTAGCATTGATCCCAAATATCGAAAGGTATCCTTCTTGGGTACTATTTGACCATCCAAACTAACATCCCTCTCCTCATGTCTAGCAGTGCCGAAGTCACATCCTCATGTCTAAATATATAGCATTTTGTAATGATAACTATTACCTCTGTCCACAAATATAAGGGATCCTGGCTATGCACCTGAACAAGTATCCCTTATATTTGTGGACGAAGGTAGTATAGTACTCCCTCTGTCCTAAAAAAGCCAACTCCTAGCATCCCAAGGAGTATTTAAGGTCAAGGACAAAAGACCAAAATGTCCCTCATTAATAGAAAAGTAGTATTGGTGGGTGAGTAGGTAAAGAGTACTCTTGATTTATGAACCGATGATAGGTAAGAAGGCAGGAGTTGGTTTATTTTGGGACAAAGTGTGAACTCTAGGAATTGGTTTATTTTGGGATGGAGGGAGTACTGATGTATCCACAGATGCAGATAAGTTTGCGCAACTTATCAAAGGAACTAAAATTTACAGGAAGTTATGTAGCATGAAAACTTCATGACCGAATGCTAATCCACCTACTCATTTTTCCCCATTCTTTGGATCAAAATACAAATTGTTATGTTCAAATAATATTTGCTAGTAAGATGAAATAGACAATTGAGATAGGATTGTGCTCTTTGCTTTATTTTCATTTCCTAGATTGCAGTATTAAATTACTGGATGATGTAGGAACCAACTCGCCCTGCCATCCCAATACTTCTAGCTGTTGGTGCCATCCACCAGCATTTGATTCAAAATGGCCTCCGGATGTCTGCTTCAATTGTTGCTGATACTGCTCAGTGTTTTAGCACCCATCAGTTTGCCTGCTTGATCGGATATGGAGCCAGGTATGGCTTTGTTGTCAAAATAGATTTATTTCATTAGCCACCAGTTCATTACTTATATTTGCTTCACTTTGCATCCTAATCCTGCTTAGATGAATGCATACTCTGGATTAGCATATGAATGGGATTGGAATTTAGCATAATGCTTAATACATGAAGCCGTGATATAATGCAACTAAGACAGCAGAGATCCATTAAACTAGATGTGGTTTTCCTTTTCATTCAATTGATTTTGTGTAGGTTGTAATAACAGTTGTGCACTTCCTCTAGGAACCAGATAGTTTTAAAGTAACAGTGTTGCGCCTGCTTTTAGATTTACTTATATTAATTCTTATTCTGTGCATTAGTGCCATATGTCCGTATCTGGCACTAGAAACGTGCCGCCAATGGAGGCTGAGCAACAAAACTGTTAATTTGATGCGAAACGGAAAGATGCCCACAGTGACCATCGAGCAGGCCCAAAGAAATTTTATCAAGGTATGATTTCTACAGCTTGAGTTGTGGACGTACTTGAGTTCAATACTGCATTTTACTTTTGAAGATCCATTCTCTCATGTTAAAATTCTCTGATTTGTGAATTAATTTATGTTTTTCAGGCAGTAAAATCTGGCCTGCTCAAGATTCTTTCGAAAATGGGAATATCATTGCTCTCAAGGTTTGTTTATATTCCGTCATATAGTATGACATAATTATGCTCCCATTCTTGTGAAGTGTGAACTACTGCAATATCTTTACACATCCACTTTTTTTTTGTAGTTATTGTGGAGCCCAGATCTTTGAAATTTATGGCCTTGGTCAAGAGGTTGTTGATCTTGCCTTCTGTGGAAGTGTATCAAAGATTGGAGGTCTCACCCTTGATGAGGTAATTTACAAATTTTCAGTATGCTGCTTCCTAGTCGCTTGAACGCTACAGTTTCTTAATGCATACATGGTTTTATCTTTTTCTTTGTCTCAGAGTATTTAATTGCCCTGTCACATTGTATGTTTAGAAGTGAATTTAGACTATCATCTGTTAATGTACCCTTTATCTCTTTTTCATTGTTACCTGCTGACACTACTGTACCTATCCTTTTCTTGTAAAGCTGGGTAGAGAAACATTATCATTCTGGGTGAAGGCGTTCTCAGAAGATACTGCGAAGAGGCTCGAGAACTTCGGATTCATTCAATCCAGACCTGGAGGTAGGATCTAACTCATCAATTATACCAAAAATTAGGTTTTATGAGTTGTTTGCCTCTGTTCTGCCACTTCCTTAATCAAAATGACATCAATTCGATGGCCTGAGATCTGGTTTTCTACAGAACTTGTGTTTTTTCTTTTTATATTTGATACATACTAAGGCACCGCTTATCTGAGGTTCAGAATCTAAGTTTCGTTGGGGCCTCCTAGGTATTCACCAAAAAAAATACCTTCATGCATCCTCCTCTCCTGTCAAGTGCCATGGTACTATTGACTGATGTCTTCTAGCTCTAGAGATTCCTTTATTCTTTTGTAAAGGAGATACCAGTTATAATCCTGCATGAGTTTTGTGTGATGCGAGTGTTGGGCTTCACAGGCATGTGATCCTGGATTTGATCCACACCCATGTAAGGGTGAGACACCCTTTTTCCAAAAAGAAGATATATATGCATCCAACTTTCTGCTCGAGAATTTCACGGGATAGAGATATGGTATAAGAAATAGGCTATTAAGTAACTCTAACTGAATTGTGGATACATCTGTATCCTTAACATACTGAAACAATTGCCATTATTTGTATCAAATCAATAGCAAGTAGTAGATGCTTACAAAAAATGACTTTATAGGTTCAACAAATTTAGAACTGACAATACCCTCGTAGTAGTTTTCCCAATAAGAGCCCCTATAGTTGATGCTTGGTGATTTGTTTTCATGTAAGAAGTTTGTTGGCTTGTGTACTCATATGCATTATGGTCATACTGTTTAATACTGCAATTTGGTGCTTTTCTATTTTCTGAACAGGTGAATATCATGCAAATAATCCTGAGATGTCAAAGCTGCTGCATAAAGCAGTTCGTGAAAAAAGTGATAATGCATACACAATCTACCAACAACATCTTGCAAGCCGTCCTGTCAATGTTAGTGATGCTTAATCCTTACTTTGCAGTTGGTCCCAATCCGCAGATCCTTTTGGTATTGCATTTGGTTCACCACCATATCTTTTGCACTTCAGGTTCTTCGAGATCTTCTAGAATTGAAGAGTGATCGTGCCCCTATTCCTATTGGCAAAGTTGAGCCTGCAACCTCCATTGTTGAGCGATTTTGTACAGGTGGAATGTCCCTGGGAGCTATTTCCAGAGAAACACACGAAGCTATTGCAATTGCAATGAATAGAATAGGAGGGAAATCTAACTCAGGAGAAGGTGGTGAGGTGCGTCAAATAACTTTCCATTAGTTGAACATAGCTATTTTATTTTGTCAAACAGATCAAGTGGAAACTACTCCCTCCATCTCAAAATATAACAACTTCTAGAGTTGAGCACAGGTATTAAGGAAGTAGGTGGAATTAAATGGGGGGAAATTGGGTGGAATTAAATGGGGGGAAATTGTGATTGGTTGAGAAGAGGAAGTAGGTGGAGAAATTAAATGGGAGATAGTTGTGATTGGTTGAGATGAGGGAGTAGGTGGAGAAGTTGCTATATTCTGGGACAAATTTTGAATGCTAGAAGTTGCTATATTTTGGTACGGGGGGAGTACAAAACATAGTTGCTTATAAACTTCTGATTTTGCAGGACCCAATCCGGTGGAGTCCCCTTGCAGATGTTGTTGATGGGTATTCTCCAACACTTCCTCATCTCAAGGGTCTCCAGAATGGAGACACTGCTACAAGTGCCATTAAGCAGGTGCGGCATCAGAATTTCATGAGTGCTTTCTGCATTACTTAATTGTTTTTATCTGTGTTTTGTTTGTTTGCACTTTTCCTGGCTATTATTGTAAGTTATGATGCAAGATAGCATTATGTTTTCAAAACCATGAGTTGTGTTGGAATAGGAGCATGTTTAACTTTTGCCAAATTTACCTTATAATGTGTCCTGTATCTCACAAAAATAAATAAACAGAGCATGCTTAACTAATTTCGTTTTACATATTAATGCAGATTAACTATGTCATCCTTTACTTATAAGTTCTAGTACATTATGTCCACTTTCTAGTGGATTAGTGTCTTTTGAGTTAGTTTTCACTTGTACCACCCTCTTACAGGTTGCATCTGGGCGTTTTGGGGTTACACCTACATTTTTAGTAAATGCTGAACAAATTGAGATAAAGATTGCACAAGGAGCAAAACCTGGTGAGGGGGGGCAGCTTCCGGGGAAAAAAGTCAGTGCATACATTGCTCGGTTGAGAAACTCGAAACCTGGAGTTCCTCTCATATCCCCACCTCCACACCATGACATCTATTCTATCGAGGATCTTGCGCAGTTAATTTATGATCTCCATCAGGTATGTCTTTCTACAAGTATTGGTGCAATGACAACTAGAGATATTGTTGGTGCTATGGGGGAATTACTAGCTTTAGAATAAAAGTTTGCCATGACTAGCAAGAATTGGATCCCTTTTGTTACCTACTGTTAATATGTGAAGTAGTAGTGTTGTTTAATATGGATTTTCGTACATAAGATAAGGTGCATTCCCCGACACTTATCAAGTCATTTTTTTTTGTCAATATCTGGTGGGGGCAGATCAATCCTAAAGCGAAGGTATCTGTAAAGCTTGTAGCTGAAGCAGGAATTGGAACTGTAGCTTCTGGAGTATCCAAAGGAAACGCGGACATAATTCAGGTTGGCTAAACTTTTCTTTGTTATTCATTGAGTCAACTCTTGCTATGGTTGACTGCTACTACTATAACTCCTTGCTGCAATGTATCCCTCATCAGGTTGCATAGGGTTTTGTTTGCTACTTTATGGTACACAATTTGGCATTTGTATATGGTAATGGTATTCACAGTGATAGAACTCCCTTTTGTAGTTTACTTTCTCTAGATTGAGAAATATTGATTCCTTTCATGGGATATTGATTAGCCATATTTTTACTGAAGTGGCATATGCCCCGACACCCAATACTTACTAACAAACACCACTATGTTGTGAAAAATATGTCCAAGAAGCTATTGGGGATTTGGGGGGATTTTTGAGGAATTTACTAAAATTTTCCCAAAATCTCAGCAGTGCAGCGCATGATGGTCTCTTCCAAAATTACCCATGCCTTTGAAGATACTGAACCATTGTACAAATTGGATGAATGTACTAAGCATTATTACTTTTTGCCCCAAGGCAGATAGATTATTGCAGAATTTGAATTAGGTTATTTCTGAAAACTCATATTTGAAAAATATGTGTATTTCCACACAGATATCAGGTCATGATGGTGGCACTGGAGCTAGCCCAATTAGTTCAATTAAGCATGCTGGGGGTCCTTGGGAACTTGGTCTTTCAGAAACACACCAGGTTTGCTTCATCTATTTGCTTTGTTATTACCCTGTTGAATCTTCTTTGTTCTAATGCTAGTCAGCTCTTCTCCAGACACTTATACAAAATGGATTGAGAGAGAGGGTGGTACTTAGGGTGGATGGTGGATTCAGAAGTGGCCTAGATGTCCTCATGGCTGCTGCCATGGGTGCGGATGAATATGGTTTTGGTTCTGTGGCCATGATAGCTACTGGATGTGTCATGGCACGCATTTGCCACACAAACAATTGCCCAGTTGGAGTTGCTAGTCAGGTAGTGGCTATACAAGTTATTTTTCCTTCCTCTTTTGCGTCTTTTATCTTTACATAGAGCCTTAAAAGATTGACCTACATTGGGATTTTATGCTACATTCTATGTACCTGCAGAGAAGAACTTCGTGCTAGGTTTCCTGGTGTTCCTGGTGATCTTGTGAACTACTTCCTCTTTGTCGCAGAAGAGGTATGACCTCATTCACATTACTATGTCTGTATTAACCTTGTGATATATCTTATTTTGTATTTAGTACTTATGCTTAAATTATCCAGGTACGAGCGACATTGGCCCAATTGGGTTTTGAAAAACTCGATGATATAATTGGGCGAACAGATTTGCTTAAAGCAAAGCACGTCTCTTTGGCGAAAACCCAGCACATTGACCTCAAATACCTCTTATCGGTACAGAGTTGACTGTCATTTTTGTTTGAATAGTTGGCGTTTTAACTATATGCTTGTTATAGTAATCAATCTTATTGTATCAGAGTGCTGGATTACCCAAATGGAGTAGCTCTCAGATAAGGAGTCAAGACGTCCACACTAATGGCCCTGTTCTTGATGAGACAATCCTTGCAGATCCTGCTGTAATGCTTGCTATTCCTTTCTCAGTTACATTAACTTCACTAGTGACTGGTTTGTGAATAGTCAATTAAAGTAATCCTTGACTCTGCTGTTTGTTCAGCTTGAAACCAGAAATTAATTTTGATGATCGATGTCCTTAACCGTAGTTTAAAGCAAAGTGTGTAGTTGTTAGCAGCCAAATTCTGCCATATCTTGCTTAGTGGTGTAGCATTACTTATATAATCTATTTTGCAGATAGCGGATGCAATTGAGAATGAGAAGGAGGTTTCCAAGACATTTCAAATTTATAATGTTGACAGGGCTGTCTGTGGTCGAGTAGCAGGTGTCATTGCCAAGAAGTATGGCGACACAGGCTTTGCAGGCCAGCTCAATATTACGTATGTCAACCATTTTATGTTTTTATTTTTTTTTCTTTAGTTTCTCTTATGAAAAAGTATGAACATAATGATTTTTCTGCTTTTCAGGTTTACTGGAAGTGCAGGGCAGTCCTTTGGATGTTTTCTGACTCCTGGAATGAACATTCGGCTAGTTGGAGAGGCCAACGATTATGTGGGAAAGGTATCTAATATATACAGCACTATTGAAATTTGAAAATTGTGCCTGATCAGATTTATAATACCCTTTTTTTAAAAAAAATGTAGGGTATGGCTGGTGGAGAGCTAGTTGTAGTTCCTGTAGAAAAAACAGGATTTGTTCCTGAGGATGCTACTATAGTTGGAAACACTTGTCTGTATGGAGCTACTGGTGGTCAAGTATTTGTGAGAGGCAAAACAGGTGAAAGATTTGCAGTTAGAAACTCTCTTGGTCAAGCAGTGGTTGAGGGCACTGGAGATCATTGCTGCGAGTACATGACTGGTGGCTGTGTAGTTGTACTTGGAAAGTAAGTACCACAAGCAGATTCTCATTTTGAGAATTGCCTTCTTTTTATCTGATATATGGGTATTTCTTAATCAACAGAGTTGGGAGGAACGTTGCAGCTGGAATGACGGGTGGCCTTGCCTATATTCTAGATGAGGATGATACGCTCGTGCCCAAGGTTCATAACCTTGAAACTTCTAGTTTTACTAGCCCAATAACACACACATACACATATGTCAGTTGTGACTTACGCTTTTTTATATCGTGTGCCATATTTCATGCTTGGCATTAGGACAGCCCCAGACTAACATGTTTTACATGATTCTACATAAGTATACGGAATGATGATTAGAATGGCCTACACGTTCTGATATAACATGGCAATCTTATCATCTCTTCTACATAATAACTTTTTGTTGCCTATTTCATTACTTTGCATGAGTAAATTGTTCGTGTAGGAAGGTCATTGTTAAGAAAAAGAATTGTGTTTTCTCAGGTTAACAAGGAGATTGTCAAGATGCAGAGAGTCAATGCTCCAGCCGGACAGATGCAGCTGAAGAGCTTGATTGAGGCTTACGTTGTAAGTGAAGTTCACTTCGGAAAATATAGCACCGACTAAATGTTTATTTCCCATTTTGCTAATAGTGAATGTTGCTTTTACAGGAAAAAACAGGCAGCGAGAAAGGTGCCAGGATTTTGAGAGAATGGGAGGCATATCTGCCACTCTTCTGGCAACTGGTACCGCCCAGTGAAGAAGACTCGCCTGAAGCTTGTGCTGAGTTTGAAAGGGTACTTGCCAAGCAAGCAACAACAGTACAATCGGCGAAGTGATTAACTGCAATCCACAAGTGATCATCAGATTAGACGTCAGGAAGGTGTTCTTTCTTTGATACTTTCCAGGTGATTTTTGCTGGGACCGCATCAAGGAAAAAAAAAATAACTGGCATGCTTGTGAAGCACCGATCGAAGTGCCCCAAAAGACTGCGATTTTGTGGAAGCTCTGCCCAAGGCATCTTTTGAAACGAGTTCGCATGATCGTGGATGATTCTTCTTTACGCTCTTGCACGCCCTAGGTAACCACCCCTGTAAATTGGTTTGCTGACGCTAGGTTGCAGAGGCAGTGAAGACACTTCTAAACTTCTCCGTTCCTGTACAGAATTCGTGCCCTATGTAATCATATTTCGGTTCTGGACACATTAGTTTTTACATTTATACCCGTCCAGTGGGGGCATGCGAGTCGCATGTGCATACAGCTATTGTGAATAAAATGTATGGTCAAGTAGATTTCTCAGGTTGTTTGCTTGCCCGTGGTGTGACCGTTATTGAAGGATTGACACACACCTAGGAGATGTTTCGCGTTGCAATACTTTCTACACACTTCGGTTTCTCCAACCTGTGTATGCTGCCCCGTTCTTTTCAGGATATTGACAGGATTAATTGCTTCGCGCTTAAAAAAATACGCTTTTTTCTACTCACTTGTTTTAAGCTATTTGTAAGTTAATTTCTAAATATTTAGTTTATTTTTATAATTAGATTGATAATAATCTATTTAATAATCTATAGATCAAGCGGACAGTCGATGACAACTTCGTGGTTATGGAAGAAACGTTTAAATAGGGGAGAAAACCGATGCTTGGCTTTGTTCTACTAAGCTCTCGCCGGACGCCGGTGGCTCCCGGGTCGGCATGGCAGATGGCCCTCCCGGGCGGAAGCGCTGATGATGGCGCGTAGCAACCACACGCTGGCATCCGTTGGCGGCGGCGGGTGGTGACGAGCTCTCGTGGTGGCACCGTATGGCGTGCACTTCACCAATGACGACGTCAAGGCGGCGGAGACAGGGTGGAGCCTAGAGAGCCACGGAAAGGCGGCGGCGGACAGCGTCAGGCGGTCAGGGTAGAGCCAGCCAGGAGCAGCCGCCTGTGCAACGTACTAGGAGGTACAAAAACACAGACACAAAGATTTGTGTCAGAAGTTAGAGCATCTCCAGCAGGGACCTTAAACACAGCCCCCAAATAGTTTTTGGGTGGTGGGACAAAAAAACTAGATCCAGCAGGGATCTTATTACGGCCCCCAAAATGAGGAGGCCCCCAAATCTTTTTTCCAAGCCCCCAGTCCTGAGGGCTCTATAGCACAGCCCTCATCGACGTTATTTTGGCGCCTACGACAATTCCCCACCCACCCACCGGAAGAGAGCGCCGTCTGGGAAGAGCAAGATCGAAGAGAAAAAAAATCATCACACCTCGATTGGCCACCGCCGCCGCCGCCGCCCTCGGCCAGGCGCGGCGTCAGCCGGCCGCCGCCTCCCGCCACGCTCGCTCGCCGCCCCCCACCATGCTCGCCCGCCGGCCGTCGCCTCCCGCCCCACTCGCCCGCCGCGCTCGCCCGCCGGCCGCCGCCCCCCCACCGTGCTTGGCCACCTCGACTGCCGCGCTCCGGCCCCTACCGCTGCCCCTGCTAGCTTTATATATATGAGTACAAATGAATAAATGCAATAGTATAATATAGTTTATGCTGAAATACAATAGAAAAGAAAATAGGAGGAAATAGGGGCTGAGAAATGGGGACTGCTACTAGAGTTCGGAGTATTTTTGAGGTCTAAAGGAAATAGGGGCAGCCCCTATTTAACCTTTGGTGGCTTTAAAATAGGGTCTATTGCTGGAGATACTCTTAAGGGGTTACGTGAGAAAAATACTGCGGTCCTAAGACAAGGACTTGTTTTCAAAAATTCCTACTTCCTCAACCGTTAGATCAAGTTGTTAGCAACAAGTGGACATATTATAAATAGATCCTGTTCATTAGTTCCCTTCCTTTTACTTCCTTGTCCAATCGCTCCCCTCTCCTCGACACCGCAGCGGCGATCGGGCAAGCTCCTCCTCGTCGTGGCTGCGACGGGTTGAAGATGCCCTCATGCGTGTGGGACTTACAACTTATTTTCTTGTTTTCTGTGAACACGCTTTCCGAAATACTAAACGGTGTGTTTTTTAAAAATTTTCTATATAAAAGTATCTTAAAAAAATCAAATAGATCCATTTTTTAAGTTTTAATAGTTAATATTTAATTAACCCATATGCTAATAATGTTTTCGTTTTACGTGTGACTATATAAGCCAGAAAAATAAGTATCTCAAACAACCAGAGCGCCAACAAACAGCCCGAATCATGTGAGCTCTGAAGTTTCCAAAGCTAACTGCCTAGTTCCGCAAGCACGGGCTCTACGAGGAGCGGGAGTCCAACGTCGTCGTGCTCGCCGCATCCTCGACGACGTCTCCCCGTCGAAGATAACAATTGTTTTAGCACCATAGTATAGGAGCAGCAACTCGAACTTACTGGGGGAACGTATGCGACCATGGCGGGGGAGCAAGGAGGGGGGCACTTGTGGAGCGCGCGCAGCGCTCGCACATAACAATAAAAAAATAAAAAAATAACAATATTAAAAAAATAAAATATTGAAGAAAATCAAATAACTTTAACTAATAATCTGAAACTTTTATTTCTAATTTTAAAACTTTCAATTAAATTTTAAACTTTAACTTAAGTTTAAAACTATCAACTAAGAATTTAAAAAAATCTACTCAAATTTTAAAATTTTCAATTCAAAATTTAAAACTTTTAATTAGATTTTCGAAACTTTTAACTAAAATCTAAAACTTTTAACTCTGCTTATTTATGTATTTTTTTATAATTAAAAATTATTAAGCAGATGGTGATTAGGGAGGTTGATTAATGCTTAATGAGTAGTTTTAGGCGTACGGAGGTACGGCCTGGCGCGCGTGCCTGCACTAGCCAACCCCTTGTGGAGATGCCAGATGGGTAGTTGGGTACAAGCTGGTGCATGGGCGCCGGCCGTCGGCCCACGGGGATGGGCGGCGGCGGTGAAGAGCAGGGGTCAGGGGCAACGCGAAGTAGTGGTGTGGTGGTAACGAGCGGTGAAGAGAAGGCCAATGGCGCTGCGGAGTGACAGTCTCGGGCGGTGGCGTCGACGATGGCGCGTAGTAGCCACGCGCTGGTCTCAAGCAAGCCGGCGGCGAAGGGGGTCCGCGGGCATCGGCTCATGGCAAGGCGCCAGCGTGCATTGGTGGTTCGATTTGATACCGATTTCAGCGGCGGCAGGGCTAAAAACAGTCGGTAAAATTTTTGAACCGACCGCACCATTTTTTGGATTTTACCGACCGTTTTTCGTTTTTTTCGGTACTGGTCGAAAATGATCCGAAAAACGGTACTGGGGTCTCAGAAACGATATCGGAAATGATTTCAGCAGTTTACCAACCGTTTCTGAAGTTTACCATATTTATTTGAAAATTTACCGATTGTACTGATTCGGAAATTTACCTCATCCCCTCGCTCAGTCTCTCTCTGCCTCTCACTCAGCCTCCCCCACCGCCCCGCCGTCCTCCGCCGAATCCGCCGCCGCCCTCCCATCCGCTGCCCCACCGCCCTCTCGTCCGCCGCCGCCCCACCGCCCTCTCGTCCGCTGCCCTCCGCCGCCGGCCCGCCGCCCAGTGCCCCACTCCACCACCGCCCTCCCATCCGCCGCCTCGCCGTCCTCCCGTCCGTGGCCTCGCCGGCCTCCGCCGCTGGCCTCCCATCCACCACCCCGACGGCCCGGCGCTCTGCCTGCCCGGCGCCCCCGCCGCTCTGCCTGGTGCCTGCCCGGCGCTCTGCCTGTGGGGGTACTAGTGTGTGTGACTGTGTTTATTATTCCTTGCTGAGTCCTGACGCTGAGGTCATACGTAGCTGGAGTATTATTTTCTTATGTATGATGTATTGCGTGTAGGATACAATAGTCTAGTACTACTTTGTAGTATCTGTATCGTGCCTCACTTTTATATATTATATTTTATTAAAGTTAGAAAATCGTGGTTCTCTCTCGTGAGGTAAAGTTATTTCCGATCCGAAATTCATGGATGTCCGATCGATATCGATGAATTTCCGACGAGCAACTCCGTTTTCGATGTTTCCGAATTTTTCGAAGCCGTTTCTATTTCCGACATTATCGTTTTCAATTCCGATTCCGAGTACAAAATATGAAAATAGAAATGATTTAAGGGTTTTTCCGATCGTTTCCGACCGTTTTCAGCCCTAGGCGGCGACGGCGGAGCCAGAAGCCACCTGACTCGAGTATTGTTTCGTAAATGTCAAGAGGGCTAAATGGAAAATTCTGGATCGCCACCAATGGTATCGGTGCAAAAAGGTACTACCACTTTGCATAAATTCTCCCTGGCTAACGACGACCGTTAGATCAAAGGTGCGCGTCCTGGATTAAAGTGGGCGTAAAGGCACAGATATTTGCACAATAGCCCTTGTCATCCTTCAAATTTGACTCTTCCGTCCACTCTCCCGAATTCCGACTTCCCCTTTCCCCCCCGACATGGCGGCAGGAGAGCTGGCGAGCCCCTCGCAGCGGCAGCCGCCAGCACGCCACTGGATTGGACACGGCGCTGGAATGTTGCAAGCAACCGAAGCGTGATTTGGTGATCTTGCCTGATTCTCCTCGCGAGAAAGATTGACATATTGGATATAGAATGCTACTCCTTTAAATAGAAAAGAAAACTCTTCAATATGATTATACTTTCTCCGTTTCTTAATAATTTACACTAGACGCTATTCATTTTTAAACTTTGATCACGTCATCTTTTTTTTATTAAATATTTACAAACACTAGAAATAATAACATGTTATTAAAGTGTGCTATGTCCTAGATATAAGAATTAAACTTTTATTCACTTAGGCTTAACAATTAAAAAGTAATTAATGGTCAAAGTTTAAACGAAAAAGTTAAAATTGTTAGTTATTAAAAAACAGAGGGAGTGGCTGATTCAGGTGAGGATTTTATATCATGAGTATACCAATACCAGCTTGATAATTTAGGAATCCAGCTGAATCATGTAAAAAAAACCGAAAATTGTCGATGCGGTCAATGCTGTCTACTGGGCCGCTCACAGGTGTTAGCTCGTTTAGGATTCCTGGTATGTGTTAACTGTTAGGCTGTTAGCATGCAACGATGGTAGCCATAAGATGCAAAAGCGAATGCTATAACGAGGCCACAGAAACACAACATATATTGGAAAGACACTAGAAACAAGTGCCAATGATTATGATCCCCCCAACTCGTGTTACATACAATAGATTACAAAAGCATATTACAAAATCACACCCGAAAGAGGCCGCCGCATGCAACAACAAAAACAAATGGAAGATGAACAGGAAAGGGATATACATTCTCACTAGCAGCTTCTAAAAATGGCACCACTACGAAAGAAAATGCGAGGATTCTTTACCAAGAATATACAGACTGAATGTCACAAAAAAGCTGCTCCTACCTTGGACTGTTCCAAGGAGACGAAGACTTGTATGGGAAACCATGAGTAGCTGATCCATTTCCTAAATCCAGACTCTGGAGTTGCTCCATTAGTTGCGACCTCCGTTCTTTGAAGAAGTCTAGCCTGGTCGTCAGTTCGACCAGAGTGGACGATGCCACGGCCGGTTGCCTCCCATATTCGACGCCCTGTGATAGTGATACAGGAGAACTGAATACTCTCTTGAATGAAAAACGGTGTACTTGTCTTTAACAGTGCTGCAGCCAGTCAGAAGGAATGATTTCCCTTACCTCGGTTGCTTTTGGGATGTTCACAGACATGGAACTGCCGCCATCCGATGGCATGCTTGTTGATGCCTCCCTTGAATCACTCGAAGAGGCTCCATCATCCATGGAGCGCTTGCGGGACAAGGGCCTTGAAGAACCATGAGGTAGCACGTGCTGCTTGATGCTTCTCCAATGCGATGCACCTGCCGAGCCCTGCTGCCACAGAATGTTGTTGTGCCATTAGTGGATGAAATGGCACTTGCACATTACAGGTAGACAATTACTCGTTGGTGCCTTTGTTTTTCTATAAACCTGCAGGCTCATAAAACACGGAGAACTGGGTCTAATATCACCCTGAAGTATGACTGTTTGATCCACTTGACCTGGCTGGCTTTGGGGGTTTAAATTGATGGTTGCGCCAAATAATTGTGATGCATGGATATTATTTAGAGTACTAGCCACTTTTGGCAGAATCATTAGTCATAATTCGGTCTATGCCTAGCAATGGAACATTGGATGAGCACAATCAACCATATGGAAAGGATCCACTTGACCTGGTTTGGGGGTTTAAATTGGTGGTTGGGCCAAATAATTATGATGCATGGATATTATTTAGAGTACTACCATTTTTGGCAGAATCATTAGTTATCATTCGATCTATATACCTAGCAATGGAAACATTGGATGAGCACAATCAACCATATGGAAAGGTTGGAAATATAGCACAAAAAATAATATATGTTGTTTGGCTCGTCTATTTTGCTGCAAAGCTCTCCATGCACCAACCATCAGTCTTGGGTGAATTACCCGTAGGGGCATTTTACACCTTAAGCACGCTATTATGATAGCGCAATGAAAAATGGAGCTAACATCAGCAAAGTGGTTGGTACTGTATTTTCTGAATTCCGTTATTATAAATTTAAGCATAGAAGATTAAGGGGAACTTTTAGCTAACCTCATTCCTTTGCTTCTTCTCCTGATTACAGAAAGCAAGGTTCATATCAAAACCTGATTGAACAAAGTTCCTGTTGGCAACAAAATATTTGCATGGTTAATACATTGCAATTTCAAAGGACAACTAGAGAATATATATAACACATCGAACCGATAATCATATGCCTTGAGTTGATACAGTAAGTCAACAATTGACAGAAGAAACATCATGCTTTTGTTACTAAAAGTGTAGCTCCCAATACCTGGTACATTTGGATGTTCTGGAGTCTGGACAGTAGTTCAAAGAAGATTGAAATGGATGGTAACAATGAAAAGTATGGTTTCTTACTGCGGGTGATGGTTTGGAAGATGTTGATAACGGTCATTTGCATCCACCAAAGAGCCATACTGATGTTGGCGCTGCTGATTGAGTTGGAGATGGAGCTCCGCAACCTTCTGCTTTAACCTTGCAACATCAGCCTCTGCAAGAGCAATCTCCTCAAGCTCTGCCTTCGTCTTAAGGGAAGCACAAAGAAGAAATTAGATGCCATCAATAAGCCCACAGACTATAATGATCATTAGTGTCAAGGTCGCCATAACATTTGAGTACCTTTGAATCCATAGTACGTGAACTAGAAAACTGTGCAGAAGAAATGCTTAATCCAACCTCCAGTGCAGCTCTAAGATCTCTTTCAGCTTGTAGCTGCTCTTGCAACCTTGAAACCTAAGAGGTACAAGCAGTTGCCATCAAACAAAGTAACAAACTGTCTTTAAAGTGCTATGTGTTTGTATTTAAAAGTTCGATGGTGTTGTTTAATAAAATATACAACAACATAAAATTTGATTAAAATTGGTAGTACAGATTGTGAAATTTCCAACATATTTTGGAAGCATGAAATGAAATAAGTGATTCATATGGTAAAAAGAAGCATACATCCTGTTCCAGAGCCAAACGGCGCTCATGTAGTGCTTGTTTTCTTCTTTCCAAACTTGCCTGTAAGATTGCATTTCCTCTAGCCTGAGAAGCATTGCCGATTAGTTTTTAGTGCTCCTGTAGATCAAAAGTCTCAAGTATACATGTACTGTTCCCTTTGTACCTCTTTCGCAATCCTGATCTGTAGATCATTCTTTGTGATCTCCAGTCTTTGGATAGCAAGCCTGAAAGAAATTTAACAGTTAAGAGTAATTAATATAAAATCAATCCATCACACTGATATTTTGGTATCAATGATTCAATGAGAAATCAAAAGTGACAAAACAATCACGTTCAGTTCTATCATTACCAGTCAATGGTGGCACTGGCCAAAAGGCTATAGCATAATAAGAACTTTTCAACAGGTCTAAACAATGATTATCATAGAAAGCTGTTGCTACATATTTTAACTGAATGGATGTATCTTCAGTTTAACTAATAACAGAAAATGATCCAGCAGGCAGAACAGTGGGAGCAAATTTATTGATGGAACAACTTCAAGAATAATTCAAGAATAACTTGACTTTTCAGCTCTAACCATTTTACATGAAACAATCATGTAAACACAAAAATGGGGTGGGGACTTACTCTTCTTCACCCGATGAATCAGCCAATTCTGACTGTTGACTTTTTCTTCCCTGCATAAACCAAATGTATAAATATCCTGAAACAATTTTATATGCTAATAGTTTCCTAAGGAGTGTATATCTCATAATGATTTCCCTGAGAAAACCATAATGTTCTTTAAAGAATACCACAGAACCATACGTTACTGGTCACAATTCTACTTCGCTTTAAGTAACACGAACTTGCTGAGGAAATACAGAAAAGAACAAAATTCTCACTCACATTGTTTCGTCCCCAAAAGTTAGAGCGCTTCACATGCATCTGAGTTCCATTGGATTTGATGGAGTGCCTATCTACAGAATATTCAGCTCCAGGGCCAGGCAAGGAAATTCCTGCGTCCAAAGAAGAAAGAATCTCTCCCATTGACAACGGAGAATCCTGACTGGACACTATATTCCGTGGATCTTTTTCATTTGGTGATCTCTGGGCATTCACTGAAACATTTTCAGCTAAATGACTATGCTGGGCATCATTTATATCCACCTTTGTTTCCATAGCCTTATCTTCTGTAGAAGGTTCAGCATCTGAATCATCACCATCGACTACCTGTTGTCCGCATTGCAATGAGTACAAAAGCATAAGGCAATCGTGATTTTTGACAGATGAACTTGCTAGTCAAATAAAAATTAAAAGCCAGTTGGTTTCTGATTTAGCTACTTGGGATGCTTCATATTATAGGTGGCCAAACGGGCGGACCGGGCCGGCACGGCCCGAGGCACGGTCCGGCACGGCCCGCTACGGCACGGCCCGTGTAGGCACGGTTCCTGTAGCGGGCCGTGCCGTGCCGGCCCGCGTGCCTCCCCCCTGGCCCAGGCACGGCACGCCGAGGTCGTGGGCCGTGCCGTGTCGGCACGGCCCGTCATCGGCCCACCGTGCCCGGGCCAGCCCGGTCCGCCGACGCCTGCCGCCGCGCGTCCGCGTCCCCGGCCTCCGCCACCTGCCGCCGCCCTCCGCCGCCACCTCCCCGCCTGCGCGCCGCCCCCTCCGCCGCCTGCCGCCGCCTCGGCCTCCTCCCGGTCTCCTCGGCTCCTCCGCCTCCTCCCGCCGCCTCGGCCCCCTCCGCTGCCGCCTCCCACGCGCGCCTCCCCGGCCTCCGCCATCTGCCGCCGCCCTCCGCCGCCGCCGCCCTCCGCCGCCGCCTCCCCGCCTGCGCGCCACCCCCTCAGCAGCCTGCCGCCGTGCCCCGTGCCCGTGCCCCCGTGCCCCATGCCCCCGTGCCCCCGTGCCCCGTGCCCGTGCCCCCGTGCCCCCGTGCCGTGCCGGCCCGCTACAGTCCACGGGCCGTGCCGTGCCGGCCCGCCGTGCCGCACCGCCGGCCCAGGCACGGCACGGCTACTCGGGCCGTGCCGGCACGGCCCACGGCCAACCGTGCCGGGCCGGCCCGGGCACGGTTACTGTAGCACCGTGCCCGGGCCGGCCCGACGGGGCACGGCCCATTTGGACATCTCTACTTCATATCGTGAACAAAAAAAAAAAAGGATAGGCCTAATAAGATTATGCAATCATACACCAAAAAAAAAGAGAAACTTCTCATTAGTGGAATTGGAAGGTTAAACCTTGTCAGTTGTAATGTTTTTTTATTCCCAGTTTACTTAAAATATTCGAATTGTATATATGATTGTACTAGATTTAAAATTACTACCGAGTAGAAATTTCAAAACTGCAAAGAACACCAGACCTTGTAGTCATAGAGGTCACCAGCAGTACATGCACTGGTTTCACTTAATTTTCCACTCAATATACGCTCAGAGTCTTCTAATTCTTGATCTGCATCATTCTCCGCATCATGAAAACCACTGTCCTTGATATCCACAGTTTCATCATCTGTTGACTCTTCACTTCCGCTATCTTCAATTTGAGAATCAGGTGATAGGGAACACCTCAGGTGCTCAGCCTGTCAAATTGAAAATCATGAATAATTAGTAACTTTCACAATAAATGGAAAAACAATCAATCAGTTGGATCAGCCTTAATAGCTAGAATAGAATCATCAGTGCAACATTCTCTGGGATGGCACCAAGTAAACTTACATCGAAAATACCCTCATATTCCTCCAAGAGAGTAGTGACAATGCCTTGAGCACTGTTAGCAGCATTTGCAGCAGCAATGAGCTGAGCAGAACTGTCACCATTCATGTCCAAGTCATCTTCCATCTCACACTCACCAGCCAGAAGTGGACGCAACAAGAGAGGAGCCATACAGGCAGCAACTGCTGATGGAGTCATTCGATTCTCAGCAGTATAAGAAGAAACAGTATGCATCATTCTCAATATTCTGCCAAAAAATGGTTTTATAAGATTATTGAAGAATTTGGTCAGTTGTTGATAATATGACATTGCTAGCCAGTTTTGCTCTACTAGTACAAAGCTGAATGCGTTTTGTTATATCAAATGCGTAATTTAAATCAATACAAAGAAGTTGACAAAAAGCCTGATCTCAGAAGGTGGTTTTAATGATAATGTAATATTCAGGCTGATATGCCAGCAAGCAAAGCCAACTCAACATATAAGATATCCACATAAAATAGAAGTAGACTGACCTCTGTAGTAGCCGCCTATTAGGCTCAGGAAATGTCTCAGATATTGCTGCACGCATAGAATTTATCCGAGATTCCTTACTTTCCAGACCTAGAAAAGTATGAAGGAAATGAAAAGACCGCCAAAGAACGAAATGTGGAAGCAAATAACTGAACATATACAAACTACAAAGACCTAAGCTAAGTAACGATGTTAATACTAACTGTTTTGGTTTATGTAACTATATATATATATAGTAGCATTCCATGTTACAGTCATTATCTATCTGTTGAACTGTAGTATGTATAACTTTAATCAACTTCCATAAAAAGATGATGTTAGGTGCTGAATATTGTAGTCTGATTTTGAATCTGTATAGGTTTAGTACCATACTACTAGCGGTATAGACTAGGAGTCCTCATATACAACACTTCTTTGGATCTTAGCCTACAACATTGAATCATTGATACAAGAATCGAAACCCTATTTTATCTACCACCAAATAGAAGGGTGTACAGAAGTCTTTCTCTTTAACATAATCTACTTGGTAACAGACGCCAGAAGGGGTATGGGTGTATACCTACAGGTGCGCAAAGCGGTCAAAGCTCCAAATATGGAATAAAACTTACAACGACTGTATCTATGGTTAGTTTTAGACTTTTAGTAACTAAAACATTTATTACAAGTCTTAATATAGGGTAGATTAATGAATTTGTTCATATTTTGTTGAATTCTCTATGAAGTTTACGAGAAAAAAAAGATTAATTTCATAGACTTTCCTAACGGGCCGCTTCTTGCCATAAGGATTACCTTATGGGTTACCTGCATCACTATCCCTAGACAGTTAAGAGTAATTAAGCTAACATGAATAGAGCAGAGCACTTACGGAAAGCTTCCAATAAGGCTGTGCAGCAGGAAGCAGGCACCGGAGAAGATGGTAGCTCACGCAGAACATGCTGCAGATATGTATTTAACTTTACACAAATATACTTTGCAAGAAGGAAATAAAATATTAAAACTCTTATAACAAGTAGGAATTTTTGGAGCATCAATATAACAGGAATAACAGCAAGGCACCTTTACACAGTCACCAATAACATGAGCATCCTCATCCGATGCAAACTCCGTCCTTCCTGCAATGAAACAGAAACAAGTGCAACAATTGAATTATTGGACGATGGCACCAAAATTATCAAACCATGAATACTACCAATTAAATCACGATATTCTATATATGAAGTTCCAAGCAAGGTAACCACATAAACCTTGTTCATATTCTTGCATTCTTTTGTCAACTTCCTCCACATCTGCAGCCTGGCGCAAAATTCCCTCCACCTTTATTCCTGGAAAAAAATATTCACATTTCCGAATAATTTTTGGATGGGTTCAGTCATTTCCGAACTTCAGTGATAATGAACAATGATTATCCCTACCATGTTTCTCAAGAAAACGCAAAGCTTTTTCTAGGAAAGAAGGGCTGCCATCAATATCTTCCAGTGCAAGAAGAATTGGCCTGCCAACAACTAATGATTTAATAGGCCTCTTCTCTCGCCCTGCAGACAAGGGATGATATGTATGAGAAAAAAGAGATAGATATTGAGTTCTTCACAAATAGAACTAAGTCAGACTAGAATAGAGGAACCAACAGTTTGGAATAGCTCCTTCATATGGATCTGTTGTGTCATTACGAAATATGCCATTATGTCCCATCACAAGAGCTGCATTTGGGGCCTGTGCAAGAGCTTCTTCCAATGCTGTTTTCCACTCAAACAAATCTTCAGATGTCTCTGCCTGTATTGAGAATAGCATGCACTTCATTTAACTTTGAAGGGCATTTAAAAGGCTTAACGAAAAAACACAATACTTATAATTTAACATTTTGTATTTTCTCAGGGGTCAAGGTGCTAAAATTAAAGGGAAATTGTATACCTTCAAGGTGAAAGCACGACCATCACGACCATCTGGAAAAAGGACAGTCAACAATTTCTTGTCTTCCCTGACCACTACACTGTGAATGAGACATATTGTTAATTTAACGTTATTATGCAGATAAACAGAAAAGGATGCCCTAAATCATTGTCTACTAAGAAGTAAGAAGTATGCAACACATTTAATGAAAATCTAATACAGAAAATTTTGAGTAAAACTGCAAATAAATAAATAAAGTGAAAGTTACATACCTCCCAGAATTGTTCAAGTCAATTCCCCCCAAAGTAACATTCACTTCACCACCTCTCTGGGGCAAGGTATTCTACAATGGCATAAAGGTACTTGTTAAGAAGAATCAATTTCTATTAGTGTACCCCATAAGCTAGATAATGAATGAAACAAAATATATGGCAATGACTGTAGTCACCAGGAACCTGGGTCAAGGGATGAGGTTGCAGATTATTAGAAATGTGAGTTGATGGGGACGTAGTGTTCTTTAAATGCACAGCGTGATCCCAATGGCTCTAGTTCAAGAAAAAGATAAAAGAAGATAAAAAAGGAGGAAGGTGGACCGAGTGGGCTAACCCTACACAAAGCAGCTCAGCGTCCCAATGATCCCATCTCTATTAGTCCAACATCCCCAACCATCTTTTCCTTCCTCCCTCTGACATGGCCGTGAATACCTGCTGCTGCTTTGGCACACAGCAGCATTGGCCGTGTGAAGGTTAGGTTTCCTTCTCCCCTCCCCTCCTCCCTCTTCCCCTCAGTTCTAGACCAAACGACGCACCCAGATAGCCGGCAACCTATGGCCCACAATGCCAATCCTGATGACTATCAATGATGAAATAGTAGATACATTAAACACCTCTCTGGACTCTGGTGTAACATGGGACAAGCACATGAATAAGCAGCAGCTAATGATCAAACACCGCCCACAGTTGGATATTTAAAGCAAAGGAACACATGGAACCACCAGAACAAGGAAGCTACAAAATATAATGATGCTACTCATATATTTGGTGGACTGAACTGAAAAGAGCAAATTAATCATTCTGCCATTCAGTGCAAAACTCTAAATACTCTACTCATGTTTCATTGTGATCTTAGTTTACATGCATAAATGTCATGAAATAAAACGTGCAGATCACACTACTACATATTGGCCATGGTCAAGAGAGATGATAAAAGTGTTAAATAGATAATAGATACATGTGAACTGTGAACTGTCATATCAACAAGCCAAACCAAAAAACTATTTCTGGGCTGATGGGCCTACATAACTTGAGATTTTCAGTATAGCAATTACTTAGATTGTGGACAAGAATAAAATACTTACAGGATCACTCTTGAAGAAAACCAATGATGTTCGAGTGAGGATAAACCAACGCTTTTTCCATGATTTCCATCCAATTCCTGAACATCATAGAAAAAAACAATGTTCTTAAAATCAATAGCGTTTGTCCTTCCTCAAATAAACTAAATTGAGGAGCACTGTTATGCACAAGTGGAAACAACAGATGCACAACCCAAATAGTTTACCTTTGGATGATATGAAGAGAGGGCCGCTCTTAAATACCTAGTTTGAGAGCATTGTGATGTCAGAAACATTGTAATTATAATGGTAAATATGTATAGCAGATATAAAAAAGATGCAACTGTCCCAATCGAAAGTTTTGTTTCAACAAGAACATTCGGAAGTGTCCTGTATGCAGGTGAGCAGACATGCAATTCAGAACCTACATATGAGAGATGCAGCAAGAACGAACAAATCGAACCATGCCTCTCCAAAAAACCACTGAATGTACAGACTGTTCATCTATGACCGCAAACGGACAGATGAATACAACGGGGGAAAACCTCCAGCAAATTCCTCACTTCGCTCCCCTGGATTCCCACTCTCCCCGTACCTCATATACCAAGCCTATCAATCACAGGCCACCACAACGATCGAACACCAGTCAGCCTGCAAAACATCTCACACATCTCCAAGGCCAGCTGAACACTACCAATGTCCAGTTTCAGCTTGCAGATGACACTGTAGAATGCCTCCATCCTCATGTCCTGATAAATTGATCCACCCTGAAACATTTCCGTTCACATCATTCCTGCAGTGGACAACTCTAATCCAAGCCAAATATCATCCACCATGCAGTCTGCCTGTCACTCTTGAGAAACATCTCCAAGGCTCCAAGACCATCCAATCCAATCCAGACTGAATAAAACAGGAGCATTAGCAGCTACTGCCACCTCACACCTTCCTTTCCTTGTCAGAGTCGGAACCCATCCATCACACACCACCACCTCCACCGAACTGCATTGGCTTGTCTGATTCATCCGCGCCATCTCGCCTTCACAGCTCAACCCAAAAATTCACCACCAAAACAGTGAAACACCCATCCACACGCCAAAGCAAAGTACCACTCCGCCGAGAAACTCGGCGCAGCATCAGATACCAAACCGGCACGAAAAATCCAGCAAACAAGCGAGGAATCCGATACCGAGAGAGCAGGAGGCGAAGGCACCCAAACTCACCGCGTTGCCGCTGGCCGACGCCGCTCCGCCGCGCTGCTGCTGCCGCTCGGCCGCACCCGCCGCCGGCGCCGTCGCCGCAGCCATCCCCCTCTCCACCTCCCCCTCAGATCGTCTGCCGCATCAACAGCTACCACGTCATCACCACCACCAAACACCGCGCATTGGATCCAACCCCGCGCGCCGCCGCCGCGGCGCACCGATCTGGCGTGCGGTGGAAGGGCCGCGATGTGGAGCGAGTGGGGATGGATGGGGACTAGCCTCTCCTAGCCTCCCTCCGGTGGTTAGGATTTGGGTATTGGGTTTCTGGAGGATGAGGAGGTGGGCGTGGGCGTGGGCGTGGCCGCGTGCGTGGGGTCGTGGTGGTGGTGGTGGTGCCGCTCCTCCTCTCCTCGCCCAGCGAAAGCGACAGCGAGAGAGAGATTACTCGGCCGGAGCACACACCCACTGCATCTTCGTCTTCCTCTCTCTCTCTCCCCCGCTGTAACAGTCTCTGGCAATTACGGGCTACAGCTTGGAGCCATATGAGTCCACGGAGCTTGCTCCGAAAGCTTCTCGGATTCTCAGGCCGCGCTACGATGCTACAGCGCTTAGCTGTCACCCGGCTCTGCTTAATTAACCCGTCTCTGGATTTTTGCCGTAATCTCGTCTCCTTGTTTGTTTTGGAAACGATTTTGCTGCCTGACACGTTAACCTGGCGAGATTTTGTCATCGCGTGATGGAAAACGACGTGACCTTGTTAATTTCAACTAGCGCCATACCCATACGTACAACAAGATTTATAGAAAGTCGTATTTTAGGGTTTTATTGGTAGGAATTTGGTTTTTAGTGATTTTTTAGTTAGAGTGATTGGTTTTTTAAATATGGTGTTTTTTTAGAGACGGTGATTTTTTAGTGAGAAAAATGAGAAAGTACAGTGGTTGGGAAAGAGAAGAACAATTATGTTTTTATAGTAGTAGAGAAAAACTATGGAGTACAATGGTTAACTAAATCAGGCATAAATATATGTAAAACAATCTCATATTTCTCTTAATGTATAAGTAGAGTTGTTCTTCTTCTGTTCTTTTCTCACGCCATTTTCATGTAACATGAAAAAAACCAAAAGATCGAACTAATAAAAAACTCTGGACCCATCTCTAATCATAAATGTTATATAGCTCACTTTAAGTGATATATGATATAGGAGCATATTACCCGTCAATGTAAATTTGAAAGGGTATTCTGAACCTTTTTTCCCGTTTGATGTAATTTGGTGGTTTCACGCTATTGTCAACTTCGCTGTAAAAAAACTACTAACTTATTGTGTTCGTGGTGTGACAGTGGATTAGCCACTTGTGAATAAGTTAGGCGAAATCGCACTGCAACCGCACATGAGGCAGATCAAGACGGGCATTAAATTTGGTAGAAACACACAGGACACAGCAGCATGAAGTGTAAAGTGTGGCAAATACGTTTCCCAAGACTTGCTCCTTGGTATTGCGTGTTGCTGGGTGAGGAGGTTCAGGCAAGCAGGCAGAGAGAGTTGGTGTGACTCAAAGAGAAGATTAGGTGTGCGATTACAGTAAAAAAAATGCGAAACTTTGGGACCAACTAGATGAAAAGGACTGATACGGTGTTCGGCAGCATTTATAAACCTGGTTTATTTTCTCGTTTCTTATAAGCACGTTTTTCGAACTGTTAAATAATATTTTTTAGAAAATTTTCTATCTTAAAAAATCAAATAGATCTATTTTTTAAGTTTTGAATAGTTAATATTTAATTAATTACATATTAATGATGTTCTTCGTTTTACGTACGGCTTATAAATCAGAATAATAAATCAATTCAAACACCATTTTAGTGGTGTTGGCAAGCTGGCTGGCTGAGCCTTTGTTCTTGTTTGCAATTTTGCTTCTTTTTATGGTTTTGTTTTCTCCTAATCTACCTGCTACAGAGTCGGGTTGGAGGAGGGGTCCTTTCAGGTTTGGCCCAATTTGTGCCTGTGCTGGACCACTGTTTGGAGGAGAGCTTTAGTTTTTGGCTGGTGCACAACTAATTGTCGGGGTTAATTTGTTTGGGGATTTCTATCTATCTGGCAGGCTGGTGAAGAATCTGCCATGAATATCCCCCTTTTGTCTGAAATTTTAAGTATATCAAGATCAAACTGTATCTGAAACTTTGGTGTGTGTATCCATCTCGAGATGCGTGAATTTCATTAAAAAACAATTCAACTTCTCCGAGAATTTGGTAAACTTCGTATTTCTAAACAGCGTTGAAGCTGAAGTATGCTTCTTGTTCAACTGAATATGCTAGTAGTAAGTTGTAAAGGCCAAAGAGCCAAAGAGATGCATACATGTAGAGAATCTTTATTTGAAGGGCGATATGTAAGTTAGTCAATTTATATATGATTGCAAATAAGTTGTTTTTACTGTAGGATCGTCATGTACCATATGATATCGCAAATGAGTGGCAGTTCATACGCTGCAATCATTCTTCACATCTTCAATAACACTAGGCTGCCTTCATTACCGGTTAGCTTAGCTACTCGCTCGATTTTAGTTAGTACGCTTTTTAAACCGCTAAACGATATGTTTCGTGTAAAAAAATCTTATATGAAAATTTATTAAAAATTAAATAAATTTATTTTTTAAATTTATAATAGTTAATACTTAATTAATTATATACTAATATCTTACCTCGTTTTACATGTCACGAATAACCTTAGCCAAACTGGAACTAACGCAGCCTAAAAATGTTCAGGTAGGCAGCCTACTACACCATCACCTCTCGTGTACACGGAATTCTTTCGGTAAAAAGGATCGCTTTCTAGGGTTTTAGCCTTTTGCGTTGAGCAGGGGAGACAGTACGTTCACATGCCGATGGTCTGAATGCCTCAATCTTGTCGCTTTTCAGCCTATTCAGGAAGCAGCGACGCGAGCCTTTGCAGAAAAATCCCGAGGAAACAAAAGCTTTCAGACATTTTTCGATGTCAGTGTGAGTGTGACACCGAGATCTTGCTGCATGCGAGGTAGTAAAAGCCAATCGACCTGGGTGAACTACTCAACTGTAAACTTCTCTGCACTAACCACCTCACTTGATCAGTAAAGCCAGTAGTACTGCTACACTTTCTTGTATGTGTAAATTCGTGCTAGTTCACTGGACGTGACACATGCTGCTATTGTTGTAAATCTGGACAGTCTTATCTAGATTCGTACTATTATAATATATCACATTCAGTACTAATTTTTTATATTTAAAAAAAAAAGAGTACTTTGCAGTAATTCATATCTTCTCTAACTTGGCAATGCAGAGACTGAGATATAAACACAGAAATATTAGCAATGTGTGTTTAGGACTATGTTTAAAAGACAATCTAAACACAGGAGTAAACTTGGCAGAGACTGAGATATATACACAGGAATATTAGCAATTAGCAATGCGTGTTTAAGACTTGTTTAAAAGATACCTAAAAAAGACTATGTTTAAATGACAATATATACACAGGAGTAAACTTGGCAATGCAGAGAATAAGATAAGAGCAACTTCAAAAAAGTAGCTATTTTTTAGTTGTCATTTGCTCATTTGGCTAGCTAACCAAACAGATGGTAAGCCAAATTTTCTGCATACTCCAATAGCCTCTCTATTTCTTTCTCTCCAAATCCCAATAGCTGGGGTGTACTGCAGGCATGGGGAGGGGCGGGGGGTACTGGCGGCGATAGCGGCATATGCGTGGGCCAGCGGCGGCCCAGATCGGCGTCAAGCTGACCGCCAGCATGGCAGCGTGTGGTTCGTTGACATGCAAGTCAGCTGGAAGCATGGCCTCTTCATTGTGTTCTCGCTGTCGTCGGTGTTCCTCAGTGACGTGACCACTTGCTGACTGGTGAACATGGCGGCGCTAGAGGCGACAAGTAGTGGCCGATGCTGAATGGCATCCACAGGCCATCGCCGCTGTTTTGTCCATCGCTAGCGTGCTCGTCGGCATCTTCATGGCACTCAAGGGACGCTAGGTCGCTACCTAGCCAACTTGACTACAACTACTAGTTAGCCGGCGCCGACGGAAATGGCTGTGGGAGGCGCGAGGCCCGGCGGCGGGTGCGGGGGCGCGGGGGCAGTTGGCGTCATAGAGGTGAATAGCTGGACATCAAATCACCATTGTTTTCTATGGGTCCCACAGATGGCCAGTGGATTTAGCTAGTTACATTTGGCCAGCCAGAGAAGTCTTTTGGTCAGCCAAATAGGCAGATAAGTAGGATGGCAAGTTTTTTTGGAGGCCCTTTTTTTTTTGCAAACTTGTTAGATTCTAGCTTGACAAGCTTAGGGCGTGTTTGGTAGGGATTCTGAAGGGTGATTCTTAATCGGATCAATTGGAGCTGAGCCAAACGGGTAAAAAATCCCTCCGATTCTTAGCCGAATCGATCCGCTGTGATTCTCAATTTTACATACGAATGGAGAATCAGCCAAATGGCGGCTTCTCGTGAGAATCCAACGAACGAAAATTGAAAATTTCCACAATATCAGTATCTGATTCAGAAAAAAATCAGAATCATAGAATCTGAAGCTCTACCAAATAGGCGCTTAATAGCCGCTTTGCTCTGAGCTGATGAATTTGATATGCTGATCGCTGAACCTTCAACTATGAGATGTGTAGTACATAGTACGGGTAAGAGCTTTAGTGGCGGCGAAATGGTTAGTTAAAGTCATCAATGCAAGCCATTAATCGCGTAGAAAAGGACGAACTTGACTTATGGATTTGTAATCTACGGTGAGATCAGTAATTAACTTTTAAGTCAGTGTATTGCGTGGATTTGTCATTTGTTGCGTGCAAATCTTCGTACTTGATAGTAGTACAATCCAAGCAGTTATTCGTTTTCGAAAGCAAGATACGGAATTATGATAATACGCCTCTCCAGCTAAAATAATCAAGCGGATAATACGCTTTCCCGTTCGCAAAGCGTAAGCCGATGATTAAACAACCCCTTGCAGTGCAAGCGGAAAGCGAAAAACAAAACGAGCTATAAGCCGCTAAAACCCTAGCATTCCACGGATGGTCGCCTACCCCCGCGCGCCACCATGCTGCTCCGCCGCCTCCTCCACTCCTCTCGCCACCTCCGCCACCGCCTCCAAACCCTAACTCCGGCGAGCACTGCAGCCGCCGCCTCGTCCTCTCCCATCTCCGCTCCCCTTCCATTTCGTCCCCTTCCCACCTCCCGCCTCCTCTGGCCGCGGCTCCTCTCCACCTCCGGCCGCGACGACGACCCCAACAAGCCATGGGCGTTCGCACCGGAATCCGGTGATCCGGATCCCTTCGCCGGTGAGGACGTCGAAGTTCCCGCTGGCGAGGATACACTAGGAGCGAGCGCCGCAGGAGAGGACCCGTGGGCGGAGGATTTCCGCGCGGCGGACAGCGAGAAGGGGGACGTGTTCGAGGAGATCTTCAAGGAAGAGGCTGCCACCGCCGCTCCCGCTTCGGGAGAGAAGGCTCCGGCAAGCACCGACGAGCTGTGGACGCTGAGTGGGGAGGATGAGAAGGATCCTTTCGCGGAGGCCGTGCTGGGGGAGGGGCTTGAGGGGATCGGAGGTGAGGGCGCTGCGATTGATGAGGCCGATGCGGGGGAAGACGAGGAAGAGGCAGAGCGCAAACGGCAGGCGAACAGGGCAAGGGAGCAAGAGCTGATGGAGACACTCAAAGGTGAATTTAGAAGTGCCCATATGTTTCCATGCTTTATTATCTTTATGCAGTAACATAATTTGGGATCATAATATGGGTGGTGTTATGTATGTGTGATTACTTTATGTAACTGATTGAGTAGCGTAGTTTGAAGTTATAGGATGATACCCACAGACATAATAAATCCCTGAAATGGGATTTCCAAGTATGTGTTAGATGTTGTTTACTTTCAAGGCTGTAACAGGACGAGCTTGCCAGGTATGTATACTTGTTCGATAGCTTGTCAAGTATGTGTTAAATGTTGTTTACTTGCAAGGCTGTAACAGGATGAGCTTGCCAGGTATGTATACTTGTTCGATAGCTTGTCAATGTGAGGTAAGACATATTCGCTAGGTGTTTTAGGACACTATTCGCTTCAATGCAGCAGTCAGAATGTAAATGTTGGTCTCTGCTTTCCAGCAACGTTTGCTTCATATGATGCCACTCATTCATGTCATGTACTGGGCATTGCAATAAGTATCATGGAATTGGGTATAGTTTCACGTAGTGATCATGAGCATGTGATGTCTATGTTGGATATTTATTATCCCTTGCTTCTAATGATTTACACAGTTTTTTTCCTGGTTTCAAGTGGGATCGTATGTAGGATTAGTCCATAGTGCATACATATGTTTGTAACATGTTGTAAAATGGTTTTTTCCTGGTTGCAGGTCCAAATCGTGCATTTGGTGATCTCATTGGGGCCTCTGGGATTACAGAGGATATGATTGCTAGTTTGATCCTCTTAAAGGATGTTAGGGGTGTTCCTGGATTACCTCCCCTAGAAGAAATAGAAGATAGAGCTATCGAAAAAATGAATGCGACATCAAGCAGAGCTGAAGTAGAACGGCAAAAGCAAGAGGAAATTGATAAAGCACGTGTAAGGAAAGTTGATGAAAAAGGAAGGGCTTATGGAACAGGGAAAAGGAAATGCAGCATTGCCCGTGTCTGGATTCAGCCAGGTGATGGGAAGTTCATTGTCAATGACAAACAGTTTGATGCTTACTTCCCAATTCTGGATCATCGGGCTGATCTTCTTCGCCCATTTACGGTGACCAAGACCTTGGGGCTTTGGGATGTTACCTGTACTGTGAAAGGTGGCGGTGTCTCAGGTCAGTGTTCATTTCTCTACAATTGCTCTTTATGATCTCTCGATGGTTATGGTACTTGTATTTTTATGCTAGTGTAATATGAGAGTGGTATTTGACAATAATTTTCTAGAGATGGGCATGATAAATTGCTTCTGATTTTATATGGAAGTGTTTTGCATTAAGCAACCTAGATTTCTATGCACATATAAATCCTTGAGTTCTGCATTGTAAACTACTCCCTCCGTCCCAAAAGATAGCTACCTTTAGAGTTTGAGTTTGTCCCAAATATAGCTACCTAAGACATGTAAAAGGTGAATTTTGGCACAAAACTTCCCATCCTATCCCTAGTAGTCCACATAAACCCAAAACAAAGTGGGCCCCGCATCCCACCCACTCTAACAAGGGCATTTTTAACCTTGCACCATAATCCTTGTTCCCTCCAAAAAACTCCTAGTAGCTATATTTTGGGACAGATGGAGTGTGAGATATGGCATATATTTCATATCTCACATTCACATGAGGCATTAATTCACGCATAATTCTGTACAGTGTATCTTTCAGTGCTTCACGGACAATATGTTTCTAGGATGTATATTACATACTTTTGCTACTGCGAAATATGCTTGCCAGTTGTAACTATTCGAAGCACCATTGTTTAATACCTCAATGCTGGTGCTGGATTCATTAAATCTGTAGTTACTATATTTTGTTCAGTGTAATTTTTCTAACTTGTACACATTTACTATTGGACACTGCATGTTCCTACTTGCTTGATTTTTTAGATAGGCTATAGAAACCTTCTCCCTGATTGAATTTCTTTTCTGTGAGTGCAGGACAAGTCGGAGCTATCCGGCTAGGGATCAGCAGGGCCTTGCAGAATTGGGAACCAGGACTACGTCCATATCTCAAAGCAGGTAAAACAGATGATTTTTACCCCTCTAGTTGATGATAGGCAGTTCACACTTCGAATATTGAGATTGTTTGAGCATTATATTTTTCCCTATGTAGTAACCATCCAAAATGAAAGTATATTCCAGCGACTGTTGTTGCCTTGCTACCCTTTCCCATTTGTATATTACTATATTATCTTCCAAAACTTTTACTCATGCCTTCATATTTGCACCAAACAGCTGGATATTTGACAAGAGACTCACGGGTTGTTGAAAGAAAAAAGCCTGGAAAGGCAAAAGCAAGAAAGAGCTTCCAATGGGTCAAACGGTAACAGGTAAGTTATGCTTTTTCTTGTTTTTATTAAAGTATCTATTTCCTACCCCTCAATACTTGACTGGGTTTAGTTTTTGTCCGTCAATTACAAAATCAGGTAAAATTTGCCCCTCAATTCTCAAAATCTGGCAAGACCAGTTCCTCCACAGCTCCACCCTGTTTGACAGTGGTTCTGACCCACAGACAATGAGGATCATGGTTGGTCATTCACTTTTGTCGAATCCACCATTTGTCATATAGGCACTGTTCATTCTATATCCAACATGTGGACTCACCCTTGGCATGAGAGTTGAGGAATGTTTTTTATTTGGTTTTGTAATTGAGGGACAAAAATTAAACCGAGCCAAGTGTTAAGGAATAGGAGTATTTTGTTCTATTTCTTATGGAAAGATAGCCCTTTTTATCATCCTTCTCTTTATGTTTTAGAGTAAGTATAAAATTACTTTAATTTTGTTGGCAGGTACCTGCTCTTTGTTGTCTTTTCTGGTCTCGGAGTTTTGTATTCGCAATTGGACTGATATTTTCGGAAGGTCCTTTTGAGCTCTATACTCAAATATTCCAGCCTTTACTGATAATGGGCATCATGAAACACATGCATTCTGGTTTTTTTAATGTTGACACAGCAAACTGATCGAGAAAAGAAATCATTTGACCTAATTAAGATGCAGAAGTTCCATTGCTATGAGCTGTCATTAAAATGGGATGCTACTCCGATGGAATTCGTTGTTTAGCTCAGTTTGCAAGGATTACATGGCTGTATGCCTGTATCGGCTGCTGCCACATTTTTCCTCCATGTCTGTGCATGCTTTCTGATATGGTAATCAAAGTTATGCGCCCAACTCTGTAAGCAGTAATAAGGCCAAATGGAATGTTTTTCCAAACGTGAGATGACATTGTGCTTCTCTCTGAGCAGTTTTTAACAATTATATTTGAATCCACCACCTTGTTCTTGGAAGTCGTGGACGAGACTGCAAATGATCAAATACTATAATATACTCCCTCCGTTTCATAGTATAAGATGATTTGGGTTTGTCAAGAAATATAGCAGTACTACAAACGCAAAATAAATATACCATAAAAATATATTCAATAATGAATTTGATGGAACTAATTTGGTGTTGTAGATGTTGCTATATTTTTCTATAAATTGGATCAATGTCCAAAATGTCTTTAATATAATGGAGTACTAGCCAAACAATTACACACCCTCAAGCTTCTAGAAAGTCATCGATGCCTAAATGCTGTAGCACCGTATTTACCTACTATCGCTCTACTGAATTGGCATCGCATGTTGGGTAGTGGTGATTCCCAAATTAGAACAGAACATATAAGGTCAATCCAGATGATAGCAAATAGTCACTCTCAACTTGTATTGAAGTTAGATCTGAATTCTCCTGTAGAAATTGGCGCCTGATTACTCCAGACGAGGTCAGGCCGAAAAATTTGTGTACATACACCTTCCAACGTTCTCACGAATCCGGCGTCACATAGATTTACACAAAATAAGAAATATCATCAACACATAATTTAATTAAGTATTAGTTATTACAAACTTAAAAAAATAATTTATTTGTTTTTTAAAAGAAATTTCTACATAGATTTTTTTAAACAAAACATCTCGTTTAACATTTAGAAAAGCGTGCTTATAAAAAATAAGATAGGAAGCTTAAGCCATGAGTATATTCAACACTCAAAACAATAAATGTTATTAGCGCGTAATTAATTAAGTATTAGTTATTATAAATTTTAAAAAGAATCTATTTAATTTTTTAAAATACTTTTATATATAAAATTTTTAAAAAATACACCGTTCAACAGTTTAAAAAACGTTCATAAATCAAAAGTCAGAAGCTATTTGGAACAGCATTATAATGGCTAGCAACTTGTACTGGTGGCTGAGCTACCAATGCGAACGCCTCACCCGATCTAGCGCGCGAAAACGACGACGGCCAGCGCCGTTAATGCGTTCCCACTCCCAGTTCCCACGCCGTAATAATGCGTGGCCTACTGCTAATCCTTTCCCGGCACCCTGTTCGCTACAGCTTATAAGTTGTCTAATTTTTTTTATACGTTTTTTAAACTATTAAACGATATATTTTTTTTAATTTTTTTTATATAAAAGTATTTTTAAAAAAATAAATAGATTTATTTTTTAAGTTTTTAATAGTTAATATTTAATTAATTATATATTAATAACTTTTCTCGTTTTAGGTGCGCACTTACAAAAATAACCCAATTCAAACACTTCCGCTTCGCTTCGGCCTCGCCGACGCCGGGTCGCGGTCGTAGTCGTAGCCGCAGTGTCCGCACCCGCACCAACTCAACTACCCCAAATCCCCCCTCCATCGCCGCAAGCAAGGCGCGAGTGCGAGCAGAGGTCAACAGCTAGGGCTGCCGCGTCGTCGACGCCGGCGCGCGGCGCGGGGGGATGTCGGCGACGGCGGCGGACGGCGCGGCGTACTGGCTGCGGTGGCAGGTCTTCGTCTGCGGCGCCCTCATCGTCCTGCCGGCGGTCGTCGCGGCGGCGCTGCTCCCGCGGCTGCGCAGGGCGGCGGCGCCCCTCCGCGCGACCGACCTATGGGTCCCCTGCTGGGCGCGCCTCCACCCGGGGTGGCTCCTCGGCTACCGCGCCTTCGCCCTCGCTGCCGCCGTCGCACTCCTCGTCCGCCTCCTCGTCGGCCATGGCATCGACGTATTCTTCTTCTACACTCAGTACGACCTCCTCCACCTTCACTATTTGCACATAATTACCTCGAATAGTCTAGGTAATCATGAAGCATCATCGTACACATCGTTCATAACAACATACCTTCGTTGTGTATACGCGAGCGTGTAGACTAAACACGCATCGTGCACATCGTTCGTAATCTTCGTTGTGTATACGCGATCATGTATCTGCACAAAAATATGGTAAAAATTAGTGTTTACCTGCGGGAATTGTTCCGAGCGTGCTCTGACATGGCTGAATAAGTAGCATAAAAAGTGATTTACACACATCAAAAAGATACATTGACTTTGGCTGTTTATGGTATCTTACGTTGACTTGGGCTGTTTATATTATCTTTGTACTACTATGTAGTTCGAGCTTTCTGCTTTTGGTTTGAGCACGCTGAACTAATTCGCTAATTGCCCCGTGCCAGACAGATGGATCTCTTCAATGTTTAAATTTCTGGTAGTTGTTGATTTAGAAAGCACGCAGTTGATCAGCCCTCTTGTAGTTACTTGTAGTCTGACTCTTGATTTGATTATTTCCTAACTTCCATTTTCCTTAGATGATGAACCTAACTGCTCTTTTGACTTTAATTCTTTCCTGAATTATCTTTGCAGGTGGACCTTTTTATTAGTAACGATATATTTTGCGGTATGTTCTCTTCTCCCAAGTTGTTTGTCCACTTTTATCTTTTGAATGTGCATATGCGCTATTTTATTCTTGTTCTTTTTTTAGCTTGCCTATTATTCGATGCCATCACTAAATTTTTGTGTATCATTCTTAGTTTGCAACTGCTATATCAGCTCATGGATGTTGGGTTTACTCAAAGAAAAACCTAAAGAAAGCTGATGAATCCCATGAATTTCTTAGTGATGATGTGGAAAATCGTGACTTTTCCACTTCAATTTCTGGAGAGAGGAAAAGTGATGAGGATAAGATAACAAACTATCATGAACATATAGCAAATGAGAGAAGAGCTGGATTGTGGGGACGTTGCATGCAAATCATTTACCAGGTTTGAGCTCCCCTGCCCTAGAATTGTAATTGTGGACATGTTATGTGCTTTGCTTTGCTAACTGCTTTGTTAATGATACTGTCAATCTAAACCCAAGTCCAACTGCTTTTAAGGAATATATATACAATAGTTACACTTGATGTTTTCTTACTGCATCATATCTGATATTCAGTGCATGTGCTAAGCTAGAGCAAGTTCGTCAGCTGGTTGCTTGGAACTATTCAGCTCAAGCTACTATCACAACTACATTTTATGTTCACCATATTATTTAGCACTCAACACAAACTACCATAAATTTCTTTGGCGTTGTTTCCTTCTTGCCTTCTCTAAAATCTTTCCACCTGCACCACAGGTACTTATGTGCGCTAACAAACTATGCCATGCTGTTGCCCACTAATCATTATATGTTTTACAGACTAGTGCAGGCGCAACAATGCTGACTGATATCACATTTTGGGGACTTCTTGTGCCATTTTTTTACCGTGATAAGTTTGGGCTTGCCTTGGTATGTAAACAGGGGGTTATGATTTGACAAATCAATTTTATTATTCAATAAAAGCGCACAGCTCCATAGTTGTTACAGATTGGCTTTTTCCCCCATTATTGTCTGGTGCTACACATTTAATATGATAATAGTAGTAAGCATAGGCACAGTCCATCTGTAGCTGGTAAATAAAGAATTGTCTCAAATAAACATCCCTGACGCAGATCTTTATGTTGGCTGAATTGTCTTTTAAAATTTCATGCAGGTCACTGATGGCATGCACTCTCTTAATGCTGTTTTTCTACTGATAGACACATTTCTCAACAATATGGTAACACTAAACCATAATGTTCTGTCTTTTGCGTTGGTTGGTTTAATTATTTTACACTTGGTTGCTTACTCTTTCAGCCCTTCCCCTGGTACCCACATGGCTTTCTTGTGTATTTTGGAGCTGCTCCATGTAACTTCCATGGGTCCTTCATGCTTGTGGAGGTTTATTCCTGGGTAGGTTCTCTCTCTCCTCATGCACGTTTACTTAAAGCAATGTAATGGAATGCCTTGATCGCCTTCAGTTTGCCATTTGATAAAGTGTACACTAAGAAAAAGATGAAAAGTTGTACTCTTTCATGACATGTGAACAATTAACCAAGAGATCTACACTCCACCCACCTAACCTACCTCTCTCAGTGGAATTTATTGCATCTCTTGAGCCATTTTTGTACATATATGAGCCACCTTCTCATCAAGTTTAGGTTTTATTAACAGGGATGAAAAACTTTGTGTGCTCTAATTGGTAACGTTGTATCATATAATTAAAAAAAACACTTAGATTTCTACTCTAGCATATGCATTGTTTCAAGTGTGAGTTTAAAACAGCTGCTTGTGTGTTGTTGCGCACCACAAGAAAAAGTTTTTCGAGTTTTACCTACTATGTTGTAATCGTGTTTCCATATTCTTCAGGTGGCCATACCCATTTCTTGACCTTTCATCGTCAGGGGCTCCTCTATGGTGTGTTATTTCTCACCTTACATTAAATTTCTTACCATCCATCAACTTTGCTGTCCTTACAACATCATTAATTTTGCTGTAGGTACCTCGCCATGGCCATTGCTCATATCCCTTGTTTCTTTCTGTATTGGGCGATAGTCAAGGCGAAGCACACTTACTTCCCCAGATTGTTTCCACATGCTCATGTGAGAAGTTAGATCCTTCCTTTAACATACGTATAGTTGTATGTAACTCGTATAAATACATAGTAATTTATATACCCTTTGCTAGTACGTAATATCTTCATGTATAGTCTGATACAAGATTGGCAATCCATCGAATAGGGCTGAATTCTAAAGCCCATCGGAACAAATCTTCGATGAAATGAAATACGAAGAGTTTTAACATAGCCTCTGTTCCGTACCCAACATGTGTTGTTCACATTGCAGCAAGCATATTTGTACGTCATTGAGAAAGTACGACGATTCAAAATGTTCAACGTAAGGACTGAAACTGAGGTTAGATCTTCCGAGATCGCTGGATGTCTTCTCTGATCAGAAACAAGAGTTTCCGGTTGTATATAACCAATTTGGCCTTTAAGCGAAATCCTTAATCATGTTCGCATCCATTTCATTATGTTATTAATCCAGCCACATTTTGATATAATAAATCATGTGCTAAGCTATATTCACAGTGAAAAATCCCAAGTTTCTCGTCAGCTACTACAATTAGAACAGGATACACATATTATCCCCTCCCCCTCATCGCCTCGCCGCATTCGAATCAAAACTTGAGCTATATGCAACACAATTACTACGACGATCTCAATCCCCAATTCATCCAGCGCCATTGCGATCACATATGCCCACTCCTCGGCCCTCACAATCTCTGCCTCTCGCCGCCGGTCGGCCTCCCCGACGACGACGCGATCCTCTTCACGAAATCGGCGAAGGCGTCGGCGTAATTCGGCCCGGTTTGCAGCCGCACCAGGTTCGTACGGTAAGGTATCAGTATCGTCTTGAGCCCTGCACACGCATCAATCGATCTTCTCACATTCGTATACGCAATGCACGCGTTCTTCGCATGATTTGACGAAAAAAAAATGGGGAAAACTCACCGAAGATGCACATGGAGCGGTAGATGGCGGCGGCGGCGATGCCGTCGCGGGCGGGGGTCTGGCGGCTGCTCTGGAGGCAGCGGAGGAAGGCGAGGTCGGCGCGGAGGAGCTGGGCCTGGTCGTGGGTGTCGTAGGCCATGTCGTGGCAGTAGCAGCAGAAGTCGAGGTGGTCGACGGGGCGGCGGTCCCAGAGCACGGAGCCGGCCTCCTTGCCGCTCGACCAGTTGGGGCCGCAGTAATGGCCGTAGCGCGGGAACATCCGCGACAGCCACGCCCGCGCGCCGCCGTGCCACGGCAGCTGCGCCACGTACGGCCGGAACAGCGGCACCGCGCACCCCACCAGCTGCCGCTCCGCCTCCGCCTCCTTCTCCGCCGCCCTCCGCAGCGCCGCCGCCGCGGGAGGGCTCGGCTGCTTCGGCTGCCCCCGGCAGGGGATTAGGGACGAGAGGAAGGAGATGAGCCGGTCGACGCTGCGCGGCCGCGGCGGTGGCGCGCCATCGGCGGCAGATGTGATCGGCTGGGTGGTGCGGGGGAGGAACGCGGCCGGGTTGAGGCGGAGCGGCGGCTTGGAAGGGGGCGGCGCCGGGGACGAAGGCGAGGGCGAGGCGGCGACCTCCATTGCGGCCTCGCGCGTGGCCGTCGCGGCGGATTCCGCTCCCGTTTTCTCCTCCGGGTGGTCGCTCGCGTCGCGGCGGCGGTGGCCGTTCTGCGCCGCGGTGGCGTGTGGCTGTGCGGATTTGTTACGTTTTTTTTTTGGTTTGTTGTTCGGGATGGGTGGGGCCGCCGCGAAGAGGTCGGTTATCTTATTTGAGGTGGGGATTGGGCGGGCGGGTGGATCGCCGGTTTTGGGTGGTGGGATAAAACGGAGGAGGAGGATTCTCGAGGCCCCGGCGCGGCGGAAGGCTGACGCGTCTAGCTCATTCGGCTCATTCGGTTGGCGTCTCGCCCCGCCGAGCTGTGCCGTGCCTGCTTGGCGTACGCCGTTCGTTTTTGGTTGCCGGTTTGGAGCGGCGGTGGAGTCGGTCGGCGCGGAGGGATGAGACGGGAAAGGAGCGTTTCACTGGTTGCGGCCTCGCGGAAGAAGGAAGCAGAGCATCCTCTATGCCTCTATTAGCTTATGAGCAACAGTTAAAATTTAAATTTTAGAATCTAGTTTTGAAGTTGATTTAGAGCTTTTATCATAGTCTATTTTTTTTTATTTTAGACAGATAATAATAAATATATAAGAGTTTTACCTATAAATTATTTTTTTGTTTCGCCGTAGCTCAAATCAAAGCATGCGTTTGCAGCAAAATGTTCATTTGGAGCTTTTCATGATTTTCACATGAACCTATTCATTTTCTATAAAAGTCCCGTGGAATTCATTTGTTCCAAAAAAAATGCCTTAATAGTTTACTTAGTGACATTTGGAGCCCATCTGCCCAACAACAAAAACCTGCCTGTTTCTGGGTATCTTTCCAGCAAGCTCATGATAAGCATATTATGTTCAGCACATAGATCACAACTGTCCAGAATCTTGAAGTTGTACACTGTCAGGGAGAGGAGTTTGCACGGTGTCAAGACAGAGACCAATTCGTTGTTGTACAGCAAAAGAATATATTTTGTTACATTGATTGAATTCAATAGGCGCGATCGGCTATTTTCCTCTGGAATCGCACTACACTCGGCCCATCTGAAAATTTGACCAAAATTTGGCCACCAGGGTGGCAGCTAGACATAGTCAGTACGGGCAAAAGAAGACTATTACACCTTAAAATTTGAAACGAATGTTGGGTTCAGCTCATTTGTTTGACTCGATGAACTCTCTGTATTCCTTCTTCATTTTAACACCAGAGACAGTCCTGCATGATCCAAGGTTAAAAACCATCAGAAGGAATATACTATGGCATCATGTTAACTAGGCAGCAAGGGAGAAATGACCGATGTTATATAGACTAGTAGCAGCTAAACAACTCCAAGTAAAGACAGTGAACCTGAGCATTTCTTTATTTTTAAAAAACTGAACACATGGTGTTCCCATGATGCCTGCTGCTTCTGCTATTTCAGGATCCTCCTCAATGTCAATTTCAACAAAATGAACGTGTTTGTTATACTCATCAATAACCTGAAAAAAATGTCACTATTAGAAAGTAGCAAAACTAACAACAAAACTAACACAAGCACGGCTGATAGGACTGAACTTCTATAGAATGGTGCTGCACCCATTGTTAGTCAATCAACTACAAATATGAGTTCTATAAGGTTTATCAAGAATCACTGGAAAACCGTGTTGTCCACAGCACAAGAATATCACAAAGTTAGCACCTTGAAATGGATTTTCTTTAATGATTGGATATTGTAGATCAGAGAAATGAACTTGATTGGTCGTATTGTAGATCAGATAAATGAACTTTAACATGGCCCACTAGAGGGCCAAGTAGAATAGCTGTATATCAAGGCCCATTTTATTTGCCTAGGGGGTGATGACTTGTGATGAGTAGAGTTCAATTTAAAGTTTCAGAACAAACCTTGTTCAGAATTGGCTTTAAGGTTCTGCAGGGACCACATGTTGGAGAAGTATATAGAACACAGACAAGCCTTGGACTTTCATGGTATATTTTGCGTAGCGCATACTGCAAAGGAAGCAAGTTCAAATCAGTTTTCACATAAATGTTTGCACCAATATGATGCCACACTACAAGCAAATGTGTTAGGTACCTGTCCCCTGTGCTTTGTGTGAGAAATGTCAAAGCCCATCTCAACATCTCTGTCTGTAATCTCCTTCTGTTTTTCTTCGCGAACAGGCTGTAATTTAATACAAATTAGAACGAAGTGTATCATGTAAGCCTGATTAGTTGCTAGAGATGATTAACTAAACAAGTTACAAAGTGCATTGAGTATACATACATATACGACGAGAAATAGCTCTAGCTTCATCCTTTTACATTTCTAGAATAAATCTATTCTCAATTTTGCATAGCAATACCAATACATGCTTACAAAGTCCAAACTCAAATTTTATACATGGAATAGAAGCCCAACATGGTTTGCATAACATTGCTGTATATGGCAACTAAAACACCTAACTTAGAGGAAAAGGATCAACAGCAGAAATTGCTGCAGAGTTTGGTGTAACAGTGATCATAGACACGAAACTGGACAGTGGATAGCCAGCCTCCATTAGAACAACAGTGATCGAGCTAAATAATGTAGGCAGAAGCATCAACCACCAAAGAGATATGCTGCGTAAACAAGATAATACCTGGTGAAATTCAACAAGAAGATTGTTGGCAACTAAGTATCTTTCCACTGACAAAGCAGCTACGCATCCAGATCCAGCTGCAGTAACGGCTTGCCTCCATTCATGATCCTGCAGACAAACACTAAAAGAGCATTAAAACTAGAATAGTCATGGAAGTGGATAAGAAATTGACCAGAAGATCTTCAATCTCAATTTCATGGATAAATATGTAAACAATGTGCTAGGAAAAGGGCCCATGGCTTGATAGTAGCACAACATAAATTCCATTACATACGAGATATCTTCCAATCCAGCTAGTATTCAATAAAAGAAGACATGATGTGCTAGTGTGCTACAAGCCTACAACAAGACATGAAATGCTAATGATTATGGCACATATGAACTGGGGCAGGTATATTTAAATGTCAAGAATGAAACACATTACAGCAATGTAGAAATACATACATGAAGTGAAGGATGGAGTTACCTGCACATCACCAGCAGCAAATACACCATCAACAGATGTTTTTGCGGTGCCTTCTTCAACCAAAATATAACCAGCATCGTCAAGATCAATTTGACCTTGTAACAGCTGACTGTTCGGGGTATGTCCTATGCCGTAAAATAGACCTTTCACCTCAAGAACTGATTCCTCTCCCGTGTCGGTTCTCTTCAATTGAATACCAGACATCTGGCCTTTGGTATTGCTGACAACATCCTCAGCTTCTGTATTGAAATGTACTGTTATGTTGGGATTGTTGAGTACTCTGAAACATTCGCCATAATCAACCTGTTAACCAAACATCCAGGGAATTGAAAATTTTACCTCATTAATATTTCATGCAACTGAAGACGAGCTAACATCCTTCAAAGAACATAACAAATTCATGTATAGATAAGTTCCAAAGAGTTTGTCCTCAGGTTTCTCTTAAAGATAAACCAATATTCAATTTCTATTATCTAACTTGGTGAGATGCTAAAAATGAGCCAAGCTGCAAGGTTGCTTAGTCCACATCACGTGTTAATTGTAAACACCATTTGAAAGCTTTATCCCAGCATATAACTATGCCCTTGTAAGTCAGATCCAAAAGGCAAATGGGCTATAAAAATGAAACATTACTACAGCTGAAAACAAGACAGCAATCATCCTGTCCTATCACGGTCATTTAAGCTATTAACAAATGCTAACGCACAGAACAAGTGAGGTCCTAACAATTCATGGGCAAGATATTTACATGAACAGAATAGTCACTTATAGGTAAATATATACATTTATTAGGGATAAGACTTGAAAGTGCCTTACCGGTCCTGCATAGCTTTGGATGCTCGTAGTTGATTCTTTCGAACAAGTAAATGAATGTGGCGGGCATATTTTGTCAAATATATTGCTTCCTCTGTGGCTGTATCACCACCTCCAACAACTGCAAGAACTTGACCCTTAAAGAGTGGGGATGCTCCATCACATATTGCGCATGCACTGATACCTCTACTCCAGAATTCATCTTCACGAGGTAATCGAAGGCGCTTAGCAGTAGCACCAGTAGCAATGATTAGACTATGGCATTTCACCTGTATAGGACAGTCACTGGGATGAGCGCAGCAAAAATATTGTCCAAAGTGGTTGTGTGCACTATAAATTGTAACAGACGACAGCTATGTCAAACTGGTGCACATTATACTTGTAGAAAGAGAAGTTACAGCACAGCTAAAGAACTAAAGCACATAACTAGGCAATAGTGTAAACCATATAAAAATATTCTTTCCCTGACAGAACTTGACCAGTCCTCCTTTGTTTTGTTCTTAATTAAATGGATGACAATTTTGTTTAAATCATACCAATAATTTTTTAAGAAAAATCACAATTATCAAGAACATGGAATTACCATAAAGTACAGAAACAAACAATGACGCATTGTGAAAAGTGGTAAGTTCATATCTCGAAAAAGAGGAATAGCACAATGATGCTTACCTCACGATCACTGCTACGAATGATAAACGGTCTGCTCTTTACATTCACAAACTCAACATCCTCTTGGTGAAGCTCAGCACCCCACCGCTCTGCTTGCTTCCGCATTCTGGTTTAATCCATTGCCCCAAGATGATATGAGCGAGTGAACATAACATTAACAAATAATTCAAACAGTCATAGAAATGAACAATCTTACCTGTCCATTAGATCAGGCCCAGTGATGCCATCCGGGAAGCCAGGAAAATTCTCCACCTCGGTGGTGGTCATCAGCTGCCCACCAGGAACGCCACCAACCTGGTAACCTTCGACACGACGGGCTTTCAGGTTCGCCCGAGCAGCGTAAATCGCAGCAGTGTACCCCGCTGGGCCAGAGCCTATGATCACCAAGTTCTCCACTCCCTTGCCAAGATCTGCACGAACAAGTCGTCGTCGTCGTCTTAGCTCCATAGACAGTATCGGATCAAATGCAAGAAGCACCGCAAGCAACTCGCACCGCGTGGACTCAACACTCGGGACAGTCCAATCTAAAATCTGAAGCAACGGAAGCAAGAGAGACAAAGAAAGAACCGACCACACCTGATGGAGGCGGGGATGCGGGGGCCCTCCTCGTCGATGGCATCAGCAGCCGGGCGGCGGACGGCGCGCAGCAACGCCTTCGCCGGGCGAGCGGAAGAAGCACCCGGGGCGCCGCCGGCAGCGGGCGGAGGAATTACGGAACAAGCCCCTGCGGCGGCGGGAGGACGGCGGCGCGGCCGAGAGGGCGGCGGCCACGGCGAGGCGCGTGACCGCCATCGCGAGCCGGGCGGGGAGAAGAGAGGCGACGACTGCCGCGCGTTGGCGGCTTAGCGGCGGAAGGGAGGAGTGGGAAGCGGAGGGTGTGGAGTAGAGTAGGGGAGCGGATGGTGGGTGGATAGGGGGTGGGTAGCGTGGGTTCTTTCCTTCCGCGTAACGTGCGCGCGGGGCCGGACGTGGTTGGTTCTCCCGTTTTCCCTTGGTTCTGCCCCCACCTCAGCCCTTCCTTGTCCTTTCCGGCGTGGAGCTTTCATCAACCAGAAAACTGCAATTCTACCTCCCATTCTTCCTCCAGAATTTTGGGCTGCATGGTTGAAACAAGATTTACTTGAAAGAATTTCAGATTTACTAATGATCAAATATTTATTTTTTTAATTCTGTCAAACAATAATACTGGCCGTTTGATAAAATTTTAAGATTCAGAGCGGAGAAAGTAAGTTCAAACTTACACTTTTAACTTATTGTAGTTGTATTTTTAATTTGTTATAGTTGTCATTATCGATCACGCACAACTTTAATTATAAAATTGTGCAATTTAATCATAAATATGTGGAACTGTATATTACGTATACAGTTTGTATCTTGGCCTTTAAATATAGAAAAATCGATTGATAGATTTATTTTTTAAAATATTTGACCAATAGACAGGCTCTAAAAATTTTGTCCTTCATTAGTTATTAGGTTGCTTTGTTTCATGAGCATGTGAAGCCGGACTACCCGATAAAAACTAAACCAAGCTATATGAAAATACTATGTATTTTTTCTAGGACGTTCTAAATGATATCTAATAGTAACTGAATATGTCTATGACATGTGGCAAAGTGTATTAGAGTCTATGATTGTTCTTAATCATGCCGTAAAATATTTCTAGTACAGTTTAAATGGTTTTTTTTACCATTTACCACATGAATTGAACTGATTTATATAAAAATACTTTTTTAAATATATGTTCTAAAAGATATATGATAACTGAATATATGGTGATAACTTATCATATGTCCAAGATAAAATAGCAAAAGAGCATAAGAGTTTGTGGTTAACCATGCTATAAAATATTTCTTGTACATCTATTTTTTTAAAAAACTTAAATATAATGTGTATACACTAAATTTCTAAACTATAATAGGGCCTTAATCCTTGTAACCTAATCGTATCTATAGTTCAATTTCTACAAAGACTCTAAATGTAGACGATCATTTGTCTATTTGTTAAATATTGAAGACATAAATAGAGCTCCAAATAATTTGCGTGTTAGAAAGTCCCAGATAAACAATTTGAAATTCAACCTAAACTATCTATGATTCAACATAATTTAAGAAAGTTTAGCCAAATCTCTATGCACAAATTGTTCGCTCTCCAAAAACCAAAAACCCAAACTGCCTTCAACGGCATACAGATGCACATTACCCCATCAATCCTGCTACTGCTCGTGGAACGTTTTGCTCGAGGAAAAGGTGAGCACTGAGCAGTCAGCCACCAGAAGCGGCGACCCGCCCGTTGTTAGCCTCGATCACTCGACCACGCCCGATCCCCACCGCTGCGGCGCCGCGAGCTCCCGGCGCCCCAAACACCGACCATGCCGTCCCCGGAAGGCGACCCCGCCGCCGCGCGGGCGCAGCGCCGCGTGGAGCTGGAGCTCCCGCTGGGCGCGCCCTCCCCCGGCGCCGCGCCGTTCGACCTGGAGGCGGCGGTGTGCAGCCACGGGCTGTTCATGATGGCGCCCAACCGCTGGGACCCCGCGTCGCGGGCGCTGGTTCGCCCCCTCCGCCTCGCCTCCGACCGCGCCGCCTCCGTCCTCGTCCGCGTTTCCCGCCACCCCGCGCGCCCCTCCGACGCCCTCCTTGTCTCCGTCCTCGGCGCGGCCGACGACCTCTCCCCGCTCGACCAGAGCTCCATCCTCGTAAGTGCTCGCATGGTGGTGGGTTTAGCATCTGTTCCGGGAGGTGTTTGCATCTGCCGATTGTTTGGTTGGTTTGGTTGGCAGGATCAAGTGCGGCGGATGCTGCGGCTGGAGGAAGAGGACGGGAGGGCCGTGGCGGAGTTCCAGGCGATGCACGCCGTGGCGAGGGAAGCGGGGTTCGGGCGCATCTTCCGCTCCCCCACGCTGTTCGAGGACATGGTCAAGTGCATCCTCCTCTGCAACTGCCAGTTCAGTCTTCCTCTCCCATTAACTTGCTGCATTTAGCTGTGTGTGAATTCTGATACAAACAAGCCCGGTATTTGATTGGACGATTGGTATCTTACTATCTTTGTGTACTAACAATCAGATTAGACATTCTCAGATTCTGTACTGTGACATTGTGGCAATGCATTCACTGATTTAGATCGTGCTCACAGTTGATAAGAAATGGGTTATTAGCCTCATATTTGCTTCAATAGGAATATTTGCCGTCATGCATTGTCTGTAACACTTCTTAGATAAAAGAAGATAGGATAAAAAGAGTTCCAAAACAAAGCACAGGCTGTGCAAATGAATGATTACAGCTGGAATGTTTAAGAATTGTAAAAAAAACATTGATGAAATGAAGTGCATCAAAAGTGCATTGTTTCCTAGTATTTGTAACTGCATTTGCAGGCTATATTATACTCAACAATGCTGTTCAACTGCAGATGGACAAGAACCTTGTCGATGTCTACTGCACTGTGCGAGCTTCAGTTGGAGCTAAGATGTTCATCTAGTAATGAAGATTTTCAGTCAAGAACGCCTCCAATTAGGGAACGTAAAAGGAAGCGTAGCAATAAACGGAATGTCCATATGAAGCTAGAAATAAAATTTGCTGAGGATAAGTTGGTGTGCTTGGAGGGTCCAAATCTAGCAACTGGCACTAGCAATGACACAATAAATCTGCAAACATATGAAAACTCGTTTCACTTGTCTTCAGCTGCAAGTGAAACAGGCAGCACATCTGAGGTCCCATTGGATCATTCAGAGCTTAGCTTGGGCAATGCTCTTTGCTTGGAAGATTGTATTGGAGATTTTCCTACCCCTGAAGAACTGGCAAACCTTGATGAGGACTTTTTGGCCAAGCGTTGTAATCTTGGATATCGAGCCAAACGAATTGTAATGCTTGCACGAAGCATTGTAGAAGGAAAGGTATGCCTACAAAACCTTGAAGAAATACGCAAAATGTCTGAACCAGCCGTAGAAGGCCTATCACCTATTATGTCCTCCTATGAGAGACTGAATGAAGAGTTATCCACAATCTCTGGATTTGGCCCTTTCACTCGTGCCAATGTGCTCATGTGTATGGGATTTTTCCACATGATCCCAGCTGACACTGAGACAATTAGGCATTTAAAGCAGGTACATTTCCCCCTAGTATCTTGCTTTGAGATTTCTAAGGTTGATATGTTCAATATGTCATTCATGTTTGCCTGAAATTTGCTGCAGTTTCACAAGAGGGCAAGCACCATCAGTTCTGTTCATAAGGAATTGGATAATATCTACGGCAAGTATGCGCCGTTTCAATTCTTGGCATACTGGTATGTCCTTTCTGATATTCCGTGGTATTTAGGTTGACATGTGTCTGATGTGCTGACAAAAATTCCTTGATACTTTTGTCTGAAACAGGTTCGAGCTATGGGGCTTCTACGATAAGCAGTTCGGTAAAATCAGTGATATGGAACCGATCAACTACAGACTATTCACCGCAAGCTACTTGACGAAAGCAGCCGTCAATAGCTGAAAATACAGGCAAACGTTGTATTCTAACAGCAAAGATAGTTATTGCGGTTGTTATAGCTGCTGCTTGTTTTGCTATATTGGTATTGATATTGTTTAATGTTAACTGCCAGATACATGCAGAACACTTGGCGCATATTTCCTCTGAATTAACTCTCTTTGTAGGACAACATAACATCCCGTTCTAGCATAGGCAAAATGTTTTGCTACACGTCTTGCACAAAGATCAGATGTGTACAAACATAGTAGCAATAAGCACTTGTTTTGCTTCCATGCACTACCTCTTCCATTGGAGATGTTCAAATATCATAGCAGTTGATGGGGTAAGTTGTTACAATCCATAATCAAACAAGTAGCATTTATGTAACAAGCATATCAATAACAAAAGAGATGGCTGTGATCCCTTGTAAAAGTAAAGCTTCGGACTTGTAAATAAGAACAATGTTTTTACATAGATTACCAGCTGCAAAGCAACAACAACAACAACAACAAAGCCTATGTAAAATTTCTACATGCTTTGCAGCTGCAGATTACCAGCTGCAAAGCATGTAGAAATTTTACATAGATTACCAGCTGCCAGCATGCATGAATACCTTTTGGTCCAAGACACATCAATCAGGTCATTCCTACAATGACTTCAAACTGTAGTTCAAGGATCACTGCCCATCAGCCCATAGAATTTACACATTAAGAAGACTGATTTATGTTTATGTTGGAAATATCATGATATCCATCCCTTATTTTTTAACAGAATTGATCCAATCAGAATTGCAATTCCAGCTATGGCAACTGTGACAAGCAATTGCTTGCATTGTAAAGCATGAGCGGGCTTGGGCCGTACTGGTTGTTCTTCTGCTGGATAACTCTCTTCTTCTTCTTCTAGAGTACTTCTGTCACTGAAATTTAAACTATCACAATGTAAGCTATACTTGCTTACAATATATATTTACTGGTTGCTAGAAAAGAAGTATCACTAACCAAAAATAAAACATATCAGTGACTAATTTTTCTGGAAACAATGCTAATCTAACTGAACAGAATGCATAATTTAAAAGTATGCTTTTACCTTGAAGATTCTGAAGCAACATTAGATTGAGAATGGAACTGGACTTCGTGCCCAATCCATTCCCGCAGTCTGATGTACTTCCTGCAAGGCTGACAATATTCTGTTCGATTTCCACACACATCCTGTACCAAGTGACTAGTACAATTAGAAACGAGGCGGTCTATACTTCTATGGTTGTATTTTTCTAAAGAAAATCGAATGATTTTTGGTTTGCAGAATAGAATCTTTTGGTGCAAAACATAATTATACCTGGTGCTCAAAAATATCAGCCGCAGGCAGTTCAAACCCACAATATTGGCATGCAAGCATCCTTTGTGGGCATTGTAAGCCTTTATGCAGATCCCATAGCTCACGCTCTACAGTTTGTTGGCAAAGCGAGCAAATCACCTGCATTTATAATATGGTTAGTGATGCTACAGATTAAATCCTTAATTCAGAAATTATGGACAATTGAGAGAACAATGTGATAGTGAAGGTATTCTGAAGAGCTAAAATAATACTCTGGCTAAGATTAAAATTCGGAAACATACTGGAGCATGGTTTCCATCATAGTGCTCATCCATTAGCTTCCTTGGAATCATATCTCCACAACGTTCACACTTTTGAAGGTTGCGAGCACAGTGCGCAGAATGCAACATGATGTTTGAAGATGGAATTTCTCGATGGCTGAAAATTTGAGGAGAAGCATGTCAATCATCCAGGTAAAGTGCTCCCAAACACCATGTCAAATCATACTACTACCATTTAACAAGCATGAGTTGGATAAAAACTTGAGCATTCAACTTGCACGTGCAAAAAAGCAGTAGTATACATGAAATTGATTGTCAGGTTTTTTTTTCCTTTTCTTTACAAATCGTTAGAGAATTAGACGAACACCTTATTCAGAATGCAAAGCTACCATGGTATCGGCTAGAGACTAGACGCTAGAGATGTCACTATAGCAGTAAAAAACATCAACTTGGTGGGTTGGTGGCCAAGAACTTCAACACTGCCTTCCCACAGTATGCCTCTGTTATGATAGGTTAAAAATACTGTTCATAGCATAAAGCTAGGCCCTGGGGGATCGCTACCCATCCAACAACAAGAACGTAACTAGCACGCATAAAACAAACAACCAGCAGACAACACAGATTAGTACCCGGTACCGGCAGAGAGAACGGAAGGTTACCAGTGCGCGCAGGTGGCGGTGGTGATGGCGGAGTCGGCGGCGGCCATGGTTTGCGAGGGGGTCACCGCCGGGATCGGAGCGAGCAGCGCAGCCGGAAGCGTCGAGAGGGGTTTCGTGCGCTCTGGTCGGGGTTTGTGGGGAAAAGGGTGGGGGAGAGAGTCCGGAGAGAGATCGGAGTAGGAGAATCGGGGGGAACCGGAGAAGGAGAGGGATTGCGGTTGCGGCATTGCGCGAGCCGAGGAGGGCCGACTTTTGAGCTCTCTGTGTAGCCCTTTTTTTCTTCTGTCCACAGCGTGCCCGTGCTGTGACCAGCCGGCTCTGAGGGCCCACCTGTCTGTCCCTATTGAATTGAATGCGCCGTTTATGAGCCGCTCTTACGGTACAGGATCGCCAACAAAGGTTGCTGGGTTGGGTACTTGGGTTTGATGACGCAGAAGGGCGTTTTAGACAGTTTTCCATCCGTCTTAAAATAAAAAAAATCTAATATTTGATATAACACATTCTAGATAAGGATTTACAGTAATGACAACAACCGTAATTTCCACAAAAATCTATATTTGTAGTTATAGAATATGTTTCGGCTTTTTCTATAAATGTCTCGGCTTGATAAGCATCGTAAATAGTTGTATTCGAGGCGAAATATTACAACCCATATCCCTATGCATCATTCTGGTTGGGACTTTGACTAAAAAGTCTGTTACAAATTTTGAGCCGAAGACTAGTACTCATCAGCGGATGCAATTTTTACCATAACGTTAATAATCACAAAATTTTACAAAAGAGGCTGCCATATATGCATATCTGGACTTAGGTCAATACTCACGAAATTTTAGGCCGAAAGAAAAAAAAAGTCATGTGTTTTGTACTGTCTAAAATATGCGTATTTTTAGGCCCAAGGTTAATAATCACAAAATCTTGAGCAGAAATGTGTTTAATCCTTTTTGGCCCCAAGGCTAAGTCATGAAATTTTGGATCAAATGCTAATAATCGTGAAATTTTTTGCCCAAGGCTAACATACATGCAGTTTTTACCTAAGGTTAATACTCATAAAATATTAACCGGAGATTAAAAGTTATGTGTTTTTGTCCGAGATCTAAATTTTATGAATTTTTATGTCCAAGGTTAATAATCACGAAATATTGGGTAGAACGCTTATGTTAATCTGTCTCTGGTCCCAAGGCTAATTCTCATAAAATTTAGCCGGAGGCAAATATTCATATATGCGTGGCCCAAAGGAATCCTAATGAAATTTGTATCAAAGGCTATAATAATCATGAAATACTCACATGTTTCTAGGCGGATGGCAAACCCATGCAATTTTTACCGCACATTAATAATCACGAAATTTCGCGTAAGAGGCTTGCACGTATGCGTTACGAGGCTCTATGTTACTCGGGAAATTTTGAGCTAAAGAAAAAAAATGTATTTTTATATTTGAGTGTAAAATTTCCGTATTTTTACGAACAAGGTTAATAATCACAAAATCTTAGGCAGAAATATAATGTTTAAGCGTTTTTTGCCCAAGGCTTACGCACACCAAATTTTGAGTGGAAGGCTAAAACTCGAGAGATTTTGGGCCAATGGCAAACATTCATGTATTTTGTGCACAAATAATAAATTCCGGCCCATTGATACATCCCAATAACAACCTATATCCGCAATTTGATGGCTCAATACCGGCTCGTTTAAAAATCTTCTCAGCCCATCAAGGCCCAAGGGTAAACCTTCTGACAGCATAGGGGCCCATATTGGAAATTTAACGCCCGAACTATTGGCCCGTTTAAGAATTGTCTCAGCGCATTAAGGGCCAATAACAGCCTATCAAGGCCCAAAATTTGATGTAAACATTACAGAGAGATTTTTCTCTCCAGTCCATCACGACCCACTAATGTCATAAACATTCCGGACCATAACGTCCCAACAATGCCGTACAAGGAATTTTGGAGACCCAATTAGGGTGAATCTACGAACAGTGAACTCGAGCCCACTGAGCAAATCGTACGCATTTTGACCTAACACTGCGAACAGAAGTACATGAAGACATTATTAACAATACCAGACGGTCTTCTTGGGTCTAACAATGAACAGAAACCTATTCGATGCTCGGATGAATGAATTCGTGATAACGCCCAAATGGTCGGCTAGGATGTATTTAGGGTTTATCTTAGCACAATAACCATATTTACGGTAACGATAATATTATGATATCATAACTAAATTTAAAAATAATTTAAATTTTTGATAAATTTTATTGGTTTGCCACAGTTATTGTGGTAACTCTGTCTCCAATGGTAGGAAAAACCTGTATGCAACACTACGTTTAACCGATCAGAAGGCCAGTTCATGGCACTCCAGCGACATAATACCACCTCGACGAGAAAAACGATTGAACGATACTAGGGCAATAATGCCCGTTTAGAACGATCAGATAATCATCATGTGCTACGCGTGATCCTCCGGCCAAGATACCATGAACTGGCAACATTCACCGGCATGATATTATGCCTGCAAGTTACAAAACAAGTGTTGTAAGATAAATAAAAACAACAGTAACAACAATACTGAAGAATGTCAAGTTTTCAAAAACTCATGACTGGTTATGGAAAATTCCAACGAAAATTTAGTATGAATGTACCATTAAATTCGCACGCCTTTAGTTTTTTACTACTTAATCTATACGACTTTGATAAAATAACACATGTGCCACAAATTTTTTGATTTTATACTATCTTTTTCACTTTTTCTCTATTTCTGATATTTTTTTGATTTTCTTTTAGCAAGCTCATTCATTCATGCACTGAACAGGGGCAGGCAGGGGCAGGGGCTGGGCGCCGGGGCCGGACGGACGAATGTGAAAGGATGCTCCGTAGTCCCGTCCTACTAACATACGAAAATGATGGGTAGTGCATTAACAATACTAGTTGGCAAGGCAACTTTTGTGTGAAACGGCAACACCAATCACTACTCTAACAAAGTAAAAAGAATGCAGAATAACTCCATTGTAGGATAGCACAAGCAAGTAGGGGTGAAAAGTGAAAACGAAGCACGTAGTTTTTGTCCGCTCCGGCAAAAAAAGAACGTGGATACACATAGGAGCGGATAGTTCGGACGCGGATATATTTTTTTCATATACTAATACAAATATGATTCGTTGTTTCCTACAGATATAGATAATAATACGGATATCCAGAAATTATGTTTCATGCATATCCGCAGAACACATGACATGGAGATTTCAGCCCACTTCTTCCATTTCAGCCCATCAACTACAGTCCATGTATATAACAACATGACTTCTCCATGTATGTTGAACTTATCTACCTGTTATATGTTAAACTCAATACACACTACTTAAAATATGATGTATCCTACAATGAAGAATATTTAGAATAAATTAGTTAATTATATGTGGTGGTACTTGTCTCTACGACAGCTTGAGAGATTTATATGTTTCGAGAGATATATGTTTCTATATTCATATCTGATCGTATTCAATTCTTATTTGTATTTGAAATAATTCATATTCATTTTCGTATGTGAGTTATTCGTATTCGTTTTTACATCCAGCTAAAAATATGAAAACAAATACAACATGAGTATTATCCGTCCGTGTCTGCTCCGTTTTCAACCCTACAAGCAATCAAACCAAAACTGTCCTGCAGTAAGCAAAAGTTAGACATTAAGAAGGCCTTTAACAAGCACAGCGGTACACAAGGTGAAATACAATCAACACAAAAGTTCATACAAATTTACGCTTCCTTTTGATATATAAAAAAACTTAGGTTTGGTAACAACAGCTTTTCAGATAGCAGAAATCATGCATACCTGAAGACTTCAAAAGGCTCACATAATTATTATTCTAAAAAAAATGTTATCAGTTGTCACTACAACTATGTGTCACTAGTTATTTTTGGTGTAGGTGAACTTCATACGTGCTATTTTAAGCGGCAGTCAAACATATTTTTACAGGCTACTACTATATAGCAAGTACCAGTGGAAAACAGAAAGTGCAAATATACAACTAAGCATGCTTAAGATTTAAATATGCAGCATAAATCAAGATGCTCAATATAGATGGTCCTAGAAGCAGAATAAAAGTAAAATAAAATTAATTAAAATGGGAAGTTTATGTTAATCTAGGTTTTCTGTTTGACATAAAATTTTAGATTAAAGTAGACAACAACATTTAAGAATTAAGATGGTGCGCTGGCTTAAGTGCACTGTGCACATGCACCATGGCAGAAATCATGCATCCGGAAGACATAAAAATGCTCACATTATTTTAAAAAATATTATCACCTGTCACTAAGTTAACTACCTGTAATCAGTTATTTTGGCATGAGTGAAGTCCATAAGTGTTCTTTTTAAGTGGCAGTCAGTAAATACATTATTTGCAGGCTATAGCAAAGCATCAGTGGAAATCAAATGCCGATTCTCAAATAACTTTAATTGCCACCTTAAGTTCAGAAGGGAAGTAAATCACACGATATATCATGCACACAATAGATGGAATAGGTCAATGGCAACATGGAGTGCCTTGGATTAAACCTCAGAGCAGTGTCATACACAGATACCTACTGTCATAGGTTACCATTCTACTCAAGCTGCACAGCTGTTTAAATGCATTTGCTCCAGATTCCTGTGATGGAAAGTGACAACCCTTATTGATCACTAAAACTAGATGTTCCTAATTATTTTTGGTGTGGTTGAAGTTCATAAGTGCTACTTTAAGCGGCAGTCAGTAAAAACATATTTCTGTAGGCTAGCAAGCACCAGTGGTTAACAGAAAGTGCAAATTTACAACTCCGCATGCTTAAGATATATGTAGCATAAATAAGATGCTCAATATAGATGGCCTCAGAAGGCAGAACTAAATAGAAATACAATTAACTCAACTTGGAAGTTTATGCTAATTTAAGTTTTCTGTTTGATATAAAATTCTAGATTTGTAGACGACAGCTTTAAATTTTCTGTTCGATATAAAATTTTAGATCTGTAGACAACAACCTTTTAGATGGTGTGCTGGCTTAAGTGCACATATACCATGGCAGATAGCATGCATAGCAGAAGACCTAAAAATTCTCCCATTGTTCAAAAATTTTTGGCATCAGTGAAGTCCATAAGTGTTCTTTTAAGTGGGAGTCCGTAAACACATTTTACTATATTTTACATTCTGGATTTTTAAGAAATGTAGTCTAGCATATATAACTCTGACTGCTGACTTAAGTAACAGTTCGAATATTGGCCAAATGGCCATTCAAAGTTAAAATATTCATTATAGATAAAACAATTTCACAATGCTATTATTTACCGAAACATTCCATCCATACATAAATAGTGTGGATTTACTGTTTATTGAAATGTAGTTGAACGTTTAGTAGTTTGACTACTATTGTAAGTAATACCATAGAGATTGATCATGTAAAGTAAATTCAACATTTCGTTACAAAATACTATAATTTAACAGTTCTACGTTCAAAACTAGACAATATTGTGTTAACATCCGAATTTGGCACTATAGGAAGAGATATAGTAATTAGAAGTCAAATTTGGAAAGTGACCAGAGCCTTCTGTATAAGGCCGATCCGACCGCCTCTTAGGTGCCGGTTGTACTGGGCCGCTCGATGGTCAGACCGGCAGAACCTAGTCCGATTCCGGTTCAAGTTCTTCTCGTGTTTTCTTTATTGTGCACGGGTTTGATGAGTCATAATTAGCCTCTAACCTAAATAGGATATGGAGAAGGTTTAGGGAACATAAGTCTAACCCGTTTATAAGGGCTATGGCCGGTTCAATTGACAATCTCTGAATCAGCCAAACATCTAACATCCAACTATTCAATTGAATCGTTCTTTCAGCTTTACATCTACATTTTGCCTACTTTTTGCATAGATTTAGCCTAGTTCATCCATCTTTGTCGATTTGCGCTATAAATCGTCCGTCTTCGCTATGAGATCGCAAGTTATCTTTTCGTAGGTTTGTCTCATAAACATTCCGTTTCGCCCACGAGACGGGTGATTATTCCAATTCATCAGAGTCGGCTCCGCTAGTCGGTTTTGACTTCAAAACCCACCTGATGTAGCGGTGGTTGGCGACTCCCTACACTGCAAAGCTTTAGGTGATTCTCGTCGTTTGACCACAAATAAGCGTTGAGACATCTGAACTAAATATTTATCGAAACATTCCATCCATACATGAATAGTGTGGATTTACTGTTTATAGAAATGTAGTTGAGCGTTTAGTAGTTTGACTACTATCATAAGTAATACCATGGAGATTGATCATATAAAGTAAATTCAACATTTTGTTACAAAATACTATAATTTAACAGTTCCACATTCATAACTAGACAATATTGTTTACAACAATAGCATTTCACGCACAAGATGGATCAGTAAGTAGGTATTGCTCATTCATTTTAGTCAACCCTAATAATGTCAACTGATTAAGTGATTTACACAGTTAAATCATCCAATGGAAACACTAAATAATTTATACAGGCCATGAAAATAAAAACATATATATCACACAATTGTATCATTGACTAGCTGATTAACACACATCTTATGTATGCATTAGATTTAATGCATTTTTATAATCAAATTGCTAGAGTTGGAGTCTAAAAAATGCAAGAGCCAAGAGTTTACACCAGAAATGCATACCAGGAGACACATTTACATTTTTTACCAACCATTCCAACAATTTATTTCTACCGATGTTGTTTTGCACATCAACAACGATATCCTAAATTAACTCTACCTTAATTTGGTAATAGAGAAAAGGAAACAAGGACAAACAAGATGGGGGCGAGAAGAAGAAATAAACACTCACGGCAGGAAACAATCCTCGTGGAGAAGACCTCTAAACCACGCAAGTCCCTCCTGGGCAAAATGTCACGTCCCAAATTGGCCCTCCGGGAAGAACGAGTCTGAGTCGAGGAAAATAGTGCTGGTACAATAGGAAGATGGATTTTCATGGCACAACTGTTTTTATTATTAGACATAGTCTTACAAGCAGGTTGGAACTGCGGACATACTCCGAGTTCACAACGATACATTACCAAAAGAGCGGAAACGGAAACTAGCCTAAAGCCACAAGCGCGATTTAGGAACTAAGCCAAAACCCTAAAACTCTTCGAATTCTTCCTGCTCCTGGAAGAACTCCTCGTCGGTGGGATCCATCTCTTCTTCTTCAAGCACTAGGGTAGGGGTAGATTATAGAGAGCAAGGGTGAGTATTAGTTGTACTCAACAAGTCATGGGAACTTAAGTGTTTAATGTAAGCTTCAAAGGATTGCTAGTTACTTTGCCATTCAATTTTATTTGAAGACTTTTAAATAAGCTAAGTGTGTGCTTCTCAACAATCGGAGCGAGGTAGAGTCTCGCTCGATACGAGTGAAATGTTTCATCATTGATTCAGCGCAACTCTTAAAGTTGGCTTCTTGAGATTTGGCCCCACGAGCCAATTCACAGTCGCTGGGCCCACGACCCTGCTGTCCACGGCAACTTTACCTCAATATAGAAATTGAAATCCCATTCCACAACATTTTTACTTAAGCAGTAGTTAAACAAAACTACACTAAGGATCACCTCACATCCGTCCATGACCATGGGCACAGCTATTCAAACAGTTAGTAACATCTGCAGAGGGGGTACACTTTACTCGCACGACGCGACTTACTCTATCACCCAACTCTCGCAGAACAGCCACGATTAGTGCCTAATGGTTTTCATGACAAGGCATTTCTAGAGTTGACACTAAGTTACTCCATGCCAACTAGAGGGGTTTGAGACCAATGATAGGGTATGTCCAAAACCATGTTGTGCTAGAAACCAAGGAGGCATCCCCGACACCCTCCTAGCGATCCACAGTCCAACGACATCAAGGCGTCCCTGGACGACTAGTTACTCAGTCAGGGGCTTCCCATTTCACCAATGTGGTTGTACTGTTGTATGTTTGGATGAAATTCCAAAGGAATCGGTTCTTAACTGTGAATACGAGAGACTCGCCCCTCAGACACGGTTCCCCTACCACGGGTTTTGGAAATTTATTTTGTTTTCAAGGCTCTGACCCAAGTGTTGGGTTTTCCAAAGGTTTTGTAAAACCCAAGTTTTACCTATCATGACCATTTTAAATTTTGAGGTGGACCGTTGGTACCGTGCCCTAAGGAGTAGATACCGGGATCCAAACAAGGATGGTGACAAGGGTGTTCAGGGTATCACAATTGTCAAGGAGGGTCAATGCAGCAAGTTTGGAAGGCCAGCCGGTTGTCTTGCAAACTGCGGCCGAGATTTTCCAGTGCAACCTAAGTAATGAGATTTTGCAAATAAAGTATTTAGTTCCATAAATATAGGCGCTGCATGTTCAAAGGTGACTTGCCTTGCTCAAGGCCTGGAGCTTCTCCTTCGAAGTCCACGTCTTGAGCTTCACCGCATGACGGGCGACGCCGGCGGATTGCAACGACGCATGACGGTGGGGTGGATTTGGGCATTTCTTCGTTGGAGCTCACGGGCTCGATTCTGTGTGAGAAAGGGTTCCTACAAGGTTCATGTTTTGATCCTCCGGGTCGAGGTCAATGGTGGTTGAGCCTAAGTGGCGTGCATTGGCGGACGGGGTGGCGGCGCCACAAGCGACGGCCATGGTAAGGGGCTCACAGCGAGAGGCGACGGCGGACTAGTTAACAACCTAGAGGAGGGGTTGGGATCGATGAGGGAGGTGGATAGCTACCAAGGCGAAGAAACGCAGTGAAGGGGAGGCAGGCCGCGTGAATGTAATCGTTCGGCCTCAGCACGAATGGCGCGAACGGCGGTGGATGATGAGCTAACACGGTACACCGAGCTCCAAGGCAGGCCGGGGAGTTGGAAGGGAAGAACGGAGGGGGTACGGCAATTTTTATAGAGGAGCGTTGAGGTCAGTTGGAGGGAGGAGCCGCGGGGGAATTTCTCATCGAGCTGGCGGGGTTGCCGGCTAGGTCAAGAGAGGGCACGGCGAGCTAGCAAGCTGTGTCAGCCGGTCATCCTACCACCATCAGAAGAGGCCAAGGCAGGAAGGTCGGTTGTATGCTTTGGAGAGGAAAAAGGAGATGGGGGCAGTGGAAAGAGGGGAATGCCACCTCCACTTTGGGCAATCCGGCTGGCGAGAGTACAGGCGGGAGTGCCCACTCCTTGGCGGCTTGTGGCGGTAGGCGGCGGGGTTGGATGACGCACGGGTATGACGACAAGAACGGAGGACGAGCTTGGTGGGGAGCGACAACAGGGCGGTTTGCAGCAGGTGGGGTGACGGCGGCATCCTCGCCGGTCAGCCATGGTGCGTGCGGGAATGGTGAAACCAGGACGGCCGGGCGGGTTTGAATCAACGGTGGTGAGCGGCGCGAGGGCAAGAGGAAGAAGAGAGAGTGAGAGAGAGCGGTTCACTCTTCTCTGTGGAGGCACGAGAGACGCGTGTGCCAGGGCAGTGAGAGGCCGGACAGGCCGTGGCTGGGTGGACGAGGGATGGCATCGGCCCAGGTGATAAAGTGAGGAGAGGGGGTAGGCTGGGCCGTCCAGGAGGAAGCAGAGGGCGACAGCCCTACGAAGGAGTGAATTGATTTTTTGGATCATTTCTAGGATTTAATTTTGGAAGGATTTTAAGTGAGGGTTTGCACTTGAATTGAAATCGAATAGAGATTTGGAGTTGATCACAGGAGGAAATTTTGGATTGAGATCTTGGCACACGCGGAGACTTCAACCAAAGAACCAAATTTTGGTGAATAGCCTTTTTATTAAATTAGGTTTTACGCCTAGAACGCACGGGCGTTACATGAAATATGTGAAACCATAGCCCACCAGAGTGCACAGCGAACCCAAACCTTCGCCAGTTCGCCTCGCTCGGTCCCCCCTCCTCACCTCCACTATGACGCGGACCCTAGATCCAAGCAACACACCTCGCATAACCCCGCAGCACGTCTCGTCTCGCCTCTCCTCCACATGACCACCACAACCGCCTTAATTATGTCGTCATTATCTCCCCTGCTCATGCGACCACGTGGCCCAATCCCACCAAACTAGCCTCTCACCCCTGGGGATAGACAATAGCCGGCGGAAGAGAGGGCCGGGATTAGTTATGGCAACGGGGAATTCCCCGCCAAAGGATACATCTGCATACCCGCCCCCGTGAGTCAGAAATTTCCCCGTCCCCATCCCCGCCAATTTCTACGGGGGAACATTGTTCCCATCCCCGCCCTCCGCATGAGGAATTTATCCCCGTAGAGCCTCCATCCCCGCTTAAAGATTCAAGTAAAAAACGACGCGAGAAAGAGAGGGGGTCGACAAAGGCGAGGGGACAGTAGGCCGCTAGCACCTGGCCGCCTTGCCCATGCCAATGCGCGGCGTGGCATAGTCGGGACTCAGGAACAGCGCGCTCGCCGGCACATCCGGGATGGTCACCATGGCAACCGGGCTAGCTAGCTAACGCCTGAGCGAGAGAGGTTGTGAGGAGCAGAGGAAGCGAACTACTGTCTAGCGCCTGCTAACCTTGGACGCGGGGTCAACTAGTCGGCACTGGGTTGGAAGCTCGAAGCCTTGAAATGTGGTGGCGGCGCTAGGTTCTAGGGAGTGAGGGACTGAAGAGAGTGGGTGGAGTGGATGTGAGGTTGGGTTAGGGCTAGCACTTAGTAGTTGGGTTATATAATCTCGTTATTGGACCTTGTTCTCATGGGCCGGTTGGACATTATGAGCAGGATATGAAACCTTAATTTATTTAATCGGGTCTTCGTGGGGAGCGGGAAGGGGGGACAGAGGATCATCCCTGTCCCCGCCAGACCCGATGAGACATGATTTTCTCCATTTGATTTCCCATGGAGAACTAATTGCAATCATCCCTGTCCCCTAATAAGAGAATTCCCCGCGGGAAAATGGGGAACGGTACCCATTGACATCTCTAGCCGAGATGCAACCATGCAGCCAATGCTCCTGAAATGCCACGACGGCGGCGAGGCATAGGGTTGGGGCGTTCTGGATATGCGGCGAACAGCATGGGCATGGGCGTCCGTAAAGTGGATGCGAGGCACTCGTGGGCTCTCAGCCCATTATCTTTTCTTTATTTTTTCTTTTTTCTTTTCGATGTGAGCACATAAACTATTCCATCCGAAATGGCATGCCGTGCGCTAATATTTCGGGTTTATTATGTATTGGAAGTATCTATTATTTTTTTTCTATTACACTAAAGAGGTGCACGCCCACACACGGAAGGCGCATACACATACTACACGTGCATCCATGACTGCGTCTCCTTACATATACTCAAAGATGCCTGAGACTAACGGCAACACCCTAGTATCACTAAAATCCTAGTGAAAACACACCCACATATGTGTAATATTTGTGACACCAACATTTAAACTCTGATGGCTAGAGTCATATACCCACCACACTACCACCACACCTTCGGTGCTTTCTCTTGGAGTGTCTATTCACAACCAACATTTAGCAGTAGTGGTACAGTAGAAGTGAAGACATTCTTGCGAGGGTAACTGAAAGTGAAACTGCCCATACTGCACGTCGTCGTCTTCACACCACAAACAGTGAGCCACACAGCCAAAGGCCCGAAGCAGACGTAGCAGATGCTTCAACTTCAAGTCAGCGGCTCAGCGTGCGCGTGTATCTCAAGTGACCATTCCCTGTCTCGACGTCCATGTCATTTGGGCAACCTCACACTTTGGAATTTTCAGCTAGCTTTTCCCTACTGCTAGTGTCGTGCAACTAGATATGCAGCTTGCAGCAGCCATTGGACAGTGGCATGGTAAGCATGCATGCTCAAAACCATAGCCTTTTTTCGCCTGCAGAACGAGGAGGATAAGGAACAGGATCGCCAACTGCAAGTCTGCAACTTGTGATTATCTATCTGATGGTGAGATTCCACTGACCGTTGCCACTATCTATTCCATCTCTCTCTTTCTTTTAATCTATAGGCTTTGAAGAATTCTAGGTATGGTTGTGACTAACCTGCAAGTAAAAAAAATTCCCCTTATCGTACTTTGCAGAGTTGAAAACCATTGGTGGTTGATGAGTGTATTCGCAATTAGCTGGCCTTTTCTTGGAGTAGAACCTCTAGGTGAAGGTGTTCATGCATCGGCTGATCGATCGATCACAAATTCACTATGTGTAGTGCCGTTGCAGCTGTCCAGGTGTGATGGGTAGAGAGGTAGCTAGCTTTATGGCCACTAATTAGCAGTCTTTATTGACGCTAAACAAAAGCTGATTAGTATGTCTCAACCAACCGGAACCCAATCCAGGCTGGAAATTAGGATAAGAAGCACGGGAATTAACATCCATCCCCTCTCCTGATGAACCTGCCAAAGTTCCAAAAATCTGTACTGATCCCTGCATGCATTTCAGATAGATCCTCCTGTGGCAGCAAGCTGTTCAAAGTTCTTGTCCTGCAAGCACCAACTTTGAGTATATATAGATGCAAAATCTGCATAATTGAGTATATATGCATCAACCACATAATTGCAAAAACTGCACACCTCAGATTGTAGTATAGAATTATAGATGCAGTGTAAATTTGACTTCTTTATTGAGTATATATGCACATCAAGTTCAGAGAACTGAAATGTGTAAAACCGCCATGGATCACAAGTACATCAATTCACAATCTAATGCAAAGAATTGTCAGGTCAAGTCAGTGTAATGTAATAACAAGAAAAAAAAGGCAAAAAAAATTGTGTAGGCCTATAGCAGCATATGGGAGTAGTTAATTTGGTTAACCAAACCGGTCAAAGCGAACGATCAATTGATTGCTCATTGGTGGCTCTCTCTTTGCCGGCGCCGCCGTCTGCCGGCGACCAAGTATCTGTGAGCTTTCACGAGCTCCTCCCTGAAGCGTGCCAGGTCGAGCCGGACGTTCTGCCGGTCGAGGTAGACTTTCTTGGTCACGTCCCAACCGCGCTTCCCGACGCCGGCGGGGTCAGTGAGCACGGGGTCGCCGGTGGGGTACTCGCGGGAGAGAGAGCTCTCCTCGGGGAGGATCTTGTAGCCGACGTAGCGCAGGCCGAGGCGCGCCGCCGGCTCGCCGTAGTAGGCGCCGGCGGCCCAGTCGGTGCCGAGGGGCACCACCTGGATGAACACCTTCCCGGGACGCATGAAGAGGAAGTGCGTCATGGCGGCGCCGTGCACGCCGACCATGGCGTCGCTGGCGTTGAGCTCACGGTATATCTTGCACAGCTCGGTGGTGCGCTCCGGCCGGATCACCCGCACGTCGAACCCGACGTCAGCGGCGAGCGCGGCGACGTCCGCCTCGTTCTCGATCACGCGGGAGCCCGTGCGCGACACAATCACCAGCCTCGGCCTGTCCGGCGAGGCGTGCTTCGTCGGAGGCGCGATCGGCAGCGCGATGGAGGTGGACTTGGCCGCGGTGGCGCGGCGCTTGCGGGCTGCCCGGCGTTCGAGCCGCTCGAGGTACTGGATGCGGCCGCGGTAGGCGTCGTCGAGGAGCGTCCGGAAGTGGCGGATGCTCTTGCCCTCCGGCGTCTTCTCCGGGTCCACGGTGAGCTCGCCGTGGATGCGAAGGCCGGCGATCACCTCGGGGAAGCAGTGGACGCGGCGGTCGGCGGTGAAGTCGATCGGCGGGAAGGCCGAGAGGCGGGACACGACGTCGCCGTACTTGGTCATCCACCAGTCGTGGTACTCGAGGATGACGAACACCACGCGGCGGCGGAAGTGGTTCGACGTGACGAACAGCGGCAGGATGCCGTCGTTGAACTCGTGGTACACGTTGCCGGTGTAACCGCCGGTGGAGAACAGCACGGCCGGGACGTCATGCACCACGTCGCACCGCGGGGCGTCGCCGGCGGACACCCGGCGGAGGCGTACCTCGTCGATGGTCGCCATGACGTTCGCCTCCCACTTGCGCGTGTACGGCCGTATCCTCTCCTCCTCCCCCTCCTTCCCCGCCGCCGCCGTCACGTTACCGGACGACACGAGCTGGAACGACGCGCTCGCCGAGTGCATGCGCAAGTCGCCGCGCGCGAAGCAGATGTCCGCCCGCGTCGACGTCCGGTCGCAGCAAAGACTATCATCTCTCATCCCAGAGCACGGCGCCGCCGCCATCGTCGTCCCCTTCGCCACGGTCGCCACCGCCGCGCCGCCCTCGTCGGAGTGCACGAAGGAGAAGAACGACACGGGCGCCACGAACAACGTCCCGACGGAGACGAACGACAGCAACAGCAAGCCAAAGAAGCGTCGCATGCTGAACGCCCTAGGCTGCCCCGTCTTGCCGTTCTTGGCGCCGCCGCCGCCGCCGCCATAGTCGTGGTAGTAGTACATGACACGGCGGCCGGCGCCGCCCTTGGGCGGCGAGACCTTGCATGAGACCTCCTGCTCCTGCTCGCCCTTCCTGAACTGCAGGATGTAGATTCTGTGCTGTTGCACCATGCTTGGCTTGCTCTCTAGAGAGAGAGCGAGAGAGAGAGAAAGAGAAGGTTTTGGGGTTTTGGATTGTGATAGAGCTAAGGTGAGAAGCAGGAGAGCTTAAATGGCTATAGAGAAGAGTATAAAAAACTAGTGGCGGTTAGAGGTTGAGCTTATGCTAGAGCAACCCAGCCTACATGACTGATGGAACACCTTTCAGCATTTGGTGGGACCCTTGATCGGTAGAGAGCATCTAAATGTGAAAAATCCGTTCATATGGTTTTGTTATATAACTGTTATATATCTTTTAGACATCAAAATTATATATCATGCATTATCATCTATGTTTCTAGAGAAAACTAATGCTCCTCTATTTTATATTCATGTGTCCATCTATGTAAATTATAGTACCTAACAAGTCGTAAGGTGTAAATTTTATTAAGGATGGACGGATTGCTTAAATAGCTTCTTCATTAGTTGTCTCAAATTATTTGGTTTGAGACCATACATATGGCATATATTGATGATTACACTGTTTGTGGTATGTGTGAATATACTAATTGACCTAATATGTCACAAATGAAATCATCGGTTTATCTCGTGCTTGCAAAAAAGAAAAAGAAAAGAAAAGGAAGAGATAGTCTATCCTTGTGCATTTTACTTATGTTGTGTTGTGTTGTGTGGGTTTAGCCTTTGGTTTCTGAGGTTGGGGAGTTTCAAGTTTGAGTTGGCAATGCTAGGCTGGAAGGTGGTTTCAGCATTGGGGATGGGTCCATGTGTACATTATTTTTTGAGGGGTTTCCAAGCCATCTCAGTTCGATTTGACCAAGCAACCCACCAATTGCATCTTCTCAAAAGTAACACCATGACGAGAAAAAAGAACTTGGATTCATTCAAAAAACAGCAGAAATAAGAGTAGAGAAGATGGCTGCATGCATTTGTTGAATAGTTTCAGACTTTCAGACCATGGTTTGAGGTGCATGCACAACAGTAATGCAGAAGTTGGATCCTATGTAACATCACATTAGCATCACTATAATAAACACACTGTACCTGCACAGCATAATGCTTTAAGAACGGGCTTAATTAGTACCACTAAGCAATCTTAATTCACTTCTTGGAGATAATAATACACTTTTATCAGAAGGATGGAAGATGCACATCAGTTCAACTCAAGTTTTGCCGGTACCAAATTCTTCAGGTACGACACCAACTGGACGTACTAATCCCAACAAAGTACTACTCTATCTACTAAATGCAGTGTACACGTATGCTGAATAATGTTCCTTCTGTTTGAAATTAAGTATGTTCCTACTGTTTGAAACTAAGTACACTTTGAAATGGAGGAGATCACCAGAAAGGGAGAAAAAAAACACCAACAAATTGTTTGTCTATTTTGTGAGCTCTGACTTGGTAAGTGTCCTGTAATGCGAGCTTTTGGAGAAAGAAAGGTGAAGCAAATGGAGTACACTTTTCGTGAGCTAACTTTCTGACGCAGGCTAATAATCAATGGATCCTACGAAGCTGACAAACGAAGTAGCGATCCGTGCCACTTTTGTCAGATCCAACTATTTTAAGCTTTGGCCGATCTTAAGAGTTATAATCCCTAGCTTCACAAAAATAAACGCCAGTTAATGTTAGTCAGTATCTGTGGTAAAAAAAAACAACAAAATGCTGACTTAGTTGTGTCCACTAGGTCATCCTATTGAGGTATACAGCTCACAGGTCACGAGTTCAAATTCAAAATTAAAATACAATTATACAAATGCGTAGAAATAAAAGTAGGAGTCAAATTCTGTTTATCTAAGCAGGTGGCGTGATGTCATACTATTAGCCATCCAAGCCACTTCTACTTACAAGGCTGAATACAAATATCCACGTTAACTGTACATCTTATCCCTACTTGTATACTTTTAATTTTTTAAAAAACTTTTATAGTACAATATACTGCTAGCATATACAAGGGTATCTTAAGAACTTGCTAAAAAAATTAAGAAGGACATTTTATTAATTTTGAATTTCACTTCAATCTAATGGTAACCTAATATGGGCGTGAGGCTGAGAGCTCGCCAGGGAGGCAAGGACATGTGTGGCGAGTGGCAATGTCCCCTCTATAATATAAATTTACCAAATTGTCCACAGCGTAGTAACATAGAAAAACTAATTTATCCTTTTTAAATTTATGTTGTAATCTATTTAAGTTGATAGGCAGATCAATCTACATCGTTCGATCATTTATATTGGCAGTATATGTTGCCAGTATATTGTACCAAAAAAAATTTTTTAAGGTTTTTTTGCGAAACTCAATTCAAACGCAGACGCTCATATACCCACGTGCACACTCACCACTCTAAACACACATGCACACCATACTCCGGTGAGCACCTCCGAGAGACCCTATAGGCACATCTGAGACACTGAGCCGGTATATCTTGAGATTAATAAAGTCATCATAGATATTTCGTTATTGACGAGTACATCGTCTACCACTACAAAAATAATTAATCGTAAATACGCTCACCTGTATCAAGTCCGTGACTTACACCTAGATGGGTAATTTTCACTACAAGGAACCTACCAAAAGCTCAGTTCACTTTTTATGGTCTATTTTGAAAGTACGAAATCACAAAAATCTTAGTCCATGATCACGAAATCAGGAAAACCTTCACGCATAAAATTTTGATAGAATCGTCCAGAGTACAGTCCTAACGGAAAACAACTGATGTTTATTAGAAAATAAGCAAACTATAGATAGGATGACATAAAAACGACTCCCTCTCACTGAAAATCATGTGATGTCATGAGAGTGCCGGTGAAGCAATCACCTGATTAGTTAAACCTCCAGGAGCAGTTGATGCTTACTAACATATACCACACAGAAACGTCACATTTCGTCGTTATGTCACCTAAGGTGTCCAATCAATTTGTTAATCAATGAAGATTATTATCAAAGACCAGGGTTAGTTAGTGTCACAGGGGTTGGTTCATGGTTAGGCCATCAGCACACCAAAGCAGGGTAGATAGAGACCAAGGTAGCTAGCTGGATGCTGCAATGCAAATGCACCAGAATGCTCAAGCTTAAGGAGTAAGTGTGTGTGTGTGAGTGTGACAGGTACAAAGAAGCTTGTAGTGAAAAGAAGATAAGGACTAGCACAAGAGCCCAAGATCATGGCAGTGATCTGACGGCGACGCATCGCCTTGACCCCTGTACATTGTCTTCCCCCGCTGTTATGTATCATTTGGAAGTGCTGGTTACGGAAGAAAACTTCTCATCAGTATATTTTTCGAACTGTTAAATTATATATTTAAAAATATATATATATAAATTACTTAAAAAATTAAATAAGTATTTTTTAAGTTTGTAATAATTAAAACTTAATTAATTATATGCTAATAACTCGTCTCGTTTTACGACCCATCGCCTTGACCCCTGTACATTGCCTTCCCGGCTGCTAGGACCGTTCGGTAGTGCTGGTTAGGGGAGAAAACTTTTTCGTTTTTTATAAGCATGTTTCTCGTACTGCTAAACGGTGTGTTTAAAAAAAATCCTATATATAAGTTATTTAAAAAAATTAAATATATCTAGTTTTTAAGTTTTTAATTATTAAAATTTAATTAATCATATGCTAATACTCGTCTTGTTTTACTATGCATCGCCTTAGACCCCTGTACATTGCCTTTCCCGGCTGTTAGTGTGTCACTGCCCTGTTTGCGTATGTAGACCGCCGCCTGATGCCATGGCTTTTTACACTGGACGGTCTACAAAATTCAGAAGAAAAAAGATGTTTGTTTAGGGGACAAAGGATCTGGTAAAAGGCTCATCAGCCCGTGGCCTATGGTACACGTTTCAGTAACCATGGTCACATTTTTGAAAGCTACATATCTTCCTTTTCCTCTCTAAAAAACTGTATGTCCCTTTTGGTGCCAAGACATATGCTTATACATAACGACGTCGTGACAAATTGTCAATAGATATGTATGTCATATTTGTTGACGCGTACAAATATATAAGCCTATATGTCCCAATTTATTTGCTTTTCTAAAAAAAAAGTATCTTTATTTTGGTGCCAAGACATATTTTTAGATAATTGAAATAAATTTTTGGCTTCTGTCATAAGGCATGTGGCCAATAAATTTAATAAAAATCATAAGATGAAAAGATAAATTTCAACTCTCTTTATTATTAATTAGCTTTGATGGAATTATATAGCTTCTGGCTAACGATTCTAATAGTACAATGCTAAGATATATGAGTAATATATAGCGACACCATGACAGATTATCAAGGTAAGACATGAGTAATACGTAAAGACGCCGTGACAGATCATTGATAGTTGTGTACGTCAATTTATTTGACGCGTACAAATATATAAGCCCATACCTCCCAAATTATTTTGACTGGTTGCGCATAAAATTATTCATACGTGGAGACGTGGAGCCCTTGGCATCCACATCAGTTCTTTTTACTCATTTTTTCCTTTTCCTTTAGAGTCTCAATCTTCATCACCATTGTTGGTTTCCGGTGCCTTCTCGAAGCAAGCAAGAAGAAGAAGATGGAGTTGATTAAAAGATGAGAGTTGCTTGTGTGCCACTGGATAGGAGGGAGGGAGGGAGCCTTTCAATGCTTCTCTGGCTTCCGGCGATCACTCGTGGTTGCAGCTCAAGTACCAACTGTTCTACGTTATCGCCACTCGCCTCACGTACGTACGGGAAATTTCGGTGGAATTCTGTGGGAAAATAAACAGCCGGTTTTGGCATGGGATGAAATGAAACCTGACTCACACACTTACGCTTCACCGCTGGACAAATCTCACGACTTCTGCTTCACTTTAGTGAAAGTTAAGCAAAAGAAGAAAAGATAAGAGTTTTTTTCTAAAACACAGTAAAAATTAGGGTAAACGCTGTATATACACACGTGTACACCTATATGAATATACGTATCTACGTACATGGTATCTTCATGAGCACTTTTATATATTAAAAATTAAAATTGACAAAGTCACCATAAATACTTACTCTCTCCATCATAAAATATAGCAACCTAATACTAGATTTAATACAACCTAAACTGTAAATCTGGACTATGTCCTCTGTCTAGATTCGTAGTTTAGTTTATATCAAATCTAATTCATAGTTTAGATTGTATCAAATCTAGTACTAGTTTATTATATTTTGAGACGGAGGGAGTAGCTAGCGACAATCACATATCTTGAGAATTGATATTGATAAAGTTGCCACATGTGGTTCATTGTGGATGGACACGTCGTCTAATATTAAAAGAATAATTTATTGTAAATATAAGATTCCATGTTGAGTTCAATACTCGATCTAAATAAAAAATATATTTATTTAGTGCAGGAGAGTTAAGTCTTTGGTAATTGCATCAGGTAGAGTCCAGTAGAAATTCAGGTATGCAATTACGACGACAATGAACTGGTGAATTGGCATCACATTATTTATTTTTCGAAGGCAGGCCTGACGAGTCGTGTAATTTGAATAGACTAAGTCAACGTTTGAATCCACTTACATTAACAGCTACTCCTTTTTACCAAAGTTTTTTAAAAAATCAAATAAATTTATTTTTTAAATTTATAATAGTTAATACTTAATTAATCTTGCACTAATTATCTTTTCCGTTTTACGTGTGGCTTATTATCCCATTCGTTTTAAATTACTTGTCATTTTAGATTTATCCTAACTCAGACATTCTAAACTTTAATCATCAATTTTTAAAAGTCCATAAAATTGTATATGATAAAAGTATTTCTTATGATGAATCAAAAATATAAATCTTATGATGTTAAACTATATAAAATTATAAAATTAATAATCAAAGTTAGAAATGTTTGATTCAGGAGAAAACTAAATCGGTAAGTAATTTAAAAAGCTTAAGACACAAGCCCTACTTAACGCTACCTAAGCTGGACTGAATTAGACCGGTGTCCTGACCCTTCAATGCGGTGGAAATTATCTCGTGGTCTGACGTCAAAAGATCACCATTTGGTAGCCCCAATCAGATCAGTAGCTCACGTCTCACGGTTTACTTGACCTGGCCTGGCAAAGGGCCAAATCAACAAGCCAAGCCAAATCAAAACCCAAACCTCTCCCCTTCTCAGGTCTATTCTGCCACCAGTACATACAATTAAGCAACACTGATCCCCTCTGATCCTGTCCAAGCAAATATACTCTGAACTGGTCCACCAACAAGTTCAGAGTTAATGCTCAAACGCAACACCAAACTAATTAATCGCGGTCATGAGCATCTCGGCAAAAGAACGAGACCCTTTGCCATAAGGGCAGGTAACTTTGGGTCACTAACATATGAATTCATCTTGTTATGGGCACATATATCAGCAAACCAAAGTTTTTAGGCCCACATGTCATTGACTTAAAAGTACGTATACCTATACATCAATGATTCAAAGTCACTTGCCATTATGGTAGAGGATCCGTGTCCGAGAAGCCCGTAGAACCACCAAACTAACCAGCCTAATAGGATGTTCAAAGCCCTTTTTGTTGCCGGCTTATAAAGCCACACACAAAACAAAAAAACATTATTAGTATATGATTAATTAAGTATTAACTATTATAAATTTGAAAAATAGATCTATTTAAATTTTTTAAGATACTTTTAAAAAAGTTTTTACAAAGAACACACTATTTTATGTTTTGAAAAAGTGTTAACAGAAACCCAAAAAAGAAGCTAGAAGCTTCAAGCCGTTTCGAACGGCGTCTAAGGCCATGTTTGATACTGTTTTAGGCTTTTACTTATTGTCTCGTTTTCCATAAGCACGTATTCTGAGTTGTTAGACGATATGTTTTTTTAAAAAAATTTATATAAAAGTATTTAAAAAATTAAATAGATTTTTTTTCAAATTTTTAATAATTAATTACGTACTAATAATATTTCTCGTTTTTATAAACCGTCTTTGGGAGCCAGATCGAACGCTATGTAAATACATAGGGGTGTCGCCATCGTTGTGGGGTGCGAGGATGACGTGGCGTCGACTGGTGCGCGCTAAACAGGACGAGGTGTCACGGATCGCGGGGAGGCTAATGATGGGTTCATCATGTGATAGATCGGACGCCGGACGCAGTTAACCACCGGTTTTCTTATCGGCTATCGACCGGGCATCACCACCGTGGTGACTAGGCCGGCAGTGCAGAAGTTCGCTAGTGCTAGCCTTCGTTCATGAAGTATCGTTTTGTGTGGTGGCTTATCGATCGTAACTAAATTTTAAATTTTAAAATTTAATTTTAGAGTTAACTTTGATTTTTTAAAAAAACATGGTATATGTTCCAGTCTTAACTCTTAAATCGTTAATAATAGAGGTATTGAAGTTTTACCTATAAATTATTTAGGTTGCTTCCTAAATTTTCATACGACTCATCAGTTGTGTCTCAATCAATTAGAATGTTTTGGATTGCAAGAAATTTTTACCAATTTATATAAAATTTTAAAATAATTTATAAAATTGACATGAAATTACTACTGCCACTAAATTCTTGTTCGAAAGAAGACGGTATGCTATTATAGGGTTAGATTGTATGATATAGTTCACGGTCGGCTAGCTAGTGAAAACCAGCCAATTGTGTAGTATTAGCTCTCTAATAGTGCATATTAGTTAAACAATTGTGTGCTAGGTCATGACTTGAGTTGCGTGAGCACTTGGCACTCGTGACACGCTCTGGTGTTCAATTTGCCTTGCACGCCGGCTAACCGGTTGGAACCATGCGTAGACGAGCACTGGCGCTTCAACCATTCAGCATGCATGCATGCAGCCAAAACCTGTATGGCATGGCCATGACAAAGATTGTTCGATTTCTCGTTTAATATGGACATAATACTAGTACTACGAATCAAACCTATCAATGATTTATTTCTTCTTTTTTTTTCTCGGTTACCAATCAAATATCAATAATTGGACTTGTATGATTAGAGTTCCAGCTCCTTTTCTTTCCATACGTTATCATCATCTCATACATGCCTGCTGGCTTTTGGCTTTCTGCATATATCCTTCTGCCTTTGGAGTTTGGGCATGGCTTCTTATCCACTGGCCAATTGCCAGTTTACGTAAGGAATGGAATTTCTTGGGTATATTATTTTGAGGGATGCATCAGACAATATAGAATTAGGGCTTCCCATGTTCAGGGTATATTTAAGAGAGGAATCACAGATGCATACATGATTCTCTCACTGATCATCACATCAAAATATTCCAATATCATCTTGTGTAGACTCTAGAGCATATACATAGGCTTTGCTTAAGGGACGTGAAATGTTGCTTAGGTAGCATAACTAAGCAAAGGGTCACTTTCAACACTGCAAGTAATCCATTGGCTACAATAATTAGTTTCTCCACAAAAACTGTGGCTTATCCGTTTGCTTGAAAAGTCACAAACAAACAACAGTTTCCAGAGATCCAAAACAGAGGTGCAATGCAATCCAGCAGAGCTCTGAATCATCATCATGCATGTTCCAGCACAAGGTGGCAGAAATGTTCTTGAAACTTGTACTTGTTGCTTCGCTTAGCTTGCTTCCCTACCTCTCGAGATCTAATTTAACCTTTCTTTGCCTCGTACGTTAGGAGAGGAATTGTATTGCTAAGCATCGTCAAAATTGCACGGAATCAAATTAAAAGCCATGGAGTACGTCTAATGCAGGCCATGTTTGACCACATAACCCTCTGCATTATTCTTTTCTTCTCTTCTGAATTAAGAGTGCTTGACTTACTTGGTGTTCAGAGAGTACTCGTCAGAGAGATCATGCCAAGACATTTCTTTAGAATGAATCATGGAGAAATCCAAGTACTGTTACAATAACAATTTGTCGAGGTTGCAGCATGTGGGTGTTCATGTGGTATCCATCTGGTGCTGTACATCGGCAGGCTGACTGCCTGAATCTAGAGTTCATGACTTCTGCATTACTGACATCTTCTTGTTAGCAAGTCGAGCAGTACTTGTGATTGCTTTGGGATCCAGGACTGCATCACTGGAGCACTTCTGCTGCAAGCAACCGAGTTGGTAGCACTAAAAAATATTCTCCAAATCATTTGCAGATAACATGCTCATTTAGTAAGGGATAGTTTGAAGGTGTGGAAAGTGGGAAGATGAAGAAGATCACGTAAAACAAGATAAGCCATTAGTGTACGTTTAATTGAGTATTAATTATTTTAAACTTGAAAAATAGATTAATATGATTTTTAAAGTAACTTTTTATATAGAAAATTTTTTAAAAAACGCACCGTTTAGCAATTCGGGAAACAAGCTCATGGGAAACGAGGGGTTTTTCACCCCACCGTTAGGTTCGGACGATGCCTAAGTATACTACTACAACAACACATCTGCTAGATCAGCTGCAGCTAAGTAGCAGCTGCCAAGTACTGCTGCAGTTGTGGTAGGAGCAGCCGGAACCGGTAGTTGAGCTGAAACTAATCATCTCAAAGTGCTGTACAGCTTGGAGCTAATCCCTGTGACAGAACTAGTGAATTGTGATGTATCATATTTGTAGTGAATCGAATAGGCATAGGCTGATGATATGTATGTGGTTCTGGTTCATGGATTTGGATGGGCCTAGTAGAACCTAATTAGATAGAGCCGACCTAATGTTGCCATCAGTGATACCTGTACATGATTTGGAAATTGGAATTGGATTGGATTGTGTCAACTGCAAATAATGCATAGGCTGGGAATCAGAATAATTTAGTGGTTTTATTTGGTGGTTCTTGGGATGCCTAAGTCGTTATTAGTAGTAAGTATATAGCAGTGACCTGTTTGGTCCCCAGCTCTTGGATGGAGGTAGGACAGTTGAAACAACCAGGCAACTTTCTCTGTTCCAGTGGGGGCTACTGGTGCCTGCAGGCAGTACTAGATTTTTATTCTCCCTTTTGGCAAACCTTTTGGCCTCTGGATTTCTGTCCAAAAGAGCAATCAAGAAAGAGACATGCATGCAAGTTTATCTTTCACTGTACTATTAGTTGCACCTGTACTTGCACTAGTTTTGCTCCCTTTACCTAATGGCAACTCAATTGAACAATTGATCATCATGGGATCATGACAATGTAGATTCAGTAGAAGATAAGAGCATGGCAGGACTCCCTCTCACTGTGTGTGCACCTCCAACAACATCTGCACCGTTAAGCATATTTCTGTTGCAAGAACAAACGCTAGCAAGAAACCAAACCACCAAATGTTCCCTCCATCTGGTACACCATTATGGAGGATAATTGATGAGGTGAAGATGCAGCAGCCAGCAGGCAAACTTAGAAACATGGGACATGGTAGGGCCATGGGCTCATGGCATCCCATGAGGCAGGAGAATTTGCATGCAATTAATCTAACGCAAGTGTACCACTAGTGAAATAATTAACCAGGCTCCAAGGATCAAAGTCACAAACTGATATGGGCAAGCCCCCTGTAATCGAACTGGCAGTCACATGCAGAGAGAGAGAATGTGATGATCCGAGGAGAGATGCAGATGCTAACTAAAACTGGGGTATCAATGCATCTCATGCTGCGACCACAGGGTGTGTGCGCTGTGCTGTTTGTGGGAAGTGGAATTAGGCATTTGGTTATAGTTTATTAGCGAGTGCATCATTAGTCTTGTGGAACAGCGTTGACATGTGATGCGAAGGGGCGGTGGTGCCAGTGCGCGAGTTGACCGCAGCGCTACGGCGCTTCTGCAATTTCAAAGTCAAATTGGCTGGAATCTTTTTTCAGATGAATTAGACATTACGTTTTTTTAGATGAATTGGATTGGAATCTGGATGAAACTGTGAAAAAGGGAGGGAATGGCGTAGTTTACCCACTTTTTTTGGTGAAAAAGGAAAAGGGATCAAATGCATCCGGAAACGTAGATATCACCTCTTTTTGATTCATCAAACATTCTGAAAGGAATGGTACCATGTAATAAATACTAGCGGTGACGGGTCACAAATCACAACAATATCATCGAACATTCTTAAAGGAATGGTACCACCCCCATTGCATGATACAGTCGTGAATGTCACAAATCACAAAGTCAGCAATATCTTCAAGCATCTAGTGCCGCGCGACCGAGACATTCCCATCACAAAGGAAATACCAGTGTTACGCTGATGCGATGCAAATGGTAAATCTCGATTAATGGAAATGATTTATTTCTATTCATGCCAGTGCAATAAACAAGCCAACATCCTTGGTATTAATTATCGAGAGTACTTCCAGTGTCCAAACTGATAAAATCTAACTTATATAAGGTAAAACAAAATGGGCCAGCTATAACGGACTAGGTGCCCACTTACAATTAATCCTCGTAAATCCAACCACCATCACCCAAGAACTGATCCTCAAAGAAATATCAGAGAACTATCAAAAAGTAATCGGATCCAAACAACAGACCACTTCTAGCCACAAGCTTCAGTAGAATTGGCAGCAGATAACACAAGAAGCAAGATAGCACCTCTGTGCAGACAAACCATCATAAGTTGCTAGCACTATCAATTTTGGTAAGAAGTAGAAAAGGTGTGTACACAGAACTAGCTGCAGAACGCCACACGTTTACATTCTGAAATTCTGTCTTGTCTTGATCATGCGCTTCAGCGCTGCAAGCCAAAAGTTACACTCGTCCCAGTCGCTCGTTGTCAGAAGAACCTGCCAATATTGAACAGTAGCTGATAGTTAGGACAAAAGCACTAAAAATTATACCAGCAACCTCTCAAGTCTGCAACATGGAAAATTGACTATCAGTCAAAAGGGGAGAAAACAGCTATCTAGGCATGATTCTAGGACTCTACAGTTATAGTGTGAAGGAAGAACTACAGCTTAAGCACAAAGTATGCGTGAAGGAAGAACTATGGCTTAAGCATGAAAATATAGATAAATAGTGAGCCTAAAGTGTGACCATGTGACTAGGACTAGTTCTGATTAGGTGAAAATATATATAGAATAGCGATAGTGCAAGACACAACTAGGATCATATGCAGGAGCTGACACAAGTGGCATCCCTAATTTTATGACGAATTAATAGTTTACCTGAAGGTGCATCGCATTGGCAAAATCACTGCTATCAAGTGCACTGCACAGCTGAATGAGTTTTGATGAAACATTTGGAGATATATCCCCAGAATTGAGTTTTGCGAATAGTGCCCCTATCTTTCTTGAGTTGTCTTCAATTTCACGTTTTTTAACTTGTGATCCTCCCATAGCTTTGGATGTCTCATCAAATAATCTAGTTAGTGTTGCAATGACAGGTCTCAGCTCAGCTGCAAACAAGAAGAGAAGTTAGCATGATTGTGAGACATACCAACGCCACAGAAAGGGGGAGAAAGAACTGCTTCATAGGACTATAAGATAAACATTTGGTAGAATTCAAGTGTAAAGTAAGATGAATAGCGTAAGGATTTTGGTAAAAATATTAAACCCATATAATAAGAATCTTGTAAAAAATGAAAACAAAATTTACAGATCACCTTGTTAATACTCAGGAAAGTAAAGGAACAAGTCAAGTAGTAGATAGCAAACAAATGCAAGCCTTAGATCCATATTCCACATACCAGACACCTTCGATGTATCAGCTGTCTGCACAGTTGGGGGAGGTGCAGGAGGTGCAACAACAGGCTGTGGCTGTCCCTGTGCCTGTGTTGGACTTGAGGGCTGTACAGGGCTCAAACCTGGCCTCTGAACAAAGCCTGGATTGCTTGATGGCATAAACCTGGATGTTGGGTTGCTTGCAACTGGACCAGGGAACATCTGACTCGGGATCGTTCCTGGTACAGAGGCACTAGAAGCAGCAGGAGGTACTGGTGGAACTGTTTGGAATTGTGCAGGTGATCTAGGTTGATGGTATGTAGTGGGAGGTACACTTTGATACGGAGTGGATTGTCCAGAAGTATATGGTGGATTAGCACCCTGTTTAGACAAGATAGAAATCGCTTAGTAAGTGGCATTACATAAATATGAGGTGAAATTGGTTGGTTTGAGGAGCCACCCCATCCTAGGATGGGTTGATACATCATGGGATCATCCAATGATTTTGGTAGGATGACCCCAAATCTCATTTTTCTACTGTCCATCCACTTTGAGAGATGAGGTGGTGATGGACCAATATATTCCATTACCCAAACCAAGCAAGCCGTAAATTGCCATGCTACATACCGCATAAAGCTGGGAGCCCAAGGTATTTGGTTGTTGGTATTGCTCAGGATTTTTAAGACTCGGCAAATTGGCAGGAGTAAATGCCTTCACAGTTTGTTGATGCATTGGTGCTGGAGTTGAATTTGGCTGTTCAAGCAAACATTTAGAGAACAAATGAAAAACGGTTAAGAGTTTCATGAAACAAAAGGAACATGGAGACTACCCTATATGATGACAAAACGAAATTCACTAAAATGGGGAGAACCAAAGAACTGAACTAAGAGTTCCCCATAGATGATGACAAAACGGAAATTCACAAAAATTTGGGGAACGAACAAACTAAACTTCACATAAGTTTATGTTCAAAATGTAAAGGTGAAACAGAACTAGTAAAAATTAACACAATAAAAATAATTACAAAAATGATGCAGGAATCACGATCACTATATGTTCCGAAATTATGTATTATAATACTAAATTATATCTATATCCAACATAACAGTAGCAATACAACCAGACTACATCCCCAGTTGCCTTGGTTGAGCCTCATACAAGATATTCAGAACACTTTCTTAATCATACCTGGGAAATCACCGGTGTGGTGCTTGATGGAACAAACATCTGGGTTGCTTGTGGAGATTGATATGTGCTGTTGTATGTTCCATATGCCGTAATAGGTGGTTGCTGGTATTCTGAATATGCATTACTTGGTGCATTATATTGTTGAGCCCCCTGCAGTTCGTGGTAGTCAGAACAGAACATTACAAGATGTGTTCCCCAGATAAAGATATTACTTCATTTTACAATTATTACACAGAATAAATTATGTGGGAGAAATTCTGAAGTCAGAAACAATGTATGTTGGAAACCTGGTAAAGATTCTGAGAATGATCTGGGGTGCTATAGCTTGATTGAACTGGAGGGTAGGGGGAACTGTTAACACTGCTCCCATGAACCGAACTACTGGCAGCATCATTCTCTGAAAAGCATTGTTCTAATCAATACAATGGCATAAAACCTTCCACAATTAAAACTTGCTGAAACATGAAGCAGAATACTATCATCATGACAAAAGATTGTTTTAGACTATAGTGGCTTTAAAAAGAAGACAATGATGTGCTTCTCTTTCAACTGAATATTCATAGCTCACATCAATAAAGGATTAAAGTTTATTCCTTCAGCAACATTCAATCAAGAAATTAGCCTATTAACCTATTCATACATCATACATCATTTAAGGATTAAAGTTTATTCCTTCAGCAACATTCAATCAAGAAATTAGCCTATTAACCTATTCATATAGCATGTTATACCCAGAAATAGAGTGAAGAAATGCAATATAGTAGCATTGATATGCAAGCTTGTCCTCCTCACAAGATCTCACAGTAAAAAAGCTACTACCTCCATCCCAAAATATAAGAAGTCTTGGGGTTGGACACGGGTATTAAAAAAGTAGTGAAATTAAATAGAGGAAGGTTGTGACTGGTTGAGAAGAGGAAGTAGGTGGAGAAATTATAAGGTGAAAGGTTGTGCTTGGTTAAGAAGAGAATGCAGGTGGAGGAGTTGTTATATTTTGGGACAAATTTTGAATGCTAGAATAGAAGTTGTTATTTTTTGGGACGGAGGGAGTAGTCAAAAGTTAAATGAAGCAACATTCAATAGTAAATAGCAAAAGAAGTTTCAAAGAACAGTTTACAACACGATCTATTTTTCTCGTGTAAGCCGGCAAATATACCAGGCGAGAGATGGGCAATGCTCTATAAAATATGCTTGCAAAGGAATGCATGCTAGTGATAGTGGTCCAAACTTGCTCAGCTCTAAAGAGTAACTTCAGATGTAAGGCGCGCAAGTTGCAAATACTTCACCCAAAAAAAGTTGCAATCACAGTATAGCAGCAAAGATAAACCGATGTAAAATAGCATAGGTAAACCTTACATCAATAGAAGCCAGCTCAAACAACACAAATATTAAGTCGTAAATATTTGAACCAACCTTCGGTAGAAAATGCAATTCGGTCTCTCAGTATTGCCAGCTCATGTGAATGTTCACCTGATCCCAACAATTTTAAGTACTCCATTGCAGTTTTAAGGAGGCCTTGACTGGCCAAAAGTTCAGCATAGTTTTCAACAAGCTTAGACAGTGATGCACTAAAGCTCTTATGCCCTGTAGCAAGGGCGAGAGTAATGGTCTTTTCCATCAAATCCTGCAATTATTACACGCTGATTAAATAGGGCTGCTTGGCAGCATGCCACAGAACAATGAACTTCTCCTGTCCATTTTTACCTGGAGAAGATCAACATAAGCCTTCCCACCATCTTCAGACTTCAAGCTGCGAGACCATATTTCAACAGCTTTGTCAATATTTCCAGCACAAATATAGCAAAGAGTCGCAGCTAGTGTATCTCCAACACCCAAGAGTCTGGATGCCAGGGTATCACATAAAGCATTCCATTCCTCTTTCCTGGCAAACTGTTGTAAGATTAAAAATTTATGTTAGCTTATGATACTGTACAAGCTCATACTGAATATACCATATATTTCCAAACTGAACCAGGACTATCCAGCCAGCCACTGGTTCATCAACTGAACAGCCAGTTTAATAACGATCTGTCAAAATGCATGACATAGTTATAGGCCTATAGCTGTTTAACATAAGGTGTTGTTTTGTAGCTTGGACAATAAAGCAGCTAGTTTGGCTGGTTTTTTTTCCCTATAGAGGCTTGATGGCATTGGTTTGGAGGCCCACTAAATACAACAAAAATTTATTCTACACAAACTTATTCCCCAGGTCAAGTATGGTTCACCAATTTGACTGTACTCAATTAAACAACTCCTGACCAAGTTTGAGGCAGTCCGATTACATGATCAACCCAACAACACAACAAGATGCCATATCAGGTCAGTTTTCATAACTAGGACCAAACGCTACCAAGATGAAGATCTGACAATCTAGTCTCTATGAATCAGCTCGGTGAATATGTAAGATGATGATGCAGCAGCAACACTTTAGGCCAATAGATGGGCACCCCTCATCATGGGGCCTATATCTCTCAGAATTGTCTTAAAAAGTAAAATTTGCGATGACGAAAACACTTACTGTGCACAGTAGCGCAAGTGTTTCCTTCCATGAATTTAATGGCCAGGTACTCACAAAACTCATCAAATCATTGCCAACCATAGCAGAAACAACCTGAGTTTGAACAACAAAAGGATAAATTATGGAATGCCAGTACAACCATCATAGTCAGAAACAATAAAGCAAAGAATCAATGAACAGTTAATACCTTTAGATAGGGAGAGATAGTATTCTTAAGAAACTGATTTCTTGTGCTTTCCCATAGAGCAGAACCACCAGCATGGGCAATAACCAGAGCATCAGCCATACGGTTTGCAGCAAGGCACTGATTAACTGCACCTTTGTAGTCACCAACTACCAGTGCATGTTGAATACTTCTGTCAACTGATGGATCAGATGGCACAACATTTACAGGCATTTCCTGCTCGATCTGTTGACCATTTGTAGAAATCGGTTCTTCAGCCAAGCTAGCCTCTGGAGGTTGAGGATTGTTGAAAAAATCTTCCCCGTTATCAACCATAAATTGAGCATCTGAGGTATCAGTCGGCGTGCCATGATCAAGGTTAAGAGTATCTGCCAGTGTTCTGTTCAGTTCATCTGTTGAGTTTGAAGTTGGTCCTTGAGGTGGGTTGAAGCCAAGATGAGCAAGCAGCGTTGTCCTGGCAACATCGCCATCCTCAAACATTACCCTTAGGAAGCCCCATGTTTCTCTCTCCTCATCAGATCTATTCAAACATGTATAACATAGAGTTACTGTAGGCAGGCAACGGTTAGAATAGTATTCTACTCAGTGGAAAGGACATACAAAGATTCTTGTGATTTTTTGTCACACAGAGCACGCAGTGAACTTTTGTCCCCATTCTGTATAGCAGCTTCAAATTCAGTTGACCGGCTAACCAGACTCTGCTCAATCACCAAATTATGCACATGCACCTATAAAAGGGGAAAAAAAAGCCTTAACACATAAGAACTTCAAGTATAACATGCAACAGGGAACTGACTGAGTAAACATACCTCTGAAGTAGCCACTTGTGCACCTTGGGTGGGCGCTTCTTGATGGAAAGAAACAAGCTTGCCCCCAAAGCCGAAAGATGCACCAGTGGGGCATTTCAACCATTTTGGAGCCGGCGCTCTTGGGCGTGCTAATTATCATTTTTATCAACCATTAGAAAAATCACATCCCAGAGGCATCATGCTCGCTAATAAAATTAATGACAAGAAAACATATCTCTAGGATGGTTCAATAGGTACTCCCTCCATGTTTTTTTATATGACATTGGTTAGTTCAATTTTGAACCAACATCATAAAAAGAAAAGTGGAGGTAGTACTTGCTAAGTTGAAGAAAAAATAGACGATTGTCATACATGGCTACTGGTTATTAACACCTGCTTGGTGATGCTGTGGATTATAATCAAAGATGATTTTGAATTTTTTAGTTTCATTTTAGAATTTAATTTTGTGGTTTTTATTTGTCACTTCATTGCCTAGCGCTCTTTTCATGATTGCTAAGACAAGAAATATCTACCTAAAATTATTCTTAAAAAACAAACTTTCAAATTCAAAATCGCTTTGGATAGTAACCCGCAGGTGTTCTCTTTCTTAAGTCACCTGGACAACTTTTGTGATAAAAAAAAGCAATCAAGTTTCTCAGAAGGGACAACACAAACACTAAAGAATTAACATAGCATAGTGAGGGACCAAACTCATCTATAATTAATGAATTTACATGCCCAGATAATGAAATATCACATTTGACGTGTAACTTATATCAAAATAAGACATGTTTTTTTCTCGTAAAATGAAGTTAGGCACCAGCAAGGTTCAAATTTTCTTTCAGCGTATGCAACAGCTGTAAACAACTAGACATACATGACAAAAGGCATTCTTGAATATTTGATTGCACACAAAGTTAAACAGGAAGTGGTATGCTAATTTACCTGGGGCACCAATAGCACTATCACCAGCTGCATAAAGGCCAGAGAACTGTAAAAGAAATATATAGAATTTCAGATAACTAATTAGCGTTCTACACCAAACATGAAAGAACTGGTAGGTCCCACAGGAACCTAACATGATACGAGTGGATGCAGAACGAAGTCATTATTAAAACAGTGCAGTGGACAATATAAACCCAGTACGTCCAACTAAAAATGTATAAATATTTTTACATTCCTGAAACTAACCTTGAAACCATATTTTGCAAAGCTATAACCTTCTATGAGATCTAGCCATCTAGGTGATCTTTCAAATGAAAGACAGGGCTTTGTGACTTTAACATGGGGATTACTGTTAAGAAGAATGAAGTGAAACTGACAAAGATAATATGATGTTATAGGAGGATTACTCATCTAGAACAACGAGCATCATGTTTAATTCTCGTCCAATAGAGCACACCTGGTTAGGTTAACATTAACATTTAATTGATTGCTAACTTTCTTGTAGTACATTAATTTAGTAAAGTAACCATTTTAATATAGCTCTAAGAAAGCTAATTGAAATAAAATCAATCCTGCAACGTTCCTAATGTACTCCGTATTTCATAAGACATATGATGAATTGGGTATAAACCTGAAATCACGCCAAACAACCACATTACCTCTAAGTTGTATATGCCAATTTTCACATCAAATGAGGATGCTGCAACAACACCTGGTATTTTTCGATACCAGTGAAGGTCAAAGTTACCATTTGAGCTTGCTGGTAGCTCACTCATAATCTGTAATAAACAATGCAATGGACAGGATACACATGTTAAATAACAGTATTGGTGAAACAATATAATCCTGTAGTTTTAGCTTTTGAGAATATTACTGTGGTAATATACCTCTCCACTAACAGTATCCCAGCATATTGTTCTATTATCTTTAGAACACGTAAGCAAGTATGAACTATCATAGGGGCACCACGACATAGCAATTACACCTGCACAACAGAAAAGTGAAGATAAATAAGAGTGGAGTATGTAATTAAAATGCACTCTGCGTGCATCATTATGTATTTGATGAAAAATATTAGGAGAAAGGCAAGGGAAATTAGACCTTTTGAGTGTCCCACAAATTCTCTTACTGGTGAAATGGTTTTCCTCACATCCCAAACCTAGGATAGGATAAATGAGCAAGGTTACAATATAAACAAAATAAGCTCCAAAAAATTACTGGTGTAAATCAATATGAATGATTAGTGATTTAGAAAACAAATTTTTATCTTTTATTCTAGCTGTGAGGTGCATATGAATAAGTCGAGTAGAAGAGGAAAGGATGCAGGTTGAGAGAAATGGTAATTACTCTCAAAGATGGGGAGTTATCATCATCTGATGCAACAATTAGCTGGGTTGACATGTCAGGGTTCCATTGGAGAACAGAGCATTTCCTTCTATTTGAATCTGAAAAGCTATTTAAACAAGAGAGAGAGAGAGAGATTTAGTGAAACAAATAAGCGAAGACATCAGTTCATAGGTAATAGATCAAGAAGGTGCAAAAGTAATGTGGTGGCTAAAGCAATTACCTAGTCAATGGTTTCTGGTTTCTTAAATCCCAAACAACTGCAGAGCGGTAAATTCGAAACAGTTAGATAAACTGACGAAAAGTCCAATTGATGGTAACAGCAGACAAAATGCAACAAGCAACCAAAAATTTTCTTAACCTGTCATCCCATTACTAGAAGCTGTCGCTAGAATATGTTGAAACTTGGGGTTCCAGGTTAAATAAGATATTTCAGCTTGAGCACTGGAGCCAACACTCTGTTTAGAATTACAAGAAAAAATTAATCTTCATGCGTCAAGTGAAAATGGTTAGATAGCTGAATTATCAAAATAACACCTGCAAGATAGATATGCGTATACAAATCAGCCATATAGAGCATGCTAGTAAATGTTTTGGCAGCAAAGTCCTCTTGTCAGGTTTTTTCAGTAGACAGTTTTCAGAATGATCCAAGAATGAATAGTTCATCACACACAAATAGCACAAGTACATCTATAATAAACCTGCTGGCAGGTCATGACGAATAAATATACTCCTTACACATTCTAGGTGTCCTGAGCTTTATTTCCATTGTTTTGTTTTGGATCATTTACTAATGCCAACACCAATAGTAACACCCATCCACATAAAAGAAACGTATTCAAGCACTGTCTGTTGCAGCAAACAAACACTAAAAATTTGTAGAAACTAGAAAGACGTGTTTGATTTCCATACACAGTCCATCCAACAGAAGTGGCGTATCAATTAGTTATTTTAAAGCTCTCCATCAGGCAGCATTGGCAGTTCTGTTCATACTGAACGTGGGTTGAGAATGAGAATTGCACCTAACCAAAATACTACAGCCAGATTCATCATAAGTGGCCCAAAATGTAATGCACAGTGTGTACACAGTCATAATCCTCTTGGTGACAACAAGGTATGTGCCAAACTGCAGATACCTTGAGCGGCGGAAACACAACTGGCTCGGAGGGGTTCTTGAGATCCCAGATGCAAAGCTCCCCCTCGTCAGCCCCTGAGGCGAGCCGATTCGGAGTGAGCTCGCTAAACTCCAAGCCGCGAACCTGCCAAACCATAAAAACAAAATCAACACACGGCACTAACCCCATCAGGAAAACTGACACGAGATTCCGCCCAGCTAGCTCCGTGCCACTCACCGGCCCGGTGTGCTTCTCGAGCCGCGCGACCATGGCGTCCTCCGCTTTCCCCTCGGAGCTGCAACAGCAACAATTCGATCAGGACGCAAGCAGATCTCGAGGGCAGGATGGGCGAGGGAGGCGGATCCGTACTTGATCATGCTCAGTGGATTCCACACGGCGACGGAGCCGTCGCTGAGGCCACCGGCGAGGAGCCCGAGGGAGAAGGAATCGCCCTCGGCGGCGCTGGGGCGGGACCAGGAGAGGCGGTTGAAGCGGTCGGGGGAGGGGGCGGATGCGAGGAGCGGGAGGTCTGGCGAGTCCGACTGGAAGTCGAGGCGGAAGATCTCGATGTTGGCCGACGCGGAGAATTGAAGGTCGACGGCGCCGCTCATGGTGCCGGCGGCGAGGTAGGGAGCCTCCGGCGCCAGCGCCGTCAGCGCCGCCCTCTGCGCGCTCTTGATGCACGCCATCTCCGGCGACCACCCGCGCAGATCTGGGCACGCGCGCCCCCCTCTCTCGCCGCTACGCGGAATTTTTTGCGGGGGCGGCGATCTGGACCGGAGGAGACAGAGAGAGAGAGAGAGAAGGGTTGTGGAGGAAGGAGAGGTGGTGGTGGTGCGGCGCGAGTGGGTTAACGCCGACCGGCTCGTGCTATGGGCCGATCTGGTCTGGCGTCTGCTGCCGGATCTGATCGAAGGGCTCGGCCGCGTCATTCGAGAAATCTCGGCCGTTGATTTGCTAATGTGTGGTTGCTGAGTGCTGTTGGATTGGAAAACAGTTTTCAATCTGAATTGGAGGATTGAAAACTGCGTTAACTACATCTATTTTTACAAAAAAAAATGTTCATTCTTGAAACCAATTAGTCAATGTTCACAAAAACTCCGGGCACAAATATGGCCATGTTATTTTCTGATTCTGGATTTTGAATTATTATTTACATGTTTTCTAAGCTTAACTGTGTGTTTCATGTAAAATTTTCTATATATATTTTATAGAATAATTTTCTATATTAACTTTTTAACGTTGTATAAGTTAATTCATTCGTTTATACTTTAAATAACTATAAAAAAATCTGACAATCCATCGATTTTAGCTATGCCAAACGGTGCAAGAGTGATTTTTAGGGGTGCATTGGTGAAGAGGGGTAGCAAAGGATTGAAGCCGGGTCCCGCCATTTGCTTCCATCTCATCATACAGTCTGAATGCAACAACAGTACAACACTGCTATTGGTCACAGGAAATACGTTGTCCAAGATGGTATAGTATCGGCAATCACACATAGGCAACAAAAAAGAAAAAAACAAAACAAGTGATAGATGGAGGACAAATTCGAGCTCGAGCACTCAAAGCCCAAATAATTCAACATTAAGGCTGGCCAGCCCGGTGATGGGCCTCAAGATGATTTCGGCCCATTACTTGATCACTTGCAGCAGTACCATCGTAGCAAACGGGCCCGTCATACGGGACTTGCTTGTGGTCCGTGCCCCGCAGTCTGGCTCTCTCGCGAGGTTTGCGGTTGCGCGCCGCAAGCCCGCACAAAAAAAACCCCGAGTCCCGACTCCCGAGACGCTCACGGCTCACATGATCCAAGCTGCTTCGGTGAGATACTCCCTTCTACAATAATTTAGTATTAGATCATAGTACTAAAAATTTAGACAGTCGGTTCTAAAATATAACGACGTTAAGATTTAAATTATCTCAAATATAAAAGATAAATTTTACTTTATTACTTTTTATGCTACTTACAGTAGATCACATTGATTAGAATCAAAATAACGGATGATAAAAATAAAAATACAGTAGTATGTGTGGGTGCGTATCTCGAGAGTTGATAAGTAATAAGGACATGGCAGTGACACTGGCACCGATGATCTCGGTGGCTGCACGATGCCAACCAGACACACTGCCGTGGCAAACCAGTCGCGCGACACATCCGCCGAGCGCCTCCCATGCCGCTCACATGCAAGACCACACCCAGATATGTGCCGAACTCCACAGCGAGACATGTGCCAGTCGCGCCATGCGCCGTAACCCGGCTCGGTTTAAAAGGCCAGGCCGGCTTTGCTCTCGCAACTAGCTAGGCTCTAGCGACAGAGAAGCGCCGTAGGAACACTAGCTTAATTAGCTCGCCGAGATGGGGGAAGTGCGCAGACGAGTGGAGAGCGTGCGGGAGGAGCAGAACGGCGGTGGCACCGTTGACCCGACGGAGCCGTTGGCGAAGCTGTACGAGGACATGTCGCTGATGGCGCTCAACCACATCTCCCGCCTCTGCAAGTCTGTCGACGTCTTTGCCCGGTTCTACGTTAAGGCCCTCGGCTTCGTCCTCATCCACCGACCTCTCGCTCTCGACTTCAACGGCACCTGGTAATAAACTCGCTCATGCAACACGGCGCACTTGCACATATTAGGTGCCGTTCGAAATAGCTTTTGGCTTCTAGCTTTTTTCTTGTTTTTTGTTAGTGCGCTTTCTAAAACGTAAAATGATATATTTTTTAAAAAAACTTTCTTAAAAAAGTTTTAAAAAATTAAATAGTTATTTTTTAAAAAAATCAAATAGATTTAATTTTTCATGGTTGTAATACTTAATACTTAATTAATTATACGTTAATGATGTTTTTTTTTTACGTGTGGCTTATAAACCAGCAACAAAAGCTGAATCCTATGCCTAAAAATGGTTGGTTGGTTTGTTCTTAATTATCTCTTGACTTGTTGTGCATGGATCTAGGCTTTTCAACTACGGGGTTGGGATCCATCTCGTCCGGAGAGACGACGCGAGGAAAGCACCCGACGTCAACCCCGGGGACCTCGACCCCATGGACAACCACATCTCCTTTCAAGTACGCTCGTACAGGCTGTAACACTACGATGCAGGTAATGGTTGCACCGTGCATGCACGAACATGACAGCTGCAAGATATTGGTTGTTGCAATGCGAGGACATGGACGCGATGGAGAAGAGGCTGAACGAGATGAGCATCGAGCTTGTCCCCGCCGGCGCGCTCGGCCGCCTCAGGCTGCCCCGCGACCGCCACAACCCGCCGCTCCGGATGGACGACGCCGCCGCCGACTGAGCCGTGAGAACGCAATCCCGCGCGCGCCTTCGCGCGTTGGACGTAGTGTAGGCAGTACGTAGGCCGGTAGGGGTGAGTTAGCGCTTGGCTAGTAACCGGACCCGCGAATTTGCACTTATTGGCTACTTACTTACTAAAATATCTATGAGTTTAGATTTGATATCGATTAAATGTTTAATTTTTAAAATTCTATTAAATACTAATGCTGGCTGTTTGAATAGGATTTTAAGACTCAAAGTGAGTTCGAAGTTAGTTGTATTTTTAATTTATTGTAGTTGTTTATTATCGGATAGTGTATTTTTTTAATAAATTTATATAACTATATTTAATGGTAAATTTGTGTAACTTACTTAAAATATATGTAAGGTCCATATATTAGTTTTTGGATGTAGAAAAAAAATTGATTGATAGGTTTATTTTTTAAAAAACGTTTGAACAATAGACGGGGTTCTGTAAGGTTTTTTGGAGGGATTTAAAAATTCTGATCTAAAAATTAAAAATACCTTTGTTATAGTATAGGGTGTGGGGGTCTACTCGTGGATAACTAGGAATAGTATAAAAATTTTTATGTTAAAATTTAGTTTTTATATGTTTTAGATAGTTATATTTATAATAAATTTTAAAAATAGTTATATTTTGTAACGGAGGAAGTAGTTATGGTTCAATCTTTAGCTGCGAATGTTTTCTCTCCATGTTTAGTTCAGTGACTCTGCAAGGTTTGATCAGCTGCCACTAACTACGAACATTTACCAGTTCAATTCGTGTTATTTACCACGAATTCAATGGCACCTGTTTAAGGAGTCATGTACTATGCTCTCTATGTTCTATAATATTATCTTTGTTCTATAACGAATATAAGGATTTTTAAGTTCTTTGTTCTAGAATATAAGGATTTTTAAGTTATTTAGTAGCGATTAAGGTTAAGAAAAAAATTGGTGTCTTTTAATAAATGTGGAATGAATGAAGTTGGAAAGGTAGATATGGTAAAAAGGAATAAATTTGAATAAGAAGTGATTGATGGTATATGTAGTATTTTAAATAGTGGTAAAAATCTCTATATCACGGAACGAGATTTAAATAGTAGAATTTTTTATATTTTGGAACGAAGAGAGTATAAGGGACTTTATCTTTTTTACTTTATCTCGTTTTAAAATAAAAGAGATTTTAGTATATTAGTTGTCCTATTAATTAACTTTAATTTAAATTTCCTTCTATCTTACCTTTTAACTATTATTTCATTTCTAACCACATCTTATTTAATAGAGGCATCCTAATTTTTTCTTTTTATCCTTAATCACTTTGAAAGAGAATAAAATAATCTTTTTAAAAGAGAATAAAATTTTTTATATTATAGAATGAAGAAAGTATTAATATAAGAAATTTTACGGTATTTACGAGATAGGTAGAGAAGTAGTCATTGATTGTTTTGGGTGCAGCGGTAGATCCTGGAACCTGGATTTTGTGTGGCATGCAGTTGGTACGCGTTTGCATCAGCTTCCGTGCCTTCTGTGTTTGCTTCAGAAAAACAACTCTGGTTGGCGGGACACTGTGACAGGTAGTTTGCCTAAAATTTAACCACAGCTGAACAATGGTGAGGAGCCCAAAATTCAATATAAACTGGAAGGCAGCAGGCAGATTGCGCAGCCCGAGTAAAGCCCGCAAACATATACAGCACCTAAACATAAGCACAAGATAGTATTAATTATTAAAAACTTAAAAATAGATATATTTAATTTTTTTAAATATTTTTATATAGAAAATTTTAAAAAACATGCCGTTTAGCAGTTCGGAAAACATGCTTATAAAAAATAAGAGAATAAACACAAGTTATAAGTAGAACGAAACACTACCTAACAAGCCTCGTCACAGAAAGAAAACTAAAGTTAAAGTCCACCTATACATATACACAAGTGGAGTACTCTATTTTTTACCTCCTCAATTTTAAAATATAACCGTTTAAAAATATAAATATTTTTATGATTTAAAATTTATACCATAACATAAAAAATTGTAGCACTATTTATAGTATTTTCTTATTAATCACCTTATATTTAAATTTCTAATTATATTACCGGCAACCACACCTCAACTCCTAATCATCCCTTACTACTTAACCATAGCAACAAAAGTCTTTTTTTCTGTCCTTTAATCTTTACTTAAATAACTTTAAAATACTTATATGTTGAAACAATAGAAACGCTTATGTTTTGAAATGGAGTAGGTAGCTTATTTTGGAGAATCTGCTGTCAAACTCAATGCCCAAAACCTATTCCAATTTACAAGAGGGACTGGCATGCCGCTACTGCGATGCAAATTGCAAAAAGCTCCTCAACCCCAAAGCCCGCCGCCACGGACGCAGCGTCGTACCTAGGAATAAAACCAGTTTGGATAGTTTCCGAGATTCGGACGTCTTTTCTGAAACGGATATCGTCGGACGAATATTTTTGGGATAATCGCAAAAATAGAAATAAATTTGGATATTTTTTCTCGTAAACGGAAACGAATATGATAAAGTTGGGATTCAGCAAAAAACCAAAATCGGTCAAAAACTATCAGAATACCTATCTAGATAGCCCATATAATCTCTAACTTTATATCTATATCTCTAGCCCAACTTATTTCTTAAATATTTTTATTTTAGAAATGATATGTAACTATCATAATATGTTATATTTACTAGTTTCAAACCATAAATTATATCGGGCATTATTGCTTGATATTGTAAATATTAAATAAAAATTTAATAATATATTAAATAAATTGATTATTTTTTTAATGTAACATCTTATTCATTTAAAAAAAGTTCCATGTCAATTATATTTGTTAACTATTAATTTTAAAATTAAATAAATAAAATTCTAAATTAAGAGTCTAATGTGGATACAATCTCATATTTATTAATTCTAAAATTTTTTAAAATTTTAGAAAAAAAATAAAAAGTCTATAGTATTTTTAATAGCATATTATATTTAACATTAATGCAATACATTATTTTGGATAAAAGAACTAGTAATATCTCTTCGATGATTTTAGAAGAACAGTATAAGGCGTATTCATGTTTCGATAAATATTCTTTTTTATAATAGTAGAGATATGTGTGACTATATTCGTTTCGATTCGTATTCGCTTCTTATTTGTATTTAAAAATATTCGTTTCTGTTCTCATTTTCAAGGTATCCATATTCGTTCTAGTTTTAAAATAAATAAAAAACAAATAACAGTAGAGCTAGTTTTGTCATTCCATCTGTTTTCATCTCTAGCCGTACGTCCCGAAACCGCTGCCCCGCCCGCCGGCCGCCGCCTCCCCGTCCGCGGGTCAGTGTGGCGACGTGGACGTGTACTACTACTACAGTCGGTTTCTCGCCGGAGGGCCGGAAAGCGGCGTTGGCCCTATCGACCGCTTCGACGCCACGCCCCGGCCGGCTGAATGCCGTCATGGGGAAGGTGAAACACCGCATGCGAATTCTCGGATCAAACAGAACGCAACCAAAAGTTTTCTAGCTCCTTTACGACATCTGGTTTAGAACTTTGTATACGACCGTTGAAAGATGTTTTCCTTTTGTCACAAATTTCCGTTGAGGCAATGTTTCAGTTGCTAGTCTTGATACATGATCTGTATTGCCTGACGCATGCGAGCGTTCTGTTTCCACTTTCCAGTCAATGAAAGGGGCATAAGCAATGTTTCAGTTGCTAGTCTTGATACAATTTGCATGAGCTATTGAGCTGATATCATGTGACTACTACTCCAATGATTAATGAAAACAAGATACTATACTTCCGTTCCAAAAAAACGTCACTTTTAACACATCCCACACATATCAATATAAAATAAAAAACTAGAATGACCTCTACTTTATTAAAATTAAATATATTTGTCTCTTACTTTAACAAATTCCAATGCATCTATCACGTACTTTTATAAACTTTGTCTCTCACTTTTGCTATCTATAATGTATTAATTTTTTTAAAAATAAAATATTTGTAGGATAAATTATATAAGCAAAAATAAAGTTATTTTAAAACGAATGGAGTACAAAATGTAACCTCTTCTAACTCACTAACTGAAGTAACTGCCATCCATAGCCAGTTTGATGATTGCCCCATTCTCTTCATGAAAGAAGCTAGATTCCTGATGTTTGGCCGGCCAATCACCAATGCCATTTGTTTGATGTTGTCTTGCAAATCATTGGCCTAGCCCTACCTCCTCGTGCCTCAGAAAAGATGCTGATGCTGCTAACCACCAAAAGGTTCAGACTTTAGACTGCCCCATGAAACTTCCAATATGTCAGTGACTCAAATGGGACAGACAAACCGACAAAGCTCTAGAAATACATGTACAGTATGAAAATTCTAATGGCAGACTCAGGACTCTATGTATATGTACCTAGTGGGTAGAAACAGAAAAGGTTTTCTGTTACAAAAGAAGATATCTGCAATCCTATTCTACGTCTAGAAAGTGTATTTCTAGAAGATGAAGAAACGATAAAACTGTATCATGATATCTGCAAGTGTAATGCAAAAAATCAGTTCAAGATAGTGCCATTTGCGATATGGAGCAAACTGCAGAACCGTTGGGTTGGATATCGATCGAAGTGTGCGTATGAGTTTGTGACTGCAGTGGGGGTGGACACAATTGGTCTTTGATTTTGACCTGCTGCAAATGATGGGCTCGTAGATGATACCTGGTTATAGTGGTAGCTGGTATGACTGTATGTTGGCTTCTTTCCATGAGAGTATCATTAGTCATTTGTCATTAGTCATTAGTCATTGTCATTACAGTGGAAAAGGACACAAGAGCTAGCTGCCCCCAAATATTAGCCACAGGCAAATGCTATCTCAAGCACAGTACTCAAAGTGCTCTGGTCCAATTTTCCAGTCAAACTTGTAATGCTATTGTTATCTGCTTTTTTGAGAAAAAAACTTGTAACATTATCGCTACTTAGGTTGGTGATGGTATTATCTTAGAGCTAAGGGTAGGAGAATATGCTAGCCCTAGCGTTGTTCTTTCCGGTCCAACTGAAGATTTGCGTACAAAATTACCTTACCAACAGATCACGGGTCTAAAGTTTAAGGAGCGTTTGAATTGCTTTAAAAGGCCGGCTTATAAGTCGTATGTAAGATGAGAAATATCATTAGCGTGTGATTAACTAAGTATTATCTATTAAAAATTTAAAAAATAAATCTATTTGATTTTTTAAAATACTTTTATATAGAAATATTTTGTAAAAAAACGTACTATTTTACATTTTAGAAAACTTGCTAACGAAAAACGAGATATAAGTAATAAGTTAACAGTTGAATCGAATGCCCTCTAAACCAGAAATGATCAAATTAATGAATAAATCTCTTTCTCACCTGCTACACAGTTCATTCTACATATGTCTGGTTGCACGTACAACGAAGCTCAATTCCTAGCTAGCTTAAATTCGACATGTGCTACATGCATACGAGAACTTTTAATATAATTAGTCACCAGTGCTTGGCAATAAGGACATATATACATATAAGAATCGCATTTTTGCACAAAGATCTCATCTAGTCACCTCTAAAGATAGCCGGTTTCACGCTCCGATCCGACGGCTAGTGCACCATTATAGGCGCCAATTCGTGCGCGATGATGCGGCCGACCGGTCTCCACTTTCGCGTCCACGTATGGTAGCTGGCGCCCACTATTTGGGTCGCCGGCCGTCGCCGTCGACGACGACCGCGACCTGCCGTATTTGGACGCCGGCGGGGTTGCGTGCTCACGGGGTAGCTAGCTGATGGCTGTCCCGCTAAGATATTTGATCAATCGATCACAGGATGCATCCATGAATCCAGAGAAATTTGTGGTGACAGAATGCGGACGATTCTTTGGTGATTTTTCAAATATAGGAGTAACTGGGGAAAGTGAGGTGTGCAGAAGCGCAAACCGAGTGACTGGAACGATTGACTGATGAAGCTACCTAACTGGCTTTACCTTACACGTAGAGCGGTCTTACGAAGTGTTTGAAGCTTCATGTTAAGCCTAAAAAGTCTCTTTTTTTTCGTGAGTATATTTTTTAAACTGCTAAACAACGTGTTTTTTAAAAATTTTCTATATAAAAGTTACTTTAAAAATAAAATAAATTTATTTTTTAAGTTTGCAATAGCTAATACTTAATTAATCATGCATTAATGACTCATCTTGTTTTACGTGATCTTCTTCTTCCTCTTTACTTAGCTTCAAACTAAGCCTTATCCGACGGTCGGCACAGCTTATTTACCAAGCTTAACAGCCGCACATAAAATAGACAGGTAATTAGCATATGATTAATTAAGTATTATCTATTATAAATGTAAATGTGGATTTATTTGATTTTTTAATGAAACTTCTCTATAGAAAGATTTAATAAAAATCGTATCGTTTAGCAGTTTGAAAAGCGTGCCTATCGTAAGCCAGTAACCACAAGCTAGAAAGAACCGTGTCTTATTCTCTTAGATTGTAGTACTAGTTTGTAAGACTAACATCCTGTTCTTTTCCACTTATTTAAGCCGCTTATTTTCTTGTTTCCCATGAGCACGCTTCCCAAAACGATAAACGGTGTGTTTTTTACAAAAATTTTCTATATGGAAGTATCTCTAAAAAAGCAAATAGATCTATTTTTCAAGTTTTTAATAGTAAATACTTAATTAATCACATGTTAATGATATTTCTCATTTTGCGTGCGGCTTATAAACTAGAAAAATAAGCTCCTAAGAACAACATGTAAGGGTGCGTTCTAAACAAAGGTTGGGCTGAGATTTTCGGTGACATGCAAAACGAGGTAAGCTATTAGCGTATGGTTAATTAAGTATTAATTATTTTAAACTTGGAAAATAGATTAATATGATTTTTTGAGAAACTTTTATATAGGACATTTTTGAAAAAAACACATCGTTTAGTAGTTCAGGAAACGTACTCACGAAAAAGGGAAAGAAGCTAAGCCGAAACGCTATTTAGAACGCAGCCTAAAAGTTTGTCATGGCAACAGTTTTACGTACCATATACGTTCAAATGGAAATGCAATTTAGACATTTTGACCTTTGTACCGAACTTATTTCGTAAATAGACCTTGGCAAAACTAATTGTATGAATGGATCCTCGGCCTAATGCCAGCCTCAGTAGAGTTGAGGTATAACGCCTTAGCGCCATCGGTGTTGGCACCAATATTTTATCCGAGATAGTGGGAATTTGGCAAGTAAATGTGGTCAACACTACTAGAATTGGCATTGAGCTATGGTCAAAATGTAGCCTATACATTTAAATGGGGTATTTTGAGACATTTTGTCTAGATGTATAACCAAAAGTTATCATATGTCCAAATTTATAGTCTAAAGTTACTATAGGGGGAAGTACCTTAAAATTAAAGTGCATGACTACACTAGACACTTCACTACTAGTACTAGCAAATAAGGTGTTTTGTCTTTCACCCAAAGGAAAGTTCAAGACTGTTACACCTCTGCCCTGGCACCACTTACAGTAACACTAGAGAGAAAGCGCCGTAGGAGATTGGCGTGAACCAACTCTCACGGAACCGCGATGCTGGTACCAGTCTCAGAAAACCTTGATGGTACCCGCGAGCAACGGAGATATACCACAGCAACTACTTAAATAAATATATATTATACATTTATAAGTTGCGACTTCGGGTAAGCCCTGGGCAGCAACTCTCAAACAGAACAGCAGTCGAGCGACAACGCAGCGAGAACCCAATCCACAAGCAACGGCTTGAAATTAGAAAAAAAACCCTAATCTTCACTTTTACTTCACTCTTCCTGAATGAGGAGAGAAAAAAAATAAATTGAGTACTTACGTACTTAGCAAGTCACGGAAAACATGAGTTATGCAAGCTATCAAAGATAGACTGGGTTTATTTCGCAAACCTTTTTATTTGAAAATATTTTCGAAAACCCAAAGTATGAGTTGTCTCATTGTGACTGCAAGGAGGCTCTCGCCTCGATCATGTCTGCGAATTGTTTTGCACCAACTCAAGCGGACGAATCAGATTTTAATTGTTTTTAGTCAAATTTATTTCTATACCGCCTGTCGGGTCACGACAGCGGTTCAGTGGATCTGCACTCGAGCAGCTTTCCGCTGTATTCTCATCTATTACTTTATTTTAACTTCCGTCCTCTCCGGGACGTAATTCAATTTTTCCTCTATTAATTTTCTTTCACTTTTGTCCTCTTCAGGACGTTAGCTCATCTCATAATTCATCTCAGAGGCTCCTCGAGCCTTTCATAATCCCAACTCAGATCACACACTGCTTCTACTCAGGAAGCCTAATCTATGATGCCTTTCAACATCCCGGGTCATACAGTCCCGTTTCAGACCACTCAGGTCATCCATCAGCCACTAAAGCCAATTCTGGTAACGATTCCTATGCCACAAATCACTTTCGCAAAGCACTGGCAAACAAAACTACACTAGAGAAATCATCTCACATTCGCCCGTAATCGTGGGCATAGCTGTTCGAACAGTTTGTAAACCTTTGCAAAGGGTGCATGCTTTATCCACACGACGCGAGCTTACTTCCCGCACTTGTCAGCGGGGAAGGTTCGCGACAAGGCCTTTCCAAAGCCCACCTGGGATAGCACGTTGCCCTATAAATGGATTCTCTTAACCAAGTACCAAGAACTCTTTTCCTGTACTCGGGGATGGGGGTATATCGCCCTCTTGGCACCCAACCGCTCCCATATTTATTAACAACCAAACAATCTTGGGAACACTAGTTACTCAGCCAGGGACATTCCATTCTACCCATATGGTCGCACTATGAGATGCTTGGATGAAATTCCCCAAGGAAACGGTCCTTATATGTGAATACGAAGTGCCACCACACAGGCGATCACTTTGCACCGCGGATTTTCGCAATCAATTTTGTTTCACAATCTCACCGACATCGCATATCGGGTTTTAAATCTTTCGAAACCCTATTTTCCTAAATCGATAATCAATTGTGCTGGAGGTGGGACCATCAGCATCCATGCTCAGAGAGCACGGTCACCGAGGTACCCAAGGGTGGAGCGACAAGGAATAGGGTATCGACATCCTATAGGTTTTATGCAACTACTCGGGAGGTCCGTTGGTTCGTCTCGCAAACCGAGGCTGATCAATTTAACGTGCACACTAGTCATGCAATTTTGCAAACAAAACATTTTAAATTTAGGAGCAATATGCTTAAGGAGTGACTTGCTTCAGTCTTCGTCTTCGAATCCTCGCTAAAATCCGACGTCCGACGATTTCTGAAACGTCGACTACGTGCGAAACAAGAGAAAAATAGGCAAAACCCTAGAAATAAAATACTATTATTAATAACTAATAGTGCCAGGAGGTAGATCTCATTTTGAGAAAAATTTTGATACTTGAACGGGGTCAATCGGAGTTACGGATTAAAAGATATAAATTTTTGAAGTTTTGATGATTTTCTAGAAAAAGAAAAAGGATTATTTGAATTGTTGGAAAAAGAATTATTTTGGGATTAGTGGCTAACAGGTGGGGCTCTTGGTCAGTGACTGGTAGAGAGAAATTGAGAGGTTGGCCTACTTGTCAGTGTCTTAGAGAGAGAGGGAGAGCAGGGCCCACATGTCATTGGGATGAGAAAAAGAAGGGGAAAGAGCCCACATGTCCTTGGCTTGGATTTAAATAGGGCCCTCATGTCATATAATGGAGAGGAGAGAGAGATGTGAGGGACAGGGTGGCCCCATATGTCATAGGGGCACTGTTCAAGGGATTTTTTTAAAATAAAGGGGCCCATTGTCATTGATACAGAGGAGAGAGAAATGGATGGGGCCTATATGTCAAAGGGAATAGGAGGTTGGGGGTCCACATGCAGTGAGAGAAGGAGAGGATTAATGAGTAATTCACTGTGCATGGGCCTACTTGTCATTGAGTCATATATTAATAGGGGTAAATTGAATTTTAAACTGCGTAGGGCCCACGTGTAAGAGATGTTGTTATTTAATTAGGAGTTAATTACATTGGGCCCGCATGTCAGAGAGGAATGGAGAGGGATTGGGAGGCGGCTGGCTCTCACGGGCAATTGACAGCCAGCGATGGCCGACGATGGCCGAGGGGGCGCTGGCGAACGGCGGTGAGGGAGGAGGGGCGACCTACGTGAATGGGACGAGGAGGAGATGGTGAAGGAGATGGTCAGCTCGGATTGGGGCTAGGGTGATTGACGGCGGCAGGAGACAACAATCAGGGGGCGTCAGAAAGAGATAAAGGCGTACAGCGGCGGCGCAAGGTCGCCGACGGCAACCATTTGCACGGCTATCCTCGTTTGGGTTGGTGGCGGTTAGGCGTGGCTTGCAGGGAAGAAGAGAAGGAAGGAGAGGGATGGCCATTACCTCCGCCGGCAGTGAGGATTGGAGGCACGGCAATGGCGGTCGACTGTGGTGGAGAGAGAAAGCTTGATGAGAATTTCATCTCGGGGTGGGTTTTAGGGCTTATTTATAGGCTAGGAAGAGCGAAAGAGGACAACGGAGAGAGGCGGTGCTTGGGCGAGATTTTTGTGGGCGGTTTGACCTTGGGCACCGTGAGCTCATTTTGATAGAACGGGTCGGCGGGGAGCATGGCGCCATGTCGGCCGGAGGGAAGAAAGAAGGGGATGGGCACGGTAGGTTGATGCGATAGGACGGCGGAGGAGCCTGCTGCTTCTTTGACCTTTGGATAACGTTGTCGGACGTGGGTTTCACGCGGAAAGGAGATTTTTTTTCCCTTCGTCATTCCTTCGAACATGTGGTGGGCGTGAGAGAGAAGGGTGGAGGAGGAAGACAGCCACGTGCGGGCGGGCGCGCCCCGCATGGCTGCTAGGTGGGCCCTACTACCAGTCAGGCGAGCGTAGCAGCGGCCGAGCGCTTCTGGCTTGCGCGCGGTCACGGTGCGGGCAAGCAACACGTCTGGCCGCTGGGGCCCAGTCGTCAGCGGGTGAAGTGCGCACGTGGGAGAGAGGCACTGGCCGAGTGGGCCAGGAAAGAGGAGAGGAAACGGCCCACCGGGAGTAGTGATGCTTAATTTTTTTTTCCAGGGATTTATTTTTAAGGGATATTTGGAGGGTTTTGATTAGGGATTTAATTTGAGATTTGATTTTATAATATTCTCTCAGGATTTCAACCAAGGGAATTTTAATTGGAATTTTGATATTCATATATACATATATAAGAATCTTAGGGAGGGTTCAAAGAGGCTTCAGATTTAAAATTTTAAATCGGGATTGTGACTCGGGAAATTTTTGGGGGGTTTTATTTGAGAGGTAATCCAAGTATTTGGAATATGTATTTGAGTTCAAAAAGGGAATTTTGAGTTGGCAGAAGTCTCAGAAGATAAGTGCCTCATGTTTGGGGTATTTGGATAAATTTGAAATGGATTTGGAGTTTTTATTTGAGAAATAATTTCTGGAGGGTTTGGAAGGGATATTTAAATTTGAATTTAATTCTTGGGATTTGAGAGGGTTTGGGTTTATGATATATACATACATACATATATATGCGTATTTATACACACATATACATATATGCATCTGAAATGAGTTAATTTCTGAGGAGGCCTTATATGCATCTGAAATGAGTTAATTTCTGAGGAGGCCTTAGGGAGGGTTTTAGAGAGGATTCGATTCTCTATAGAAATTTTTGATTGGGGATTTCGGAAGTGTCTCAAAGGAAATTCAAAGGGGATCTCGGATTTAATTTTTTTTGAGAAAATTTTGAGAGAAACAATCGAATTGCAAAATTCGAGTCTCAGAATTTAGAGAAAGTTTGGGACCGAGGTTTTATGGTTTCAAAGGGTTTTGATCTAAGATCTATGGCACTAATCCTTAAGCACACATAAAAATCCAAAAAAAATTTGAAATTAGGGTTTTTACTAAAATAGCTTTTAACAACCCGGAAACCGGGGCGTTACAAAGACTCAAATCTTGCATCCTAAAGCAGAGGATTGGAGTTTAAGGGTCTGTTTGCTTATGCTTTTGGCTTGTGGCTTATACCTTGGTTTCCATTAGCACGTTTTCTAAAATGCAAAATGGTACTTTTTTTAAAAAAAATTCTATATGAAAATATCTTAAAAAATCAAATAGATCTATTTTTCAAGTTTCTAATAATAAATACTTAATTAATCACGCACTAATAACGTTTCTTGTTTTACGTATGGCTTATAAGCCGCACCCAACCTTACCAGCAAACGGGGATGTTCGAACTGGCTAAACAACGTGCCTTATAAGCCACACGTAAAACGAGAAACATCGTTAGCGTATGATTAATTAAGTATTAGCTATTAGAAATTTAAAAAATAGATCTATTTAATTTTTTAAGATACTTTTATATAGAAAATTTTTATAAAAATCATACCGTTTAACAGTTCGAGATACGTGCTCATTAAAAAAAAGCTAAAGATTAAAGCTCTTTCGAACAATATGTAAGCCATTTTAGAGCTTGATGTGACTGCACATAGTCACCACAGTTTAGATCGATTGGATCAACCAAATTTCAGCACAAAGGTGTATACGTACACTAGAACAGTAAATGCACCCCAATCAGTGTTCTCGAGTACTAGTAGAATCAATACTGGTGTTCGCCGACTTTAAAAGTACATACGGGCGTCACACGTTGCTTAATACATGCAAGTGGCCATGGGGAGGACTTTGCATAGTGCTCTGGTAATTTTCACGTGTAGATAACTTGCAAACTTGGAACCACTTCAAATATTGTGATGCCATTTGAAGACATTTAGATGATGTTCCTTTCACCTGTTAGAGGAGAATTCACAAATCTATTAGTTCAAGCTCATCATGAAACTACTCCAGCATCATCAGCTCCTCGTCGTTTAGATTTTGACAATCAAGACCCTAATAAATCGACATCTTAGGAGTACTGATGTTTGAATATTTTATCATCATCTAAGAGGCATCATTTTGAGTTTTCATTTTCTCAGAAATTTAGAATATAAAAAACAACGCTGCAAGTTTTGTCGTCTTGTTATTTTGGGTTATTATAGATGGATATTACGACCTTATGTTCTAATCTGATGAAATTATGTATCGAGTACTCAAGCCTGTCTTCATGTAGTACTGTTTTACTGTTGGAGCATGTTATCTTAATTCTCAATTTATCTAATCACCGGTTATCTAAACTGGCCGCTACTAATTACATCGAAGCTTCAGCAGCAGAGAACCCCCATGCGCCGGAGCTCGTAAAAAAATTTTATGCCTCTTCTAAAGATGCTGTAAACTGGTGACGATGCCAGACTGCCATGACTCATCGCCGCTTCGTCTCACGCCACCGCCGTCCCTCACACAACGCCGGTATGTGTGCGCCACAGTGGCGTGTGTGCATCCATTATGCTCTTAAAAAAAAAATCCAGTCGGCTGGTAATACTCGAAACCCACCCAAATTAATTTGTAATTTAATTTTCATTGGACCAAGGGAGTGTTTGAATCAGTTTCATTGTCTGGTTTATAAGCCGCAAAAAAAGAGAAATATTATTAGCGCATGATTAATTAAGTATTAACTATTAGCGCATGATTAATTAAGTATTAACTATTAGAAACTTGAAAAATAAATCTATTTAATTTTTTAGAGATATTTTTATATACAAAGTTTTTTAAAAAACGTACCATTTTATATTTTGGAAAGCATGCTAATGGAAAACGAGAGGGTAGTCATAAGCCAAAAGCCGAAAAAAAGGCACATAAAAAGGTTTAGTTTGGAAGTGAGGGAGAGAAAAAAAAAATCACGCGAAACAAGATGAGACATTAGCATATGATTAATTGAGTATTAGCTATTATAAACTTAAAAAATAATTAATATGATTTTTTAAAATAATTTTTATATAAATTTTTTTTATAAAAAACATATCATTTAGCAGGTTAAAAAATATGTTCAAAATAAATAAGGAGGGTTTCACCCAAACCTTTCTTGTCGGACGCTACCTAACTGTATTCAGAGAAAAGCTTATGTCACTATCACATAGGCCTAGTTGATGCACGATCTCTGTATCTTGTTTGAATGGGGAATTACTCGTGCCACCGATTCTTGCCTGACATTTGAATATTGAATTTATTTTAGCCGTATCATATGCAAATTCAGCGCGTCCTATAAATACCGGACATGGCAGCCACCGTCTCCACTGCGCCCGAGCTCAAGCAAGCCGGAGTCCATAACTACCGGATAGAACAGTGCCCGCCATGGCGAGGACGAGCAAGCAGGCCACTGCCGCTAGGGCCGCGCTGCTGTTGCTGGTCGCAGCAGCGCAATGCCTCGCGCCGATGTCCATCACGGCGGCGGCGAAGGCCCGGACGCGGCAGGGCGACTACCTTGACCGGCTGCGTGGGTCGCCATCGGCGCGCCAGCCGTGGGCGTCGCTGGCCGCAGTGTCGTCCGAGGACAGAAGCGCGCCGTCGCCGGCGCCCACCGATGGGGGGCACGCGGGGCCGGCGGCGGCGGCGGCGGTTGGGAGCAAGGAGTCCGACCGCGTGGCGGGGCTGCCCGGGCAGCCGACGAGCGGCGTGGACTTCGCGCAGTACGCCGGGTACGTGACGGTGGACGCCGCCGCCGGGCGCGCGCTGTTCTACTACCTCGCCGAGGCCAACGGCTCCGCCGCGTCGTCCAGGCCCCTCCTCCTCTGGCTCAACGGAGGCCCCGGCTGCTCGTCGCTCGGGTACGGAGCCATGGAGGAGCTCGGCCCCTTCCGCGTCAAGAGCGACGGCAAGACGCTCTACCGCAACCCCTACTCCTGGAACAACGGTACGCCACGCTCGCCGCCGCCGCCGCCGCCGCCGCGCGCGCGATCCACCAGCAAATCTATCTACGCCAATTCATAGCAACTAACAACAGCATCCATGGCCTGCGCAGTGGCGAACGTGCTGTTCCTGGAGAGCCCGGCGGGCGTGGGGTTCTCGTACTCGAACACGACGGCGGACTACAGCCGGATGGGAGACAACAGCACGGCGGAGGACTCGTACAAGTTCCTGATCAACTGGATGGAGCGGTTCCCGGAGTACAAGGGCCGCGACTTCTACATCGCCGGCGAGAGCTACGCCGGCCACTACGTGCCCCAGCTCGCCCACGCCATCCTCCGCCACTCCGCCGGCGGCGGCGGCGGCAAGCTTTCCTCCTCTCCGATCAACCTCAAAGGCATCATGGTACGTACATACACACCTGGCACGTATACGTCAGAGTATACCGAAACATCAACCAGCTTGACCAAAACGCCAAAAGTATTACTATCTCCGTTCTTAGATAAGCGTCGTTCTAAAATACTTGTAATCAAACCACAAAACCTTAAATAATTAATTAATATAAAAATATTAGAATTTAACATTAGAAAATAAAATTAGTAGATTTGTCAAGAAAAACATTTTCATATAATTATATTTTAAGTGTTTATAAATATATAATTAAAAAAATAAAAGTAGTGATGAGCCATATACACTGCATACTGTGTCAATGTCCAAAAGGTCAAGTAAAAAATAATTAAGGTTGTAATTACTGAAATGCATTTGAATTTTGATGGTTACAATAATGACTACTGTGTGTGTCGTAATCAAGATCGGGAACGCGGCGATCAACGACTGGACGGACGCCAAGGGGATGTACGACTTCTTCTGGACGCACGCGCTCATCTCCGACGAGGCTAACGACGGCATCACCAAGCACTGCAACTTCAGCGACGGCGCCGGCGGCAACCAGCTCTGTGACGATGCCACCAGCCTCGCCGACGAGTGCCTCCAGGACATCGACATCTACAACATCTACGCGCCCAACTGCCAGTCTTCCGGCCTCGTCTCGCCGCCGGTCACCGCCTCGGTACGTCGCCGTCGTCTTGACCAATTCATCGCCAATCTGGCTACTGCCACTGGTACAGTGAGTCAGTGAGATTGGTTGTTTCTCGATTTCTGTTAGCATATTTTTTAAAATATAAAACCGTATATTTTTTAATAAATTTTTTATATGAAAGTATTTTAAAAAATTAAATAGATCTATTTTTAAGTTTTTAATAGTCACGTGCTAATGATATTTTTTATTTTATATATAATTTATAGGCCATAGTAACATGGTCTAGGAAATGAGTGGCTAATTGCTAGGGCTAATCAGGAGGGTTAACTTGTGTTGTACGTTTCCTGTGCCCAGGTTGAGAGCTTTGATCCGTGCACGGATTACTACGTGGAGGCCTACCTCAACAACCCTGATGTGCAAAAGGCGCTTCACGCAAACGTCACCAAGCTTGATCACCCGTGGTCAGCTTGCAGGTAATTAAACCCACCGAACATTCATTAAAAAACAATCAAACCACATATTAATTAAGCAGGCAAATACATGCATAATGAGATCAATTATTTGTCCCTGTTTAAGTAGACTTCTGCATGCATGAGAAGAAAAAATTGAGCTCATTTTTCACTGGTAGTTCATCAGCTGAATCACAGCTAAATGGAATGGACCAGTATTTACTATGTCAGCATCATTAGAGCTTGCAATGCATCATAGTGAAACTAACCGATGACACCAACTTGGACAGATGATTAGGCCATCGACATGACATCCATTATTGGAGATACTTTTGGTGCTTCACCAATCATCCATCAACTGTTAAACCAACCAGATTAGTAATTTGCTTTGCTCCACAACCTGGAGGCAATCATTCATATTTATGAACCGTTTTGCTCACATTATACGAAAACCACACACCACACTAATTTCAGGTTTGGCCTGCACTGAATTATGAACTGAACACAGAATTAATTAGTCTGTGCTGTCCCACATGCATGCGCAAAAAGTGTTCGCCTACCATTGGATTATTCCATTCGTCTTTTGATTTTTGTCTGCAACAATATGATAACTGATCAAAGGCAGGTGTAGCACAAGAAAGTAGGCCATGCAAATGGTAGTCGGTTACTGAAAACTTGCAGCAATCTCCTTTCATGTGAACGGGCAAACCCTTCTCCATGAGTTGGCATAGCGTGCTCCAAACTCCTAAAATCTTGTTCGAATTAACAAATGACAAATGCAAGGAACGCATGGTGCTAGTTTAGATTTGACTTGATGCATAGTCCATATCAATATATGCAAGATATTATCTGAGAAAGATGCAAGATCTTATAATATATTTTCAGAACAAAAACCAAGAACCTATAATGCATCAGCTTTTATAGTTTTTCTTCATGCTGATTCGATGCACATGTCGGAATTGCATTTAGAACCCCATGTTGTTGGTTTCCTAATTTTTTATATGCTGGTATGCTCTGAACTTCTGAAGTCTGAAACTATGTGTGGATGTACTGGGACTTGTTGTTTTTTCTCCCTCAAATCAGAAATCTATGATTGATCAACTTACTCCTTGCCCATTCTGCATGAATTAATTGACCCATGTGCAAACCCATCCATCCAGAGCATATCGATTTGGTTGCGTAAAGCCATGGCATATAATTTACAAAATGAAAGTATTTGATCTGTTTTGCAGTGAAGTCTTGAGACGCTGGGTCGACAGCGCTTCAACGGTTCTGCCGATAATCAGGGAGCTCCTGAAGAACAACATCAGAGTCTGGGTGTACAGGTATGTGCAGAAACTGCGATACAATCAATCAATAGATACTCTGATCCATAAACAAAATGAAACAAGTTTTTGCCAGTTTTGGTGTATATACGTAGGGAAATATTTAACATAGTGTCACTAATGTGTGCAGTGGAGACACTGATGGGAGAGTGCCTGTCACTTCCAGCAGATACTCTGTTAACCAGCTCAACCTTACAGTTGCTGGTAAATGGAGGCCATGGTTTAGCAACACTCAGGTACTTGGTTCCTACTTAACTCTTCCCTCACCTCACTTGTTATCTGAAAAAGAAAACAAAATAGGAAACAGGACTTCACAGAAATCTGAATTCAGCAGAAAACAAACTGACTGAAATCTTACAGGACAGTATGGAAGTAAATTCTATCCAGATTTCGAACTTTTGAAGCTCATATCATGAATGCTAGTTTTTTTTTCTAGGACTTGGAAACTGTATTGATCTGTTTCAATCTTGTGAACTCAGGGTGCTGGAGAGGTTGGTGGATACGTTGTGCAGTACAAGGGAAACCTCAGCCTTGTTACCGTGAGAGGAGCAGGGCATGAGGTTCCCAGTTACCAGCCACAGCGAGCGCTTGTGCTTGTTCAGTATTTTCTTGTAGGCAAAACGCTACCTGATTGCGAAAAATGTGAAGAGGCTTAACAGAAAATAACTTATGTATACAAATATAAGTAGTGCTGTAGCATGACCACAGGTTGTATCACTGCCATGTTGTACCCATTTTAGATAGTGCAAGAAAGAAGCAAAATCAAATGATATAAGAAATATAGAACCATCACCTCCTGCACTTAGCAGATCATGTAACAGCAGGTCTGCAAATGATTTTATATAGAGAAAAGATTGTAAGATGGAACTTCTCTGATCTGAATATTGATTGCCAAAATGGTTTGCTGAAAAGGTGATGCTACCTTGTTACACACAGATCAATCAGGACAACATTTTATGAAATCTATATGTTGGTACGGAAACAAAATACTGAAGGTGTGCAACATTGGCGCCATGCGTTCAAGTTCAAGAGCATTTAAGCATCAGCAACGATCGGCTGTGTGCATCATGTGATGTAGAGGCTGGGATTTTTATTCCATTATCTAAAAAAAGGCATCAGCAACGACGATTATTGCAGAAACGGCAAATTTGACAATCTAGAATTTCAGAACGGTCTGCACGAATACACCCCCTTAAAAAGCGTAGTGTTATACTTCCACTTACGCAGAATACATTACTGAAAACATGATGCCAATTGCTTTCACATTGCCAACGTATGAAACAAATGTTTCTGAGGGCATTTTCTTCCTCAAATGTGCCAACCAATTCTTTGTGCCTTCCCACACAACACAAAAAATCAGTGGTAGCACAATACAGTGACTCGCTGATTCTCACAAGATCAGTTAACAAATATTCATACCTGCAAAGGCACGTTTTGCATCTTTGGATGGCCACAATGATGGCGACATCACATCATCTGATCTTGTACAAATTACAGCAATTTACAAACGTTGTGAGATGAATCAGTCTAAAGTTCACTCTGCTGTGTCTTGTGTGTCTACGTGGTGTATGGTTGGGGAACTTGTCCCTGTTGATCCTTGCAACTTTTTGCAGACGTAGATATAATGAGAGTCAGGATCTTCTGGAACAAAGCCATCCGGCAGTATACCACTCTCTGTCATTGGAACAGGATCTAAGACAGACCTTTTCGTCTTGCCCTTGAACCCAGGTCTGGCTGCAATACATTAAAAAAGCTGATCATAAAGGAAACATAAAAGTACAGGAGAATAGAAGTCATCAATCAGGATTCATCACAAATGCTTCCACTAAATTGAGTGGTCATGCAAAAGAACAGGATTATAAGGCTTCCACTAAGCAGTGCATCAAAATACCTAAGATTAAAAAAACTGTATTTTTACGTACGCAGAATGTATAGTACAGTTTTCCAATTGCATCCTTGTTGGTTCAGATGAGGTACCCGCACTGACGGATCACCATAAGTTATCTAGCAGTGCAAATGTAAAACTTGATCAGAGAAATCAATATCAGGGAACGACAGATTAAAAATCACACTCAGAACAAACTTTTCATAATGCCTACCAGCATAAAGATTCCTCCTGGTTTAAGAAGCCTGCAATCAAATGGTCCAGCTGGTAAGTCTGCAGCAGCACTATCGAAATCTATGACATATCTTGGTGCAGATGAGACTGTGAATGATAGTTTAGTGGGTAAGCAAGACATTAAAAACCTTTCTACTTCTAGAACCATCTGAGCTGCGCTGAGAGGAGCACCCACACCACACTATGGAAGTAGCAAGATCGCAATGTTGAAGAAGTACCAAAATAAGGAAAAGGAACAATGAAAAATGTGACCTACTTACCATCAAAGAGTCCAAAGTACCTAGAAGAAATGCAGAAAAATGAACAAGTGGCATCACATGTATGCTTCAACAATTGCTAGAACACCATTTTAAGAACACATACCTTTATCAATGGCACAGTCAAATGATTCATCAGGAAATACACTCATGTCCCTAACATCCATTTGCATGTCTAAGTGTCATAAGGAGATCAATGGATGGCAAATTTCAATGGAGAAAAAAAAAAGAAAAGCAATTCAGGATACATTGCAGCTGTGGAATATTGAAGTGTTTCTTTCTCATAATCTCAATTACAACCGAGGAAATGTCAATGTTTATTATCTCCATATAGCCATCATCAACCATATCCTCTGACATAACTGCGAATGGCAGACCATGGAGAAAATATTTGAATTAGCACAGTCAGTGGAATTAGAGGGGGAAAGAGGAAGCAATAATTGATGTTCTAAAGGTTAGCTTTACTCTATCCTGAACAACCTAACTCCACAGCAACAGCCAAACCCCAATGTGTGCCCACAATTGTACTAAAAATGCCACAACAGGGCACATTAAATTTCCTCTCTTCCTCTTCATTTTCCCTCCTGCCTATCTTCCAAACAAACATTGAATTCGTAAAATAGTGCAAATAAACAAAGGCGCTGCTATCCAGGTATGGTCCCAAGATGCCTTCTAATGCAATACATCTCATTCACCATAACGTAGCAGCAGTAAGCTAAGAGCAACTTTAAGCTACCACGGTATAAAAAGTTCCTAATAAAGCAGACTTATTTGTGAAAAAATAACTTTCAGGACATGGTGCCCCCTGCACCAATCAGGCCATCATAAATTCACAAGAACTGCTCTTGTCAGTTGTGTGCTATCAATAGTAATGACTTGTACCTTCACAAATGACCTAATTGTAGTAATATGTCCGAGCAAGGGCACTGTGTATGAGTGTGAGAATGGCGCTATCTGATTGCCATAATGGCATAGATAGAATAGAGTAGAATAGACTAGTAGAGACTTTAGACACGGAAAGGGTCTCTTAAGACAAATCACCACTCTTGTCCAAGCAGCTATCCGCAAACTATTGCTGAAACAGCGATTTCTATCCTAATAGTAACGTTAACAGACACTGCCTATGCAAGTAGTAACTGCCCAAGAAAATCACTATCCATCAATAGCCCAATTCCCAATTTTGCCGTGTTTCGATCGTACACTATCACGAACGTAGTCGAAACAAACGTGAAAATCACAATACAAAGAACACGAAAACAATTTAACTTTCTTTCTTTGAATAAGGAAAGGAACACGAGAGCGCGCGCTAGCTCTCGTCCTTGCACCGCGCAAGCGCAATCTCTATGGAACAGTCACCACCGATAGGAGAAGAGCAGAAGACTACGAAGAGAGGGAGGGAAGAAGTGCGTACGAGCGGAGCCGCAGCCGATCATGAGGATGCGGTAGTCCGGCGGCGCGAAGCGGCGGACGAAGGGGCGGAGCGCGGCGTAGCGCTGGTACCAGTCGTACGGCGCGCCGCCCTCCTCCACGTAGCGCGCGTCCCAGTACTCCGCCGCCCCGTAGCTGAGCGCCCTGCCCCCGCCTTCGCCGCCGCCGTCGCTCCTCCCCACGCCATCGTCCGCCTCGCCGTCTGACGGCACCGGCGGCGGCGAAGACATCGCCCCGCCGGGGATTGGAGCTTCCAGGCGCGGAGATAGAGCGAGTGAGCTGAGGAGGCGGCGGATAGGGGAGGGACGCGAGGAGGAGGAGGGCATCGGCATCAATGCATCAGTAGGTGGGACGGGAGGGAAGGGGAGGTGGGAGGAGCATCGGTATCGGTGCGGTGCCCGGGCGCGGAGCTTGGGACCAGCCGCCACCACACGTCGCCGTCGTCGCCTGCCGATATCAGGTGACTTTTCCCTCGCCGGTTTTATCTTTTTTCTATTGAACAAATTTAGTCTAAGTTGCATAAAACCTTAGATATTATAACCAGTATATATAATTCTAGGCATTAGATATTATGGTTCTAAAGTTTTATAAAACCCCACCCCACTTGAAATTTCAAAATATAGTGTATATGAAATTTTAATCGTTGATTTATTGGTTTATGTTATTGTTTTAACTCTTCACTACTTTAAAAAATATTATTTTAAATATGCTAAAAATAATTGAGACTTGAATAAAGGTGGGGTTTTATGAACACTTAGGCTATAAAATCTATGGTTATATGCCATAAATCATAATAACCGTGTTTATCTGTAACTTTTACGATAAAATATGGGTTTTTTTAAGTTACTTTTATTTATTTCTTTCTTTTCCTCCCCTTGGTTTTCTTTGTGTTTTTAAATTTTTAGGACCTTTTGTTGTTTCTATATTTTTTTGTCTTGTACTCTTCAACAGTCTTTACCCAATTTGGTTTTTATTCTACGGCCGAATTTATCCCTGCCACTCTTTGTCAAGTGTCAGCAAGTGGGGGTTTATGGATGGATGCTTCAGTGATGTGTACACGCTCATGACACTTCAGTTTTCAGTTTTCACCAGGAAAAACATCAAAGACACACAAGGAAACCACGCTGGAACATGAAAATCCCCAAGATTACAGGAAGTTTTAAACTGTTACTTGTGAAATTTGTCTAGTGCTAAACTTTTAGTACTAGTAGCTTGCGAGTTGACTCGATTAGTATATACTTTAGAAAATGAGTAAACAAACTTTTCATGGCGCCCACTCGACAACGAGGAACGAGCAGGCGGCCGAACGGCTGCAATTGAAGAACGTGCGAGCGTAGAAGAAGATAGCGTGGTGATAGCGAGATCGCGTGGCCCCAGCGAAGCATGAGGATCTTCGCAAGGTATGGCCTGCCCACTTCGTACAACTGCTCCTCCTCCTCCTCTCTTCTACTCCACAATTTGGACCACTCGACCACTAGTTCAGTACATGTCAAGAACACACAGAGTCACAGAGATAGCTTCGAAGTAATGCAGAGATCAGTAGCTTGGTTGAAGCACAGGTGATTCAGATTTCAGGCTACACAATTATACCAAGAATTTTAAACAAAATTCTAGTGCTTCTGTTTTGTAGCTACATTTGAAGCTGCCATTGATATCTAGCCCTTTTTACAGAGAGATTGGTTCAGTGCTTCTTTGCTTTTCTTCCCTGCAATTGGCACATCAGGATGGCACTAATACAATTCCTTCCGGTGCTGCGGGTCATGAGTTGATGATTTGATGGTAGTATGTTTTTGGATTTTCCCTTCCTAAATCTGGTTTTGAGTTACAAGTTTGGCATGACCGAATCCTCCTGTTCAGGCCTGTGAAGGTTGTGCAGAATGTACAGTGAAGCGGATGACAAGAAGATGCAGACCGAGTAGCTCAGCAGGTCGAGCCCTGTGGTTATCTTCACCATCTTGCTCCTCTCAAACATCTTCACCAGAAGAATCATCACGATGACATGCCCTACTTTTGTTTTCAGTTCGTCCAGGGAGGTAATCTTCATCCACTTTGGTCTTTCCTGAAACAAGAGGAAAATGAACGATCAGTTTTCTGAAATCTGTCATGATTGCAGAATTTTCGTGTATTTCTGTGGCTCAAGCTATCACAAGAACTACAGAAATGATAACTACAGTTCGCAAGCCAGATGCAGGAAGTGACTATGCTTGTGTAAATTATGGTCAAATTTGGTTTTCTGGTTACTCTGAATTTTCAGTGGTGCAGATTAGGCTGTTTAGCGATTAAACATTTCAGCTAACAAAATAAACAATTGCGTTAGCGAGTACTCCATCAATCCAAAGCAAACGGATGCGTGATACGCCTAGCAAGTTGCAAGTCCATCAGTAAGCGCTAAAATGTCAAGGGTGTTTTGGAATGATAAGATGATTAGCTACCTTTAAAGCAAACATCCCGAATAACGATGATCCCTGCAGAGCTCTGTCTGACTCAGAAGGTACATCAGTAGAAGTATTGCTGATGAACAGCCCGTACAGACCCATCCCAAAGATCAGCATGACTGTTCCAGCGAGATAAACATCTGCAAAAGCAAGTAAAAGGACGCCACAAAAACAGCCATTAGAGTTCAATCATTCTATACACCAATTTATTACACCTTTGCATCCTGTATAAGAGTTGATAAAGACTTCACAGTATATTATGAATCCTAAAGAGTAACTTACCATTCTACCAGCTTCTAGGAACATCAGAAATTTAACATGTGATGGTTACAGTTGGTCACCAAAAGCTTTATAACGAACTCATTGGTTGAGGTGTCACAAACATATAGTGTTGAATCATTGTGACAGATACCTTTCCTCGTGCTAGTTGACTGAATAAAACATTCGGTAGTTTTATAGACAGAATTTCATAGTATAGTTAGTGACATAGTTCACTTTGGATCAAACAATTTATGTAAAATAAAAACTTTGGATCAAACAGCTAACAGAATGAGCATCTCACCAATGGCCTCGACGACTTTGAGGACCATCTGCCCTGTATGGACGCCTTTGAGACAGCCCGTCCAATAGACACTGTATGCCTCTTTTATGTAAACACAGCCCTAATCACGAGTAGACATAAGATGATAACTGATCAGAGGAAAAATACTTAGTTACAATAATTTTGGCTATGTGCATCCTAGATGCAGAGGTCGGAGATGTAATTCATCTTCCTTATCTAAAAAAAATTAGAGCCAGAAAAATATTGACATGGCCATTCTACACTACAAGAAATTCCTACTCCTGACCAAATAATTCTTGCTCTGATAGGAAGAATCAGGTGATGGAAATGAAATGGATGAGATCACTTACATTGAGGAAGCAGAGGAGGGAGCCGGCCAGTGATCCGGCAACAGCGAGAAGAGCCAGGAATCGGAAATCAAAGATCACCTGCATGTAGCATGAAAGGCAGAATTTTTAGCCTAATTTACAATACCAAACATGATAATCAAAGCAAATATTGGAAAAACCCAAGCAAAGCATGTACCCTCTCGACGGTGGTCTCGACGGCGGTGGACTTGGCGGTGGCAGGAGGAGCAATGGCGCCGTTGGCCCCGCCCACGAGCCCGTAACCTCGCGGCTTAGCCGCTGATGAGCCGTCAGCGCCTCGCAGCACGGCGTCCGCGGTGGTGGTCACGCCGTCGCCAGACGAGGAGGCGCCGACCGCCACGAGCCGGCGGCGCTGGACAAGAGCGCCGCCTCCCCGCCGGAGCGCCGGGGCGGCGGCGTGGACCGGCGTGACGAGGCAGCCGCCGCGCAGGAAGAGAGCGGTGGTCATCGCGCGCGCGTGCGTGCGTGGGAGTCGCCGGTTGCGTGGCACGTGAGAGAAGAGGCTGAGAGCTCACCGGTGCAGCACCCACCAACCCAACCACCGGCGGTCGCGTACTCGCGTTGCGTGCGAGGCTAGTTCGTGTGGTGCAAAATCGAAGAGGAGAAGAGGCCGAGAGGAGGAGACGGATTTCTGGCAACGCGAGGCCAGCCGCGTCGCTCTCGGCGCTCTGGCGCTTTCGCCGTCAGGCTACGGTGGCGCGCGGCCTCTGCACCGTTGCTGCATTTGCCGCGCATTTTCGCGCGAGCGTAACGTGACTCAGCACATCACCGCTACTGTGCAATTTGACGTGAGAGAGACTTTGTGTCGATCGGTTTGGAGAGCGATCCAGAGAGTAAAATTTCACAAAACCTCAAGTTCTAGGACATTCATAAGGTAATACTTCAGTATTGCAATGGAGCTGCTATTGTACGGGATCTCGTTTGGACAGGATGATATCAGATAGGTATCAAATCCGATACCAACAATATCAGATCTTATACATGTGGATATCAAGTGATACATATAGGTATCATATGATACTTATGTGGAATCAGGTGGTACCAACCGATACCTAGTGAAGAAATGAGTGCCTGAATTATATATGCGGCCTTTGGGTTTAGCAACGATAAAGAAGCCACGTCCTTCTCTGGATAACCAACGCGTAAGGAGAGGCGATACCGTGCATGGCGTTGGGGACGGGATGCCGTCCCCTTTCATTTCCGTATTGTAATTTGTTTTAAGAAACTCTTGATTTTAAGACAAAATATTTCAGGCTTCATATTAATATAAGATACTCATATTCCATTATTTATATATGATATTTTAAGCATATATTTGCATTATTAGGCTCAAAAGTACAATTTCCCTCGTGTTAATCTTCTTTCTCAATCTTGCACTGCTGATTGAAAAAAATGTATCGTAATTCTTACTAATAATGACACATTAATTGGTACGTATGCATACAGACAATCACATAACTGGCCCTTGTTAAATTTGCAGATAATATGTACACATACTAAAAAATATCTTCCTTTTCTACCTGTTATGATTATTGTGCATAAGAGCTAAATCAACAATATAAGCTTATATATAAGGTTTCACAAAACATTTTACCTCAAAATATGAGATTTCTTGAAACAAATCATATTATACGTGGTTTTGTGTTATAGATGTCTTAAAACCTGAGGTTTTAAGAAATTGCTCATCTATAAGAAACACTGCCCTGGCAATCATCCGATCAAATATGCCTTCTGAATTCTGATCGATCAGGTCGCGATCTGATAATCATGGGCATCAAACCCAGATTAGTTTTCTCATTAGGATCCTAACCAATATATTAATTTCAGTTTTTTGTAGATTATTATTAAGTTCTTTTGCAATGGTTAGTCTTTATAATCTGTACGTGTGTGCGTACATATGGATGAGTATGCGTGTATGTGGTGTGTTTGTTTCAAAAAAATGTTTTTGCCTATCATCAAGGCTTGCCTAGCACCAATTCTAATGCTACAAAATACAAGCACTGAGGCGATGGGTTCTTCCTATGCGGCACGTGCTACAAAAATACTACTAGAAGGCGACAGGTCCGGCACTGCAATCTTCTACTACTCGTGTTCTGGCCTATGAAGGTTGTGCAGGATGTACAGAGAGGCCGATGACAAGAAGATGCAGACCGCGTAGCTGAGGAGATCCATTCCTGTAGTAATGTGCACCAATTTTGCTCCTCTCGAACATCTTCACCAGAAGAATCATCACGATGATGTGCCCCAGCTTTGTTTTGAGCTCATCGAGAGAGCTAATTCTCAGTCACCTTGGTCTTTCCTGCAGCAACAAGAAGTGAAAGGTTCAGCAATTTCAGTTTCCCGACATGCTTGCCTTGCTGGTTCAGAAGTCGTCAGAAAAAAAATGCAGAGAAATGCTGCTGAGTGTAGATTTCGAGCTTTGTTGGTCAGTGACTGATGAGAGAAATATTGTCTACTACCTTCAAAGCAAACACGCCAAACAAGGATGATCCCTTGAGAGCACGATCAGATGCAGGTACGTCAGGAGAATCATTGCTGATGAACAGCCCGTACAAACCCATCCCAAAAATCAGCATGACGGTTCCAGCGAGATACACATCTGTACACAAAGCAGCAGTTAGTTCAAGCAATCCCTGCAGGTCATCCCAAAAATCTCTGCAGGAGAATACACATAAACTTTTAATATAGAAAACTTTGCGCATAGAAACTTTATACATAAAATTTTAAGTATAGAAACTTTGTGCATAGAAACTTTATGCATAAAACTTTGTGTAGTCAAATTTGAAACGAATTTAAAAAAGAAGAAAAAAGGGCACAATGCCCAGGTGACCTTTAGGCCCATTGGCCTGGCCTCCTTTACTCGGAAGCGCACGTGGGCCTGGCCAAAAAACCAGAATAAAGGCCACGTCCGCCAGCGATGGAAGTGCGCGGATTAGGGTTTTCACTCAGAAACGGGCAGTCCGACATGCATTGTTGCATGCAGAAAGGGAAAAAATTGGTGAATACTGCTATAAGACATAAACATCCGGGGTCATATTAACGTTCAAATTGTGAAGAACACGGAGATATGCCATTGCCTTGCACGGTGCTGACGTGTCATCTGTGAACGTACCAGGAAGGAAAAAATAGAGCTACTTGATTAATCGAACGGACTTGCTATATATCACTGTAGTGATTCTCTCCCTCCAAATCCCATGATTCTTCCCTCGTCCTCCGCTGCACTTCTCCTCCAACTCCAAGGAAGTAAAGTTCCCGCCTCGCTGGTCCTTTCTCGTCACCAATGGTTCATACCGCCGGATCTGCCCCTGCCGTCCCCGTCTTCTAAAAGTAACTCCAAAAGGCTGGTCAAATTTGGCTCTCCAAATAGCCATATGGCTAGCTAGCCAAAAAAGTCCCTCTCTAAATTCCCTGTGTACTCCAACAATCTCTCCATATCTCACTCTCTAAATTTACTGGGTCTCATGTGTCAGTCTTATTTTCTTCTCACCCTCTTCCTCTCCTCTGCCAACGGCAGGCGCGGCGCCGTGCGGCTAGAGGTAGGCGTGCAGGCGGTGGCACGCGGGGAGGGAGTGCTACAGAGAGGCGAGGAGATGCGGGAGGCATAGGAGAGGCGTGGCGGCGGGCGTGGAGGCGTCAGGGAGGCGTGGCGGCCGACGCGCAGGCGGCGGCGCTAGGGAAGGGAGTGCTACAGAGAGGCGAGGAGATGCGGGAGGCGTCGGGGAGGCGCGGTGACCGGCGTGGAGGCGTCGGGGAGATGCGGCGGTTCGGCGCGGTGGCGGGCGTGGAGGCGTCGGTGGACACGAGGGGAGAACCGATGCAGAGGGAAGAAGCGACATGGGTCCTACACAAATGGCCAGTCCTTTTGGCTAGCCAGATGCCTTGGCAAACCTTTTGGAGCCCTGTTTTCTGCAAGATTGCCAAAATTTTGGCTTGACAAGCCAGATGGATAGTCTTTTGGAGTTGCTCTAACCACTCTCATTGGGTCGGCCCTAGGAAGCATCTAGGCCCCAGTCATTAATTTTGGTAATTAATGACAAGCACTTATTATGGACTAACTATTTTATTTGAGATGTTAGATCCACATGAACACGACGAGGGTGGATACCATGGATTAAAATTTAATGGTGCAAAGCAAAGATTCGAAGGTAATAAACTAGTCTAGGGTTGTCGATCAAGGTGTTTGGGTGATCGACTAGGCTAAGTTTTTTTTCTAGCTTTGTCGTACTATCAAGAGGGGTGGTAATCTTGGCTAGTGACAATCTTGTGCCATATTAGTTCATTTGCATTGGTGTGCATTTGGGTTTTGGAGAAAGGCAGTCTTCTCTGTTCTCTGTCGATCTGACCGAGACCTTGCGGCCGGTCTGACCAACTGGTGACCACCGGTCTGACCACAGTCTTCCCAACGGTCAAACCAAGGTCTATCCTTGGGTGCCCTATTTTCTTCTAAGTCCTTGAGAGCTAGTCTGACTGATGGTCCTATGGCGGTCTGACCGAGTTGAGCTCGGTCCGACTGGGGTGACACGGAACCGAAATTTGGTGATAGCTTGGCGATACAGAGCCGCCAAAGCCGACACCGGTCATACCGAGCCAAGGGTGGTCTGACCATAGTTGTTACTGGTCTGACCGTCTCCCTTACGGCCGCCTCTGACCGAAGTGCATTAAATGCACCTCAACGGCTAGTTTTCTAACCGTTGGCCAAGTCACCGGTTTGATCGGCCACCCCATGGCGGTTAGACCAATAGGCACTTGAAGTTGGGGATTTTAACCCCAACGGCTATTTTGGTGGGTGGGGGGTATTTATACCCCCTACCCTATAGCAAGGAGGCTCTCTTGGCACTTCGTTCAATTCACTTAAGCCCTTGCATTCACTCTCACACCACTTGATCGCAGTTATTTCCTTTGTGGGTGTTGGAGGGTAATTTAAGTCAAGACAAGTGCATTGCATCATTATTTGAGCTAGTGTGGCACTTGATCATCCCCAAGTCTTGCTTGCTACTTGTTACTTTTGGATGTTGCCGTCTCCTATACGGCTTGGAGGAGTTGCCCGATGACCTCTTCGAGAAGATTGTGGAGGAGGCCCGGTGGTGATTGTGAGTGGTTCGGTGTTCACCATCTCCTGAGTGGAGGAAGAACAACCCCTAGTAATCGAGGCTTGTGTAAACCACTTCGGGACCGGCTCCCACCTTGCCCATTCCTTGACGAAGGGGTTCGCAGACTTGGTGGTTTGAGCTGTGGAATTGGGCTCGCCTCAAACGGGAGTAGGAAAACGGTGAGTTTCCGAACCTTGGGTGAAAAAATCCTTTGCCTCTTGTCTCATTTACTTATTGCAATTTATTTTGTGCAATTTACATTTATAGAGATTTATTAAGCCCATGTCACCTAGGATTGCAAAACTTAACTTAGTATAGTTAGTCTTGCTCTCTCATCAAGCCTAGCAACTTAGATTAGTTTGATTGTGTGTTTATTTATTTTAAATCGTCTATTCACCTTTCTCTAGTTGACATCTTGATCCTACACCCCACCACTGACCTTGTCCGCCGCCGGCATGCATCCATGCAGCTCTAGCAGTACCCCTGCCACCTTGCCGCCCGCCCGTCTCTGCCACCCACCACCGGGCTTCCACCTCTTTGGGCATCCCTCTAAAATTGTTCTCTCCGCCCCTACCCCCTCCTCCAATCCTAAAAACCAAATCTTATAGGTTCTCTATCGGAGTTCAGGTATCATTGGTGCCAAAGCTCGTTGAGGATGTCGTCATTCGTAGTGAGTCACCATCTCCCTCCCTCTCATCTCTTCCTGCCTCTCCAAATCCTTGCTAGAGTTCGCCGGAGATGAAGATGAAGCACGAATCATGGAGCAAATCACAAGGTTGGAATTCATCTGATTTTATCCTAAAAATATGTCGAGTGATGTATAGCAAAATCGTTAAGAGAATGATCTTCACGTGCAGTTTTGCTGGGCCATTTTTAGGAGATTTGGGCCATTTCCATCGTCAAGGAAATGTTATTGGGTCAAGCGGCCCACACTCGATAGGCCTTTCGATGTATAACCAACCGTAAAATGCAAGCCCACTTTCACCGGGCCGGTGACGGAATACTGGGCCAGATTTTAGTAAGAACAAAAGCCGTTTACAAAGAACAAAACACAGCAAGCCCAGCGTAGTCTTAAACTGGGCGCAAAGCGGAAGATTAGTCAAATCTAAGGCCTATGCCGTAAGCTTGGCTCGGAGCTTTTGTCCGCACCCGACGAGTCCCCAGACACGAGATCACCACCCAATTGGAACCTTCTAGAACGTTCTCTCTCTACTTTTTTTAATAAAAAAATCTTCTAGAACCACAGGGTAGTCTCCTAGTGTATTTACGCTGCTGAAACTCTCTTATGAGCCCAACGAACAACGATAATTCTCAGTGAGTCTAGTCCTCAAGTCGAATGTGGCTAGATCGCACGTTGAAGGGAGTACAAATTCTGCCGCTCATATGCTCAACAGAAGACTGCAACGGAGCTTCCAACGCTAACACACAGTCAGGCAGACAAACAGTTCGTTACACTGCAATGTATCATCATCGTGGGAGCAGAGACGCAAGCACCGCCACACTGTCACGCTTTCAGCCGAAACTGACCGAGATTCATAATACGAAACCGACCAAAACCCAAACTCCTGGCCACGCATCACGCAACGCAATGCAGCCGCATGACACATCTTGCACCTTGGCCAGTCCGCGCAAATCATAGACTTTGTCCATTTGTCTCACGGGCATCGCATGATGGAGCCATTGTCCACGTCCCCAAGCCCATCAAACCGCCCCTTCCATCACCACCAAACCAAAAAAGAACTAAATAAACTAAATTTTATTTTTAAGATATCAAAAATAAAATTTAATTTGTTTAATTAGATTAGAACCGGCGACGGATTATTCGTGAACCGATTCATGCCCGTGCCTTAAAAAATGGCAACACCCCCAGACAAAAAATCATCGCGGCAAACGCACGGCCCAAACGCGACGACGAGGAGAGAAAAAATCAATCCACGACGTCGCCGACCCGGGCGAAGGGAGGGGCGCCCTTGGGGAGGTAGGGGGGCTGCGGCTGCGGCCGGCGCCACGCGCGCGGCGCGAACAGCGACCGCAACTTATCCACGCCCTCATCGCCTCGCGCCAGCCGCGCGCGCCCAGGAAATCCCGTGCGACCAATCACAGCGCGCGCGCCCGTGATCGCGATCCGAGTCTCCCCACCCGCGCGGGTCCCCCACACCGCCGCGGGGGTAGGGGACGGCGCGTCTCCCCGTCATCGCCAACGTGTCGGGGCTTTCAGCCACCAAATCGACACGGACGCTAGCACGGCGCATCTGGTCCTCTCGTCGCGGCGTACGGAAGAGAGAGGAACCTATACATTCGCGGCTCCCCCCACACTCCCCTGCTTGCTTCTTGCCCTCCTCTCTTGCAGAAGGAAAGAACACAGAGAAGAAACAGAAGGAAGAAGCGAGAATCCCATCCTCGACTGGAGGGAGGTTTTTGTTGATTGTTTGTGGTAGTATTTTTACTGACTTGGGAGGTGTGTTAGTGGGGGTCTTTTTAGTGTGTAAAGATGTCGTCTATAGTGTCGACGCCGTTCGCGACGGCAACCGGGGCTCAGAAGAAGCTGGGGGCGCCCGTGCCGCTCCACTCGTTCCTGCTCAGCCGGCGGCAGCCGGCGGCGGGGAGGGGGCGAGCGGCGATACGGTGCGCGGTGGCCGGGAACGGGCTGTTCACGCAGACCAAGCCGGAGGTGAGGCGGGTGGTGCCGCCGGAGGGCGACTCGTCGCGGCGCCGGGTGCCGCGGGTGAAGGTGGTGTACGTCGTGCTGGAGGCGCAGTACCAGTCGTCCGTCACGGCGGCGGTGCGGGAGCTCAACGCCGACCCGCGCCGCGCGGCGGAGTTCGAGGTGGTGGGTTACCTCGTCGAGGAGCTCCGGGACGAGGAGACGTACAAGACCTTCTGCGCCGACCTCGCCGACGCCAATGTGTTCATCGGCTCGCTCATCTTCGTGGAGGAGCTGGCGCTCAAGGTGAAGGCCGCCGTCGAGAAGGAGCGCGACCGGATGGACGCCGTGCTCGTCTTCCCGTCGATGCCGGAGGTCATGCGGCTCAACAAGCTCGGCTCCTTCAGCATGTCACAGCTCGGCCAGTCCAAGAGCCCCTTCTTCCAGCTCTTCAAGCGCAAGAAGAACTCCGGCGGCTTCGCCGAGAGCATGCTCAAGCTGGTTCGCACCCTGCCCAAGGTGCTCAAGTACCTGCCCTCCGACAAGGCGCAGGACGCCCGGCTCTACATCCTCAGCCTCCAGTTCTGGCTCGGCGGCTCGCCGGACAACCTCCAGAACTTCCTCAAGATGATCGCCGTGTCCTACGTGCCGGCACTCAAGGGCGCCGACATCAAGTACGACGACCCCGTCCTCTTCCTCGACGCCGGCATCTGGCACCCGCTCGCGCCCACCATGTACGACGACGTCAAGGAGTACCTCAACTGGTACGGCACCCGCCGGGACGCCAACGACAAGCTCAAGGACCCCAACGCGCCGGTGATCGGCCTCGTCCTGCAGAGGAGCCACATTGTCACCGGAGACGACGGCCACTACGTCGCCGTGATCATGGAGCTGGAGGCCAAGGGTGCGAAGGTCATACCGATCTTCGCCGGCGGGCTCGACTTCTCCGGTCCTGCCCAGCGGTACCTCGTCGACCCGATCACCGGCAAGCCGTTCGTGAACGCGGTGGTGTCGCTCACCGGGTTCGCGCTCGTCGGAGGGCCGGCGAGGCAGGATCACCCCAAGGCGATCGCCGCGCTGCAGAAGCTCGACGTGCCGTACATCGTCGCGCTGCCGCTCGTGTTCCAGACGACGGAGGAGTGGCTGAACAGCACCTTGGGCCTGCACCCGATTCAGGTGGCGCTGCAGGTTGCGCTTCCGGAGCTCGACGGTGGGATGGAGCCCATTGTGTTCGCCGGCCGTGACCCCAGAACAGGCAAGGACATCTCCAGATTCCTTTTGGCCCGAAATCTTTGCAGGTAATCCTGTACTTGAAGCTGAGTCTCAAGTGTTTTTTCCTGTGTTTGATGCAGGGAAGTCACATGCGTTGCACAAGAGGGTGGAGCAGCTCTGCACTAGAGCAATCAGATGGGCAGAACTGAAGAGGAAAACTAAGGTACGCTATTCCACGGACTTCATGTATATTTTTACAGCTCCATATATAATTGCATTGTTTCTGCTAAAGAGCGAAGGCAACCAAATGTCACATCTGGATAGTTCTGACTTCACGTTCATCTTTGGGGATTCAAGATTGCATGCTAAATAAACATACCAGCTTAACTTCTCCACGTTCATCTTTGGGGATTTATGCGCCATTCATCCCATGAAGAACTCTTGTACATTCAATGCTGCAATCCTGCTATGAAAATTCGAGTTATGCATACCATCATATGAATTTCAATGAGAAGTGATCTGCCATGCAAGCATTAGCTGCCAATTGAAACTTAGCCTTCAAATGAAACAATAGGATCATGTGAGAACATAAAGGTCAACAATTAGGTGTTCAACTCAAAACTGGTACAAATGTAATCGATCAATTAACTGCTCCATCGCCTGAAGAACTCATGCGCATAACGGTGATACAAACTTGCTATGAGAATCCCTGCGATGCATACCATAACACGAAGTTCAGTGAAAATGTAATGGATACATCGTAGTATTGCATATAAGCTAAAACTGCCTACTGACTGAAGTTCCAGTCCATCAAATGAAAGTATGAAACAATATGATCATGTGTAGACAAAAAGTCAAAAGTTTAGGTGCCTGATCCCAGAGGTTCAATATGCTATCTAGTTTGCAGTTTCACCAAAAGTTCCTCAGTGGAAACACTCATCCTCAACTATTGTATGATGTCTAAGTTTGCAAAACACACAGAAATAGTTACCTTCTTCATTTGTCTGCTGCAGGAGGAGAAGAAACTGGCAATCACGGTTTTCAGCTTCCCACCAGACAAAGGCAATGTCGGGACAGCAGCATACCTGAATGTTTTCAACTCCATTTACTCCGTCCTTCAAGATCTCAAGAAGGATGGCTACAATGTTGAGGGTCTTCCAGACACAGCTGAGGCCCTCATCGAGGAGGTTATTCATGATAAGGAGGCCCAATTTAACAGTCCTAACCTCAATGTTGCTTACCGCATGAATGTGCGTGAGTACCAGACACTTACTCCCTATGCCTCCTTGCTGGAGGAGAACTGGGGCAAGCCACCTGGAAACCTCAATTCTGATGGTGAAAACCTTCTTGTCTATGGGAAACAGTATGGCAATGTCTTCATTGGAGTTCAACCCACTTTTGGCTATGAAGGAGATCCGATGCGGCTTCTGTTCTCAAAATCTGCTAGCCCTCACCATGGCTTTGCCGCATACTACACCTTTGTTGAGAAGATCTTCCAGGCTGATGCTGTTCTACACTTCGGTACCCATGGGTCTCTTGAGTTCATGCCAGGGAAGCAGGTTGGGATGAGTGATGCATGCTATCCTGACAGTCTCATTGGCAATATCCCCAACATCTACTACTATGCAGCAAACAACCCATCAGAAGCAACTGTTGCCAAGCGCAGAAGCTATGCAAACACCATTAGCTACCTGACACCACCAGCTGAAAATGCTGGTCTCTACAAGGGGCTCAAGCAGCTTTCAGAGCTCATCTCCTCTTACCAATCTCTCAAGGACACAGGACGTGGCCCACAGATTGTGAGCTCAATCATTAGCACTGCAAAACAGTGTAATCTCGACAAGGATGTTCCCTTGCCCGAGGAAGGCGTGGAGCTTCCACCAAATGAGCGTGACATTGTTGTTGGAAAGGTGTATGCCAAGATCATGGAAATAGAATCACGCCTCCTGCCATGCGGTCTGCATGTGATAGGTGAGCCACCAAGTGCCATTGAGGCCGTGGCCACCTTGGTGAACATAGCTGCCCTTGATCGCCCAGAAGAGGGAATATATTCACTGCCCAACATACTTGCTCAGACAGTGGGCAGGAACATTGAAGATGTGTACAGAGGAAGCGACAAGGGAATACTGGCTGATGTTGAACTTTTGAGGCAAATAACTGAAGCTTCGCGTGGTGCCATCACTGCCTTTGTTGAGAGGACTACAAACAGCAAAGGGCAAGTTGTTGATGTTACAAACAAGCTAAGTACCATGCTTGGTTTTGGTCTATCAGAACCATGGGCACAGTACTTGTCCAAGACCAAGTTCATCAGGGCAGACAGAGAGAAGTTGAGAACCTTGTTTGGATTCTTGGGAGAATGCTTGAAGCTGGTTGTGGCAGATAATGAGCTTGGAAGCTTGAAGCTTGCCCTCGAGGGAAGCTATGTTGAGCCTGGCCCTGGTGGTGATCCAATCCGTAACCCGAAGGTTCTCCCAACAGGGAAGAACATCCATGCTCTTGATCCTCAGGCAATCCCAACTACAGCTGCCATGAAGAGCGCCAAAATTGTTGTAGGCCGTCTGCTGGAGCGGCAAAAGGCTGACAATGGTGGCAAGTATCCTGAGACAATTGCACTTGTCTTGTGGGGTACAGATAACATCAAAACGTATGGTGAGTCATTAGCCCAGGTGCTGTGGATGATCGGTGTGCGCCCGGTAGCCGACACCTTTGGCCGTGTCAACCGTGTGGAACCTGTCAGCCTTGAGGAACTTGGACGTCCCAGGATTGACGTTGTTGTCAATTGCTCGGGTGTCTTCAGAGATCTTTTCATCAACCAGGTATGAATTCTGCCCCTGCCTTACATATGTAGATCTTTTTGCCATGCAAGTAAAAATCATTGCTGAAGTAATGTACTTATGGAACACACCAATGCAGATGAATCTACTGGACCGGGCAGTGAAGATGGTTGCCGAACTGGACGAGCCAGCAGAGATGAACTATGTGCGTAAGCATGCACAGGAGCAGGCACAGGAACTTGGTGTTTCAGTAAGAGAGGCAGCAACAAGGGTGTTCTCAAATGCATCAGGCTCTTACTCATCGAATGTGAACTTGGCAGTGGAGAATGCATCATGGACTGATGAGAAGCAGCTCCAGGACATGTACCTGAGTCGCAAGTCTTTTGCATTTGATAGTGATGCTCCAGGGGCAGGCATGCGAGAGAAACGCAAGGCATTTGAGCTTGCTCTAGCAACAGCAGATGCCACATTCCAGAACCTAGACTCATCAGAGATTTCACTGACAGATGTGAGCCACTACTTTGACTCGGATCCAACAAAGTTGGTGCAAGGACTGCGCAAGGATGGGCGGGCACCTTCATCATACATAGCGGATACAACCACAGCAAATGCACAGGTGAGGACATTGTCAGAGACAGTGCGCCTTGATGCAAGGACAAAGCTACTGAACCCTAAGTGGTATGAGGGGATGATGAAAAGTGGCTATGAAGGAGTTAGAGAGATTGAGAAGCGGCTGACAAATACTGTTGGATGGAGTGCAACATCTGGACAGGTTGACAACTGGGTTTATGAGGAGGCAAACGCCACCTTTATTGAAGATGAGGCTATGAGGAAGAGGCTCATGGATACCAACCCCAATTCATTCAGGAAGCTAGTCCAGACCTTCCTAGAAGCCAGTGGCAGAGGCTACTGGGAGACATCAGAGGAAAACTTGGAAAAGCTCAGGGAACTCTACTCTGAGGTTGAAGACAAGATCGAAGGAATTGACCGGTAAATTTATTTGATCAATCAGATCCTGCATTCAACCAAGAAGGAGAAATCCTTCTGTCTCACTGAATTGAGAGTTGAGACTTGTACAATTTGTGTAATTTATAAAAAAGTTGTAACATGAGATTCACAGGGATATAGTCTTTAACAAAGAGGGTGGTTGTGAATGAAAATGGAGCATTGGTAGAAGTTCTTTCTTTGGGATATGTTACTTATTGTCACTAGTTCATTCACACACCAGCATTTGATACTTATTTGAAATATAACGCAGGTAGTTGTGAACACAAAATGGCAGTAACTACTTTAACAAAACTATACTAGAGTTTTGCGATCCTTCACTCTATACTTTACATTTGTACGGCAACAATATAAAAACAGGAATTCAGCCAACAGGAAAAGGTATGATATACTAATGTGGCCACATGTGACTACGGTAACAAATAAAAAATGAGAACACCTTAGTACTTGAATTGTGAACATTACAGTCTTGGCAAAGTAAGTTCTGGCATCTGATTCTACATGTAAATCACATCAGGAAACAGTAGAGTATCTTGCTCAACAAAAAGGGTGTTAAATTGAACTTACAGCTGAAAAGGATGGCAAAGAGGAACAAAACAATATACTGAATAACCTTTGTTTTGTTTTCCCTTCGCGGTCTGAAATAGTTTTGGTAAATTCCCACATCAGATCAATTCCATAAGAAAAGGATCACCTGAAGCCATGATTCTGATTAGCTCTACAAAATCTATCTCATTCTGAACCTTTATAGGGTACACCACATGTGCTTCAGCAGTGTATATTGTTGCAAGAGTGGCATTTGATGGCACATTTGTCCTATAAACAAGTTTGGTCAAAGCTTTTGCTTCAAAATTGCTTGGCAAATCCATTGCAAGGAACAACATGGGGACAGCAATACTGTGATGAATGTCTAAACTTCCAATAGCTTGAACTAGATATGAAAAGTCACCAATGTGACGTCTAGGTATGTAGAATATCTCACTGTTGCAATGAATTATCTTATCTTCACCGACACTTTTTTTGTAGTTGGCTTGATATTGAAATGGAAAGCTAGCAATTGCCTTTTTTACCATATCTCCTTGGTTAACGAACCATTCGATTTTTTTGCCATGTAAGGGGACATCCGACCATGATTCCTTCACCTGTGGAGAACCAGATGAGTAAATTTGATGGGACTGAGAAATTCACACATAAATTTTGGAAACCAGGACACGAGCGTGCACCTTGTTGGTTATCCAGAGCTTAGCCTTGTCAAAATCATAGAGGTTCCAATAATTGAGGATCATGTGATCCTGAAGGAACATAAATCCCTCAGCACCTGCAAACCGATCAAACACCTTCGGCAAGAACCTATAGTGAAAACATATCAGTAAGTGCTTAAATAATTGCAAGCTTTATATATTCAAGCAAATGAAGCCTTACTGGATGAAGTGACCAGTAAGATTTATGCGTTATGACGACTTGAAGCATAATATTTTATTATTTGATTGGTTAGTATCTTAAAGATCAAGCTGATTTCACTCACTTGTAAGCTTGCGCCAAGTTGCTGACTTCGACAGCAAGATCTGAATTGCTTTGCTCTGAAAGAATAACAACTGCCCTGAATATACGACCATAAAGCAGCCTCCACTCAAGTGCAACACGGTCCACAGGTACGGTGCAGTGCACTATAAGCACAACATCACCTAAGTGCTTCCTCCATTTTATGAGATTGCCAATCTCAGTGCTTACTTCCCCAATCTCCTCAACACCAAGATGCACGGCAGGCAGTTTCTTGGGGACAAATGCCTGCTTGTCCCCATGCCCAATGGTCGCCCTTGGCCGATCAATCTCCAATGACATCAACCTTGGCTGCTGGTAACCAACAGAGACTAGATCTTGCAGCCACGCAGCCATGAACTGCAAATCCTTCTCTCCCCAGAACCCTTCCTCGGTCATCACATAACTCAAATCAAGAATACGTTCAAAGAGTGTCTGCTTATATGACCGCCACTCCATTAGGAAATCTATCAGCCTCCCTACATTGACATGGATGTCCTTCTCATCATCAAACGGGTGAGCATGCACATTATCCAAGCGATGCACAGTCGGTGGGTATACCACTAAGTAGCCCCCAATCTCCCATAATATCCGCTGTGACCAATACCCACGTATAACATCAGCTGCCATTGGACTCACTGATACTGGCAATGCAAGCCCCCAAAATGCTGGTGAATGGAACAGTGTATTAACTGAGTTGACTGGAGCCATCATGCCCTGAGGAAGTGCGACCTTAGGTGCATCTGCATCAAACCGGAGATCAAAAGCCTCCATCTCCGACGACTTCCGAGTGAAGTAGAACACAGCATCAACATCTGGTAGGCCATTGCACAGCCCCTGCTGTATGAACTGCCCGCCACCGAACACCTGCGTGTAGAACTCCTCCACGCCTACCTCCCCGGCTTTGTGCAGCGGCAACCCCCGCGGCCAGACCGACGGCTGCCCAAAGTGCACGTACGGGTTCACCACTGTACGGTTAGGGTCCGCATGGCTGTACTGCAGAAGCACGTCGCCGCCTTGCCGCTGGTCCAGATCGACATCGAAGTGCCTGGTGAGGTTATTGCCCGGGACGGCGTTGCGCGCGTCCGCGTCGTAGATGACACGCGCGCCGCGCTGCACGGCGAAGAGGTACGCGGCGGCCTTGCGGGCGTGGCCGCGCTCGGGGAGCAAGGCGACGGAGCGGAACCCGAGGCGGGCCTGGTCGGCGAGCGTGAGCAGCGCGGCGCCCGGGTGCGACCAGTCGGGGGGCGTCGTCTCGTCGGCCACAGCGAGGAGCTGCCACCCGAGGACGGCGGGCAGCGGGCGGTGGCGCGGGTGGTGGGGCGCTGCGGTGAAGATGATCCATCGGGAGGCGCGTAGCTCGGGGAGCGGCGAGGAGGGGAGCACCGGGAGAGGGGGCACGCGCGACCAGGCGACAAACGGGTAGCTGAGACGGAGTGAGGCGGGGCCGGACCGGGCGGCGGCGAGGCAGAGAGCGGAGGGGGACGCGCCGCCGTAGAGGAGGAGCAGCAGGAAGGGCACCGCCGCGAGCGCCGCGAGGACGACGTAGACCACGCGGCATCTGAGACTCGTGGGGACGGAGGCGTGCGGTGCCATTTGGGCGTAGTCAGTGTTAGTGGTGAGATGCGGGAAGGTAGAGGCGACTTGGTGGAGAACTACTTACTCCACTTGGTAGTTGGTACTTGGTAGTGGCGTTGCCGTGCTGGTCGGTCGGAGTCAATGGCCGGTGCGAGCCTCGCGGCGGCGCAGCCCGCGAGGTGGTTCCGCCGGCGACGGGGCCGGGAGGTGACAGAGAGGGGATTTTTGACATTTTGGACCGAATCATGGGCCTTGGTGGGCCGTGAGTAGCCTACCTATCCTATGGGCCTTTACTTTGTTGGCCCACGTGTAGCACGTTCTGACCGCGTGCTTCTCAACACGCTTGAAAATTCAAAAGTTGTCTCCGTGATCCCGTCAAAATCCCAAGCCCCACCGCCTCCTCCACACTTGCCGGCGACGAGATGGATTCAGCTCTAGCCGCCGCCGCCGCCGTGGGCTTCCCCAACTTCGCCGATGTCGCCGGCGCCATCGCGCTCCTCTTCCTCGCCGACTCGTCGCCCGCGCCGTCCCCGTCTCCACCTCCTCCCGCTCTCAGGTAGTTGCGCCGCGCACGGCGCACCTCTCCCGTTTCTCCATTCGGTGTTCGGCGCAACGAATTCACCGTCCCGTGCGCCTCTTCGCATTGCAGCGACGAGCTCTCGTTCTACTCGGGATCCTCCGCGTCCTACTCCAGCACCTCGGCGAGGTCGTGCGTGTCCGACTCGGCGCAGCGTGGTCGCCCCGTCGACCCCCTCCGTGTACTCGCCGTCGTCGCCTCTCTCCGCCGCATCGACCCCAAGGTAAATTATCCGAGATGCAAACTTGTGGTCTCCAATCGTCTCGGCGATTCTAATGGCTCTGCTCGTTGGCTCTAGGTGCTCGCCAAGGCGACGAACACGCTTTTGCAGGGAGAGTCGTCGAAGAAGAGGAAGGGAGTGTGGATCCACATTGACGACGACGACGCGAGCGAGAGGGACAGCCATGTGGCCAGCGAGGGGAGCACCGTCACGGGCGCCGGGTCAGCAGGCTCCACGGCCACGTCGGGGAGATCCCACCGGCCTCCGCGGACGAGTGGTGGTGGCGACCAGCTGCCGCGAAGGGCGGACTTGATCATGAAGTGGTTGTCGCGGCCGGGAGCGGTGCCGGCAACGGAGACGGCCATCCGTGCCGCCATCGGCGACAGTGCTGGGACCAGCAAGGCTCTGCGCTTGTGAGTAGCACACTGCTTCCAATTCTAATTGGGAATTTGAAGCGGTTTTGAAATGGTTGTCATGTTGCTACAATTGCACGTCTGTTTGTGTGGAATTCGCAGGCTGCTGAAGCGTCAGGGCTGCTTGCGACGTGCTGGCACTGGTGGCCGCAGTGATCCGTATGTTTACATGGTATGTGAAATTTATGCCAACTGTTTGAATTGGAAAAGGAATGCGAAATTCGTTCTATGCTCTGTGTTGTTTAATGATGGTGAATTATTGTTTTGTAGCTTAAGAACTTTTGAGATTGAACCGTATTACCCTTTGATAATGTGCAAATTTGTTGAATCGAGTTAGTGAGCTTAGTAATTTCCAGTGGCCCAGTAGTGGGACACTGGGACATACATTTGAAGAAGTTCTTAAACCTGATTTTAAGTTTGGTCTAGTGCAATGCTCACTGCTCACTCTTGATTATTATAGAAGTTCTATCTATTGAGTTGCGAGCTCTGCACAGGCAAAGTTCACAGAACAGTGGCATGTTAGGAACTTGAGAACCTGAAGGCATCACAAATGATGATGTCTGAAATTGTGATGAATTATGAGCTTTCATAACTTTGCAGAGTACTGCATTTAGTATTTACCGATTTCCATGTTTTCTCATGTGTACAATTTTTCCTTTTTTTGATGAATTTTCAGGTCACAGGCTGACCCAATGAAGTAATTAAATTGTGTTTATAGCTAAACAGATGGTAACTGTAAAGCTATTGAAGAGGCCAAGTGACTTCTGAGCAGTATTTAGTAATTTCTACTACCTGTTGTCTTAATTACTGTGTTTATTTTGCCTTCCTACATATAAGAAGTACAGCCATAGGAGAAATCAAAGTTGTCATGTTATGGTAGAAAAGCCTGCGAATACAATTGTAAACATAGGTTCCTGGATAGAAATATAGACATACTATCGTATATGCGGAGATCTTATGTCATCTCGCTTTATATTAATGTATGTCGAACTGGAATAATCAAGTATAATGAGTTCCATTTTCAGACACTTTGTTTGCAGTGAAATATATCTGAAACTTTTCTGTCAGAGTGAAATCTATGTTGTTGGATTCGAATTATTGGATATTTTGAATAGTCACTTCTGTCAGCTCTTCATTGTATTGAACAAATCTATGTAGTTGAATTTGAATTGTTGCATATTTAGAATAGCCTACGGTTCTGATGAACAAATCTGTAATGAAGTCCATTTATTTCTCCTTGTATTGCTGAAGATAATGAAGCTACTAATCTCCACATTAGTTATTTTTCACAAATAATTCAAGCTAAACTCATGTGCTAAGATGGGCATACGATAGAGGGAGCTTTGTTCTGACAGTGGAAGCCTTTGATCCTCTTGTCTGCATATTTAGGTCCTCTTCTTTCTGGAGAGCATGTTCTTGAACCAGAAAGATGAGTCCTTGGGGTACCTCTTTAGCGTCTTGTAGTCCACGTAGACGATACCGAAACGGGAAGTGTACCCGAGCCTCCACTCAAAGTTGTCAAGCAGTGACCAAGCAAAGTATCCAATTACTTTGGCACCATCGTCTATCGCCTTCTTGAGCTCAGTTAGGTAGTCTCTGTAGTATTTGACTCTTACTGTATCATGCACACCCTGAGTAATACTGACGTTGCCAGGTTGGTCCATTCCTGCAAGAGCATAACATTGATCATAAAGTTAGCCTTGTTTAATCCTTTTCCTTGTCAACAAGATTATTATTGGGCGGAGGAAGAACCATTCCGATAGCATTGTACCATTTTCAGAAAGGATCATTGTAGGGTTTCCATATGTTTCCTTCACATAGGTCACAGCCTTGTTGATTCCCCATGGCACAATGTAAAGCCAGTAGGAATTTGCCTGCGTGAATCCAACCAGTTAAAATGTGATAATTTAACTTAAAATTCAACTTTTCCTACATGTTTAACATAGTACTGTACACTACATTTACTGCCACTTACTTGAGCGCCAATGGGCACACCGTTTCGTTCATCTGGAAAAGATACATGACGGCATGAGCAGGTGATCCGGTTAACAGTAGTACAGGAAACTGGATTATGTATCAGAAATTCAGAAGGATTTGGGGTGGAGTAATCAGAACTCACAAACAAATCCAACATGCCAATCATCCTGATAACTGACAGGTGTCAGGTTCCATGCCCCAGGGTCCTTCATGTAGAAAGAAGTGTAGTGGTTGATGCCAACATAGTCTATGGAGCCTTTCACCATCCTGGACTCTTCATCGCTGAAGGTCGGCATCCTGTCCTTGATGATTTCGAGCATCGAATACGGGTATCGACCATGGATAATGGGTTCAAGGAACCTTTAAGGAGATCATAGTGTTAGTTTGCTGATCCAAAAAGAAAAGGTACTTTCAGACTTTCAGTTTGTGGCTACACCACCACTAACATTGTCACTGCTAGACCTGAACTTTCTGAACTCTGAAAAACAATGATAAGTTTATCCTGAACAAGATGGTATTTTCAGATTTTTACCATCCGAGGTGGAAATCTCTTGCCCTCTGTGCTGCAGCCCTGTCCGCGTTGCTGTCACTGAATGGTTCATACCAGACAAAATCCAAGAGAATTCCAATCCTCCCTTTCTGGTAAAGCTGTTCAATTGGAAGAAATGCAGTTCATTCTCAGGTACAGGGATAGCAAAATTTAACAGAGATGAATTGCATTGTAAAAGTGTAATTTCAGCCTTGAGCTGAACTGTCATTTTGCTATTTACCTGATACTTTTCGCGGTATCGCTTAACGGCAGCGGCATGAGAAAGGATGAGATGGTGGGCAACAAGGTATGGCTCTGTCGTGGAGTTGCCTCCTGCATCACAGCCAGAGCACCTTCCCGGGGCATGGAGGCCATTGTCATATCCTAGAGCAGCAACGCATCTAGGCTCATTGAAGGTAAACCAGTCCTTCACCCTGTCTCCGAACATCTGGAAGCAAAATTCTGAATAGTCTGCAAACACCTCCCTTCACAGTACAATGCACATTTTTGTCAAATGCATGCTTAAATCAACTTAAAAAATTGAACTTCATAGTTTCTAAGTTGGAATGTTTACACAATCTTTGGATTTAGCCAGCCTAAGTACTGCTCATGGAGCGCCAATGGGAGATCATAGTGGTAGAGGTTTGCATACGGTGTGATGCCTAATTCACCAAGAGAAGGTCAGAACTCAAAACCAAGCAAGAGTCAGGGCCCTGATGCAAAGAACCTTTGTACCGTCTAAGATAAAGCAAGTATCATAGGAAAGTTACCTTTCTTAATCATGTAATCTATTAGCCTGTTGTAATAATCCACTCCTTCCTGGTTCACCTTCCCAGTCCCATCTGAATTTTATAAAGAACATCACAAACTCCATTGATCCAACCAAATAAAACTGCTGCAGATACAAACATAACTCACATACTTGGGAAAATTCTCGACCAAGAGATCGAAAACCTATACGCATCAAAGCCCATGTTCTTCATTATGTCCACATCTTCCTACACCTCAAACAACCATCAGGCATCAGAAGAGAAAGAAACACAACAACCACAAAACATGATCAACCCAACATATAATCACTGCATCATACACATTACACACCTTGTACCTATGATACTCGTCGACCGTCACATCGGCTGTGGCATTATTTGGGATCGTCCCTGACAAGAACACAAATCACAACAGTGAGAACCATTATCATCTCACCAACACTGAAGTACTCTGAATCTGTGATTACCTGGCTTCTCTATGAAAGCGTCCCAGATGCTAGGACCTCGGCCACCCTGCTTCGCCATGCCCTCCACCTGGTACGCCGACGCGGCCGTGCCGAACACGAACCCCTTGGGGAAGGCTCGCCGGCTCAGCCCGCCGGTGTTGTAGATCTCCGGGTTGAGCCAGTAGCATTCTGCCGGTGGCAATTTCGGTAGCAGATGAGCGACTGCTACTAGTGCAAGCTGCAGTGCTATGAACTTCATGTTGCATGAACACAAAGGGAGCAGGAAGTCTGCACTCTGGAGACAGAAAAGGCCTAGCCTTCCGATGCCTTTATAAGATTGGGGAGGTAATAATAGAAATCTGAGCCTGACTGCCTGAGCCTACTAACCTTATCAGTTAGTGATGGCAGTTTGGCAGTTACTGAGCTTTCACCCTGTGGTAAAACTCAGTTCCAGACTGGCAGTTTGGATTTACTGCGTGCATTTTGCTTGTCATAATAACGGTGAGTTTGAAGGTGAGGAAATTAAAAAAAATCACATAAAACGAACGAAGTAAGTTATTAGAACATAATTAATTAAGTATTAGCTATTACAAACTTAAAAAATAGACTAATATGATTTTCTTAAAACAACTTATATATAAATTTTTTTTAAAAAAACACACAATTTAAAAAAACATGCTCACGAAAAATAAGACGGATTTTTACACTAACATCTGTGTTCGAACAATCCTAAGTTGGGGCAGCCTGAAACTAAAGACCTGAAAATGGTGGGGGAGTTGCAACGGAAGAAATGCCCGGAATCCGGATTGAGAGAAAGGGCTGTACAATTTGCCTTCAGTTTTGTTTTTTTTGAAGTTTCTACTTCTATGCGCACAATTTATGTTTGTCGTGCGCTCAGTCTTATCTTTTGATGGCTTGATGGAACCCCATCCTATAAAGTGATTGAATGAATGATTGGAACCAAAGACGCGCACACTACATAGTACAAGCATGGCGATGATTTAGGAGCCATTTCAAGGAGCTAATCTCTCGGGCTTATTAGCTATGTGCGAGATCAAAGTGAATAATTAGCATATGATTAATTAAGTATTAACTATTATAAACTTAAAAATATATTTATTTATTTTTTAAAAAAACTTTTATATAGAAAGTATTTAAAAAACATACTGTTTAGTAGTTTAGAGGACGTGCTATAAAATTAAAAAAATAAGCTTAAGCCATAAACTGATTCGGACAGTATGTTACTTGATACAGTTTTTCACTACTTGATCACGTGAAGTGCTATACAGCTAACCTCACATATTTAGCGAGCACATTGGTCATCTACCTCGAGGACCTACAAGGCACCCTTTGAACTGACAGTAGTAGCAAAATATATACTAATAGAGACCGGGATGATACATACTCACTTCAGGCCAATCGCGCTAGCTAGCTACAGCAGCAGATGCATCCATTATCTGCATCGTTTGATACGTAACACAACCGGACAAACAATTTCCGGCGAGAACCCTGTCACTACTCACTACTAGTAGTAGTTCACTACCAAGACCGGCGCCCACGACACGGAAGCGGTCTCGTGCACACAGCCATCCGCGAAACGCGTGCAAGTCTGGCCATCCCCCAACCCACGCGCCGCGATCCTATCCTCCCCTCTTCTCCGGCGCCAGGAGGAGGAGACGGGACGGGATCGAGACGCCGGAAACCCATCGCGTCACGCTGTTTTGTCGCGCCGCGCAACGGCCATTCTTCGCGCGTGGCGAGAACGGCCGCGAACCGCGACGCGCCGACGCGTGCGGGGTCTCGGACGAATTGACCGCAGCTGATCGATCGACTGCGCCGTGCACATACGTGCCACCGACGCTGGTAACACGAGAGATTTGTTTCGATGCCCTGCGGGTACGGATGCTGCGTGCTCGGGCACCGCATGTGTCGCGCGACATCACATCACATGCGCCTACGCACCGTTTGGCTCAGCTGCTCGGGCACCGCGTGTATCACGCGACATCAATTACATGAGCCTAGGCACTGTTCTAGCTAAAGTTTATGAGAAGCACGTACAATAAGATATATCATTAACATATTATTAATTAAGTATTAATTATTATAAATTTAAAAAATTATATTTATTTGATTTTTAAAAAAACTTTTATATAGAATTTTTTTTTTAAAAAAATACACACTTAATGATTCGAAAACATACTCATGGTAGCCCACCTCAAATCTCACATCCGAACACTAAAAATACTCAAAGCTTGTGGCCTAGTAAAGCTTAACCGTGTATTGACTGGGGCGCTCGTGCTCATCAGCGGAGGATCCATTAGTATTCTATATAACTATATAAATCAAAATAGAATTTTTATAATAAATATTAGTTCTAGTTAATTTTGTCTGGGTCCTATTTTTTTTGGATCCGGCAAAACCGTGTATCGTATTGTGTACTATACTAGTAACGGAAAATCTAGACACGTATTGAATATTCTCGCCAAAAAAATGAAAGAGAAAAACTGGGACGACAGCGTAGAGATTTGCTTGAAATGACACAGGAACAGGGTGGCCAGCACATGCTAAGAACAAGCACATCGCTGAATACTTGGCCCCGCTCGCGTACAATACGGTTTCTGCGGCCGGCTGCGCGGCACAGCCCGCTACACAATTTCTTTTGACGGGTATTGTAACTACAGCTGCAGCGCGTCCGTACCGAGCACCCGTCACACTGGACCTCGTGCTAAAAGGCTAAGGCAGTGTTTGACTGTGTTCGTGGGTTAAATTTATTACCTCGTACGTTTTTTAAGATTTATTTTTAAAAAAATTTTATATAGAAATTTTTTTTAAAAGCAAATAAATTTATTTTTAAATTTGTAATAGCTAATATTTAATTAACTATACGTTAATAACGTTTTTCGTTTTGCATATGGCTTATAAACCATTTTATAAGCACAAACAAAAGCTGTCTAATATATTTAGAAACAAAAGAAAAGTCTAATATATTTAGAAACAAAAGAAAATAAAAATAACATGCGAATTGAGCGGCCGGTTAGTTTCTAGTCCCAAATTAAACATGAGTGCTTGTATTTATGGCTAATTATATTTTCTATAATAGACAATATACATGTTAACAACGAGGCACTACGGTAATTTCGTTAATCTTGATATATGTTGATCCAGTCTCTCAAAAATACTTATAAAGGTAGAAAATGAATGTGTATGTGTTCATATATGTTAGTGTTTGTAGCTTGGGCTAACTAATTTTATCAAAGTGTTACTTTGAAACATCCTCAATCCAATCTTAAAGCCAGTATTGTTATCAGTCCTTTGCAATTTGGATCTAAGGCCCACCTAACTAGAAGAGAAAAAGGGAACGAGCTCGGTCCAGTGCATCGGCAAGGTTCTCTTCTCCAGTGTTGTTTCTCCACTGATCCTCAATGCCCTAACCATGAATGCCCCTACCGATCCCCAATGCCTTGGCAATGAACGCCTCTGGGTCAAGCTCAAGACCAAGGAGGCAGAGAGAGGAGAGCGAGCTCAATACCCTACTTGACGCATATGAGACTACTCATGACATTTAAATTTAATAGATTACAAAGGAACACGAATTAATTTATACTGGTTCAGACTCTCGAGATGAGGTAATACCCTACTTTCAGTTGTGATATATTGCCTTCGAGGTTTCACTGGTGAGATTCTGATATCCGTTACCCTCAGGGGGCGTCCTGTCTCCTCTTATATATCAGAGGATAGGGTTATAGAGTAGAAATCCCAGTTGGACTTCGACCAAGGGATTTTCTTCTAGGAATACAACGTACCCGACTAGAACTATATCCTTTTCTTGTCATATAAGGTAATGTATGCTGAATCTTATTATATCTCTAATTATAAGGTTAGGCTTATCCTCTGTCCGAGTGGACTTAATGTTTCTTATGAGGTATCTGGGGCCATGGTCTCCACAGCAGCCTCTGAGACATTCATAGTTGAGTCACAGCTGATGCCAAGTGCTCATCCTCCTTGGATAAAGCTTCTCGAGTGTCTTACTTCCGAGTACTCGCTGTCCAAGTGCTTCTTCTCCAAATCTTGCTTTATATCGGCTGGCAACGAGACTATGAAGGGCTTTATGGAAAAATATGAATAGTATGCGCCGAATAGACGCACCTATTAGGTGTAGCCCCCCGACTTTGTGCTTAATTGTAAAATAATTAAATATAAAGTCAAAGATCTTTAATTTTTCAATCTTTCCTGAGTAGTATACTACACGGAATTTAGACTCTTCAGCATCATGTCAGCTGAAAGAATTTTTACTCAGAGCAATTTTTGGCTAAGCATGTAAGCTGAGTACTACTTCTTGGATTTTAACTTAATATGTGGTCAGGTGTACTTGCGAGATACCTGTATCCCCAATTTTAATGGAGACCAGCTGTCGATCTTTATAAGGATATATCTTCAATACCTGGTAAATAATTCAGATATCTGAACACATATGTCCAGCAATTAGGCTTTCATGAAGTATATCTGATTATTTAATCGGTTTCTGTTAATAGCATCTGCACTATGATTTTAACCCAGCCAGCAGTCGGCTTAATAGAGCATACCATTTAGAAACTCATGTCTTGCGGCCAAGTACTGAATTAATCGGCCCAAGCCCACTTATCAGCATAGGCTTTATAAAGAGGTGGAGAGAGAAAAGATTCCCCCTTCTTCTCCAATCCGTCAATAGTTTTGTCTTCCAGCTTCCGCGCCCAAATTCCGCACTCAGTCTCACTAGGGTTCGCTATAGCCTGCGTCCCCCACTCGAGACTTGCCCGATTCTGCTCCGCAGCATCCATTCCAAGCCTCCATAAGATTTTCCCCCAAATCTTTTCACTTCCAGCAATGTCGAAAGCCCCATTTGAGATCCCTGAAATGACCGTCGCAGTCTGGCCGATGTCGGACTGCAGCCCGCTGAAGCTAAAGTTGCTGGAGAAATGGTTGATGCTGCAGCGACAAGATGTCATCTATTGGCGCACCGCAGAAGGAAATCCATGCCAGCGCCCAAATCTGGTGAAACCGTCGTCTTCACCTTGTTCTTTGATCGCGGTCTTACACTCCCTTCTTCGGATTTCCTTCGCCAACTTCTGTCTTTCTACCAAATAGAATTGGTGAATCTGAATTCCAACTCTATCCTGCATATCTCTATCTTCTCCACCTTGTGCGTAGCCTTTCTGGGGGTTAAGCCCCATTTCAATCTTTTTTGCTACTTGTTCCACATCAAGCCCCAGCCATCCAAGAACAAGATCCAAACTATTGGGGGAGCCGGTCTTCAACTTAGGAATGAGATGAAGAAGACGTATCTCAATGTACCTCTGAAGACATCACTTAAAGGCTGACACAGTGAGTGGTTTTACTGCTCAAACCTTGAGCCCTCTCTGCCCCCTTTTTCTGGCTTTCCACCAACTGTCTTGCCGTCCTGGTCATCCGTGCCAACCTATGAGGAAATTTGGCAAGTATACCAGCTGATGGAGAAGATAGACCTCCTGAAGAGCACAGGGCTGATTGGTGTAGGATCAAGATGTCTTCTAGAGGGGGGGTGAATAGGCGATATAAAATTAATTGCCCCCTTCAATTGACTAACCTAGGTTGATGGGTTTGATAGGGATCAAACTAAGCTACACTCTTAGGTTATGTTTTGCAATCATATGGTGATAGTGGCTCAAGTAGTCTCTGTGAATATAATTTGCAAGAATTTAAATGCAATAAGTAAATGGACAAGAGACAAGAAATTTTTCACCCGAGGTTCGAAAACTTGCCGGTTTCCTACTCCCCGTTGAGATGAGTCCAACTTCACCGCTCAAACCACCAAGCCTCCTAATCTCTTGTCAGGAGCCGGCCTCAAAGTAGTCTCCACAAGCCTCGATCACTAGAGGTAGCTCTTCCTTCACTCTGAAGGTGGTGAGCTCCGAACCACTCACAAATCACCCGGGCTTCCTCCACAATCTTCTTGGAGAAGTCACCGGAACTCCACCAAGCCGTCTAGGAGGCGGCAACCTCCAAGAGTAACAAGTAGCAACACCGGCTTGGAGATGATCAAGTGCCACACTAGCTAAAACAATGATGCAATGCACTTGGCTTGGCTACAACAATCCTCAATCACTCATAAATGAAGAGAGAATGCTCAAAGAGTGAGAGGAGACAAGCAAGAGCTCAAATAGAGTTAATGGAGTGCCAAGAGAGCCTTCTTGCTACTGATGGAGGGGTATTTATAGCCCCTCCCTCAAAAACTAGCCGTTGGGGGCGAAATCCCCTAACTCATGTCATTTCCGGTCCAACTGCAGGCAAGGGGTCGGTCCGACCGGGGTCCACTTCAACGGTTCAAAAACTAGCCGTTGAGGTGCATTAAATGCACTCTTTTGCTCAGAAAGAAACACCACCCGGTTCGACCATAGGTGAGGTGCCGGTTCGACCGCCACCATATCTCATTTGCCCTGGCTGTATTGGATGCCGCCAGTCCGACCGGGTGGGGGCAGGAGGTCCGACCGCCACCCCCATCAGAACTACCTGGGCGGTACTAGACCAGGCCGGTTCGACCGGGTGGGGACAGGCGGTCCGACCGCCACGCCATCAGAACTGCCTGGGCGGTACTGGACTAGACCGGTCCGACCAAGTAGGGCAGGCGGTCCGACCGTCATCCCCATCAGAACTACCTAGGCGGTACTAGACCAGGCCGGTCCGACCGGTAGGGACCGCCCGGTTAGACCACCAGGCAACAGAGGGCAAGGGATGAAAGGATAAACCAAGCATGCATGTCCTAGTGCGGCAATTGATCATCTCTTCGCCAAGATTACCACCCCTCTTGATAGTACGGCAAAGCTAAAAAGAAAACTTAGCTTACATTCGATCGTCCGACACCTCGATTGTTTAAGCAAATCGCTAGATTGTTCATCTTCGCTCCATAGCTTTGCGCCGTCGATTTTAATCGGTGGTCATCTTCCTTGACATGTGAATCTAACTTCTCTTGCATATACTTAACCATAAGAGTTAGTCCACTATTAGCGCTTGTCATTGATTACCAAAATTAACAACGGGGCCTAGATGATTCAACTGGTCCCTGGGTGGCAAGATGCTTCCTCAACTGCCGAACCAGGCCACTGAAGGCCAGGAGCCATTTTGGGGGAATTACCAAGGCAAAGACGACCCCAGCCATGAATACCCCGACGTACCCGACAAGAACAAGGTTACTGATATTCTGCTCGGCTTCTTCGTCAATGGGGTAGTGGAGACTAAGGACAAAGAACACGCCCCCAAGCCCTATAGCCAGAGCAGGACTCGGCTACAGGTAATCTTGAAAGATTGATATTGGATTGTCATCCTTCTGTGATGAATTTTTTGGATATCCGTCTTGGATTGTTCTGCAATGCATGATGTATGTTATCGAAATACTTGCAGATCTGTGTGGAGTTTGATAATGACTCCCAAAATCAGCCGGCCACCAAAACGAAGAAACGGCCAGCCAGCCCTTGTGCCACCCAACCCAGCTCCAAGAGAGCTGGGAAGAAGCCAATTGAAGACCCAGGCAAGAAGAAGACAAGCACGTCGAGTGCAGCGCTAGGGAGCTTGAAGATCAACAATCCTGTCGATTTAGCTCCCAAGCCACCAAGCCCAAGACCGATATTACTAAGACCAAGGCCAGCACCACCAAGCACTTTGACCTCCCAGTCGGCTACATTGGGAACAGAGCCGACTGGGGCCAAACCTCCACCGTCGACTGCCCCGCAGATTGGCCCGACAGTCGGCAACTCTCCGTCGTCGAGCAGGCTGTCAAGCCCCTCGCCGACATCTCCTAGAACTCCTCAGTAGAAATTGAAGACTTCCAAGAAGTAATAAAGACTATCTTCAATCTACTTCCAAGTGATAATAAAGAATATCTTCAATCTTCTGAGAATCTTGAATGATATGGTAAATGTATTGATATTTGGTATATGGTGCAGGAAGCGAGTTGACATAGATCCCAAGGGGACTATGCCAATAGCTCCTGCCACCGAGCCCATCCCAGCCGAGCCAGAACTAGTAACGTCAGCTGCCGAGCCAGAGGTTGCCCCAGCTGCTGAAGCTGAAGTAGTCCTGATAGCAGAGTTACCAGCGCCGGCCAACCAGAGAACGGATGCTGAAACTGCTGCCCCAGCCCCTGAGCAGATCGCCGAAGATCCTGCAGCTGCCGAACTCAGGACCAGGACCCCATCACCGGCAATATCATCGTCTTCTGATGAACGAGATCTTCCCAGGCTCGAAGCCCCACCATGCAATTTCCCAAGGACTTTTTATTGGGTCACCCCCGAGGGAGTTGCAGAGAGCTATGAGCACAACGAGCAAGCAGCATTGAGGGAGCACAGAAATCTCATACATGCTGTAATCGCTGTGTGTAAGGGAGTCCAGGTATGTGGTGAATCTCGTTGTGTTAGGTTCTTGACAGTTTCCATTGATCTGGTATTCTGCCATTTGACTCTGATTTTCCCTAGTTTGTTTTGAGCAGAAGATAGTTGATCGCTCGGAGAAGATGAACAAAGTCTTGACCGAGCTTGCCCCCCAGCTCCAACAACTACGCCAGCTCCAGGTAGCCAAGGACGACCTGGAGCGGACTAGCAAAGAGAGGAAGACATGGCTGAGGGGATCGGTAGATAAGCTCAGGGACGAAAACTAGGCTCAAGCTGAAAAGATTAGAAGTAAGTCTTCTGTGTTATCCTCCCGAGTGAATCCCGAGTTGTATTTCTCCAGTGTTGTTGATTCCCAACTGCCTTGTTGAGTTTTGACTGCAATCTTGAGTTCTTGACTATTTTGATTTGCAACCCTCGAAGCCGAGTTGAAAGCCCAAGCAAAGGAGAGGGAAAAACAAGATGAAAAGCTGAAGGAAGTGGAGAAGGCCAAAGCCAAGGTGGAGTCCGACTATGCTAGTAAGTCTCCCGCTTGACTATGATCTTGGCTTGACTGCTTATTTCTCCGACTGCATGTCTCGGCTAACAAATATTCTTGTTAATGCATCTGAACAGCTTCAAAAGCCAACGCCTAGATTCAGTTTAGAGCCTTCACGGAGGAAATCAAGACGATCAAGGAGTCACAGGAAATCCCCGTTGGATCCATGAAAGGGCTCTTGGACATCATGCAACCTTACTATCCCGGGACCAGCTCCAGTACCGTCACCCAGGTGCAAGAATGCCTAAGCGAAGCCCCGAGTATCTTGAAAAAGTACTCGGATGAGCGTGTAGTTGTCGGCATCGCCCAAGCTCTCGCCATGACCAAATCGATCTACCCTAGGGTAGACATCGAGGCCGTTAGTGAGGGTTTTGCCGAGGGGACGACTCCCGAAGAGGCATTAGAGCTAATCAGCCAAGTAAGGCCAACCACGGAGGCAATAGCCAGAGTCCTAGGCATGTAAAAAATAGAACGATTATGCAATCGGTGACTATGAATGTATATAACTGTTGTAAAGACTTGTGTAAATAACTTGTAAAGTACTGCCGAGTACTTACTTATTATGAATCGTCATTAGCTTTACCCGACTACGTAATCTGTGCCGAATAGATCGAGAGGAATTAAAAAAACCGTTCACCTCTGAAAGCTATATTCAGGCAAACTTAGCATAGTCGTTGTAGAACTTCATGACTTAGATAAAACAAGCTCGGATTTTATTAACAAAGGCACATAATATGTGCAGCCTCCGACTCACTACTCGGTTGGGATAAGCGATGTAGTGAGTCAGAGAAAAAAATTTATTCATATGTAGAGAGGAAATACAAGACTCAGGTATAAAAAAGACGTAGATGTTCTATATTCCATGAGTTGCTGACTACGGCACCGTCTTCAATCTTTAGTCGGTAAGCGCCCGGACGTGTTACTTCAGCGATAATGAACGGCCCTTCCCATAAAGGGGATAGTTTATACCTGTCTTTGGTGGTTTGTATTTTTCTCAAGACGAGATCTCCCACCAAAAAGGTGCGGCCATGAACATTCTGACTGTGATAATGACGTAGACCTTGAAGATATCTTGCCAGCTGGATAGTTGCGATGTCCCTTGCTTCCTCTAACTGATCAAGTTCAACCAGTCAGTCTTTTTTGATTTGTCTTCTAAGTAGTCCAGAACTCGCGAAGAGCCGAAGTCCAACTCGGTTGTTAAACATAGCCTCGGCATCATAGACTAGGAAGAATGGGGATTGCCCTGTTGCCCGACTAACCGTGGTTCTTAGAATCCAGAGAACAAATAGGAGTTCTTCTACCCACCGCCCTGCATATGGTTGTAGTCGGTCGAATACCTTAGCCTTGATAACTTGTAAGACCATGCCATTGGTACGCTCGACCTGCCCATTGCTCTGTGGGTGTGCCACAGAAGTATAACAGATCTTGATGCCAAAGTTGTCATAGAAATCTTAAAACACGCCGCTAGTGAACTGAGTACCGTTGTCCGTGATGATACGGTTAGAAACTCCAAATCGGTATAAAATACTCATGATGAAGTTCTCTGCTCGTATCGCTGTTATGGTAGCAACGGGTTTTGCCTCGATCCACTTTGTGAATTTATCCATTGCGATGAACAAGTGTGTGAACCCTACTGCCGTTTTTTTGAACGGCTCGACCATGTTGAGCCCCCAAACTGCAAAGGGCCAAGAGATTGGAATTATTTGAAGTTTTTGAGCTGGAAGATGTGTTTGCTTTACATAGAATTGGCATCCCTCGTATGTGCGAACTGTGTCTTTAGCATCTGTTACCATAGTCGGCCAGAAGAAACCCTGTCTGTAAGTCTTTCCGACTAACATCCTGGATGCAGCGTGGTTGCCACAAATACCCGAGTGGATCGACTGCAGAATCTGCTTGCCCTCCTTGGGTGTGACGCAACATATGAGGACTCCAGATGCGTTTTAATGGTAAAGGTCTTCTCTGACTACGATGAAACATGTGCTTCGACGTTTAATCCGTTCGGCTTCACTATGATCTTCTGGGAGTTCGTTGTCCAAGAGGAATTTGAAAACTGAAGTCCGCCAATCTTGAGAGATGATTAGCACTTGATTGGTTGCCCGGGTAGGTTTAGCCCCTGACTGTTCAAGCACTGGATTCTTCTTGACTGATGGCTCTAATAGTTGCTCGACAAAAATCTCAGTCGGGACCACTTCTCGTTTGGATCCCATGTTGGCCAATTCATCTGCAGCTTCATTATATTGTTGTAATACATGAGTTATCTTCAGCCCATCGAACTTGTTTTCTAACTTTCGTACCTCCTGACTATATGCCGCCATATTATCGTCGAGACATGTCCAGTCTTTCATGACTTAGTTGACCACGAGTTGAGAATCCCCGCGTACGACCAGTCGGCGAATGTCAAGTGATATGATAATACAGAACCCATGGATGAGTGCCTCGTACTCGGCAACATTGTGGGAGGCTAGAAAGTGAATCTGGAGAACGCACTTTAGTTTTTCGCCAGTGGGTGACATCAGCACGACGCCGGCCCCTGCACCGCTGATCCGTAGAACCGTCAAAGTACATCGTCCAGTACTCTAGCTTGTCGGTGTTTGTTTTCATCTGGACTTCTGTCCACTCGGCCACGAAATCGGCTACAGCTTGAGACTTGATTGCTGTCCGTGGCTGAAAGATGATGTCAAACGTCATCAACTCGAGTGCCCATTTAGCGATTCTGCCAGTGGCCTCGCGATTGTGTAGGACGTCCTCGAGTGGATACGATGTGATAATAGTTACTTGATGCGATTGAAAATAGTGCACCAACTTCCGGACAGTGATGAGTAGGCCATATAACAGCTTCTGGACTTAAGGGTATCTCATCTTGGAGTCGGCTAGGACCTCGTTGACGAAGTAGACTGGCTTTTGTATTTTCTATATATGACCTGGCTCTGCTCGCTCAACTATCAGCACCGTGCTGACTACCTGATTGGTTATCGCCAGGTATAACATTAGTGGTTCTTGGGGCATGGGTGATGCCAACACTGGTGGTGATGTAAGAAATTTTTTGAAGTCTTCGAAGGCTTGCTGGGCCTTGGGTGTCCATTGAAAATTGTTCGCTTTCTTCAATAGTTTGAAAAAGGGCATGCCCCATTCACCAAGTCGGGAGATGAATCGGCTAAGTGCCGCCATGCCGCCTATTAGCTTTTGGACGTCCTTCTGGCTAGATGGGGGTACCATGTTCATGATAGCATTGATTTTCTCTGAATTGGCCTCGATATCTCGATGTGATACGATGAAGCCAAGTAGCTTTTCGGACGGTATACCGAAGACGCACTTATCCAGATTCAACTTCATCTTGAATCTCTGAAGGCTTCGGAAAGATTCTTCCAAGTCGGCGATGAGGTTTTCCTTGGATTTTGTCTTGATTACCACGTCATCGACATACGCCTCCACGTTACACCCGAGTTGAGTGTATAAACACCGTTAAATTGCTCATTGATATAATGCTCCAGTGTTTTTCAACCCTAACGGCATAGTGATATAGCAGTATGCTCCAAACGGTGTAATAAAAGAAGTCTTCAGGCAGTCCTCCTCCTTCGAGCTGATTTGGTGATATCTTGAGTAACAGTCGAGAAAGCTTAGAAGTTCGCACCCCGCAGTTGAATCCACCACATGATCTATTCTAGGTAGACCAAATGGGTCTTTGGGGCATGCCTTATTTAAGTTAGTGTAGTCAACGCACATGCGCATTTACCGTTCTTCTTCTGGACCAAGACTGGGTTTGCCAGCCAATCCGGGTAGTAAACCTCTTTGATGAACCCGGCTGCAAGGAGCTTGATTATCTCCTCCCGAATAGCATCTTTTCCGTTCTGTGTGAAGCGCCGTAGTCATTGTTTGACTGGCTTGGCGTCCGGCTTGACATTGAGGGAATGCTCGATCACCTCCTTTGGTACACCAGGCATGTCGGAAGGTTTCTAAACAAATATATCCCTGTTCGCCTGGAAGAAGGTGGCGAGCTCGTCTTCCTATTTGGGGTTGAGTCCGGTCTCGACAAGAGTAGTTTTGGAGGGGTCGGAAGGGTCCAGGGATCTTTTTTATTTCAGAGTCCGCTGAAATTCCCGACTTAACTGCTTTTTTGCCGGAACTTGATCGTCTTTGATTGCTGTTGTAGCGGCTAGTTGGATGTTGTTGCGCCTGACCGCTGCTTCTTGAGATTGGGCCAGCTCACAGCTCTCCTTGTCGCAGGTGAAGGCTTGCTTGACATCGCTGCGAAGAGAAAGCACATCAGCTGGTCTTGGCATCTTGAGCATCATGTATGTATAATGCGGCGCTGCCATGAATTTAGCTAGTGCTGGCCATCCGAGTATTGCGTAATACGCGGCCTCGAAGTCGGCAACCTCGAAGCAGATATTCTCGGTGCAGAAATTATTCTGCGTGCCAAAAGTAACTGGCAAAGTTATCTGTTCGAGTGGAGTAGAAGACAGGCCGGGGATTACCCCGTGGAAGGGCGCTGTACTCGGCCGTAGTTTAGAACGAGGGATCTTCATCTCATTGAGCGTCTTGGCGAACAAAATATTGAGACCACTTTCTCCATTGATGAGAACCTTCTTCTATTTAATGCTTCTGATGACCGGGTCTAGAACGAGTGGGTAACGTCTTGGATAAGTAACCCGATCAGGGTGATCTGCGTGGTCAAACATGATTGGCGTTTCTGACCAGCACAAGTACTGGGGGGGCATCTGCAGAGACCGAGTTGACTTCGCGTGATGTGAACTTCTGCTTCCTCTTGGACTCGTATGCAGTCGGCTCTCCAAAGATGTGGTTGAGCTCAACCTGGGGATCTTGGAAGTCGTCGGCCGCGTTTGGATCTGGCTTGTCCTTGTCTTTATTTCTGCCAAAGGTTGAAGTCTGCTCGAAAGCAAACTTTTTGAGCATGAACTAGTCCTCAGGGGTCACGGTCGAGTACGCTCCACGGCAGCCACCACATTGTTTGACTTGCGCTTGCAGTTGCCGGACTTGTTCTGTGCTGGCTCGTCGTTGTTTTTTTTGTCCTTCTGCTGGGGCTCCTTCTTGTTGTCTAGGGCCTCAGCAACTGCGTCGGCCAAGTCGGCGTATTTGTTCGCCATGTCAAAAGAAGCCTTGACAGAAGAGGGAGGTTTTCGAGTAAACTTGGCAATAAACTGGGTGTCTCTGACTCCCTTACAGAAGGCGGCGATGATGACCTCGTCCTTGATCTTCGGGATTTAATTCCTCTTCTCAGAAAACCTCTTGATGAACTCACGAAGAGATTCGTTCTTCCTTTGATGGCACTAATACAGATCGTACTCGGAAGATGGCCTCTCATATGTTCCTTGGAAATTGGCTGTTGGAGGATGAAACCTCGACGGCGGGAAGTCAGGAGACCCCCCTTTGAGATTCGGCCAGGGGAGTAGTTCTCAGGTGAAGCCGGCGTCAGGTGTAGAAGAAAGATAGGCGAAGAAGACGTAGAAGAGGCGGGGTTCGGACCGTCCGCAGCGAGTCCGGACCGTCCGAACCGTGGTGAAGCAGAAGGGTCCAGACCGTCCGATGCGGGTCCGGACCGTCCGAAGCGTGGTAATCGCGCAGGGTGTTGGGGAAGACGATGAACAGAGGCGCACAGAGGAGGCAAGAGGATTTATACAGGTTCGGGCCGCACGGAGGCGTAAAACCCTACTCTTGTGTGTATGTTGTGTGGAGATGAATGTGGTTTGCTGTGTTACAAGGTGAGCCCAGCCCGCGGCCGGAGCCGGAGAAGAAGAGCAGTAGCTAGCGTGCGAGCCAGAAGACGGGGAAAGCTCCTGTCCCGTTCGGCCTGTCCCTCTCGGTGGCTTGGATCCTCCTTTATAGAATCAGGGGAGTCCACAGTGCCCGTTCATGGGGAGAGAGGAAGTGTTGTCTTGTTGTATGCCTCCGCCTGCTGCCACCTGCTGCGCCCACGCCGGAGTAGGTCGGCTGTGGGCGGCCTAGTCTTCGGGACGTGGGGATGTGACGGAGCGTCTGGTCGTCTCGGTTGTCGCCTCCCATGTCAGCTGGAGTACAGAGATGTGATAGAGGCCGTCGCCCTCCGCTGCCATAGGGCAGAGAACCGAGGTCCTCTTAGTCAAAAGGTTCTGACGGTATTGTCGGGTGTTCACGGGGGGCCGTCCTGGGACGTCCACGCGTGGCAAGGCAGGACCTCGTCATTAATGTAGGTAGTTGGGGAGCTGGTCAACGGAGTTCTTCAGGTGGATCGGCCCCTGGAGAACGTGTCTTGAGACCGGGGAGGATACACCGAGGTGCGCCCGGGCACGGGAAGGACGTGCCCGGGTGAGGCGCACCCGGGCACGGGAGGGCGCGCTCGGGGAAGGCGCTCCCGGGCCCGGGGAAGACACACCCGGGCATGGGAGGTGCACTCTGCGGGACGGCGACCGTAGCCGGCTGTCTTTTGTGCAGAATGTGGGCCCGGAGGAGCTGACGTGGCCGGGGATCCACGCGTCCCCGCAGACTGTGGGACCCCCAGTCCCATTTCGCCGACATTGGCGATCAAGCGTTCCCGGAGTTCTCCCTAGGAGCCGATTGACCTCTTAGGAATTCCAGTTAGCCATGTCCTTGCTGAGTCGGCTAGAGCAACTGAGAGGTAGTTAGCCATGGCCTTATGATCTCCTTCAGGTACTTGGATTGCCAGAGTGTATACTATGAGCCAGAACTCATGATTGGTCTTTCCGTCGTATTTTTCGATTGCAGTCGGTTTAAAGCCTGACGGCCAGTGGACTTGTTGCAGCTCATGGGTAAAGGCTAATACTCCTTCGTCTGTATGAGGGCTCCGACACCGACTACGGCGGTGAAACCACTCATGGTGGAGGCCGAGGCGCTCATTCTCGTCTTCTAGTCTGCGACGGTCGTCTTTGTCGCGGTCGCGGCGCCGTGCGTTGATGTCTTGCCAGAGATCTCATCGTAGTCGGCCTCAGACATCCTAGTTATCCTGACGGTTGTCTTGATGTTGGTGCCGCCGGTCGTTATTGTGGTTGCCGAGTGACGTGTGGTGTGACTCCATGTGCGGCTGACTAGAGCCGGCCGCTCGGCGTTGCGTTGAGGCAGATGAGATTGCCATTGGAAAAGTCGACCTATTGGTCAGTATGAGAGTGTTGCCCGACTGTTGACACTGCTGACATGCAGTAGCGGTGATCATGGCTTTTATCCTTGCTATCGTTGGGGTGGCCTGGTGATCAGGCCCAAATTGCAGTGTATCCAGTAGAGTTGCACCAGCCACAACGTTCTGTTGAGGAGTTACGAAGACATCGTGGTCGCCGACTCGGGTTTCAAGGATTTGCCATTGAGCAGTCCGCCTAGCCTTGCGCAGATCGTCGTTGCGAGCATCGCGCTCGGCCTGCAGGCGTCTTGCGTCTTCCTCCTATTGTTCGCGCAATCAGCGGGCCTCCTCTTCTTGCTGATAGTGTAGTCGGCGTGCTTCCTGAGTGGGAGTTGAGCCTTTAGACGCCATAAAGACTTTGTGTGGTGGGAAAAAGCTTGCCGAACTGCTGTCCGACTTTGAGTCAGAATCAGAGTAATTGAGGGGGGTAATGACGACTCCGACCTCCCTAGATCCAATCTCGAGCGTCTCTGGGCCGTATTCGAGTTGAACTCCAGGGGATCGGGTTTGCCGCATTAGATGCAGATTGAGGTTATCTGCGGCATTGTTGAGTTCGAATGGGAGATTGACAATCTCCTCCTTTCTTAGTCCGATCTCGACCGGCTCAAGACCGAGTCCGAGTCGAACACCAAAAAAAAAGAGTTGTCCCTAGACTCGGGCATGTTGGAGATCACCGCAGCATGTCGCCGAAGATCGTTGCAGTGTTACGTAGGCCAACCGGCGCGGAGTCTGTTTGCTCCTTGGCCGATCGGATCGGATCCGAGGGTAAGGTTGCTGAATTCGTCGGCGACGAAGTCGAGACTCCCGAATCTGATTGTTTGCTCGGGGAAGAAGTTGATGTAGTCGACTCTGGTGATTAGATCCATTAGGCTTGTTGAAGATGATCTCGCCGATGCTCCTACCTGGCGCGCCAACTGTCGATGTTTAGTATCGGCAATAAGAATATGAGGCTACTCGTGAGACCTAAACTTGATGCATTGCAAATAAACACGAAACAATTTATACTGGTTCAAGCCCTCGAGATGAGGTAATACTCTACTTCCAGTTGTGGTGTATTGCCTTTGAGGTTTCTCTGATGAGATTCTGATATCCGTTGCTCTCAGGGGGTGCCCTGCCTCCCCTTATATACCGGGGGACAAGGTTACAGGGTAGAAATCCCAGTTGGACTCCGACCAAGAGATTTCCTTCTAGGAATACAACGTGCCCGAGTAGGACTATATCCTTTCCTTGTCATACAAGATAATGTATGCCAAGTCCTATTGTATCCCTAATTACAATGTTAGGCCCATCTTTATCCGAGTGGCCTTAATGCTTCTCATGAGGTATCCGGGGCCCATGGCCTCCATAGGACTCGCGTAGAAGCAAGATCAGGGTGGTGATGGTTGTCCCCAACTCTGGTCACTGCTGGATCCAAAGATGAGGATGGCAATGGCGCTTTAGCTTTGAGAAGGAAAGTCGGAGCTGAAGAAGAAAGACAGAAACAGATTGTTACAATAGATGTTGGATATACTAGTCCTATTAGATTATAGTTGGATTTGAAGTTGTATTAGGTTGGTAGGTGTTAGAGTTAATATTGGACTCTGTAATCCTTTTAAATAGATAGGGAGGCGCTATAGTGTAACCATGATGACGACAATACAATGCGGGAGCATAGGGAGAGGACGGCGGTGAGACCATAGACTCGTAGCGGCTAGGTGTACTATGTTGACTAGAGAAGCGCCCATAATGAAAGTCCTGAAGATTAGGTTTCGGTTGAACCTCATTAACAAATATCGTACGTTTCTGTATCGTTATCTAAGGCGTGTCGATCAATGGCTCACAAAATCAAAGAGGCTAGTCCTTGTTACACTATATCTCCTTAACCTTTATATCACAAAGAGAGGATGGTCCAAGGTGAAACATAGGTAAAACTATCTGACTTTAAGTGAACACATTCAATAGAGCGCCCAAAAGTAAAACCTGCAATCTACTTAAAAAGAAAATAACATATCTCGATAGTTCGTCCAGGGCTTATCTTGGGCCAAACAGTATCATTCAAGAATAACCCAATCTTGTCCTGAATGGAGCAGGAGCTGGAGCAATGCTGGGCTCCTGTCCGTTGTTTGCCTCGGCTTGCGTTACCACCTTTGATTCTCTGTTTCTTTAGATAAGCTCTCGATTCTCTGCTTTTTTAGGGTGAGTTCACATCTGCACGATAAGAAGAAAATTTTCTTTTTTTGTGAATATATTTTTTAAATTGCTAAATAATATTTTTTTTAAAAAAATTACATAAAAGTTGCTTAAAAATCAAATAAATTCTTTTCAAGTTTATAATAATTAAAACTTAATTAATCATACGACTCATCTTGTTTTACGTGATTTTTTTTCTTCTTATCTTTAAACTATCTCTTCAAACTATCACTTACATAATCTCTCTGATTCCCTGTTGGCCTTAGCAGAAAGCGCCAGTGCATATCCTACACCAAGCAAGAATTAGGTGTGTGTAACCTCAGCACGATCCCAGAAATGGCGCCATCAGGCTTTAATTCTGATGAGTCAGACATGAGCTGGACCTGATTCTTTTGCCCTGTCTCTCGTCCTAAACACACTTGTAATCTACAGTCGCCTCAAATTGACAGCGGATTAGGACCTCCCTGACTAGCGCATATCTCAAAGCATTTCGTGTACGGCCCTGATTACTGGCGTTTGCTGTTTCACACACTGTAAATCTGGATACAACTACGGCGATATCTGTCACTGTCCAAGCTTCGTGTAGCAACTAGGAGTATGCTGCTACTACTTGTTCATCCCTTTACGTGTATCTGACGGTCAAACGATAGTGAGTCGTCGGTGCAATGGAAAAATGGGCTCCCAATCAGATGAAGTTATCTGTTCAGCTTCAGCATCACATCCACAGGTGACAGCAGAAGAACAACGACACAGCCAACCAACCAACCAATCAAAATTCAGTTTCAATGGACGAACCGCACACATGTCAGGTCAAGCCGTCAAAGTAAAACTTGGTTTGCGAGGATCTTCTAGGGAGTGCAGCTATGCAGCGATGTCTGCAGTTGAACGAAGCGCACACATGGACAGCTCAATGCTCTGCACATGTTCAGAATTCAGACCCTTGACTGCATCAACAACGAGCGAGCTACTCGAAAGAACCAAGAACCTCCTTGTAGAAGGTGGATAAGGTCACGATGATAACGCCACTCACATGATATGGCCATGATTATATTAGGCAGCACTTGGTTCTATTTATAGCTTCTATTTATCACCCTTATTTTTTATAGGTATGTTTTTCGACCTACTAAAAGATATATTTTTTTAAATTTTTTTATGAAAGCATTTTTAAAAAATCAAATAGATCAATTTTTAAAATTTATAATAGTTAATACTTAACTAATTATATATTAATAATATTTCTCGGTTTATATATGACTTATAAGTCGTGCACCCAAGCCAGTTCGAACGCTAGCATAATCTTGAATGTATGTGCTAGAACTTTCTTTAGTTAGATCTTAACCTTTACCCATGACAAGGATGTTCTGAACTTTCTGTAGTTTTTGTGGTTAAAAAAAAGCAGGGATCACGTCAGATGCAGTTACTACAACAATGAAACAATCATCCTCAGTAAAAATAAGATGCCAAAATGGTGCTACCGTACGAGGACCATTGTATACGACGTGGCCCCATGTTGTTTCAAAGGTGGCAATGGCTGGTCCACGTGGACCATACGATACAAGCAATCAAGCCTCTCTGTAAAGCAGCCCAAAAGAACCATTCTCCTACATGCCTGCATGCTCAACTTGTGCCCGACCAAAAAGCTACTCCCTCCATTTCAATTTAATTATCCCTCTAGCAAATCTCACACTGAACTAAAAGATATCACAAATTAATTATTATTCTTATTAATTACATTATAATCAATTTTTTAAAATACGTATTAAAATTCCTTGTGAAGAGTACTAGTATGTTTGTATTAATTAAAGATAGTAAAGAAAAGATAACTCTAAAAATACTTTAGAATTTGAGAATAACAAGTATTTTAATAAAAATTTAAATACTAGAATGATGAGTAAATTAAAACGGAGAGAGTACACAATTTCAGCATTTCACCTTAATAAAACTACAAAATACATCCACAAATCCAAACCCCACGTCCAAACAAAAACAAGAAATAAATAAATAAATAAGGCCATCGTTAATTTGTGATGTCCACTAGAGAACGCACTACGCATCCTCTCAGACACTCAGACATGCTGGAGTGGGAAAACTACGAGCAATTTTAGTATTTAATTTTGTCAAAAAAAATACAATTCTACTTATTACTTCTCTAACCTACTATCCCTCATTTAAATTGTTCTTGATCGTACTTCTAACCACTCTCTTACTCTCAACAATCATCACCCATTTAATAAGTGTCATCTAGATTATTTCTCTTCACTATTAATTTATCTTTTAAATACTATAATTATATTTTTTTTGAATGGAGGGAGGAGAAAATAAAATCCAGCAAAATTTCCCACAAAACAAAACGTTTCCCAAAAACAAAAGAAAGAGCAGTAACTGCACACCATAGACCAACCCGTAAAAGCAATCCGCCCACTGACAATCCGGCCCCACCACGTCTCGCGTGACGCCCGTCACCGCAGCCACCAAATACGTAAGTTGCCGCACGAGCGAAAAGGCCACACCAACGGTCACAGATTGGGCTCCGCCTCCGCTCGCCTCGTCGCCGTCTCCTCCTCCTCTCGCCAAGTCCGCCAACTCCAACCAAATCCTCCATACCACCACACCACCATCCCAATACTTCTCCATTGCGCTGACGCCAAGAGGAGCCACGCCGCGGTTTGCGGTTGAGCTCCCCGCCGCCGCCGCCGCCACCAAGCGCGGGACGACGACATGGGCGCCGCCGATAACGCCGTATGGTTCTTGGCTGAAAAGTAAAAGCTCGTTTGTTCAAGTGATATTCGTTGTGCTTGTTGCTCAAGGGTGTTCTTGGCTGCTGTGTTCGTGCGATATCTGCAGGCGCCGCGGCAGGATGTGCCGGAGAGGGGAAGAGGAGGGAGGGGGCCGGCGCCGGAGGGGGAGCCGGAGGCGAAGGAGGGGGAGGTGAAGGTGGTCATGGTGGACGAGCCGCCGGGGGCGCCTGTGGCGAGGCTGCAGGCGCAGCGGCCGCTGGCGCCGCTGCAGGTCACCACGCAGGCGCCGCCACCGCCCATGTCCGTGGCCTCCGGCGGCGTGGAGCCGCCACCACAGGTGGCGACTTTCCAGCCCGTCATGCAGACCCCACCACAGGTACTAACAAATGCCCAATTGCTGATCTTTTAGAATTTAAAATTCACTGGTATTTAAATTTTCTTGATTTAAATAGTGAGATTGGCCGAGTCTTTTTTTGGCATGTGGGGGTGTGTGTGGAGTGAGATCGACTGTTTGTAGCACAAAAATGGTCGGTAGACATTTCAATAATTTTGTTTGGTACAATCAAGCAACTCATCTGTATAGTCCCATCCCCCTCAACTTGACATTTCGACATAAAAATTCTGCGATCATGTGGAGACTTTTGCTGCAACGACAGTGGAAAGAATGAATTTTTAACTAGTTCCAAGAAACTGTTCTTAGGGGAGGATCCTGACAGTTGAGTTTGATCTCGTTTTAGAATTGCAAACTACTGCTAGTACTATTTTACTTGGACAAATAATTGATTGGGTTTTGGAGAAACTTTGTGATATCTCATATCTAAGTAAAGAGGAAATCGAGGTCATTTGCGAGTGGAAATGATTCAATCATGTAGATTAGCAATGTTTGCACTCAGCAACAACCGAATAAATCAGCAACGCGTGCAGTTCTGTGCGAGCTCAAAGTCGCTCAACCTTTCGGTGACAGAAAAAGAGGAGATAGGTGGTAGTGTTTGACACGATTTCTTGATCAATGTAGCCTAACGTACAGCATTGATTCATTAGATGACTCATTTGTAACTTAAGCACTAATACTTCCCTAATATAATACTCCTACCCTCTAGAATGAAGTAATTTATTGGAATCGAATCTCCAGTTCACCGTACAAGTTGATTTTCATGTCAATATTCCATAGGTGCCTAACCTATTACTCCAGTTTGGTTGGTAATTGAGTAAATTAATTATAGCTTTTTTTGTGTTGCAGGTGGCGTTCGCGTCGCTCAATTCGCGCGTGTACACCAATGGCATAACACTGTGCGTCTTCCTGGTCCACCTCGTCGCGGCCGCGTGCGCCGTCGGCTTCTTCGTGTTCAGGGCCGTCAAGGACATCGTGCAGCACCCGCGCTCCCACAATGCGCGGCACGAGCGGAGCCTGCTGCGGGACTGGCTGCCGCCGGTGGAGGGCGCGGCGGCGCTCAGCATCGTGCTGGCGTTCGCATGGCAGAAGGCGGTACGGGCGTGGCCGCGCGCCATGGTGCGCGTCATCCTGTGGTCCAGCTTCGGCGTTACGCTGGCGGTGGGCGCGCTGCTGATGTGCTTCTCCATGCCGGCCACCGTCGGGCTCGGCGTCGCGATGGTGATGTTCTCCATCGGCACGGGGCTGTACTCGTGCTGGGTGACGCGCCGCGTCGGGTTCACGGCGCGGGTGTTTGAGCGCGCCGTGCAGCCGGTGGACAAGTTCCGGGGGCTCAACGGCCCGGCTTACCTGATGGTGGCGGTCGGGTTCGTGTGGATCTCGGTGTGGTGCATGGCGGTGATCGGCGCGGCGAACTACCGGTTCCCGGGGCTGACCATACTGGGCCTGGTGCTCAGCCTGATGTGGACGGCGGAGGTGATGCGGAACGTGGCGAACCTGACGGCGAGCAGGGTGATCGCGCTCTACTACCTCCGCGGCATGCAGTCCAGCGTGCAGTTCAGCTTCCAGCGCGCGCTCTCCTACAACCTCGGCAGCGCGTGCCTCGGCTCGCTCTTCGTCCCCACCATCGAGGCGCTCCGCATCCTCGCGCGCGGCCTCAACCTCCTCGAGGGCGAGGACGAGTTCATGTTCTCCTGCGCCCACTGCTGCCTCCACGTCATGAACGCCATCTTCGAGTTCGGCAACAGCTGGGCCTTCGTCCACGTGAGTTTCGATGCGTTCTTCTTCTTCGTGCGCGGTAGCTGCAAGGTTTGTGTAACAATGGCGGATGCGTGGTGTTGCAGATCGCGGCGTACGGGAGGGGGTTCGTGCAGGCATCGCGGAGCACGTGGGAGCAGTTCGAGCGGCTGCAGGGGATGCCGGCGCTGGTGGACTCGGACATCACGAGCTCCGTGTGCTTCCTCACCGGCGTCACCAGCGGCGCGCTCTGCGTCGCGCTCGCCGGCTCGTGGACGTTCGCCACGTACAAGCACTACACCGCCACCGTCTCGCTGCTCGCCTTCTTCGTCGGATACCTCATGGTTCGCGCCGCCTCACATCCCCGTCTCTCCCTAACAAAAAAACACACCTTTTTTTCCCTTCGCGCTAACGAATTTTGGCCTGCTGCTCTCGCGTGCAGACGCGGATCGGCATGGCGCTGCCTCAGGCGTGCGTGGGTTGCTACTTCGTGTGCTTCGCCGAGAACCCGGGATCGCGGCTGTTCGACTCCACGATACCGGATCGGCTGCACAAGATGCAGGAAGCCCGCGACCCGCTCGTGCCGACGCCGCGGTTCCCGCAACAGCACGCCGGCGCCTGATCGACACGGCCGCTGTACGTGCTCCTGGTACGTACAATCTCACCGCGCCCCAAGCGGCCAAGCCGCGGAGATTATTGCAAAAACACATGCGAAGTGCAGCCTGCGCTGGCCTGGTGATCAGGGTAGGCGAGGCGAGACTCGTCGTTGCGTGAATGGAAGGCAACTCGAGATGGAATCATGGAATCCTTTCGACCATGCTGCAAGTGTAGTAGCAGAGAATTTGGACCCCCTATCGTTAGATCTTTTCCCCTCTTCGTTCTGTAAATTTCCCCCTTTTTTTTTGACACCTCCAATTTTTTTGTTAGTGGAATTAGATGACAAGCCTGAACATTTCGTATTTCAGGTATGTAAACAGATTGTTCATTACATCTATAGGAAATTCTTGTGAATACTTAGGAAATTCTTGTGAATACTATCCAATGTTTATCTTTTTAGTGTGTGAAGGCCATGTTGATTCCCAAGATGTCCATCAAGTCATGAACTGGAGCTTGTTATAGCTGAAGGGCACAGAGTATCAGAGCAGACATGTAGTTGGACCAGGCTGTTCTGGTGGGGTCACTAACAACTTTGCATAGGTTGGTTCATCACGCAATAATGGTTGATAGTGGAAAAAATGTCACATCTATCATCCTACAGGGTTTTGTTTTGTTTGTTGGGTGAGTGGTGGCGACGTAAGGGCACAGGGAAAGAAACCACTACCAGACTCGGCTGAGCAAAGCTCATCAACTAGGAGTATCTAAGTACTAACTAGATTTTTCTTATCGTTTTTAGTAGAGATTAACGTCACCTGACGGTATTATCGTTACGTGAAAAACCGTGAGATTTTAAAAATTAAAAAAATTACTGTACAGGGTAACTACAGTACCTTGAGGTAACGGTACCATATTACAAACCCTTATACTGACTACTACTATATCATATTATTTGATGAAGTTGGTGTGCATTCAATTCAATGTACTCTCCCCCCACATGAACATCCACAATCAATGGAAGGGTGAAAATGTAGCCGTGCTTGCAGTAGAACACAACACATGTCCTGATGTCCTGGATGAGAAGTTTTTTTTTTAGCAAGTCTCCTGGATGAGAAGTTAATGAAACAATGACAGGACGCTGTACTCTTTGTCTTTATTTTCTGTCTACAATCTGATGATGATGAGATTGTGGTCTCCACATTAGCAAAAGAAAAGATCTCTGGGCTCGGTCCATGAACTCACAGCGTCTCTGCTACATCCTAGCCTCCTGTGCGCGCACGATCGCAACGGGACAAGCTGAGACCCAAGACGTCACGTTGCGCCACCTTTTGCGTGGTCCCTTGCTGACTGATCGCCGTTTGATTACAAGATTTACTGGTCGTGTTTTTTACTCCCTCCAATCCAAAATATAATCATTTATATAATTCAAATTTTATTTTTAAATATAAGTATTTTTAGCATTATTTATAGGATTATTTGTCATATCAATTATGTTTCATATCAATTATTTTCTCTTTGAAATTCTTCGTATCTTAAACCCATCCACTCCCACCCTAACATATTTTATTTATTGAGGGACACCGAAGTTTTTTTATTTTAACTTTAATCTCCATTAAACAACATATAAATACTCATATTTTAGAACAACGATAGTATAAATATTTTTAGGATTTAAATTTTATTTCACGATATAAACATTTTTAGCATTATTTATAGTAATACTTATCCCATTAATTATTTTTTATTCAAATTTCTTTCTATCTTATCGCAACCACTCTCTCAGTACCAACTGTCGGCGAAACAGGATAGGGGTCCCACATACCCCGGGGACGCGTGGGTCATCGGCCACGTCAACTCCCCCGGGGCCACATTCTACATCGACGACGGCTAGCTCTCTTGCTAAGTGCCCGGGCAGTGCCCAGGCCCGGGAGCGCCACCCCGTGCCCGAGTGCGTCTTCCCCGGGCCCGGGTGCGTCTCGCTCAGGTGCATCTTCCTCGGGTCCCGAGTTTCGGGGATACTCCCCGGTTCCGGGGCCCACACGCACAGTCCCGAGGCGCGTTCTTCAGAAGCGGACCAGCTCTCCAACCACCTGCATTAATGATGAGGCGACGGGGCGTGACGTGCCTGTCACCCGCTCCTGTGCACTCAGAGACTTTTGACTTCGGTGGTGAGGGCGTGCGCCGAAGTCAAAGCAGCAGACGACCAGACGACCTGACACGCTGTCACATCTCCACGACTTCACCGCCCGCTGCATACCAACTTCGGCGTGGGCACAGTAGGCGGGCATGTCCAGGATGTGGGAGCAGCAGGCGAACGTGGCAACAGGAGAACTCATCAGAAAATCTCTCTCTCCGTGTACTGGCACTGTGGACTCCCCTTGACTTATAAAAGGAGGATCCGTGCCCCAGGCTCACTAGGTTCAGCTCGGTAGACCACTCAGGCAGCTCTTGCTCCTGGCTTAGACGACGAAGCTCTCTCTCAGAGCCTTAAGTTCTCGGGCTAGCTTCCGAGCTCCCCGGGGTTCACCTTGTAACCGCATTCCACATTCATCCACCACAGATAGCGAACACACAGGAGTAGGGTATTACGTCTCCGAGCGGCCCGAACTTGTCTACTTCCTTCTGTCTTCTTTGTGTGCCATCATCCACCGATCGATCTTTCTTCTACACTGGACGCCGTATTCGCCTGAGAACTACTCCCCTGGCCGAATCTCAAAGGGGGGTTTCCGGACTTCCCGCAGTCGAGGTTACCTCCCCCGACACCAACCATCGCTCATTTACTAAATGACACTAAAGTCTTTTTTTCTCAATCTTAATCTCTGCCCAACAATCTAAAAAGATTATATTTTGGATTAGAGGTACTCCCTCTATCCTAAAATATAACTATTTTTAAAGCTGTATATGAGTATTAAGAAAGTAGGTAAAAATAATTATGAAAATATTGTGAGTGGTTGAGAAGAGAAAATAGTTAAATAAATTAAATAGAGAATGGTTGTGATTGATTGGGATAAGGGTGTAAATAGAGAAATAATTTTATTTTAAAATCAGACTTAATAGGTAGAAATTGTTTTATTTAAGGAAAAGAAAGTGTAGGTTTTTTACCCATGGATTGGATTGTCGCCGTTTGGTGGAATATTCGACAAAGATTGGAACCTTTTTTGGCTCCCGTGACGCACGAGGCCGTTCTGTCGCGTGCACGCACGCACGCGCTGCGCCACCAAATCTATCGCCCCGGCAAGATGACGTTGCTAGCTCTTGGCGTATTTGCCCACTTTGATTATCCCGAGTCATTTTCCAGTGGCTGATGATGGAGACGTTTCTTCCGAGTTACACCAACGTTTTCTTCTTGTGCCAGATGACACAGGAGTACGAGTATCTCGGGCCAATTTGGTTTGAACCCTACCAAAATGGTAGATTTTATAAAGTTTTTGCCAAAAGCATGTTTGATAGGGTTGTATTATGTATGTTTAGATAGTTACTAATATAAAACCAAAATTTGATGATAGAGAGAAAAAAGTTACAGATTAGTACCAAATTGATTATAGGCAATACAAACAATTTGGCTTTAATCTAAATCCACACTATTACTATTTAAGATACTAATAAATTAGTAGGGTATATTTTAATATTAATATAAATAGATCCTAAAATTTTACTAAAATTTTAATAGGGTAGCAATCCAAACTAACGCTCGTTTTCTCGTTGTATCGGCTAATTTGCCTTGCATTTGTCAGCCTCCACTCTCGGGCCGTCCAACAGCCGAGACGAGACGTGGATTGTGACTTGTGAGGTTTGTTGCTGGGTCAGGTTGTGCTGGACCAATACTTTTGGCCGTTTTCGCTGGAACCCTGTGGCCAATTGAGCTCCTCCTGGTGTGGTAGCTTCTCCACGTACAGCTACAGCTGCGCCGGCCGCCAGGGCAATGCGGGAACGCCATCGCCGGCTGCTGCTTCCTCTCCACTTTTCAACCTGATCTTAGGGATCCCATTGTCCCTAACAAAATGCGGTTGATTTTACTCATTGGTGAATTTATGACTAAATTATATAAATTTATAACTAAAGTTATCCATAATCGATAATGTCAACTTCCTTACTTCCCCCTCAACTGACAATACATTATAATCAGTTCCTTCGTGAGCCGTTCAAAAATACACAATCTAAAGATGAATATTTGGACAGTGCGATGTCTTCTCTGAACAAAACAATCACAAGTATTTTGGTTTCAGGATGTAGCAATTCCACCATCATACGGCTCAACATTTCGTTGTTCCTGACCAGCAGTCACTCGAGCGATATTGCTCAACTGGTCATCAAGGCTATTGACAATAGAAAGATAAACGATTTGAAGCTTACATGTGGGATTGAAACGATTTGAACAGCATTTTTGGTACTTATCCTAGCATATCAGACTGTCTCACAAGGCTTGTTCTTTACGATACTTTGCTGAATCAGACCTAAACCATCTCCTACTAAATACATGCAAGCAACTGCGGCATCTTTATCTGTGCAATTGTGATGTTGGCTACCATTCAACATTCAAGATAGACGTGCCAAACTTAAAGCTCATTTATTTGGAATTCAACTATTGTTGTTTTGAGCAAGTTGTGTTGGTATGCCTTCCAAAGATAGAGCTTCTTCTTTGTGGTTATTGGGGCTCTAAATACGCACCCTTATCTTTGAGATATGTCCCATGCCTCAAGCAAGTAGAGCTCTTTGCTGATACAATACATTATCAGAAACGGTTCAAACTAAGTGAGCTTCTATGTGATACCACCAGCGTAGAGATTAGTACTGAACTTTATTGGACAAAAGGTACATTCTTTCTTTTGACAACTACTATTTTTTTACCTCTAGGACAGCTAAAACTTAACAGTTGTTCTTTTCTTTATTTCTAGAAAACGCAGGAAAGCTGCACTTCATTATATTAAGAAGAAAGACAAACAAACACCCAAACAACTAAGGGCTCACAACCCTATCACCTAAAACACACTCTCACCTAAAACACTCACAGAAAGTATCACACAAGGCAACACTAGGCCAAAAACCTCCCTAGGGCAGCCTAGAACAGTTGTGCTTTTCTGACATTCTGAATTATGCATACTATATGCATTTGTTACCTTGACGTTCTGAATTTTAACACAACAGTTGCTAAGAGATCATTATCGTCACTTCTATGCATTTACTACCTCGATATAGTTTTTTATACTGAGTTAAAAAGTGTCCATAGATGTTATTGCTCTGATCATCATTAGTTCATCCAGTGAGTATAATACTATAATCTTTCAACTGCACGATTGAATCATGTGTTAATGTTTTCATTCTTTCGCTCTTCAGATTTGGTTGCAATCGGAAGGAAAGCAACTTCTATCCGCATTCCATAAATTGAAGAAATTGTGGATACATGGTGTGTTTGTTGGATTTGGTCTCTTGTGGACAACAGAGCTTCTTGGAGCTGCGCCATCTATTGAGATGCTTGATATTGAGGTACCATTTAGTTTACGCTTTCAATTTAGTGAGCCGAAGTAATAAAAAAGATAGTGACGTTTCCTGTGTAACACTCATTTGTTGGAAATATACTGTTGAGCGACTTTGGAAGGATAAAAGCACATCTGATTGAATAGGTGGGGCCATTCAATCATTTTGAACCTAATATACGGTTTAGGGCTAGTGAATATGGTTGGCGCCTTCTATCTTTTGTTTGTTTACCCTGATGTTTTAGGAGGGGTAGAGCTAGTAAACTTTTAAGTGTTTTGAACCAGACTACTTTTAAAGGGATAAATAACCAGTCCACCTTGGTCATTTACTAAGAGGCATGACAGTTGCTATTTGCTAAATACCACCATGGGTTATATTTGCCACAAATTACGTTGTGGGGGCAGGGGTTGGTGTAGTGCTATTAAAAAAAATTTATAAGAAACTAATTGCAGAATTAATTAGCTCCGTCAACTAAAAGTTACTATGGTCGTGGTAGCTATCAAGCTATTTCCTGAAATCTCAAGAATAATTTGGGATGGGTGGTGTGATCTATGGCAATGCAAAACTGCTAGTATGGTGGCCTCAGTATGGAATCCTAGGTTCTGTATTCTTTGCTTTATTGAGAACATTTTTCAATTCGTGGAAGGATTTTTTCATGACATACCAGGAATGTTGTTAAGTGGCATGACAGCCACATTCTTGCACATAATATGCATTATGCTTAATATCCTCAGCCATTTTGCTTTTGAGGAGTTATGACTAGAGAAAAATTCATGTAACATTCTAAAGAAATGCTCATTCTGCTACACGTAGGTATGGGATCATCTGTGCAGTGGTGAAGAGGAAGATAAAAGGATAAGCGGGGAAAGAAGTAATGCGTCATGGAAGGTGTCTGAATTTGTGGGCTACAAGTACTCCCGACTAAAAGAGCTCCAATTCTATGGCTTCAATATATCTGAAGAACATATATCGTTTATAGGAGCTGTGGTGGCTTCTCAAGAATACAGATTTCCAACCAACAAGAATACATAGGTTCGAAAACAAGAATCAAGTCTATCGAAAAGGAGGTGAATGGTAGAAACACCAAAAACCAAAATTTTTTGTGGAATAAAAGAAACTCTCAAATCTGGATGAAGTGCACCGGTCAGACCTGTCTTTGCTGCACCGGTCTGACCGCTGTATAATCGCCGGTAGAACCGCAGCCTCGCCGCCACGCTCTTATCGGATGAACCATCGGAACACAGAAGGATACACACCGAAAATACTTTTTAAAGTATCATGATATGTTTACAAAGCGCCTACAAAGCACTCCTCTTTCTCAAAACTAAATCCTGATATTCTCTCTTCCAAAAGTTATGCTCTAGGGTCTCAACTTCTCATCTATTTATATCTAAAACCTTCTACACAAAGTAGGAGTAGGACTTATAGTCCCACTAGGACTCAAACCCTTAATTAACAAATCTATTTACAGTTTACCAAATCAAATTCTCCTTTCCATAGTTAACTTAGACTCAACTCCTAGTCCAAGTAGGACTCGACTCCTAGTCCTACTAGAACTTCACTTCTAATCCGAGTAGGACTCGACTTTCTCTTTCCATATGCACACAATTCCTCTTGTATACCACATGAAATCTTCACTTTCACATGTATTGATCTCTAGCCTTTAGTATCCCACGTAATCTTCCGATTATCCGGACATCAACTTCTCCCAAATTGACTCCCAATCCATTACCGGCAATACTCCCGAGGCCTCAAGACTCACCTACCCATGCAAAAACAAAAGAACCATATCCGAACACAAGTTCTTCCCAACTTGCCTCACATTAGCCACACACACTCACACCAATATTTACAGTTATTTTCAAACCAATCTCTTATTAAATAAATTATTTACAAAGCTAATTATTCATCATAAAATATTAATCATGATAATAATTCTACAATCTCTCCCTTGATGAACACATTGGCAACATCTCCAAAATGCAAATTTATGTTTTTGAAAAATAAAAACTAAGAAGTATCAAAACTCTTCCCCTTTTTGAAAGAAAAAATTTCTCCACTATATTTGCAATAAAAGCACAAAATCAACTTTTTAAAGAATCGATCAACTTGTCAAAACTTTCAAATTCTCTCCTTTTCTAAAATAGCTCCCTCTTTCTTTAAGTATGCATTTTGTATATTTCTCCCTCTTTGACAATGATTTCATCAAGAATTTCAAAAGAGAAAATATAAACCATGAAAGCACAAATAGAATGAATATGAAATATTTATCAATTTTTCTTCTTCTGAATTTTTCTTTTCTAGGAGTTTTGAAGTATACCTAAAGCAACTCAAGAACATGTGTTGCAATGACAAGAAAGATAAAGTGATCAACTAGCTAACAAGTATGAATTAGAATATAAACATGAACCATGAATGTTACAGATAAGTTCAAATCAGCAGTAAAGATTCATGTATTCGAGCAATTTATAATGCAACATATTCACAAGCACATAGATTGAAAGAAAAACCCCCACACATAGACAAGCTGAACTAAACATTCTTTTTCAAATTAACTTGCTCTTTACAAGAGAATTTTTATCAAGTTTTATTTCTGAGCTTCTGCTCAATTTGCCTTTTAATAGTACAAAAGAAAATCTCTCAATTATTTCGGGTATGTCCTTGTCGTGAATACTGTTTCCAAGGATTCAGCACCCATTATTTTCCTCACGTCGGATACGTCCTTGTCGTGAATACTATTTCCAAGAATTCGGTATCTATTTTTTCTCTCATATAAGCTTTTGTTTTTTTTACTTGAGGAATCTCTAGAGTATTTGAGGAATGAAAATTTCAGCAAGTATATATATGAGCATAAGTCATTCAAACAAATACTAGTGTCAATATTGCATATTTACTTAATTCAAGTAAAAGAATTATGTGTCATGCATCATATCCCTCAAAATTAATAGCAAAGGCTCATATAAAGTCTAAAATGCATACAAGCTAAACTAGTGACCAAAAGACCTCACTCATATTGCGAGCAAGCACAAGAATATACTAGAGATATAAAACAAAGCTCCACTTTTTTATTTTCAAATTGAGAGCAATGCAACAAATTAAACATAAATATATCGAAAAACATAAACTCCCCCTCAAAACAATCTCCAAACCCTCCCGACGAAAAAACAAAGCAAATCAAGAAGATATCAAAGGTTTTGAAAAAGACAACCAATTGCCAACGATATCACCAAGGTTCTCATTAATTGACATATATCAATTTGTATTATTATTTAAAATCTACTATCTCCATAACTAGCAAGGAGAAAGCTAATGAAGAAGTAGATATTATATTGTCAATTCATAAGTAGATCAATGTTACCTTAAAAGCAATGACGTCTCAACCGTTTAATGCACTTAGGGAGTATGCCGCCAAAAGACCTATGCACAAAAGATGTCGAGTCCTTTGTGTTGGGATTACAAATAAGAAAATTGAGAAATCCAACACTGAGACACACGACCAATAGAACCAGTAGACACATGTATATGCATAATAGAATCAGTACCAGACTTATCTAAAAACTTACCTTAGGGCTTTACCGAAAACTTATCCAACCAATGCTGAAAAGTCAGTCTAACCACCGTCAGCCGTCGGTCTGATTGCTGACGTGCCTGCGGTCTAACTGCCCATGGCCACCGGTTGGACCTCCCTGGGGCTTGTGGTCTGACCGGGCCACCTCAACCTTGCAAGTTCAAGTTCTCTGTCTTTTTTTTTCTTGCAAGTCTAAAACAAAACTGAACCAAATGCCCATCCTTACCACAATGAGAGCAATTGTACTTCACATGTGTTTTTTCCTTAGAAGAAGAAGAAGAAGAAGAAGCAATTGCACAAGTTGTAGAAAGGTTTGACAAAATTCCAGCGGATTTGAAAATCGTTTTCTTTGGTTTGGATTTTGTCAAAATCTCACCGCTTTTAGAAAAATCAAGAATACTCGGTGAATGATTAGTAAAATAAGCATGTGTATCAAAACCTATTCCACTATTATGTGTGCTTACTTTAGAAGTATCCAAAACCATATTGAGTTTCTTTTTACCATCGGAAAACTTTTGGAAAAAAACTTTTCAAATAAGCAACCTCATTTGTCAAAGAAATACAATTTTTACAAGATTTTGCAATCCATTTTTGTTTGCGACAATTTAAGCAAGAAAGTACTTCGTGAGTTTTCATGTCATTTTGTAAAAACTCAACACGACCAAGAGCATCTTTTAATTTCATCTCATTTAAAAAATACTTGAGCAAACTTTAAAACCTGAAACATTCTTGTGTTGTGTAATACTTTTAGCACATAAAAAATTGAAAAAGGAATTAGCACCAAAAGCAACTTTATACTTTTGCAAAAGATTCTTTGTTAATAACAACTCATCAACAATACGATAATGCAAAGTAAAACTAAGAGCAAAAGATAACTCAAACTTTTTAGTTTTCTCAATTTCAGCTTTCAATCTTAGAGAAGTGTTAGTGTTGACATTTCTTAAAGCAGTAATTTCATAATATAGCACTTCACAAGATTTGCAATCATCATCATCAGGAATTAGAGATTTTAATCTTGCAATTTCAGAATTTAGAACATTAACAGTATAATCTCATTTTCTAAGCTTTTTAGTATATTTATCAAGTTTATCAGCGAGATCAAAAGCAACATGTTCTAATTGATCATAAGTAAAATTTACCTTGCCATCGTCGTAATCAGATTCATCTTCATCGGAGTTTGACACACTATGAGCAATGAGAGTTAAATTTGTAAAATACTTACTTTTGCCTATGCTTTTACTGTCGCTTTCATATTCTTAATCGCTCAACTCAATTTGCTTGAAGACTTTTAGCAATTGACGTACTAGTTTGCGTTTACTGTTTTCTCTTTTCTCTTCAAAAGTTAAGCGCTTGTTGTCCTTCTTGTTCTTCTCCTCCTCGTCTTCCTTGTTGGATCTTCCGAGCTTAGGACACTTGTAAAGAATGTAGTTTAACTCTCCATATTCAAAGCACCGAACTGGGCCTCCTTTTTTCTATTCTTAACATTATTCAAAGCTCGAGAAAAGTTATTAATAATCAAAGCCAAGTCCTTCTCAGAGACTTGCTCAAGTTGTTCATCGAATGTGGCTTTCAAAGCAGTAAGAGAAAATGACAAAGAAGTATTCATAAAAGAAGCCGAAGAAAATACCAAAGCAGTGGATTTAGAATCAATTTTACGAGAAAAATGTTCATCTCATGTGTCTTTAATTTAGTGTAAAGAGAATCCGAGGTTAAAATATTCATATTAACAGATTCTTGAATTGATGTGATCTTCATCTCCCAGACAGGCATATCAAGACCATTCAAAAGATGTCTAGCAATTTCGGACTGTGTATAAGTAGTATCAAAAGAATCATCCACAGAACGAAGGTTGCTAAGAACTTTATTGAAATGTGCAAAATAATCATCCAAAGCTTCGCCAGGTTTCATCTCAAATTTCATATAGTCCTTTTTAAACATATCTTTGCGTATTTCCTTTATGTTAAAAGAACCTTGATAAAAATCACATAGAGCCTTCCACATCTCGTATGCAATTTCAAAATGAGAAATCCGATCAAAATCTGAGCGAGAAACATCACTTAAAATTATATTTCTTACTTTACAATTGTTTTCAATTCAACTTTGTTTACTGTAGTTATAGCCTCAGGAATATCATAAGGATTAGAAACTTTTTGCCAAATATCATAACCCTGAGACATAATAAATGATTGCATCTTTTGTTTCTAAAATTGAAAATCAACTTTATCAAAAACATGCGGCTTAGTTGAAAAACGGTCAGCCATGGCTAAATCTCAAGATCAGTGAAGATCAAAAAGAGAAAACAAGCCTCTGATACCACTTGTAGGATCGAACACAAGAACCAAGCCTACTAGAGGGGGTGGATGGTAGGAACACCAAAAACCAAAATCTTTTGCAGAATAAAAGAAGCCCTCAAACCTAGATAGAGTGCACCGGTCAGACCTGTCTTTGCTACGCCGGTCTGACCGCCGTATGTCCTCCGGTAGAACCGCAGCCTCGCCGCCACGCTCTTGTCGGATAAACCGTTGGAACTCAGAAGGATACACACTGAAGATGCTCTTCAAGGTAGATCAACTTTATTGCATCAAGATGTGTTTACAAAACACGCACAAAGCACTGCTCTCTCTCAAAACTAAACCCTAGATTTTCTCTCTTCCAAAAGTTATGCTCTAAAGTCTCAACCCCTTATCTATTTATATCTAAAACCTTCTACACAAAGTAGGAGTAGGACTTCTAGTCCTACTAGGACTCAAACACTTAATTATTAAATCTATTTACAATTTACCAAATTAAATTCTCCTTTTCATAATCAACTTAAACTCAACTCCTAGTTCAAGTAAGACTCGACTCCTAGTCCTAGTAGGACTCCACTCCTAATCCAAGTAAGACTCGACTTCCTCTTTCCATACGCACACAATTCCTCTTGTATGCCATATGGAATCTTCACTTCCACGTGTATTGATCTCTAGCCTTTAGTATTGTCACACCCAGAGATTAGCCACACAGAAACTTTACCGGAGAAAATACCTAAGAAAAGGAATTTTAAAAAGGATAGAGAAATTAATTGATGGTGTAAAATGCAAGATAATAAATTATCGTGGCGGGGAATATTTTTCTTGTATTCTCTGTGCCAAAATACATTAACTGGATTTTTAGTGGAATTTACAGAGCACATGAACTATTTTTAATAAATCAAATACGCTTATCGGAATTTAAATCGTCCTGAAAATCTTTTTCCTTTTCTTTTCCCTTCTGTTTTCTCTGCTTTCTCTTTTTCTCCATCGCTGGGCCGCCGGCCCAGCACTGTGCCGCAGGCCGGTTTTCCCTCCCCGGCCTTTTCCTCCTCGCGCCCATACCCCGCGGCCGCGCCCTCGCGCCCGCGCCCGCGCCCTCGCTCCTCGCGCCCGAGCTCCCGCGCCCTCGCTCGCACCCGCGCCCACGCACCCGCTGACAGGCCGGGCCTGCCTGTCATCATCATCTTCCTCCTCCGTCCGAATCGGGCGGAGGGGAAATTCCCCGGAGCCGTCCGATCCGGCGCCGCCTCCCGCCTCATCCCGCGCGCCCTCCACTCGTTCAAACGGTCGCGGACCGAGTCCGCCCCACTCCCCCGAGTTCCCCGGCGTCCACGTCCCCTCTCTCCCGAGAATCTCGCACACGATGCCCACGCCGCCGTCCACTCTCCCGTGCGCGATTGGGGCCATTCGGCCTCGATCTCTCCCGGCCGATTGTATAAAAACCATCTCCACCCTCTCCTCCATCTTTTCCCCAACACGCCGAGCTTTCTAGTGCCCCAGAACCCCGTCGCCACCGCGCACCCGAGCTCCACCGTTTTTTCACCGCCTCCGGCCGCCGCTCGCCGCCGTTCCGGACGCCGTCAGGCCACCCCGCCACCGCCAGCACCTCCGCCGCGCCGCGCCGCATCTCGGCCGCCACTCCGTGGAAGCCGAAGCTCGCCGGACCGCCTCGCCCGCGCGCACGGTGAGTATCGGCCTTCCGCCTCCTTTCCGGCCGGTGATTCCTGCCGCGCCGTGTCTCCATTCTCCGCTCTAACTCCTCTCCCGTCCTCCTCATCCTCTAGGACAACTCGGCAATCGCCTCTCGCCCGTTCCCCGCCGTCGGAGTTCCGTCGCCGACGTCGTCCCGAGGCCGCCGCTGCTTTTTCGTCGCCACCGTCGTCTTCGCGCCGTCGCGAGCCGCCGGTGAGAACCCCTTTCGTTTTCCCGTTCCTTTCCGCCCCTTCGTGTGGTCGCCGCCGCGCCGGGTGGTCGCCGTCGTCGACCATCGGGTCGCGTGCGTGCCGCCGCCTCCCGCTCGGGACGGCTGGCTTCGGCCGCAGCTCCCCGGGGCCGTCCGATCTGCCGGGTGGCAGATCAGGGCCGCCCGCTCGCTCGCCCGCGTGGTTGCCCGCGGTGGCGCCACGTGGTGCGCCCGCCTCTGTGCGCCGTCGCCTCCCTCTCGGGTGACGTCTTTAAATCGGTTAATGCGCATTAAATCACTGGTTAATTATATTCACTCTGAAAATAGCAGTAAAATTCAATAAATCATAACTATTTCATGCGAACTCTGATTAAGTCCATTCAAATTTCATTAAATCCAAAAAAATGCCAAGAATCCATTAAAAATACTTTCAGCCCATGTTTGTTGACCCCCATGTACTGTTTTTAATTGTTTATGCATTGTTTGTTGTAGAATCCGACGCCGGTAATTCTCCTGCGTATTTCGAGATCGTAGCCGAATACCTTGAGCCGGAGCAAGGCAAGTCGCACTGATACTTTGATCAATTTGTACCCTTTTTCGTTAAATTGCTTTGTTTACGCAAATAAACTGCATTATTTTAATAATTCATGTGGATTGGTATTGCCTATACAATGTCAGGATGAAGCCTTAGTTTTGATGACTAAATCCTTGTCACCTGGGTATTAATATGAGTAGAATATAATCCCTAGGATGCTTAGCCATGCTTAGCAACATAGCTCACCTGGGAATTAAATAATGTCTTTTTATATGATTCGACTCAATGTCGGAAAAATGGAACCTTGGATAGGTTGTTGTTAAATTCCTAAAATTTTGACCTAAATGGTGGGCTGTGGGTGTATGGTTTTGCTTGTCACACCCATGGCAATTAAGGACCGGTTCGCGGGAACCACTTGGGCAACTTCCCGTACTTGCCACAAGCCAGCGTGGGCAACGGCTGGGCTTGAAGCGTTTCTTCTCCCTCTCCTAGGCACCGAAGAAGAGGGTGGGCGTGATGGAGTTGGGTCGGCCCGGGGTAGGGTTGATCGGCTGCCGGATTCACCGTGGCGCAAGGGGGGTAGCCTGGCCAATATGGCGTGCCCTGTCGGCAGGTGCAACCTCAGCGTGGTGTGGATGGTTAGGGAGGGGTTGCGTGAACGGTCCTGTCACAGCCTCGCACGGGACATCGTGGTGATGTACTGGCACACGGGAACGTGTGTGGGGGCTGTGTCTTGTGGGTACATTTGTACACCTCTGATCAGAGTAAAACTATTCGAATAGCCGCGCCCGCGGTAATGGGCACATTGGCCAAGACTCACCGTGATTAGTCTCACCCTAGATAATTAATCCTGTTTTATCAAACCGGTGTTGTGGAAGGTGTGAGTCCGGTCGACGTGGTTGAGTTGACCGGGGGTGACTGGTTAGCGTGGTTTAACGCTAATCGGTGGAGACTGGTGAGTGTGGTGTAACTCTCATCAGTTACGCCTGGTGGTCGTGGTGTAACATCCATCAGCGCGGCCTGGTCAACGTGGTTTAGCGTTGGTCGGGAAAAACTGGTCAGCATGGTACGTTGTCCGGTGGTGACCGGTTAACGTGGTGTAGCGTTAATCAGTGGAGTCCGGGTAACGTGGTGTAACGGTACCCGGAGGTGTCTGGTGAACGTGGTGTAGCGTTCATCAGTGGAGACTGGTTGACGTGGTTTAGCGTCAATCGGTTGGGAATGGTTGGGCCTGGTTAACGTGGTGTAACGTTAATCAGTGGAAGTTAATATTGTTAATTAAATCAACTTTTTACTGTTTGCGAACTACTTCCCTTTTGCAACTGCTTTTCCGCAAATAAACCCTATCCCATCTTTGTACCCTGTGCATATGCATATTTGTGGGTGTGATTTGTTGAGTACTGTGGGTGGTACTCAGCCTTGCTCCAATTTTCCCCCCAGTGTTGGAGGACGCATCAGATGAAGATCATCCTGAGGAATAGGTTGGCTCCGCCGTCAAGGTGCCTGTGGGAATGGAATCGGCTGCTTGGCCAGATGTTTATAGACTCCGTTTTACCTTTTTTCGCTGCATTTATGTAATATACAGTTTACTCTGTTTGTAAGACACTCTGTATGGCAACTTGGTTTGTGTACCCTGGCTTTCCTGGGCAGGGATTTATTACACATTAATGTTCAGAATTTCGGTGCGAATTTCTGGGCGTTACAAGTATCCCACACGATCTCTCGATCATCCGGACATCAACTTCTCCCAAGTTGACTCCCGATCCATCACTAGCAATACTTCCGATGCCTCAAAACTCACCTACACATGTAAAAATAAAGGAACCATATCCGAGCACAAGTTTTTTCCAACTTGGCTCATATTAGGCACACACTCACATAAATATTCTCAGTTATTTGCAAACCAATCTCTTATTAAATAAATCATTTACAAAGCCAATTGTTTATCATAAAATATTAATCATTACAAACGTCATAATTATGGAAAACTTTTTATTTTTTGCTAGTGAAGACCATGTTGTCTTTGGCACTTATATTTAGTGGTATCTCGTTTCAACTCCTTAGCAGTTACTGCGCATTTCTTTTGCCATTCTGGCCCTCAAACCACCAAGTAAATATGTTGGACAGTTACGGGATATGATGATATAGTAAAAAAAATGATTAGTATAACTGAACATCGTAGAAGGAAAATAAACTGGATCACTCTGATCAAAACTTGAAGGTTGTTCTAAAAATGTCACAGGAGTTTTCCTAGTGCCAAACATTAATTACACTGTACATAACACATACTAACAATTTTTTCCACAAAAAACAGAAGTATTACATGAATATTCAGACTGGCTCATCACGGGCACAGAACTGGATCATATAATCAGTTAAATGAGCACTCCAAGTACAAAGGAGAAAAGGTCATTGTGAGAATGGCAAAACAGTCAAAAGGGGGCCGGATTGTGGATACTCGATGCTAGAGTAAAATGAACCTCAATGTCTGAATGCCTGATCTGGCAGCAAGAGCAGCATGCCGGTGATCTCTGTCAGCAGTTATCTTCAGTGAGAAACCACATATTCAGGAGAAATCACATATTCAGAAGGTCCAGCAGCACAAAAGACATCAGTTGTCTGAAGTGAACTGCTTCTTCAGGAGAAACCACATATTCGGGAAAAATCACATATTCAGGAGGTCCAGCAACACAAAAGAGGTAGGGATAAAGAAACTACATTTTCCAAGGGTAACAGCTGCTTGCGTACTTGAAGCTAAAGGGGTAGCAAGTACTAGATCATAATCAGAACCCAAGATTCATAATTTCTGGGCCATTCCATACTCTGAAGTCTAAAGAACAAAAGTTCAGTCTATGAGATACATGACTGGGATGCGAGTTCGGAATTCTTTCCTTCAGATATCACCTATCAGTAAACATCTGCACATCGCTAAAATTGAACAAACAGAGTTTCCCAAATCGTAATGCATCACTAAACTACTAGAAATGAACAAATAAATTTGTAATGTATCCTCTTACTGCCTGCCGCGATTCGGTAGACTTGCCGCGGCGGTGGCGGCCTACTCAACGGGGTTGGCGGCGGCCTCCTCAGCGTACTTGGCAGCGGAAGCGGTCTCCTCGACGGGCTTGGCTCCGGCGGCGGCCTCCTTGGCGTACTTGGCGGTGGAGGCGGCCTCCTCGACGGACTTGGCGGGGGCGGCAGCCTCCTCGGCGTAATTGGCGGCGGCGGCGGCGGCCTCGGCGAACATGGTGGTGGGGGCGGTCTCCTCTCTAGCGGCCGCCTCCTGCACCTCTCTCGTCAGGTCCAATACCTTATACTCTGCCATGATTTCTTCCAGTTCCGCCTCACCAATGGGATGAATGCCCTAAAGGTCAGGGCTTCCTGATTGAATTTGCGGTCGAAATCCAGAACTTTACCCTGACATGGAAATACAACAAATGCCCCCACATTTCAATTCAAGCATGCCTCCATGAAAAGCTCCAACACATCACAGCTCGAAACTTACCTCTTCCCCATGGGTAAGGCGCCGTAGATTGATTATTTGGTGCTGTCCGCGCAGCGTCGGCAGACAACGTCGAGCGCGTCTTGCAGCGGTGGGCGCGACCTCGATGGCGAGGGCGTTCTTCGTCGGTGCAGCGGGGGACGATGTGGAGAAGGTTCGTCTCGTCAGGGAATACGCAGAGGGGCGCGGCTTCGACGGCGAGGGCGCGCGATGTAGAGCAGACGGCGCAGCGGGGGCGCAACGCCAACTGCGAGGACGCGTGACGTGGGGCAGCTTCTTCGGGGGGACGACGCAGCGGGGCTCGACGTCGACGGCGAGGGCGCACGTGGAGAGGATTCGCTGAGGACGACGTGCTTTGGTCGGTGCAGAGGGGGAACCTTGAGCAGGTCGGCGGCGCGGCGGCGATCCTCTCGCCCGTGAAGCGTCGTCGGCGACGGGAGGCTGGAGGCAGAAGGTAGTTACAGGCCGTTAGACTGTCGAAGCAGGCGAGTTACGGTGGCGCGTTGCACTCGCACGGCCCATCGAGCTATGGGCCGACGTATTGAAGTGGCGATTTTTTATGGGCCTCCTTTACACGCACAGGTGTTAATTTTTGGATTTTTTATTTGTAATTTTGTAGGCGAACCGTCCTTCGGGAGGATGGGAAGGCGCCCCGGCTGTCCGAGTCCTATCACGTCGTATAAACCACTCTATGCGAGAACGGTTTTTTTAAAAACCCTCTTAAGGAGTGGGAGGAGTATATTTCTGTAAAATTTTAAAAACAAAAATATAGTTTTATAAATTAAAAAATAAATATAAAAATAAAAAGTTTTTAATTTTTGATCTGAATGTTTTGTGCAGTGTACATCATATTTGAGGTAATCGATTGATCTAGTATTTTTCCCTGGAAAATATGGGTGACAAAAATTACAGGTGTATTTGATTATAAGTGAAATTTTTTTTCAGAGGTGCCCAGGAGGTCCTAAGCCATTACACTGGTTAATAAACAAACTTCATGTAATCATGTAATCCTCTCAAAGCCAAGGCTACAAAATTTTGTTGCAGTGGCATGTCAATAGTTAGAGCGGGTGGTTAAAGAGTGTTTTATCCAGATCATAAATGATGATCTAGTCTACGGATTGATGGCCCATAATTATTTCCTATAATAACCTTTATTTGGATGAAACTAGTGTATAGATGTGACCGTGTGAGTTTTTGATGGGTGTATCTTAGTTATGCAGAGGCTGATCAAAAGTATTCTCAGTATGATTATATCATGTGTATGTATTTGTCTGAGATCAATAAAGGTTCCATTATCTAAAAAAAGTGAGCACAAAATAATCTCAAGATTTGGTGAGGTGGGAACCGGGGCTTCCACCACCGGTAACTTGGGGCAGCCTAGCGCCATGTCATCACATCACCAAGAGCAATACGCGTAACTCACGACCGCTACGAAGCGACACCTGGGGTCCCCCAAGTCCAGGAAGCAAGGCCCCGAGCTCGCGGCTACAAGGGTCGAGTCAAGGCGGATCCCAAGCTCGTGGCCATAGCGGCCATGCTCAAGGCACAACCTCGCTTCGCCCCCGAGCTCAGCTTCCTCGAGCAGCTCGGGGTTGGCATAGAGGCAGGGACATTAATGATGATGCAACAAAGCGTGTTGTCTTACTTTGATCCTCGCGCGTCTTTCCAATTAAGGGCGGCGGAACGTATATTTACCAGGCGTGTGACATGGGGACAAGACGGCTCTGTACCCTGTTGTACGCCATCATCACATTTTTCTGGCAGAGGCATGGGCTGCCAGACGGCGCAATTGACTACTGTGCCACCAGTCTCACTGTTTTTTTACCTACTTATACGGAGGCTGATAGGAGGAGCCTATAACCAGCGCACCAAGCTCAATCTTTCCTAGCAACCACTCGACGGCCACACAAAGACGCGTGGCGGGCGACCGCCCACTCACTCCAGACCAGCCCCGAGGGGGCCTATAGGAATGCGGCGAGCTGGCCCACCGGTCGGAGGGCGGCAAAACATACCATATCTAATTTTGTAATAGCACTTTCTACTTTCATAGTCGGGCAACTGTGGTATTCTCCTAAAAACTATAAGGGGAGAAGGAAAGCCTAGAAAAAGGGAGATCAAATCCATACACTTTGAGAATCTAAGTCTTGTATACACATCTCATAAGCAAACAAGAAAGAAATCAAGAATACAAGAGAAGAAAAGTATTACGTCACGCATGACCCAAACCTGTATAAACACATTTACTTACAGATCAACCTACGAAAAGTCAAATGTATTCACCCCTGGCCGAACTCACAAAGAGGGTCTTATCGAATCTCTTATCGCCTTATTTTACTCATAAGGATATGGTATGTGTTTATAGGGATGAGTGTACTTGCATGTATACCAGCGCGGTGTTTGTTAAATGTGTTTAAAAAAATAGTGGGCACAGAACGCACGTGAACGACAGCGATAGGCCACAAACTATGCAAGCAAACCGACGAACATTCCGTCCCAACTAGCAAGCAAAGTATGGACAAAAGGACCATTGGCCGGCCCGCTGGCCTGCTCTCTTCTTCGTATCAACAAGCAACCAGCACAAACGCCAATCGATCGAACGATCAAGACATCAAGTGATCAACCATGGCATCCTTCACCAAACCACAGCCACTCCTCCCCCTCGCACTCCTGCTGGTACTCTCCTCGCCACGCGCCGGCGAGGGTGCGCCCAACACCGCGGCGCGCTCGGTGCTGTGCAACGGCGCGGTGTACGGCGTGGGCGACCCCTTCGCGGCGAGCCTGGCGTACGTGCTGGGCGAGCTCCTGGCCGAAACGCCGGCCCGCGCGGCGCCGGCGCGCGACATGTACAGCATCTCCCCGTACCCGAACGCCTTCGCATACGGCCGCGCCGCGTGCCGCGGGGCCGGAGGCGGCGCCGGCGTCACGGCCGCGGACTGCGCGAGCTGCCTCGGCGCCGCCGTGGGCCGGATGAACGCCACCTGCGGCCACGCTATCGGCGCCAGGGCGCTGCTCGTCGACTGCAGCGTGCGCTACGAGCAGTACGCCTTCGTGGACTTTTAGCTGGTTCGCGGCCTGCGCTGCTTGCAGCTCTGTGCAGCGCCGGGGCACACGTTGATTACTTGCCGGTTTAAAATTTTCTGGAACCGTTTCCTTTCTGGTTTTTGCTGGTGTTCGTTTGTAATGTGGAGGCACATAGCTCCTTCTGGATGTACGTAATTGCTTTGCAGAATCGCAGTGCAGTTTCGTTGCTGTACGCTTGTGTTTCATTTGCAAATTTTACCGAATTCAGGTGGTAACCCCGAATTATCTTGTCAAAATTTATCATAACTCTTTAAATAATATAAAAAACGAAAAGATATTTCTCGAGAGATTAAAAAAGTTTACGTGTCGTAGTAGCGTAAAGAAGTAGAAGTGGTTTTTCATTCCTCAAAGAGATATCCTCTTATTTTGTGTATGTAAATTTAAAAAAAATTGACAAGATAAATCAATATGTGATATATCACTACATAAACATGCGAGTTCAAATTCGACTCGTGTAACTAGAAACAAAAATAACAAATTTGACTGTGAATAGTGTGCAGTATTTGTAGTCAAATTTGTTATTTTTTTGTCTACTTGTAGAAACCGAATTTATCGTGCAACTAGAAACAAAAATAACAAATTTGATTGTGAATAGTGTGTAGTATTTGTAGTTAAATTTGTTATTTTTTTGTCTATTCGTAGAAGTCGAATTTAATCTTGTATGTTTATAGAGTGACATATTATATATTGATGAATCTTGTCAATTTTTTAAAAAATTTTATGACTTTTTAAATGATATGTAAAAATAAGTGAATATTCACTCGAGAGATGAATAGACTTTGCTGAAAGAAGTTGGAACTTGTCACTTGCACTGGTAGTCGCGCAAGCGATTTCTGCCGAAAAGGCACTGTTTTTTCCCCTTATCTAGCTAACCCATCCCGTGCTAAATTGTGCCGAACATAAGTAGGCGACATAAATTGTGATGCTATTGTCAAGTTGTAAAATTGGTTGGTTGAACTTGAAACTTGGAAGTTGACAAACACATGTTTTCTCAGAATATTCTCGCACTACATTACGAAACTCTAGCCTAGGAAACTCCATCATTGCATATTGCTTAACGTTAATATTAATTGAAAAAGAATGAAATGGGGCCAGAATGATCATTGACCAATTCCAACATGATCTCTGCCAAACGATCCATTCCATGTTGCCAAATGCAAGGTCGGGCATTGACAATTTGAAATCCACGACAACGTCAAGAAAACCTCTTGAGAATCACGGCGTAGAGGAGCTCGTTCCACGCGTCCGGCACGCCGGGGAGGCACCAGTGGCTGCAGTCCGCCCTCTGCCCCGCCGGCATTCTCGACGCCGGCGCGACGTTGTACACCGACGGGTGGCCGTCCCTCCTCTGCGCCGCCATCAGGGTGACGTTCAGCACATGCAGCTTCGCCGCCGCCGCTGTGCCGGATTTCGATGGCTCGAATGCCGGGTTCCACATCCCTGGCCACCGATGAAGTGAAATCCTTGACGAGTTCAGCTCCGGTGTTGTCTCTAGGGCACAACTCCCACTGTTGCTAGCCCTGCAAATTATCCAACTAACGTTGATTGGATGATGCAATGCACGTAGAAAGCTTACTCTTTTCGTCCCAAAATAAATTGATTTTTAAAGTTTAAAATTTATCCAAAAATAAATTGATAACTTGATATCTACCCTCTAACCTATCATCGGGCTATAATCGAGAAGTTTCCCTTCGGTACTCTTTACCAACCCAATCACTAATACTAATCTTCTATTAATGAGAGCCATTTTGATCTTTTGCCCTTAATACTATTTTTTTCTCAGGAAGCGAGAAATCGATTTCTTTTAGGACAGAAGGTGTATACGACGTTTGAAAATATAAGACATTCTTATTTTCTGCAAAGTCGATATTTGAAATTTTTAACTAATAATTAAACTAAAAATATGTTTAATGTTATGCATGCAGTATATTTAATAATATTTTCATATGATGTTAATCTTATGGTTGTTGATAATATATTGCAAAACAAACTAATGGTCAAAGTATAATTGTTGGAGACCGTGTATAAACCTAATGCTCTTTATATTTTCAAATGGAGAGAGTATAATATAATATAATAACAGTACTAACCTTGGGTGTGCCGGTGAGTATGTTCTGAAAATGACCAGGGACTTGTGTGAGCTTACTTCCCGGTGAACCCAGCTGCTCAGTGTGCTCATTGCTCTCTGATAGGCTGCTTCGACGCTCATGTCCAGCCTCAACTTCTTGCCTACCTGGAAGTAACAATGGCTGGCACGACAAGGTTAGCATGCAAGAATCTCGTAGTACAAAATTTGTGCAATTTTTAGTGTGCAGAAACGTACAGTTGCTGAAGCCTCTCGCGGCTCCACCAGTGGCCGGTGTTGAAGACCACGACGTCGGCGTCCTTCCAGCGATGAGCCCTCGAGTCCATGGCGTCGAGCTGCAGCGTGGAGCCCACGTGTTTCGGCGCGCGGCGTGGCGGACGGCCTCGCCGGACGAGGTACGGCGACCGGTAGTGCTCGACGGTGCAGTTGTAGTCGCGGAACCGGAAGGAGAGGACGCCCTTGTGCTTGGTAATGGGGCTCCCCTTCTCCTCGTAGATCGACGCCTTGTCGTCGCCGGCGACGGCCGTGGCGAGCATGCATAGCATTGATTCCCACTGGTTACGACCGATCGAGTCGCCGACGAACACCAGTCGCCGGTTGCGGAGCTTCTCGAGCAAATTCTCCGCGTCAAATCTGGAAATGGATCGTGCTGATTAGCAAGTAGCAACTGCTTGGCTGCACTGATCGCAAGAGAATTTCTGGAACGAATCGAAGGACAAGAAACCTTGGGAGCGTGCAATGGCGAGGCTGCCACCTCCACTTGGCGAACGCGTCGTCCGGCCGGCCGTTCTCCCGGCACCGGAACCCCTCGTCGATGAACGGACACCGCCACGGCTCGTACAGCGGGCGCCGCTCGTCGTCACGCATCCACTCGCCGTCGACGAACAAGCGGTTGTAATCGTCGTCGAGGACGCCGCAGTGCTCGGCAGCGACGACGACGACGTCATCGACGGTGCTGCTGCCGCTCGTCGTCGTTCTCACGAGCACGCTGATCTCCCCGGCGGCGATGGTGAGCCTCGCGGCGCCGAAGCCGGAGGAGACGGCGAGGAGGAGCAGCGAGAGGGCGGAGAGGAGGACGCAGGCGCCCCACAGCACGATCTGGTCGCTCTGCCTCGCCCTCATCGGCCTCCTCGCGCTCGCCATCTCCATTGCTCACGCCGGAATGGTATCGCACGCCAATACAGCTATGGTAGGAGATCGAATGATCGATCACTTGCTGTTATTGTGATTGGAAGCTTGATGATTGCTTACTATAATAACTCGTTGGTGGTGGTGTTGCCGTTCTTGAGTTGGAGGGACGGTTGCTTTGTTCCCTTGTGCTTGGATTCTGCGGAATAACCGACCCGGTGATGAACAAAACATTTTTTTTTGAGATGTTGATGAACAGTCGCGTGGATGTTTCCGAGAGCCCAAAGAGATCGACGGTGACGGCAACCGCAGTTAACGTAGTAGTAGTAGTGGACTACTGTGCAGTTGCACACTTGAGATCGTGATCACGACGGGCGAGCCATTTGTGCGCGAGGCGCACACGTCGTAATACTATCCTCATCTTAAAATATAAATATTTTTAGAGATTTTTACTAAATTAAGAAAATAAATAAAAATAAGTGATGAAAAGTTATAATTAGTTAACAAAAGAAAGTAGATAAGAAATTAAATAAAAGATGGTTCTGAATTTATGATTGGTTAAGATAAAAAAAATATAAAAAAATTATTATATTTTAAATTAAATTTAAATTATAAAAATAACTATATTTTAGAACGGAGCTGTACGGATTGCCTTTTGGTAGGAAAGAGTGTTGTTCTTTGATTAAGATGAAGCTCACAAAATATGTTGGCTAATACGGCAGCTATATAGCACATAAACAATTGGAAAAGGTTATACGTACAATTTTTTTATTTTTATTACAAAATTCTTACAGATGTGGCATATGAGTAAATTTGATTTCCTATAGCTCACATTAGTTAAATCAAACAGTTAAGACTTTGTTTGTAAGAGTTTTATAAGTATTTTTTAAGTACGTGTAGCATTACTCTAAACAATTCCCATTTTTCATTGTGAAATAGAAAAACCATCACAAGATTTTCGAATTTGAAGTACAGCACACGCTTGAAAACTGTGAATCACTATAGAGCTGCAGTTGTACTCATATGGATGTTATCTTGCGTGGATTAAGAAATTATGTAGTATATTACCTAACAATACAGTTTTTCCTTTCCTTTCCTTTCCTTTTCTTTTACTGGCTGAATGGGTCTGGCAAAAACTACAGTGTAAAGTGATACAGATTGAACAGCCAAAGAATGTACATGTCAAGATGTAAACAACAGGTTCACTTCTCATGATCTTCATTTGACGTGTCAATTCTGATCACAAGGGGTTGTTGCAAATCCGAGGGAGAGGCCACCACAGGAAGTTGTGGAATTCCCCATCTCCATTCTCAGCCAATGCTTCTCCGAGAAGATTTTTGCAATTCTTGTAAACATATAATCAAAATAACTGCAGGGCCACGGAAAAAAACAGTCAAAAAAGCATATGCCAAGATGATAAAGAAAAAAAACTACTTAGTTCAGCATGACTTCAAAAAAAAAAATCTACAATTCGTGCAAAAACTAAAAGCTGAGACAACTAATCAAGTAAGGCAAAGGGTCGTTAAATCATAGTATCTAAATAGCATAACTAAAATTTTGAGCTATAGCTGTAATTAGTGGAAACATCGTGAATATAGGCCACAGATCCACAAAAGCACTTACCAGACATGATGAAGCCTGATATTATGAGAATCTGAAAAGAAGAGTCAAACATAAGTGTCAGCAGAGGTTACTAAAAGTAGTATGCGTTAATGTATTATGCATCTAATTTTGAAAAAAAATCTGGAGGACATTGGTTGAATAATTGGAGATGAGAAAAGCAAAAAAGGAAATTCCTTTTCTCCTTTTGCATCCTTTTGCCCTTAATAGAAAAGAAGCCCGTATTATCGACTGCTGCCTACTTGTCCGGAAGCACAATATTTTCCTTTCATGTATCAGATTGATAACTTATGTGTAGTGCTAAACCAAAATTTAATGTTCAACACCAAAAGAAAATGTACCTATACTTTCTATGAAAAAATATTACTCTTATATACTCCCTCCGTTTTTTAATATTTGACACCGTTGAATTTCGGAATTATGTTCGATCATTCGTCTTATTCAAAAAAATTATGTAATTATTAATTATATTGTTGTGATTTGTTCTATCATTAGAGGTACTTTAAGCATGGCTTATATTTTTGCATTTTGCATAAAAGTTTTGAATAAGACGAATGGTCAAACGTAATTATGAAAGTCAACGGCGTCAAATATTAAAAAATGAAGGGGGTAATTTGCACTATAAAAAGGATACACTGGCTTAAGACAAAAAAAATACTGATTAGAAATATTCATGTGGAATCCAAGTCAGATGGCAAAGACCACAACATAATGCAGGCAATGCTATATTACTGATTACTCACTCACCCATCGAGTTGTTGAGATCTCACTCCAGCCATGAGTCACATCTGATAGATCCTTTAGTGTTGTTCCAACATACACCAATGCAAGAGTGATAGGCTGGCAAATAAAAGTATGATTAGCAAAAGAGGTGTTGCAACACTTGATGAATTAATTCAGCATTTTAGATAAATGTTAATACAGTAAGCTGCAAGATAGTTAATTGCAGTGGGTTCTGCTATTAGTGATTTTATTCTCCATGCAAATATGTAAATTGAGAACTATGGAATAATACAGTAAGCTGCAAGTTAGTTGATCACAGTAGGTTCTGATATGAGTGGTTTTGTTCTCCATGCAAATATGCAAATTGAGAACTTGGAATCAAACACCAACTTCTGAAGGAGAATAATGTATTTACTGATATGACGGTCTAAAGCAGCAGATTATGCAAAAGGCTAACATTGAGTGTATGATTCCAATTATCAGATGCAACGTGGTGTAGCAATGATAACAGACCCTAGCTCATGTTATGCAAGTAATGTAGCATAGCAGATGATAAGAGCCAGGCTCACTGGCTAGCCAGTATGTAGCCTGGTCCCACAATATTGCAACTAAAAAGAAATTGGCATACCATCATCCCCAGCCAAGAAGCCAGCATGTATTCTCCTATGCCAACAGGAGTGACGGACAATAGGTAGTTCAACATGTTGAACGGAAGTAAAGGTACAAGCCTTAGTAGCAACACAATCTGCAGGAAAATAAGAAAGACAAACATTGTTAGATAATTAGATATATTAAGGCATCCAAATTATATAAGATCACCCTTGTAAATGCTTCCTACCAATGGTCTTTTAATGGAATTGAAAATCATGTGTTGCAAAAATGCTATTTTACAAAGCATTTAGATGTTACTATATTCTTCATCATAGAGGCTAGAGCTACAAATTCCATGATGCAAGAAGTTACCTTGAAGCCAGACCTTTCAATAGCAATAGCTACCGCTTGAAACTTGGGGTAATCTTTGCATTTGGAGAGAACATAAGGCTTCCTATCTGCAAAGTACTAAAACTTAAATCACTGAAGTACACAAAAAATACAAATAGTAAAAAAAACATATTCAAAATTATCCTTACCGTTCTGCCAAGCAAAAATGCAGCAGTTGCACCAATTGTTGCTCCGATGGAATCAGCAACAAACCCAACAGGCAGGCCAAAAAGATAACCCCCTCCAAGCTGGCAAGTATAGAATGCACACCAGTCAATTAATTTACATACCCCACAAGGCCACAATATACTTTCATCGGCTTATGTCAAATAACACAGGAAAGCAGAGCAAACATAATTCCACCAGAAGGATCACTAAAAAGATCACAAATGTGTAAAACCCTGAATAATACAACATGACTGATGATGGTTTACACTCATGGCCTATGTAAACTACATATTTTACATACACTTATCCCAATATTCACTAATTAATCCTACAAGCGGGTGCGATGAGCAGTAGGAAATAGCCAGGAAAAGAAGGTTTAAAACTTCTTTTAAACTAGAAGTTGCATGCACCATTGCCATCCCCGTACAACATTTACTGTATACAGTCAACTGATGACTAAGAAGTCACGGTACAAAACATTAAGCCTGTGGTATATGATGTATCAATAAATGAATTGAAGATTGACTCGATATGCTACAATTGGTACTTTATGCTCAAAAGTTGATTCTAATCGATTGACACCCAGCATTACTCATTCTGTTTCTCATTCTTTGTTCAATTCCAGCAGCACAATAGAAAACTGTGAAATATAGATCTTCAGATCAGGAATAATTTATCTGCCGTAGCTCTATCAGTCTATCTTTAGCAACCAATGTTGTGAAATAAAAGACCATAAGAAACGGAGGTGATTGTGCTTACAGTAAGTATGGATGCTGGAACAGCCAATACTGTCAAAGGGATGTAAGCAAGGGCCCTGTAATGCACAACATGATAATTATCAACAATATATCACAAACGGCTGTTTGCAACTAAGCTTATGTTCCCGAGGAAAAAGATTAAGTACAGACAAGTAAGTCTATAAACAGAATGGTAGAGTCACACTACCTCAGCTCTATGTCAATTCACTGAAAACCGAGGTACCAAGCATTAAAATACTTCAAATCCTCTCTTTCTTTTTTGCATCAAGTTTGCTGGGTAATTTTTAGCATGGGTGGTTCCTATTAAATGCATCATTATGTAATAGGCACAGCAGCTAGGTAGGTATGGTGCATGTGTGGAAAAGGGCAACGCCTAACTGCCTAAGTGATAAAAATGGTGGGGGAACATTCTGTTCACTAAATCAATTGAGTTACGTGCAAGCAAATTGAATACTTACAATACCAGAGGACCCCATGGGCCCAAGTTATCCTTGATCCAAACCAGAAAGTCCTTCAAAATCTGTCAATGACACATGACGATTATAATGAATAAAATGAAAACGACAAGCATTTGAAGCAAAGAGCTCCATTTAGTTTTAAATATTTATAATAGTAACAAAGAAATGAAAACAGTTGATATTCTGTCGGCGAGAGAAACAATGCATGTAAGAAATGTTTACAAAAGTTAACACAACATGAAGGATCATAGAATTCTCTAATAAAGATAAGCCTATCAGGTGTTAAGGAACTTGATCTAACGAGAGTTTACTAAACTATCAGGTGTTACAGGATGATGCGACTATTGAAGTGTTTGGGTAGATCAAGTTGTAACACAGAAAAGCAGTAGACAACACTATCAGTGGTGTGCGTACCAATTAATTGTTAAGATAAGGACGTATAAGGAATTGAATAAGACATGGTAGATACACATCTAATGATTACAAATCAGTAATAGTTTAAGTAGAAGAACATAATTTCTGCAGCAATGCTGCAAGTGACATCCCCATCCTCTCATGACACCCATTTCCCCTGACAAGCATTCATCATGGATGCAGAAGACACCCTTGCAAAATTGTGTTGCTAGAAGGAAATGTATTTCAATGTAATGAATAACTCACACAGAGACAATGGATTGGCTAAATAGCTAAGTCTCGGATGATCATAACTATGTAATGTCAGGATAATACAACCTACACTACAGTTAACTCTATCTTATAAGCACAAATGAAAGAGCATCTAATCACGGGCACAGACAAAGCTGCATTTAGGGGACTTTTTTTACTAAGCTGCAAAACACTACCGATATTTCACATTTATTGAAAGTACATGCCACACGATCGTATCTGCATCATCCCCGATACCAAACCCCAAGCAAGCAAGCGACCAATCGCGCACCTTCTCAACGGGGAGCGTGAAAGCGCGACGCCGACCGCGGCGCAGGCAGCACGCGGCCGCGACGGCGAGGCGGCGTGGCCGAGGGCCGAGAGCGCCATGGACGCGAGCAGCCTCCGCCGCCAGGCTGAGCCTGGCAGTCCTCCCTTCCTCCCCTCCCTCCGCGGCCGTCCGCCCGAGACCCGGCGCCCCCTCCCCCTCGCCGCGCAGCCCCACCGCTCCGCTGCCAGATTTGCTCCCCAGATCTGCCCCCCCTTCTCCGCCCGCCCCACAACCTCCTCCTACCTCCCTTCCTCCTCCTCCCTCGCGCGCCTACACCTCCCGCCAGCGGAAACTCATGAACACCTGGCGCGCGCGAGCGCTGGATCTGGAGCGAGCACGCGTCTCGCGCGTTTCGTGGCGTGCAGGGCAGACGAGGAAGGAAGGGAGAGACCGGGAGAGGAGGCTTCTCGCGCTCGCTCGCTGGCTGGTTGGCTTTCGGGCTTTTCGCTTGCGCTTGCACTACCGCTCCGACGTCGCCGCGCCATTGCAACGGCCGCCACCGACAGATGTGACGCTGTGTGACGCGACGAAGGGGGGAGCGAGCAACTGATCCCGCGAGGACGGAGACTGGTGACGTGCGTGTGTGGGGCCCAATCGCGGGGAAATCCACGTGGGCCGTCATGAATTGGGCCGTGGAGATTGGGCCTTTGAAATGGCACAAAATCGAATAAGGTTCTTTCAAAATTCTACAAACTTTGGAGAATTAAATTACAAAACAAGTATAGAATTTTATTATTTGTATACGGTGCATAGTACCCAAGCTTCAGTTTGCATTGCAATGGTTAATTCTCCAACCCAATGCATGCATGTTCGCTCGAGTACAACATTGATTGATCAACATTCGGTACACACAGTGTTCTTAGGAATATTACAAAGTACACACAGACTTCTATAGCTAGCCCAAGATCAGGCCAGCAACACACGAACATACACACCAGTATTACAATATGTATATATGTCTATATCTACTAAAGTTAAGTCTTAAACGAGTGGTGGTAACACACAGCAAAAGACCATATAGTATACTCTTCTTAATTATACTTACCAGTGATAATAATCCTGAAGAAAACATGCAGCTTAAGCTTAGTGAGGCATGGTACATGCACTAGCTAGATTGCTAGCTAGCTAGTAGCCGCCGCACCTGTAGGTGAACTTGCAGCTCCGGCCGACCCTGACGGTGTACTTGTGCTGCGGCTTGACGAGGAATGGCGGCAGGCGGAGCAGCGCCTCGCACACGCACGCCGGCTCCACCTCCTTCAGCCACCGGCAGCAGTCCCTGTACGCTCGGTGCTCGTCGTCGTGGTCATCGTCGTCGTCGTCGTCGTCATCGTCATCGTCGTCGTCGCCGTCGTCGCCGCCGTGGTCATCGTCATCACCGTGGTGATCGTCGTCGTCGCCGCTGTGGTCGTCGTCGTCCCCCTCACGCACACCGCGGTGGCGGCGGCGCCTGCGGCGGACGCCACCACTGCCGCGGGTATGGTTGCCGGTGCTGCTGCCGGCTCGTGCCGTTGCCGCTGGTCGTCGTCGCTGTCTATCCTCGGCGTGACGGTGACCATGGATTGCGGCGACGGTCTCCATCACGCCGCCTCGTCGTCGCCTCCACTGTCACCGCCCGTCGTCATCGCCACCATGGTCATCGTCGTCCCCACCATGGTCGTCATCATCGCCACCATGGTGATCCTCGTCGTCGTCATCATCATGGTGGTGGTGCTCCGGGCTGGTGGGAGGCAGGATGGGCACGCCTGGCTGCGATGCGAACTGGCTCAGGCAGAACTTCTTGGTCTGCGCAGCCGCCGGCACGGAGACAAACGGGAGCACGAGCACGGCGGCGAGTATCGCGACGTGGAGCACGGAGCAGCCATTACAAGAAATGGCTGGCCTAAGTAGATCCAATGGTGAGCAGAGCAGTTAGCGCTATAGCTAGCTGCTTCTTGGATGGTATGGTATCTACGTATGGTGCAGTGGCTTATATAGTTCTTGGAGAGATCGATCCATGGCTGCTGCGAGATGGAGAGCATAGTTGATGGAGTAGATACATGGGGTTTTTTCTTTGCATGGTTGCTGGATTTGTGGGAGATGGGGGTAGGAAAGCGGGCGATGAGTTGTAGGTGCTTCATGCTCGTGGTGTGAGAGTTTGGTGGTCTGAGACTCTGACTCCATGTTGTTCAGTTGTGTTTTTACCTGTTAGCACGAGGTTAGCAGCACTTCGTGTGACTTGCTATGTTCACCTGCAACATTTGACCATCTTTTGTTGATCATTGTGGCCTCATCTTTTCTGTAGGATTGATCTCTGCAAAACATGGCATTGCTCTGTATGTTTGCCCTGCTTTTGCTTTACATGTTGAGTCCGATTTTATCATGCATGGTTGTTTCATAGGCATCTATCTATGTCCGGAGAGTGATGGAGCAAGCTAGTAATTTGTATACCACGGCAGGTTTTGCACGTCTTTAACAGTAACCTATCTCAGTATATGTACAACGAGACTTACAGTATTTTAATTACTTCCCGGGCTAGCTAACAGAGTAACAGCACAATCTACAATTTCATTTCAGTGAAGTGGGCTAGATCTACATTGGGTTTCAGAAAATGGAGCTCTATTCACTTGGTTGTGTGCAAGTGCAGGCACTTGATTTATTTTTTTACTCCATGGTCAGCTACATCGAGCAACGGTTGCTTGGACAGCCAGCCGTCATCGATGAACCTGATGTCCACAAACCTCTTCACCTCCTCTTTCGCTAAGATGCTTCTCCATTTCACTCTTGTTCCCATGTCCGATCCTGGCCAATGAATTCAACTGTAAATTTGACAATCAACACAATGAATTCCACCAAAAATTGAATTTTTTTTTAATGATAAGAATTTAAACATGCAAATGAAATGTTTGCTTACACGTCATGGGCGGCGTGCCATGCCTGCCACCCCGGCGGCACGACGACACCAGCCATGTCGGTCCGGTAGAACACGACGGTGCGAACGGTTCCACGCGCGGCGAGGTAACTGGCGGCCGGTGCCGTTGACGGGAGCCGCCCTTGAAACAGCCCGCCGGGGACGCAAGCGCCGGTGCGCGCGTGCGCGGTCACCCAGCCCGGCTGCCGCCCCGGCGGCATGGTGGACGTGACGGCGCAGCAGTCGTAGATGGACTGGCCGTAGCCAGAGATGAAATCGACGCCGCCGGCGATGGAGCCGCGGCGGAAGTAGTGACGGCCGGTGAAGTCGCAGAGCGTGTCCTGGAAGCCGTGGAATGCGCAGCCGTAAAAGGCGATCTTGTCGCCGCCGACCAGCGCTGCCACCGCCTGCTCAGGCTTCTTCCCGGCGAACGCGTCGTACGTGTTCTGCAGGTGCGGAAAAGCTGCGCTTGGGACAGTCGACAGATTTAAAAAAATAAATAAATATTAAAATATTAAAAAATCGAGTAAATTTTATATTTAATAATATGAAACCTTCATCTCTAATTATGAAACTTTCAATTTAATTTTTAAAACCTTCAACTCAAATTTAAAACTATCAACTGAGAATTTAAAAAAATATACTTAAATTTTGAAAATTTTAACCTAAAATTTAAAACTTTTAATCAGATTTTTAAAACTTTTAACTGAAATTTAAAATTTTTAACTCTGCTTATTTATATATTATTTTATAAAAAATTATTAAGCATTAATGACGGTGGTTACTAGCTGATGGGGTACGGTTGCTAGCCGGCGCTGAGTTAAGGTGGTGTTCGGCAGCACTGTTTGGGATGGGCTTAAATTCTTGTACTCCGCGCACACGCTTCCTAAAACGATCAATGTTGTGTTTTTTTAAAAAAATTTCTATATAAAAGTAGATTAAAAAAGCAAATAGATCCATTTTTCAAGTTTTTAATAGTAAATACTTAATTAATCACGTCTAATGATATTTTTCGTTTTACGCGGCTTAAATAAGCTGGTTGAGAATCACTAACGAACAGTGAGGATGTGCGCGTGCTAGCCGCTCCCTGCAGGTGTGCAAGCCAAATTAGGCACCAGTGCACCACACAGACTGATCGAAACTATCAGCTATGCATTAATACAGATTAATGTGTTTTTGCAATTAATTGTTGGGGAAAATAATCAACCAACTTATGTAGGTGTCAGCATTCTCGTGCAGACAAGCTTACGTGTTATGTGCTACTTTGTGCTGGAATAGCGTGAAAGAAACAAAACATTCCTGATGATATGTTTTACGTCTACGTATTTCGTGTAATAAAAAAACTGTAACCGATCACGACTGTTTGCGTATGTGTTTTTTACGTAATAAAAAGGTTGTAACCGATCACAGTATATAGTGTGTACCTGGAAGGTGATTTTGCTGGCGACGAAGTAGTCGACGAGGACGGTGAAGGTGGCGCTGCGGAACATCGGCTAGGTGGTGACATTGTGGCGGCGGCGGCAGCGCATTATGTGGCCGATGCCGGCGTGGGCATGGGCGCCGAAGCTAATAGCCATCTTCTAGCAGCCATCCCCCTTCAGCGAGATGTAGCGTTTATGCATCCGTATGGTAACTTTCTCCCTGCAAAATTCTACTACTGTTGTAGATAGGGTAGCGCGCCGCGATATCGACGCTGAAACCGAGTCGGCGACTCCGAGCGACGTGTGCTTGCGCATGGGAGAAACAGGCTGCCATGTTTTGGGCCTGATGGGCCGACCCAAACTTTTTTAATTATTTTCCATATTAAACTTTTGTCACATCCCGATCAGGCACCATCGTACAACGGCATCAAATAGGACATGCTGCTGGAATACAGTGCAAACTGTCTTTTCGTGGAACCGCGATACTGATACCAATCCTAGGACATAACGTTAATATCCACGGCAATCAGACGTGCATCATTACAGAACCTTAGATAAATAATTAGATAGACTTATACCTTTACTTACGTTGCAACTTTGGAGCAAGCTGGAGACAGCAACGAACAACACAGAGGCAGCGGCAGCAACGGAATAGCAGACTAAGCCCCCAACGCACAGGCAACTGCTGGGAACCAGAACGAAACCCTAATCTTCTTTTCACTGTAACTCTAGCTTCAGCTCCTAGCGAAAAACTATATATATAGAGCAAGGATGAGTACTCGCGTACTTAGCAAGCTAGAGGAATTTAGGTGGTTGTTGCGGCTTTAAAGAGAGGCTGGTTATTTTGTAATTTATTTTTGTTGAAATCTTTTAAATCTGTTAGTGTGTGCTTCTCAACAATCAGGGCGAAGTGAGTCTTGCCCGATCGGAGTGAAAGATGTATCAATCTTTATTTCTCCAGTTTTCGCAATCAAGAATTCACATCAAACGACTTCCCGAGCCAAAACATTTACCCGAACTTCTCGAGTCATATTGTCCATGACAGCCAAGCCATTTCATCAGACCTCTGGCGTCCTTAATGGCACTTTCTTCTCACAGTTCCCAAAACCACACGTACATTTACAAACAGGGTAAAATAAAACTACGCTAAGGAATCACCTCACATCCGCCCATGACCGTGAGCACAGCTGTTTAAATAGTTTAGACCTCTACAGAAGGAGTACACTTTACCCATACGACACGACTCACTCTAGCCACCAGCTCACACTTGAGCAGGCATGATCGGTGGCCTAGAGGTTTTCGTGACAAGGCATTTCCCTAGCTCTCTCAGGTTACCCCATGCCAACTAGAGGGGTCTTCGAGACCAATCACAGGGTAGGTCCCTGTCACGTCCATAAATTCATCAGAATTTCCAAAGCTAATTTGTGCAATACATCCTTGTCCAGGAATCAGCTGAGGTACACAAATCGACAAATTTGGTAAACATAACCAAAACAAAATAATGATAAATACTTACAGAAGAGGCACTTAGTCCTCACACAAAAGAAATAGCAGCGAAACGGTAACTAGCGTAGCTTCAGCACTAAGCCATAGACAGCTCAACTGGGGTATAACCCAAACACCAATTTCTCCTCTTCGCTAAGGCTTCACTCTGATGATTACAATATTGCAAGACTGAGTACCACCCACCGTACTCAACAAGCCACACTAGGAAATGCAATGTAATGCAATAGAATACCAAAGGAATGGCATAGTATGGCATATTTGCGTAAACAATATTTAAAACATTTGCATTTAAAATCATTAAAAACTATATAGTTTAATTAATATCAACATTAAATCCATCTCTGAACAACGCTCCAACACAGTTCAGGCCCAAACCATAACTCTCAAAACATGAGCCATCAAATTTTATTATTTATCATCATTATTAAATAGTGTGGGACTAATCACACAAACATTGCTAGGCTGCCCTTAACCGTGGGTATGGCTATTCAAATAGTTTTACTCTGACCAGAGGTGTACAACTTTATCCACAAGATACGATTCCACACATGTTACCATGCCTTGAAATACCACCATGGTATTGCAAAGGGGAAAATCGTGATAAGACCTTTCATGCAACTTGCCCAACAGAACAACACCCGCTGAACCACCAGTCTCCGGCAGGAACTGATCAGGCACCTAGACAGGGAGACGGTTCAACGCCCGAAATATGGACTTATTGATACAGCCATGGTGGACTTATTGACACAGCCACAACACACCGTGGTGCCTCCTGTTGAACTCGCTACACTACAGATCCAGCCTGTTGCCCATTCTAGCTTGTGGTTAGTACGTTAAATGCTTCGCAACAAGTAGTTCGCAAACCGGTCCTTAACTGTCATGAGCACCACTAACAACAATCACAATCTTGGTACTCACAACCCACCATCAGTCAAGTTTTATTTGACATAGTAAATTAATCAACCACGACCACAGCCATGAAAATAATAACCAGTACCCATTAATTAATCAGAATGAATGAATAGTTTCCCACATAAAATGACGCTACAATTTCTAGGCATGGTTAAGCAAATCCTAAATAATCTAGCCAGATAAATAATTAAATATTCAGCTAATCAATATTAATTACTCAGGGTATCAAGGTACAGGTATCAATGTCCAAATGGCCATAATTATCAAGGAATATTGGATGATAAATAAATACCCATATAATGTCATTCGAACACATTTCACGCAATAACTTTAAAATAAAATAGATTTCACAAATGGGATCAACATGCTCAAGGAGATTATCGTGTGACTTGTCTTGCAAACGAAAACGTTTTCGACTGCTCTTCCGAATTCTTTCGCAGACTCCGCAATCTTCCGAAACGGCGAAATATACGTAACTACACGTAAAACGATGAAAAATCCTAAGAAACGCCAAATAAACAGTACATAAAAATACATATACAAGTAAATCTTAATTTTAGATAAATTAGGAAGAAGAACGGGTCAAATCGGATTTCAAACAGAAAAGATACGGCTTCCGGAATATTGAATTCAGAATAAATTCGAAAAGAATTAGAAAAGGCATATTCCTTGGCATATTCCCTTAGAAACTAATTAATAAAGGGATTGTTTTTTTTATGGAAAATTAGGGTGGGACCCACTGGTCAGGGAATAGGCTCACAAGGACTGGGTCTATGGACCGAGGGGAAGAGATAAGGTGGTGGACTAGAGTGATGTATCTGCCTCGTAGACAAAGAAACGACGTGACGACTGGTGTGGATTGCTGACGAGGCAGCCTAAGACCGACATGGCATGAAACTAGGTTATAGGAATCCAACGGCCGAGACAAATCAGAGGTGATCGGACAGAATGGTTAGTTCCTGCTTTTGATGGACATCAGATAGAGCAGATAGCTTTTAGGACTGAGGTGGTGGTCGAGGATCTGACGGCACAAACATTATCAAGGGCATTCAATGGTTTGAATTCGATCAGAATCTTAGTGTAGATCTATCGGCTCGGATGACTTCGGGTGGACCCAAGAGTTGACCTTTGTTCGGGGATTGGATCGATGATTGTTCGCTAGTTCGACCAATCAGTCACAGTAGGGCAGATTACCCAGGCCCACCGATCATACAAACTGCTAGCCGGGCCCCATAAGGCAGAGACACCGAGGCAAGCAGAGGCCGGCTGGTGCCAGCCGCAGCGACGCGCGGCAAGGATTCGGCGACGGGCGGCAGCAGGCGTCGGAGGGCGACGGACCGGGGACGGCAGCTGGGCGCAGCGACGACGTCCAGGGGTGGCGGGAGGAGCAGATGCAGAAGGAGGCGAGCGGGGCAGCGCGATTTAGGGCGCAGGGGCAGGCGCTCCGCTTTTTAAAGGAGGGACGGAAGGAGATAGGGCGCAGGGGCGGCGGCACGCACTCCTGGGACGGCACGAGCGCGCGGCGGCGCCGGATTCTGCGGCGGTGGCGGTTGCGGGACGGCGGAGGCGGCGCACAGCCGGGCCGGGCAGGGACAGGAGTAGGCCGAGCGCGGCAGCAGCGGCTGCGGGCCGAGGGAGGCGGCGGTGGGCTGGCGCAGGCCGGGGAGAGCGGGGCCGAGAGGCTCGGCCCAGGCGACGGCGGCGGCTCGGCTTGCTGGCGACCAAAGGACAGAGAGAGAAGAACGAAGGAAGAAGATGAGCAGGGAAAGAAAAGGGAAAAAAAAGAAAAAGGGAGAAAAAGAAAAGATGGGGAAAAGGAAAAAAGGGAGGGAGTTTTCTGGAAAAACCCAAAATTTGGAAATTTGGAAATTAAGAATTCAAGGAATATTTTGGATTTGAAAATTTGTAGAGATTCGGAATATTTCGATATTCGGAATATATATATATATATATATATATATATATATATATATATATATATATATATATATATATATATGGATTCAGAAAAGGAACATTTTGTGGGAACCAAATATAAAAAAAATATCGAGAATATTTGGATTTTGGAACGTGCCGAATACCGAGATATAATATATGTATTTCCAAGGATCAGAGGAAAAAGGGGATATTGGGATATTGAATATTTCCAAATATTTGGATATTGTTTTGGGGTTCGAAGGCATCGGAAATATCTTATGAATCTGGAAATTGGATACGCTCAAAGTATTTGAGGGTCGGACTTTTTCCAAGGACATGGATTTTTGTGGAAACCAAGGACATTTGAATAAAAAGGAAATATGGATATTTAATAAAGGGGAGTGAATAGATTCGAGACGCTCGGATTTGTGACTTCGGGGAATTTTTCTGGAGTCGGACTTTTCAGGGAATCAAAGATTCGGGAACGACAAACCGAGAAAGGTACAAAGGGATTTGATAGAGAACGACCCGAGAAAAGGAATTTGGAGTTTGTTTAATTAATTACTAAAATTGATCTCTATAGTGTTAAAATTAATTCTGGAGCTCCGAAAAATCCGAGAAAATTTCAGAGAGTAAAATTACACACAATGAATTTATTAAAAATAATTTCAACCATGATTTATTAAAGAAAATTTTATTTCCCATTTTTACTTTACTTAAATAATTTGCTTTACAATTTAATATAAATTCTGGAAAATCAATTATTAATTAATTGTTTAATTTTTGAAAAAATCGGGCTATGACAGTCTCAGACCATGCTGTACCAGGAACCCAAGAGGCAACCCCGACGCCCTCTCGCACGATCCACAGTCCAAAGGCACGCTAGGCGTCCCTGAGAGTCTAGTTACTCAGCCAAGGGCTTTCCAATTCACCCATGTGGTTGTACTGTCATATGCTCGGATGAAATTCCGAAGGAATCAGTCCTTAAAACGACTACACAGGCATCTCTCACATCAGATCAGCCTTGTGTCGCGAATCTCCATTTTGAAACTCATTTTTCTTTCACAAGGCACCGACCCAGGTGTCGGGTTTTCCAAACGTTTCGTAAAGCCATACTTTACCCAAGAAGTCACTCAAATTTTAAGTTAAAGGGGGCGACCGTCCGTACTCGTACAATAGTGCATGAATATCGAGGCGCGACAACGGTGATTACAAGGGAACAGGGTACTACAATCATCAAGGGAGGATTTAATGCAACAAGCTGGGTAGGTCACCCGGTCTGACTCATAGACGGGACCGAACGATTTAGTGCACGTATATCGATGCAGAGTTTCACAAATAAAATAATTAAAGTTCATATATAGGCTCGATTGATCAAAGGTGACTTGCCTTACTCAAGGTCTTCACGGGTCTTCGAGAAATCACCGCGAAATCTGCTCCAAAACACTATTTTCCGGCGATCGTTACTATGCACAAACACGCAAAAAGTCTACACAAAGACCAGTAAAAAGGTCCTATTTAGTGCTAATAATAGCGTCATTAGATAGATCTCAATTTTAGAAAATTACTAGAGTTGGAACGGAGTCAATCGGATCAACAGATTAAAAGATATGATTTTTCGAAGTTTAATTGAATTTCTGATTCACTGGAAAAGGATTAAATTAAATCCTCTAGGGAATATTCTAGGAATCCTTCCACTGTAACACTGATAGTAGGGCCCATGGGCAGGCATGGCCCACGGAGCAGAGGGAACAGAGGGAGTGGGCCGGGTTATGAGGTGGCCTACCTGTCAGTGGCTCTAGAGGAAGGAAATAGGCCGTGGGGCCCAGGTGTCATCGGGACAAGAGATATTCGAGGTGGGGCCCAGTCAGTAGTGGACCAGCGGGGAGGGATGAATGGGCGCGGTCTACCGTGGCCGAGGGACGGAGGGCCCACGTGCCAATGGAGCAAGAGGGCTAGGCGCGGTGCACAGGGCTCGGGAAAGGCCATCGCTATCCAGGCGGGGCCACAGAGCAGGGGCGAGGAAGGGTGCACAGAGCGACCGAGATCGATGGCCCACGGCGGCGAGTGGTTACACCAGAGGAGGGAGGGGAGCACGACGGCCATTGTGGATGGCTCGGATCCACGAGGAACCGAGCGGCGGCGGCCAGTGGCAAGAGACAGGGAGCGACAGAGAGATGGGGAGTAGTGCTCGATGTCCATGGCGACGCGACGACTATGGCTATCCACGGCGGTGCAACGGAGGAAGGAGAGAGGATGGCAACCGCGGAGGGGAGAGTGGGGGTTGGCAGCCAGGGGGGTTCATTGACGCCGAGTGAGGGTATGGAGGTCTCTGGTTGCGGGATTGGGAGATTGTCTGCGACGCACGGTAGTGGGCGGCGGCGAAGGGGAAAGGGACAGAGGGGAACCCGAGCATCGGCGAGCGCTTGAACTCCATTGTCTAGGTGCCATCCAAGAGCATCACTTATGGGGAAAGGAGCTCACCAAGAGGAAATAGCCCGTGGCGGCGGTGCTGTAGGTCGAGCAGGGTGGCTGACGGGGAGGGGAGCTGTGCGGAGGCGCTTGGCTCCGGGACCGGGCGAGGGCGCTCGAGGATTCGACGTGCCTGTGAAGGATGACGGCGGCGTGGCTCGACCGGATTCCAGAGAGACGACACGGCGGCAGGAGGCGCGTCGATCTGAGACCCTCCGCGGCGGCTGCGTAGAGAGACAGGGGAAAGAGGAGGCTCTCTGAGGGCTTTTATAGGCAAGGGCGAGCTCCAATAATTGGTGTTCAATGATTGAGGGAGAGGGGTTGGAGGATTGGCGTGGCGGCGAAAATTTTTTCGCGGTTGCAAATCGATCGACGGTGGCGATTTGCCGAGCAACGATGGCGGGGTATCGGACGGGGTAAATTGAAGCGCTTGGGCAGGAGGAGCGGCGCCGGGCTTGGTCAAGGTGGGGACGGCTGTGGCAAGAGCAACGCGGCATCGCTTTTTGACCGCTCGGTCTCGGGACAGAGGGGTGAACAGAGGGGAGGCGGGAGGCAGCGAGTGCGTTCAAGCATCAACGAGGTGCGCGTGGCGTGCCGTGGCGGCTAACGGCAGCTAGCGGCGGCCACCGGGGGGCCGAGCGGCGTCACGGCGTCGTCGGGTGGCCACTATGGTGTTTGGCTGAGCACCTCCAGTGCGGGAACGGGGAATGGGGTTGGGGACGAAGGAAGGAGATGAACAGTGGAGATGAATCGGACGGCTACGTAGCTGGCGGGCCACGTGGCGCGCATCCGGCAACTCGGCGTGGCTCTCGCGCGGCACGTGGTGGTGATCGAGCAGGCGGCGGGCGAGAGAACGAAGCGATCGAGCGGCCGGCAGGGGGGCGGCCGGAACACATGGCGCCGATCCGGTGACCGGGCTTGGCTTGCGCGCGGTGTGGCCGTGGTTGCTAGGCCGAAAGGAGGAAGGAGGCAGCGCAGTAGGAATAGTGATGCTTTCCATTTTTTCAGGGATTAATTTGAAAGGATATTGTGAGATTCCAAAGTGGAATTTGAATTAAAAAAATTATTTTTGAATCCAGGAGAATTTGGGGTAAATCCAGGAGGGTCCCAGGTAGCAATTTTTTTGTATTTTTGGGATTAATCTATTTCTGAGGATTTTTGCGGGGATTCAAAGAGAGAAATTTCAAGGAGGGAGGATCCAATTCAAATTACAATATTTAATTTGAATTTTTGGGGGAAAAGCTGAAGGGAATTTTGAGGAGTTTTCCTGGGGCTTTGGATGGAGGCGAGACTTAATTGGGTGGAGATATATATATATATGTATATGTATATATATATATATATATATATATATATATATATGTATATATATATATAGAGTTGTGTAGATGGAGAGGGTTCGAACTTGTATCTTCAGAATGGGTATCGAAGCTGAGATTTTGGAACATCGGTTCGGGTATCGAAGCAAAAATCTTTTGTAGGAGAAGACCGAGGAATTAGTCATCAGGGTTTTTGGGAGCTGAGTTCGATGACGGCGAGTCGAGATCGAAGATTATTTTAGAACGTAGGATTTTAGGAGGATGGATTGTCGACATCAAAGACGGGGAAGTAAATCGAGATCTAGGCACGACATACAACACAACACACAAGATCAAAATTTTCCCGGGTAGATTTTAGCAAATTATCGTTTAACGTCTCGCTGAAAGCGGGGCGTTACAACTTTGAAATTTGAAAAATTCGTATAAACTTTATACTAATAATTTGAAAATTTCAACTCTAATTTTGAATCTTTCAATTCAAATTTTAAAACTTTCAACTGAGTTTTTAACACTTTCAACTAAAATTCAAAACTCTCAACTCAACTTATTTATTTCTTATTTTATAATAAAAAGTGATTAGTAAAATGCTAATGATAGTGATTAGCATTAAATGGCCGCGGCGGCACGCGCGACTTAAGGAGTGCGTGTGCGTACTAGCCTAACCAGTTGATAGGAGGTGGGTTTTTTTCCCTCGAGAGGACATCCCCTTTATAGGTGGCCAAACGGGCGGACCGGGCCGGCATAGCCCGAGGCACGGTCCGCACAGCCCGCTACGCACGGCCCGTGTAGCACAGTTCCTGTAGCGGGCCGTGCCGTGCCGGGCCGCGTGCCTCCCCCCGGCCCAGGCACAGCACACCGAGGTTCGTCGGCCGCCCACCGTGCCAGAGCCGGCCCGGTCCGCCGACGCCTGCCGCCGCGCGTCCGGCGTCCCCGGCCTCCGCCGCCGCCTCCCCGCCTGCGCACCGCCCCCTCCGCCGCCTGCCGCCGCCTCAACCTCCTCCCGGCTTCCTCGACTCCTCCGCCTCCTCCTGCCACGTTGGCCTCCCGCCGCCTCGGCCTCCTCCGCCTCGTCCCGCCGCCTTGGCCTCCTCCGCCCCCTCCGCCGCCGCCTCCCGCGCGCGCCTTCCCAGCCTCCGCCGCCTGCCGCCGCCCTCCGCCACCGCCTCCCTGCCTGCGCGCCGCCCCCCGAGGCCGTCCTCCGCCGCCTCCCCGCCTGTGCCGAGTCCCGACTGACTCCCGACTGAGTCAAGTAAGAGTGACTGAGAGATGAGTAAAAAAGGAAAAAAAAGACTTTGAAAATTTTAAAAAATTAGAGGAGTGGTAAAAAAATATGAAAAAATGTAAAAAAATATTATCTGAGATGAGTAAAAAAATATGAGGGTATTTTTTGATGATATTAGAAGAGAAAATTTTTATATTTTTTAAACAAGCAAAATAGAAGAACATATATAGTTATGCAATTTAATTTCTACATAGATATAGGGGAAAATGCGCAATGACCTTTATTGATTTTGATATTACACAGCCGCCTCATTAAAAACTCTGTCATGTAAAAACTCAATTTTGAGAAAACCATGACAAAGAAAAAAGAGTACAGCTAAAGGTCAATACTCAAAAATAAAAAAGATTACTCTAGTTTCTCATTTTGTAGGTAAAGATTTTTGAACTGCTCAGCCAAATCTTGGTTCTCCGTGGTGTGTTGGGCACGTTCCTTAGATAGCTCCCAGTCTTTAACCGCAAGTAGCATTTCTACCACCTCACTGCGGAGATTTCTTCTTCTCTCCTCAATAATTCTTCCGCAAAGACTGAAGGCCGATTCGGATGATACCGTAGACACAGACACCGTGAACACATCCCGTGCTAGCTTTGAGAGCACGGAATATTGGGTCTTGTGATCATTCCACCATTGAAGAACGTTGAGATCTTCCTGGTTGATCGAGTCGCTGTCCAAGTAGGTGGACAGCTCAAGAGCTTCAAGCGAAGCATATGCAGGACTTGCTGCGGCCGAACTTCCACCACCGGGGCTCGAAGAAGAAGAGGAACCACCCCAAATTCGGCCCCACTGTAATTTCTTCTTACCTGGGACAGGGACGGGTGGGGCTCTTTGCACACGAACTCCCTGAAACTTAGTTTCATACTTTCGAAATACTTCATACAATTTTGCCTTAGAATCAGAATAGTAGTTAGTGTAATCAATATTCATTGCATCCCCAATAAGATTCAAAATATTTAGAAACCCCCGTATTTTACCCCTAGGATCAAGAATAAATGCAAAAGTATACAAGTATGGAATGTCCCTCTAGTATTTAAGATATTTTTGTTTCATGTGAAATACTACAAGTCCTAGTAGTTGGTCATCTTCATATTCTTTTAATAAAGTTGCAATCTCAAAAATTTTATGCAAAATTAAATTAGCAGTTGGATAGTAAACACCAGACAAAGTAACAGTTGCATCATAAAATGTTTCAAGAAAGTAATAAAATATTTCTACAACATGCCAAGACTGTTCTGTCAGTAGCAGTTGCCCGTCACTGGTAACAACATTCTTGGACTACAAGAAAACAGTTAGTATATCTTTGTAAGGCAAGACATGTTTCAACATTAAATAAGTCGAGTTCCACCGATGGTCCGCATCCATTTGGAACTTGCGTGAACGCTTGTCCGAAGCGATGCAGAATTGCTTGAAAGTCGCAAGTTGAAGATTATAACCATTCAGCCATGTTATGGCTTCACGGATAGAATCGAGATATACAGTTACTCTTTTAAAACCGGATTTAACTATAAGATTAATAACATGGCAAGCACAACATTGATGTAAAAGAAATGATTCAGCGTAAACATTGAATAAAGGCTGCAAAATTTCCATTGCTCTGGAATTTGCAGCTGCATTATCTAGAGTTACTGCAAATATTTTATTTATGATGCCAAAATCCTCACAAACTCTAGAAATTCGTTCAGCAATATTTTCTGCATTATGTGAAACATCAAATAATTTTAAAGTTATTACTCTTTTTTGTAGTTCCCATTCATCATCAACATAATGAGCAACTACACTAATATAGTCTTCCTTAGCCCTACCACTCCAAATATCAGATGTGATACTAATAGAAAATGTGCAAGTAGCAAATAATTGTTTAATATTATCCAGGCCTTGGTTGTAAACATTCACCAAGTCCCGGGTTGTAGTTTGTCTACTAACAGCTTGAAACCTAGGATTATGAGCAGTTTTAATGTAAATCTCAAATGCAGGAGACTCACCAAAGTTTAGGGGTAGATCATGTCTAGCAATTAAACGAGTAAGAAAATCTCGTGCTACCTGAAGATTATACTCCCATGAACGTACCGTACCATCCGGATTGAGTACCAGCTGCTGCTATCTTAGCTGGTAACCTTGCTTCTTCGCACACGCTTCAGCATGCCGCCTCAAATGCCCTGTTCCACCAGAAGATTTTCCAGAGAGTTTAGTTTTACAAATTTTACATTTCGCGTAAGTTACCTCCCTTCCATCCGTGGCAGTCTCCTTGATCTCATCAAAATGTTTCCAGGCGGAGGAAGTGCTTGATCTCTTTGAGCCGGTTGCCATTGATAGGCTCCTGCTCGCAGTTCCGGATCCTTCTGAAGCCGCATATATTTTCTCTGGATGTTCTTGCGGTGTAGGAGCCGACCCAGAGTCGTCTCCTTGCGACATCGACAGATAGCTCGGGTCGAAGTTGCTCAGTTGGAACGTCGGGTAGTTTGGATTCATCCTGCAATATAAATAGAGAAAATTAGTATTAAAAAAATAGTAGGAACAAAGAAGAAAATTTAGGATTTTTTTTACCTTGCAGGAGCACCGAAGGCTGCAGCTATTACCTATGAGAATGTGGAAAATTTTTGAATTTTAGACAAAATTTTGTCTAAATCAAAAATTTTGAGCAAAAAGAGCAAAAGAGAGGAGAATAGAGCACAAGAGGAGAGATTGGGTGGTTTGGATGAGCAAAAATGTGGCTGGGGGTTCCCCTATTTATAGGAAAAAATTTCATAATTTTTCAGATTTTTTTGATATTTTTTTGGATTTTTTTTGTCCTGCAACAGCTAGATTCAAAATCTAGCCGTTATTTCGGACCGTTGGGACACGTGTCAATTTTTTACTGGGCCAATTGGCTGAACACTGTAGCAAACGGTCATCAGCGTCGCAACGGGCAGATGTCAATGCAACGGTCACCTGCCTCCTCCTCCCGCACGCACCCGACCTCCTCCCGACCTCCTCTCCTCGGCTCCTCCCCCTCCTCCCGCCCCCTCCTCCTCCGCCTCCTCGGCTTCCTCCCGGCCTCCTCGGCCTCCCGCCGCCTCGGCCTCCTCCACCTCCTCCCGCCGCCTCCTCGGCTCCTCCGCCTCCTCCCACCTCCTCCTCCTCCGCCTCCTCGGCCTCCTCCCGCCTCCTCGGCCTCCCGCCGCCTCCTCGGCTCCTCTGCCTCCTCCCGCCGCCTCGGCCTCCTCCTGGCCTCCTCGGCTCCTCCACCTCCTCCCGCCACCTCAGCTTCCTCGGCCTCCCGCCGCCTCCTCCTGTGCCCGCCTCCTCTCGGCTGCTGTCTTGGCCTCCGCTGGCGCCTTCCGCCGCCGCCGCCGTGCCCGGGCGCCTCCCCGGCCTTGGCCGCCGACGCCTGCCTCGGCCTTCGCCGGCCGCAGACGCCTGCCACGGCGGCGAGGCCTCCGCCGCCGCCCTCCGGGCGGGCCGTGCCGGCCCCCTATAGTCCACGGGCCGTGCCGTGCCGCACTGCCGGCCCAGGCACGGCATGGCCCACGGCCAACCGTGCCGGGCCGGCCTGGGCACGGTTACTGTGGCACCGTGCCCGAGCCGGCCCGACGGGGCACAGTCCTTTTGGACATCTCTAGTCCCCTTGTTTTGTGCATGCCACCTTGAAAGTTATCAAAAAAATTTAAAAATATGACAAGATAGATAAATATGTGATATATTATTCTACAAACATGCAAATTCAAATTTGACTTGTACAAGTAGAAGCAAAAATAAAAAATTTGATTATGAATAGTGTGGGGTATTCTATACTCTTTTAAAAACGAGTAGTGATGTTGAGTGATGAATCTGCTACCACCCCACCGCCAACTCTCCAAAGTTTTAACATATGGAACCATTAGCCATGCATTCTCCGAACCAAAACGTACAGTAGAAGGTCATGGATAGACTCTAAAGTTCTTAAGCATGATCATCCTTACACGTCAATAATAACTAGAGTCAAAATAGATTTCACCTCTAATTAATTCTAAAACTATCTATACTTCTTTAAAAGCGAGTAATGGTGGTGGTGAATCTGCCACCACCCCACCACCAACTTCCCAAAGTTCTAACATGGGACTATTGGCTATCTATTCTCCAAATCAAACGCACAGTGCAAGGTCGTGGATAGACCTTAAAGCTCTAAACCATGATTATCCTTTTACGCTAATAATAACTAGAGCCAATATATATTTCACCTCTAATTAATTCTAAAAATAAACTAAAATTTAAAATAGATTTCCTCTTTGTAATGTGCCGATGTGTTTTTTTAATTCCGTAATAACATACGGGCATTTTGCTAATTGCATTTAAATTTGTTGTTTTTGTTTCTATTTGTATAGGTCAAATTTAATTTTATATGTCACATATTAATGTATCTTTTTAAACTTTTTAGTGATTTTTTGGATGACAAGCAAAAATGAGGGAATATCCTTCGAGAGAAAAAAGACTTTCCCTTGTTGATAATCACTAACTGTATTGCAAAACCTTGAGATTTGAGGATTAAAAAATCAAGTTTTTCAGCACAAGGAATTGAGAGGTTGCAAATATTAATATCTTTTTTCAACATGCACATTGCAAATCTTTAAACTTTATACTCCCGAACACCACATTAAAAATCAATTTTCAATTTTTCAAGTAGCTAACACCACACACTTCTGTAGTACAGGGTGCAGACCTGTAGCTCCCTTGACATGAATCCTGATCCACTTGCGGTTGCCGTCCGGCACGAAATCCACCGCCGCGTGCACCGTCCTGAAATCCCCTTCTCCGCGGTGGTCGACGGTGATCGTCTCGGCCACCGGCGCGGGCGCGAAGCTTAACGTGGACAGCCGGAGCGGAAAGAGGATGAGGAGCAATGGCAGCAGGTACCTCAAGGTGCAGAAGCAGAGCAACGGCTGCATTTCGTGTGTGCTTTGGTCGTGAAAACGGACCATTTTCTTCAGAGATTAGATATGTGTTGGCCCGTTTGGCGACGTGTATCAGTAGACGTTTCTTGCTAACTGAAAACTCCAAAGGCGTCTTCATCCAAGACTGCAAACATTGGTGTGAGGGTACAAATTATCTGAAGAAAATTTAAAAAATCATTGGTGATGAAACTTCCTGAAGCAAATTGTTTCCACGTAAAATTGACACAAATATGGATTGGTTAATTTGGATTTTGGACAGTCATTTCAACCTTGGGGCAAAATGATAGTACAATTGGAGCAACCATGAGGAATGTCCTCGTGCTACTGATGACATACTTTAGCCGACTACTTCCCTCAACTTTTTTTTTTCGTTTCCCGTGCGCACGCTTCCCAAAACGATCAACGGTGTATTTTTTACAAAAATTTTCTATATGAAAATAGCTTAAAAAGCAAATAGATCCATTTTTCAAGTTTTTAATAATAAATACTTAATTAATCACGCGCTAATAATGTTTCTCGTTTTGCGTGCCACTTAAATAAGCCGGTCAAGTAGCTGGAACGAACAGCACCTAATTAATCACCATAGTTCTGAATTTCTGATCTTGGCTAAATATCTGATTTTGGATATGGAGATGCTTGTGATTTTCATCCATGGCATGTTGTTAGCTAAAGCTGCGGTTGCTTGGATAGCCAGCCATCGTCAATGAACGTGATGTCCACAAACTTCTGCACCTGCTCCTCGTCCAGTTTCTTCTCCCACGCAACTCTCCCCGTTTTGTTGGCTCCTGGCCCTTCACACCCGACCTCCGCAAATGTGATGCTCGACCTGAAAAAAAAACAAAAAAATTCAGCTTAAAACACAACGATATGTTAAGCCCGGCAAGGACGACGTAGGAAAATCAAATTACTAATGCCTATGAGAAATGAACCATAATGTTTTTCATCAATGGAATTTAAACTAACCTCTACATTAAAAGAAGACGTATTAGGCTATATCTTTACTATTTAACAACGCAGTTGTCCTCCTCTCCACCACCGCACCTCACCTGTACCGTGCTTCACACAAAAAAAACAAGTAGTTATTCCTACTCAACTTTCACACCCATCCATTTCTATTCATATGGACCCATAAAACAGCCAATAGCTATTCTAACTTAATATTCTATTATAAAATACGAGCACCTAGTTACATAAAAATACATGTAAAATCACGTAAAATTCTTGGATTCCTAGATATGGCTTAACTGCCTAAGAGAAGTGGACTATGCATACGTGTGTATTAATTATCTTTGATTGTGTAGTGGTGTGTATGCATGCATATAGGGATGAAAACGGCGTCGGCCCAATTGACTAACCATCGTTTTCATAAAAGTGGTACCGTTTTTTATCATTTTTAAATTCGTAGCGATTATAAAATTTGAGTTTTTAAATTTTTATCATCGTCATATAGCAACCGTCACTAAATAGTTAAATTGGTAAATATAAAAATTTTTCAATCGACCGAGAATCATAGAGGAAGAAGAGGAGGAGAAACAAGAGTACGGGGCTGAAAGAAGAAAAAGGTAATAAGCTCTCCCCTCTTTTTTCCCCAAGGTGGATCCACCCCTATTTCAACCGTTTTCATCCTGCATGCGAGCGTGGCGCATTTGCCTCTTCTACGTAATTAAAAAAAAATAACTTCTTACACGTTGGGGGAGTTCCAGGCCTGCCACCCCTGGGGCACGACGATGTCGGTCATGGATGTCCGGTAGAAGACGACGGTGGCGAACTGGTTCCACGCGCGGCCGAGGTACTGTCGCCCGGAGCCGCGCAGCGAGCCGCCCTTGAACACCAGCCCGCCGGGGCTGCCGGCGGTGAGCCGGGCGTGCGCCGTCACCCAGCCCGGCTTCTGCTGCATCGACGGCGGCATGTTGGACTCGACCGTGCAGTTGTCGTAGATGGACTGGCCGTAGCCGAAGATGAAATCGACGCCGCCCTTGACGAAGCAGCGGCGGAAGTAGTGGCGGCCGGTGAAGTCGCAGAGCGTGTCCTGGAAGCCGTAGAAGGCGCAGTCGTAGAAGGCGCTCTTGTCGCCGCCGACGAGCGCCGCCACCGCCTGGTCCGGCTTGCTCTTGTTGTACGCGTTGTACATGTTCTGGCACACGCAATCACGCATGGAATGCAATGAAAGACAGGTGTCAATGCCATACACTCACACCTGGAGCCAAATGTAGCAAAAGCAAAGGCTAACAGAGTCCCAAGTTAATAGTTTTTCCTAAAAACAACATATATTTAAGAACAAGTAAACAGATGTTTTAAAAAAATATTCCTAAATTCACAACATACTAAAATGACGTCTATCGTTTGATAATAAAATTATATTTTGTACGATTTTTCAATGTGTACATATGTACCTTGAATGCGATGTTCCGAGCGACGAAGTTGTCGGCAAGGACGATGAAGGTGGCGCTGTAGAACGTCGGCGAGTTGCTGACGTTGCCGGCGCGGCGGTTCACCAGCTCGTCGATGCTGGAGTGAGCGTGTGCATCAAAGCTGATTTCTGTATTCCAAGAGCCATCCCCCTTCAGCAGGATGAAAGGTTTTCGCCTTGGGATGGTAACCTTCTCCCTGCAGCATGCATTGCACTCACAGTCACCAACAAATCTTGCAAAAACTCTTCAAAAATGCAAACATGCTTCGCAACGGAATCAGATTGCTTGACAGCTTGTCGGACAGAGCACTAAAAAATCGAGAAGAAATTTAGTGTCGAATAATTAAGAAGAAAATATGAGTATGTTGGGACTCGAACACGGAATCTCGGGATTGGAACCATACACACCCGAGAAACTATACACTGTCACTATCAGATTGGTTGACAGTTTAGATATGTGCAGAGGTAGCATACATACTTGTAGCTTCCTGCCTTGACATGAATCCTGATCCACTCGCGGTTGCCGTCGGGGACGAAGTTCACCGCCGACTGCACGAACCTGAAGTCGCCGCCGCCTTGCTGATCCACGGTGAACGTCCTGCACACCGGCGACGAGGCGGAGCTCAACGTGGTGGACACCCCGAGCAGCAGCAGCAGCAGCAGCAGGAGGAGGAGGAGGAGGAGGTGACGGCGAGATTGCTGCATTTTCCACACGTATCTTCTGGAGAATAATCTCGGTGAGACGATTGCTGATTGGGTGCAGAATTTATCCGCTGATCAGGCCAACGTGCGTTCACTTCCAATTCTGCAGGATGGTGTTTTACTGTGACAGATTTGGAAGTGTTCAACTGGCTGCATATTTTGAGTTTCTTTCCATCGGGAGATATATTGGCATTAAACAACGGCAAAATAATGGCTAGTTTTGCTGTTGATTTAAATAAAACCCTTCTTAGAGTACACAAATATCAATTACTAAGAAGGAAGCTTAATTGTCGTTTTTTTTTTATCAGGAACCTGTCATGTGCACATAAGTTTTTGGTGTACTCATCCTACACAATAACTAATAAATATCACAAAAATTCTTTATATATATATATATATATATATATATATATATATATATATATATATATATATATATATATATATATATATATATATATATATATAGTTTTAATAATACTTCACCTATATGTAAGTCACAATGCTAGATTCATCATACATAGAGAGTAGCAAAGCAAGCAAAATTCTAACAAATTTATACTCTTAAAATTGTTAGTTTTTTTTATTTTCTTTTTGTTACGGCAAAATGCAATCAACCTAACACTAACACTTTACATATAGATATAATACTATTAGAAATACCCATATAATTTTTTAAAATTTTAGTGATATTTGTTAATTATTGTGCACGATCAGAGGCACCCGACGAAATCCATAATAAAATTACTTAGGCAATGAAGATAACACTACATATCAATTAGTGTATTCTTACACCAGTGACACCGATGATCCAATTTTTTAGATCCGCTCCCGTGCATGGTGAGTGCATCATGTGTATATGATATATTCCCTTTCTAATCACTTTCATAGGTATTTCTTAAAAAAACTTATATAAACTATTTTTTTACTAATATTTAATTTATTCGTTTATAGCCTTGAGTAATTGTCAAAAATTCAGTTTCATAGCATTCACTACTTGCAAGTTGCAATGCAACAAAAACAACCTTCAAAATTTTATTACCTTTTCTTATTCCTCTTGAAAATTTTGCGGTGCATTCCTCTTAAAAATTATCACTCAACAAATGAAACTATCAATCCAAATTTCCAAACCTCTGTTTTTCGATCATGTGTTCTTGCCAAGACCGGTTTGGCCTAACCCTAATCAGCTCGGTATAATGTATTTAAATTAACATTTGGATTACAAATGGAACATTTAAAACCGAAGATATTGCCAATTCGACGGTAAACTGCTAGGCTAACGACACAATCTATGCCTAACTAAACTGATACAGGACATCTCTTCCCCACAATTGGACTCCCGTTTCTGCATTTGCAGAACACTGCTAAGAACTAAGATACATATGTACAGTGGGGCCGGTTCCATCTCTGACGCCAAGGAGATTTCATGGTAAGCCCGCACATGAACGGAGACAATGAAGAACTCTTCACAGCTCAACAACGAGAAAATACCAGATCAAAATTATATAGCCTGGAAAACAATGCGTGCCATGCATCAGATGAACATAATAGAAACATATAAAATACATCAAGCAACTAAAGTTATGATTTCTGAAGAAATGAAATAAATTATGTACCATTAAATACTGTCAGAAATTATCCGAGCGTCCAGTAAAGAAATATAGTGCCACTCTGCCATTACGAGAGTTGAAAATTACTACGTCATTCATGAAAAGGGAACGTTGCAGGAAAAATATGCAAAGGAGACTGATTAAAAGGTTTATTATCGAGAGGTACCCGCAGCTGAGGCTCCGCAACATTCTGAGTGAATGAGGTAGAAAGCTCCCGCTCCCAGTCATCTAGGGTGTTTATCATGATTGTGTCTTCCATGCCTCCTCCAACCTGATTTTGCAAGGATGATCAACACAATTGGAATGCAGAGTTTCTAGAGCACAAAACAAAAACTGATATTCTTGACAAGACACAACATGCAGAGCAAAGCGTTGTGATCATGAAGTAATGGTGAAAGTAAAAGAAATATGACTTTAAGAGCACAACAAAAGATGAAATACCATACCTCCTTCATGGGGAACTGGATGATCTATCGAGTGTCTAGGGGCAGGAGGGTACTTAAATCTCCTGGGAGGCATAGACCATCCAGGGCCTGGGCCTGGTGGAGGATTCGATGGTTGCCTACAATTCAATGGGGTGGATGGACCATCAAAATGGTCTGGAAATGGGGGGCCTGCATACCATTGACAACAAAGGCTTGTTCACCATAAAAGTCTAATTCATGAAAAACATGCAGACTAATCTTGTATTTCGGCAGAATTGCTAATATATACACGCAAGGCAGTTAGTTATAAAACTTCGCCTCATAAATATTTGTAGACAGTTAGGCACAATACTTCAAAATACCTGGAGCGAAGTGTGGGGGAAACCTTCCTCTATCAACAACTTCATGGTGCATTTGTCCCCTAACTGCTATTTCATCAAAGGGATGTCCTCTATCATCGAAGTAATTCCCTCTATCATCGAAGGGATGCCCTCTATCATCAAAATGATGTGCTCCATCATCAAAATAATGCCCTCCATCATCAAAGTGATGCCCTCTATGATGAAAGTGATGTCGGCTATCATATGCATGGTGTCCTCTATCATGCTCACCGTACTGATGCCTCTCAGGATAGGATGAATTGCAATTCCAAGGTGTGCTTTGTTGGGGTTCAGGCGGTACATATGGGTACTGATTTGGAAATGGTGGATGGGGTGGTGGCTGAAAGTGATATGCATTATTAGGTGGCGGCACTGATGGTGGTTGGTGATAGTTATTTCCATGGTGTGGCGGCACTGAGGGCCCAGAAAAATGGGGTCCAGGAGGATGAAATGGTGCAACAGGAGGAGGTGGCAGCGGCGGTGGTGGCGGCGGCATCTGATTTGCATGCCCAGAGTACCCACAATTGTAGGGCGCTGGATGATGCGATGAAACAACACAAGGATCCATGTTGCCTCTATTGCTTGCAACAGAATGAGGTTGTTGCTCTTGAACATTCTGCAAAGAACAATCGAAGACATTTTAGATTCACAGTACATGAAATTTCATAATGGCCTTCTTACAGTGACATTATAACTACATACGTAGGCATTTCTTGGAGGATCTGGTTGAACTCGATCAGCTGCCAATGCTCCTTGCACCTGTGAATCTTGAAAAACAGGACAGGGTGGACGTGGCAAAGGTGGTGGAGATGATGGCAATGGAGGAGGAGAAGGAGGTTTGTCATCAGGTAAGGGTGGAACGGAATCAACATTTTGCTTGGTCGTTGTACACCTAACAACAGTTAGATCTGGTTGGCATGAGGAGATAGCTTCCCCTTCTGCTTCAGATGATGGGGCTAAATCCTCCATTTCAAGGTCACCATCCACTTCTTCCAGGACGAGTCGATGCTTCGCCATATGCATTTGAGATGCTTCTTGCGCATTAGCACCTGTAGCTTCATGTTCAGGAGTAACAGCTTCAAAGCTCCTCTCCTCAGAGGAGCTTCCTTCCTCATCTTCAAGTAGTTTTGTGCAAATTAAATTTGGAAGATGAAAACCAGTGTTGCTGTGAAGAATAATCAGTCATATAAACATGAATAGTACTAAACGGATAATTAAGTACAGAAAGATGATAGAGCACAGTTCAGCATGCACAAATGAGGTTAGTTACCCAAACAAAATGAGCACACACCTGAAAGCTGAAAGGTAAACCAAAACTGGTGTCTGAAAAACGAATATTTTCACTTTTTTAGTCTTATAAATACCTTCAGTTTGTTACGCTATTGTCCATTTGCTACCAGTTTTCACCACTCTAAGAACCATGGCAATGCCCTCATGAGATATTTCATATGCTTGATATTTTTTACATTTTCCGCCATATTTTGTAGTACTGATATTGTCATCTGCCCACCATATCTGCATGCTAATCCACAGCATCTCAAATGGTCCCAACAAACTACTACAGCTCAAAGTTGCACATGCAAACAGCAAATGATCCAAAAGGCCAATTAGAATGATCATTTACAAATTTACAATTTTTGTTTTTTAATTCACATATGGTATGGGGAGCCAATTAGGCCTCAGGAGTCAGCAGCCGATGCTTATTCCTCAAATACCATCATTGTTTCTTTTTTCCGTACTTATGAAATAAATCCACATGTATCATACAGGAAAGCGAAAAAAGTAACAGAACCAATGAACTGGACATAAACAGCGCCCAGAAAAGCACTGAGTCAGTCATAGAAACAGTTTCTTGAGGTGGGCAATAGAGATATACCTTCCATACTCATCGACAAGCATTCCTTCATTATCCCGTAGAGGGTCATTCAGAGCTCTCTCTGTCCCTGATGGACGACGAGAGGTTCCAAATGATGCCTCGTTGAGAGCTTCAAGCTCTTTAATATGATGCCGAATTATGTATTCTGAAAGGGTTTTCCTCTCAAGCCAGAGCTTCAAAACCTAGTAACAAAAACACGTCAGCGTTTGAACAAAGGTGAAAGAAGACTAAAATTATCATCTTGGCTGTAAACGTGTAAGCCGGGCTCTGAAAGCACTTGCCTTAAGACATTGCCTTCGATTCTCCCATGCAGAATTCCCAGGTGGTGCAGATGCATATAGTATTCGGGGTAGGACTGCTTGGATAAGAGAAGGAAAGGCATTGCCAACTCCACCTACAAGATTTATGAAAGTAGCTTGAAAACCCCGGGCATTCAAAATACTAAGAAAAACATGCAAAAACGATGTGAACACCTTTCTGGTTGCGACAGCATTGTATTATTGAATCGACAAGGAAGAACAGGTCCACCCTTTTATGCAAATTAGATTCTTTTTCCAGGTGTTCGATGATGATATCCATTACCTGATTATCAAACAAAAAGCAGCAGGTGGATAAATAAGCACAATTACAACCACACTGATCAGCTCAATAGCCACAAAAGCATAATCTTTTACTTATAAGACTGAATGAAGCAAATCTGTAAATGATGCTCCTTGCTGAACAAAATCCTCATATTTAGGATTTACTGAAGCAGATAGTGTGAAATAGGATATGACATTTAGAAATTTAAAACTTTTGTTTTGTGCATAGTTTGTTGTGCCACATTAGATGAGTGTAGTACGAAGATGAGTTCCCATTCCACATGGTAGAAAGATAGCACCATAAAAAAACAAAAGTGATGACAGATGAATCATTCCATTCATATTTCATGGACGAAAGGAAACTACCAACTATACAATTTATAATCTAACAATGATGGTTGTCAAAAATGGAAAACATGTGCAAACACAAAATAAAAGCCAATATAATCCAGCTTGCAATGAAAAGTTAAGAATGAATAAGTATGCGCATGGTCTAACCTCACCAGCAATGCCTTGCTTATCACATTCCAGAGCAAGACGTGTTGCACGGCCTATACTTTCTTTTGTTCTTGTTAAGGAACTAAGGAAAGCTTCAAAGGCCCTCCGTGCTGAACTGGCTTCATGATGACCTGATAATTTGTTCGGGCCCTTCTGTTGCATATTATCAAAAGGAATCGCACCGCTATTTTGTTGAGCACGAATCCTATCTGTTGCGGGCCTTATTGTATGATTTGAAGGTGAACACTGACCACCTGACCCTTCCTTGAGTGAAGGTATATTTACCGAAGATTCAGGAACAACATTGGAGCAGAGAAAACTGTCTATGAAAGAACCTGGCTGAGACGATCTTCGAGTATATGCAGCAGCAATTAGTTCTTTCATAGGCATCACGTCTGGAGATAGACTCTTACCCTTTGGATACATTCTGTGGTTGTGTTCTTTCAGTGCGATTGCTGAAGAACTGCGCCTACAAGATGAAATAATGAAAGTCTGAAACTATTATCAAGCCTGCCAGCAGACTAACATGAAACTTGAGAAGGTACAAACAAAGAAAAGTTAAAAAGGAAACACAATGAAGACAGAATGATTTTATAATGAGGTCAATCATATGACTTATGCTCCACAACTGGACTAAAGGAAGAGTTTTTATATCCCTTAACAGTAGTGTCTTTACCATGTGTCCATGTTCCCTTGCATTTTGTAATACTTGGAGAAGAATTAATTACAAATATATTCCTAGTACAATGGAATATGTCCAACTAATTTACATAAGTAGATATATAGATTGCTATGTAATATAAGCAGATATTTTAACTACCAAGATAGAAAATGTGCGTTCAGTTGGCCACTAAAATCACCCCTTGCCAAAATGGTTTCCAATGGATTAGCCAAGTTTTGGTTTGATATAAAAGAACTGAAAGGCCATGATTACCTTAGGGCTTATTAGCAACAAACCATGTGGAAACAAGATTAGTCCAAGTTTCCCAAAAAAATTTGGCAAAGCGAACTTTGCCTTAATGCCATCATTATCCTGAAAGCACACAACCTATACCACATGGATAAGATCTAGCTATGTATCAAGTTCTAAACCTATAGTCCTACTCCCTCTTTAGTGCCATAGAAAGTGCAGATGTTCTTCAATCGTATTTGTGCATTTATGTACCAAAAGATACAGGCCAAACTGCCAAAGCTACCAACGAGTTAAGCCAATTTTGTAGTATAAAAAAACATATCACTGTTTAAAGTAAATAGTGGTACTACAGGAAAGAGTTTATGCTGACATGCAAAGAGACAAGAACATGGTTAAATTGAGAAAATACACCTCTGCTAAGATTGCTTCAATTAGTTATTATGTGAGTGCATGCACCAAGTCTAGGCAGAGTGAAAGCCTATTACCTATATAACAAACAAATGGAGCATTTGCTTTGACAGGAAATAGAAGGCTTACGGTTCAAATGTCTGGGAACTTGCATCCGATTGAATACATGAAATTTTAGCGACCAAAGGAGATGCACTTGTCCTGTCAGACACATTAACTGTTGGTTTAGCCAAACGAGTATCATCATGTGGCACAGAATTACAGTTTCCATTGGAGCTTGGAACAGCAAAATTTGCTTGGCTAACTGGTTCGGCAGACTCATTATCGTTTCTGACAAAATCATGAGTAGGGTAACTATTTGGTTCCATGGACTCATTCCCACTTGCTTTCAACTCCATGGAATAGGTTGGAGCTTTTCCACAGACATCATTATCAGCTCTACTATAAACCATCACGGGGATGTTTTTGTCATCCATGTGAACTTCTTCAACAACTCTCTCTTTTAGTGAATTCTGACTGCATGCATTTTTCAAATCCAAAGGAATGGTAGAGGGGAGATCCTTATGTAAGATATGCTTTTCGTCAGTTGGAGTGTCTAAAGAATGACCACTTGAAGGAACAGTAGGACTTTTAGTCATTACAGACCTTGAAACTTTGGCAATTGCATCCAGAGAGTTATTCGAAGGGGACCTTGCTCCTGAAGCTGTGCAACCTTTCAGGATCAACTCCTCTGATTTTTGCACTTCAAGAGGGTTACTGATAGTTTCAGTTGCATTAGCAGACATAGCTTCTAAGGCACGATGAAGACGTTTAGATGGAGGTAAAGCAGCTTCGCCATCCAATGACAAAACCTTTGGATGGTATTTTTTATTCTTGCAAGCAGTCTGAGCGTCTCCTGATGGCATAAACAAGTCTTCTTTGGATGCAGGATCCATGCTAGGGGGCATGTCAGCTGAATGATCCTTCCCGAATCCTGCATATGAGTCGTGTTTATGACATCTATTTGCATGTGTAGACAGCTCTGTTTTGTTGTCAGAAATAATACGCTCATCAACTATTGTGTCCTCCAGAAGAGCTCTTCCCATACGGACCCTTGCCCTTTTGACCAATGGTAAGTGTTCGTCTCCATTTGACTTGCCGACTTCATTCCCTGAATTCGGGGAATCTGCTGGATTTCCACTAGTTTTGAGCTGCAATTCTTCATCCATTTTTGGCGCCACACTATTGATAGTATTGATAGGATTGTTAATGTGATTTGTGTGTGGCTTTCTTTTTCTCTTAAAAGTGACAGTTGTGCTCATGGAATGATCGATTGTTCCATTTTGTTTGACTTCTTTTTTAGATGCCTCAATATGATGAATATCTTGTACATTGGCAATAGAATTCAAACTTCTATCATCAATAACCACTGCAGAGTCTCCAGGTTTACCGCAGGTACCTTGACTGGAATGCAGTGCATCATCCTCTCTAGCTGGAAGAGAATCTGAGTTTGGCTTGTTGTCACCAATGAATTTATGCTGATAAGAATGCACCTGCTTGTCATCAGAGATCACATCAACACACAGTTGATTAATGCTATTTATTGGCCCACAAGAATCCTCTGTTGTTCTTAGTTCAGCACCTAATGAACTTCTCAACTTCCGTGGGGATGTAAGATTACCAAGGGCGCAAGAATTTTTTTGCTGAACATCTTTTGGGCCCTTCTTTGAGAATGAACTAGAAGGCTCATCAGATGCAGAATTCACAACACAGCGGTCACTCTCCATTGCAGCAATATTTGAGTCAGGGCTATTGGTCACATCGTGATCCATGGAAGATGCAGGGCGACTGTCTAGCTTGTTATCACTGACCAAATCAGAACCTTCCTCGCGACCTCCACGGTCAAAATTGTTATCGTGGGCAGCATTTTCAACATCTGGCTTCACATCTGTTCCAGTCATATCACTCTTATTATTACTCTCTTTCTTTAAAGAATCATATATCTCAACAATTTCCTTAACTGCTCTGACAAAATCTGCTCCTTTGCCATGTCGCTTAGCAAGAAGAGATTTCCTTTTCTCTTCAGTGAATGCCTCAAGGTCAGTATAGTAGCAAAAGGCACTACAATATTTAGAACTTATGTCAGATACAAGTATTATATATTCGGGGATAGAAATTAGTGCATTATTACGAATAAGCTATTGAACGTGGGGTCACATCCACAGCAATGTATCATGCAGTATAGTCCTAATCTAAGTAGGCCTCCCACCTCCTAGATCTACTTTAGTATGCCTATGTTATAATGCGTAATAAAAATGCTAATGCACATAGCGCTGCCTAATTACTAGAACGAGCATTTGATTAGATTAGGTCATAGATATTCCAAGCTGCTACTAACTGAAAAAGCATTTGATTAGTCAGATCATAGCTATCATAATAACGAACACCTTGGGTGTACAATAAGCTTATGCCCCCATCATGTGCTCCCGTGACAAGAAATATCTGACAAATAATTATATAAATTATGGAATCACATCGAAAAACATGCAAATAAAAGAAGCTAACACTAGATGCTATTTGTGCTCATCATCAGAAAAGAGTACAATTTTTCAAGGCATATACTATGTCTTAACTGATTTCATCAACTAAACTATTTCTGAATAATCAACAGCTAAGCAGAGAAGTTACATGATGCATGCAGCAAAAAAACGCATCATCATAAAAAATGTATATGCGGTAAAATTAAAGTTAAAAAAATACTCACATCTGTTTAGTTCCATAAAAGTAGACCAGCAACTTCTTTTTAACTGAAGAAAGGCCCCATTTCTCTGGCTCACTTATCTGTAACAGTGTGGATATTCATGAATTGAAGTGCTCATGGTTGAAACAAATAACACATGCTCTGGAGAATCAGCAAATCCTTATAAACAAATCAGACCTAGGAATGCTAAAAATAGAAATGGAAAGCGTAAAACTTATAAAACAGCTTCATGCTACAGATCCTAGCTTAATGGCAAATGTCAAAAGTGAACCACCAAAAAGAGTAGGGAGAGTTACTCTCTGAAACAAGAATAGTTGAATGAAAGGACAAGATTCATAAAGTCTCTTGTGGGGACACCATTATAAAAGCTAAAACAGGGGACAGGTGTTGTCTAACAGTTTTAAGACTTGCTAACAGCAAGTTCACCAATATTACACCATGGAACTGTCTTCGAGAAAGGAGGCATCATGAAAAGGAACACTTGCAAAATAAATAAGTGAATGCTTAACAACTGAAGAGCAGGAGAAACTAAAGTAGTTTTCTATAAAGCACGGCACACAAACATCTTGAAGCAAAATTAGTACAACAGATGAACATCACGAGTTAGCAATGGGCAAAAACGATATATTGGACATACTGAACCCAAACCAATAAGTAGGTACCCACAGAATTATAATGAGGCCCACCATGAAAAACCATTAACAACCAAGCTTTGTCAGTGATCCTCAAGGAACCTAATCTATTGATAAAAAAAAGGAACTTATGTATCTTGTCCTTCTATGCCACAGTAAGAAAAGATCAACGGCACCAACTACACCTAACCAGTCAGCCTGTGCATTTACAAACCACAATGCTGAATGAACCAAATATTCGATGCATTGATTGATCAAAGATAAGCAAAAGCAGAGTAAGAAGGTGCAACTTACAGTGGAAAGTATTCAAAGTTCCAAACTCTATGGATGTATCCATGGAGCACAAGAAAGTCCTATAGAACTTTATTAACCCTCCATCATACCTAAGGCCCAAAATACCACGGAGCTAAACTGTGTTCTAAGAAACTTTAACACGAATATCGACAACAGCGAAAGGTTGTTATACCTAAAAACATAATGATTGCCTAATGATCACCCAGTTGGTTCTAAACTATATTGTCATCTACACAGACATAAATGTCAACAGTCGGTGGCAAAACCCACACAAATACATAACCATTACAAGGATGCAACTGTTGAGGAGTATAATTTATGGAGACATCCCAATATGAAAACACTAGAATCCAGAGCTATAAAAAAATTAAATATCAAAGAAACACTGAAACTTCACAATGCTAATTTTCATATCCCTGAGCCAACAGCCTAAGTTCCTTGCACATATACCATCTGCTGTACAGTGAGTGACAGACTCGAATTAAACAAGAGCATATATTTATTTAAGTATGGTTTTGTTAGAAATATATAAGAAAACATTCAATTGCCACAAAAGTGAACATTGCTTATCCAGCTAAGCAAAATCATCCAGAAACCATAGGAAATATATGGTAATACTAGTAACTACTACCTCCGGTTCTTAATAAGTGACGCCATTGACTTTTGTCGTGACGTTTGACCATTCGTATTATTCAAAAATTTGGTGTAAATATACAAAAATATGAGTCATGCTTAAAGTTCCTTTAATGATAAACTAGGTCACAACAAAATAAATCATACTTACTTAAATTTTTTGAATAAGACGAATAGTCAAACATTGTGTTAAAAGTCAACGGCGTCATTTATTAAAAACCAGAGGGAGTAACAATTAGCCAAAAGGAGGTTCTTCTGCCCCCAAAAGATTATTTGCACACCACAGTATTAGTATCAATGACCAAAGCTAAGCTGCCTAAATCTGACCAAGTCCAAACTCTATGGAGCCCCAACAGCAGAAAGGGTGGATCTGAACTGCATTAATCATTGACTAAACATCAAGGCTTTCAACATTTGAGAAATACATGAAATTACAGTAAGAACCATAATTTAGAGCATGGAATTATCGCGAACTTAAGAAAAGATCAAACCTATTTACATCACGAGCTACCTATCACCAACCTCATAGTACCTAGAACCCTAAGCATGCTCCTCACTAAGAGCCCCACTAAATCACAAAAACTAGCACAGATTAAAATTGGGGGAGCTAAATCAGATCAAGCACGCACCTAAACCTTGGTTCTTTTAGCACGAATCAACGAAGTGCGGTAAGTTCACTCACAGCATGCATCCCCGAATCCTAAACCACTACAGGGATCCCTAGATCAGAGACCAAGCAATCAGTCCCACTCACCATGGCCGGCCAAGCCGGGAAGCCCTTCATCTTGGCGAGCACGAGGTCGCCCACCTTCCACTGCGCCGCCGCAGCCGCCGCGGCCGCTGCCGCGGCCGCCCCACGCTTCTTCCGAGCCGGCGGCATCGCCGACGCCCCCGCCCGCCCACCACCGGCGGTCAGAGGGCGCCCCCTGTTGCGGCTAGCGCCTGAGGCGGCAGCGCCGCCGGACGACGGGGTGCGCGGCGCAGGCAGGGGCGCGTACAGGCTCCGAGGTGGCTGTGGCGGCGGCGGCGGCGGCGAGGGGGGAGGGAGGCATGGAGCGCCGTAGCGGGGGATGGGGAGGGAGGCGGCTTAGGCTTCGAGATTTTTCTCTTTTAATTTGATTTTCTCGTCCCTTTTCTTTTCTTTTCCATTTCGGTGCATTTTGATCAGAGGAAGAGGGCTTGTTGTGGGCTACTGGGCCTATTTGGGCTTATGGTCTTATTGTGAAAGAGTGGCCACCACTAAAATATTCGAATAAATTTTTTTAGCCTGGCCAGCTTACCGACTGGTTTCGCAGAGCATCTCTAGCAATAAGCAATAGTCTCTACTTTAGAGCCCCAAAGGTTAAATAGGGTTGTTCATATTTTCTTTGGACCCTAAAAATGCCCGAACTCCAGCAACAGCCCCCATTTCTTTTTTTATTATATTTCACCGTAAACTATATATATATATATTTAGTTTGACGCTATAATTAAAACATAAATATTTCTTTTTCTATTATATTTCACCATAGACTAGATGAGCAAGCATCTACGGTATACTAGTATGGGATGAGCAAGCATCTACAATATTGAATGAGCTAGTACTCATAAAAAATATAACAAAAGAGCGGTATACTAGCAACAGCAAAAGTAATCTACAATATAGCTGGGACAGGCGGCGGTCGACCACGCCGGGGACAGGCAGGCAGCGGGGGCCGGGGGCAGGTGACGGGGGCCAAGGGTGGGCCGCCGCCTAGCTGAGCGTGGCGGCCGAGCGTGCCGGGGCAGTGCATGGCCGAGCTCAGCGGCCAACGGGTGGGCGAGGGCGAGCGCGGCCGGCTGGCGGCTAGTCGAGCACGGAGGGACGACGGCTAATTGAGGTGCGAGGTAGGGTTCTCCCCACCTTTTTTTCTTCCAATCTTCCTCCTCCAAACGTCGGGGCGTAGGATGAGTTGGGGAATTGTCATTCCCGCCAAAAATAACATCTATAGGGGCTGTGGTCTAAACCCTTAGAACTGAGGGCTTAAGGAAAAGATTTAAGGACCTCCTTATTTTAGGAGCCTTAGTAGGATCCCTACTGGATCTAGTTTTTTTTACCTCACCATCCAAAAGCTGTTTAGAAGTTATCTTTAGGATCCCTGCTAGAGATGCTCTATAACAGCGGTTCTCGCGAGATTACGGTCGCATTTTGAAACCTGACTCTATTACCATTTTGCCAGTGAATCCAGGAAAATACAAGAGAGCAACTCTTTGCCGCAAAGCACAGATTACAAATTCAAAGAACCAACTCCTGAGTCCTGACAATTTGAAGGCACTTTGTTCACGTAAAGTGTCCAGTAGGCTTTAAAACATGCAGGGAAACAAAAGCTTTTTTACCGGTGGGAGGGGCAAAAGGGCACCACCACATACTGTGGTAATGCATGCAACTAGCTTTGTCCTAAAAAACATCACACGTTGTAAAGCATGGTTTACTTCCTAAATCAGTAACTATCACAATTCTCGGATCACCGTTGCCGTGCACTGTAAACTGATTACAGATGATAAGCAGAACCAATGAAAAAGCTAAGCAACAGGCGTCGAGGATAGCGGTGTAGAATTCGATGGTGTCTTGTAACTTCTGTCCTCAGAGAATGTGACATTGACAGCACTAACGGGAATTCACAAAATGGACATGTTGTTGCATCGAAGGCTCAAACTTTGTCAGAGGCATCCTGTGATGTGCCCTCAGAACTTTTGACCGCAGCCAGCTTCTCAGCTAATCTTTGCTCCAGTGCCCTTTGACCCCTTTCTCTACAGTGAGATAAACAACACAGTCAAGTGAGATTTAGGATACAAGGACAGCACACATGCAGAAAACATAACACTGAATAGAGCCACTAATTACTGTAACAGAAGACCCAACACTAAGAATATCCAATCGAGTGCGGTTGATGTCCTGACTCAATTTCTTTTATACTTTGTTGTTGGCTGTATCCACAAGTATGTAACAATTATCCATTATCTAAGAAAAGAGCATCCAATCAACAGGGGAAATGGAATGCCAACTCCATTTTGGTTTCAATATTTAATGACATCAGGAAGTTCGTCCATGGAGCCTTAGGAAGGATACGTTATGGGAAACACAAATGCAAAATTGATTGATATTGTTCCAGGGATGCAAATTATCAGATCAAATGCCAGATAAAGGTACCAAAGGCCCGGATATTGATTAGATGGTAAAAGTGCGGACGGAATTATGAGCTAATTAAGACAGAGAGACAGTGAGAGAAAACCAACCTCCTCCTGTTCGCCTCAATAGAATCTGAACCAGGCAAAGGTGTGGTATCCAATGTCTGACCTCTAGCATCAGCCCTTTCAGATCTTCCACAAAGAAGCCTGTGGAATATAGAAGCTATCGGATCCAGAACTGGTCTGCATGTTCAATTAATTGGTAAGAATATTCTTCCAAGCTGCAAAGCAATCAAAGTTATATAAAGGGGGAGACTTGGACCACCTGAGAAATTCAGGGAAGAAACTTGAGAAAGAGAACTCCTCGCTTGGGTCTCCTTTCAAGCCTGTCTCTAATCTCCTTTGGAAGTACCGCAGGTAAATCCAACTCATATAAATGCCAAACAATATAACTGGGAGGTAAGAGACCAGTTCCTTTACGAAGAAGCTTACAATAACTGAGATCAATGCAACAAGCGATGGAATCCACTGTGCAGCCAGGAAAAAAATAAATGTCAGATCAAGTCAAACACATAATAATGTGAAATTGAGTCATTCCATTAACAGTAGCAGATGCAAACCTTTGCCTTAATCTTCAGAAAAAAAAGATTTAGCTCCTGTTCTGACATAAGTTGCTTGATACCCACCAGCAATCCTGTCAGAACTCCATAAAATCCAGAAAGAGGAGCATAGCTGAAAAATCAAACAGTACAAGCATTCATTAGTCTACCAAACATGGAACATGAAAATACTTGTGCTTGTATGCTTGTACAGAAATCAAAATACTTACAGGTAGCTCTCTTCTTGTGTTGTGTAGTATAGAGCAATAGCAGTTATGAAGACACACACAGATGTCGAAAAGTTGACAACAAAAATGAACTTCGATAACTCCTTTGAGCCCCATAAAGGTTCTAAGAACTTCCCAAATAAAAGAAGACCAATTGTGCTGATAATCACCTGAAAGCACATTGTCCAAGTGAGTTGAGGGAGCTCAATTACTTAGGTATAGTCTTAACAAGGGCACCGAAGAAGATGAATCTACAAATATTACAGTACTCGCTCAGTTCTATATACTTGAAAACTAGGACCATCTAAAAGTGCACAAAAAATGTGGTACTTGACAAGAAGCTTTCACATGGTCCTAGGACCACATGTCAATGAGATATTGAGTGGCAAATCCTGGAATTTTCCCTTAGAATTATATTACTGCATATTGATCAGCTATAGGAAGTAACGGTCAAAATCACATCTTTGAGACCATACAAGTAAGTAATGGTCAAAATCACACAAAAGAAAAGGAACAAAGGGAGTAATCTTTTGTATAACATACAAGCAGAAACCATGAACCAACAAATTATTTAGTCCAGGAGAAACAACAGTTAAGTAGAATTATATTCTTTAGCACTAGTTAACAGCCTAACAATAAGAGGCATAGCATAATGCACAGCTAGATGAATTTATTTGTGGCAAGTACCAAATAGCTCATCGTGTGCAAAAAAAAAAGATATACGCAATACAATTTATTTGTATCTAATTTTATCTACTTATCTAGTTTATCTACCGGCTCGAACTCGAATTTGATCGTCTACTCAATTGCCTTAGGAATTGTGGGCAGCATAAACAAAGATGATATCAAATAAAGTGATTGTCCCACCTTACTTAAAAAATGATTCAATTGGAATGAAAGGCTTAATGATTTAGCTCCGATACACCAGGTAATAGAAACAATATTCTATGCCACTGCCAACCCAAATCTCATCCAGTTTGTTACTAGTATGAGACTAAAGTTAGCTGGTCCCATGTATGGCAATAAATAAATCAGCAGATTATGATGAACTAAAAAAAACAAACCAGAACTTGAGGCTCCAGATAAATGATGAGGGGAAGAACTTACCCCTGGAATTGTTAGCTCAACATAGCCACCAGTTATCAGGTTCCAGGCAAAAGGGATTGTCCTGAAGGAAAATAAAATTAACTACATAATTGAGAAGTATACAAAACATTCAGCATACTTAACAAGAAGGGAGCATATGAAAGTCATACTCTATTTAATATTCGTGCCTAATATATTGAATTATTTTCTAGAACATACTGATACTTTCATTTCGTCATAAATGAGATAAGCAGATTAATTTGATGTTAATGAGATGCAATTCTGAATACAATCTAATGGATAGATCAACAAAGCTTTAATCAAAACGCTGAAATTCAGAACTTCATGAAAACCAGTGCTGCACAGAGCGCAACACTAACAAGCTATTACTGCCACAATAACTTGATACAAATCCATGTTGGCTAGCTGTACAAATTCTTATATGTTAATTGATGCTATGTACAGAACATTTATATGCGTCAAAAGCATCTCTTCAGAAGGCAGATTAGATGACACAAATTCATGCTGCCATAAGAACTGGCCATGTTTAAGAACCAACAAAAAACGGGCGCTGACTATAACGAAACAAGCAGCTGAGCTTACTACATGAAGAATGTAAGTTTCTGCTCAACATGACCAATAACCAGTAGTTTCGACATTGTTCAGACCCACACAAAAAATTTCTTAGTGATACAAAGATCTGAGTTGCTACCTTCCAGGAACAAGAGCAAGATAGGTGACAGCTGATGGAAACAGCTGGATCAAAAGGTGCACGAGAAGCAATATGACGGCAAGGCCCTTGCAAAGCTTTGTGAAACCTCTGAAGAAGCTTCCACCCTGCATTTGTTGAAGCCCAGAATACAACATCAGTGACCAAAACAGCATGAGATGATATCGGCGGTTCCAAATTCAATTCAGTTTCTAACCAACTATCAGGGCGCGAATCACACACAATTTGTCACACTCCTGAGGATAACAAGCGAAAACACCTAAAATCGAACTACCTTAGAAATGATATCACATTGCTAGTAGAGTTCCGGTAGCATTGGTGCAACACAGAGTTAGTGAGCGGATCGAATAACCCAGTGATCTGGCGAGATCCTCGCACTGAAACAGCTAAAATGCAACAGGAGCTACGGAGCATTTCAAGCCAAACCGCATCACAGACCCTTAGTATAGCCGCGTAATAGAGCTTTGCGTGCAACCTCTCCGAGGCATGGAGACAGGAAACACCAGAGGATTCTAGAACACTCCTCGGATCGCGCGCCACGGGAGGCTCCCGATTCGAAGGATTCCAGAATCATCCGAGACAGAATGGCGTACACCCAGATCTAGAGAGCGAGAGCGAGAGAGGGAGAGGGAAGAGTCAGTACCCCCGAGGGAATTGAAGGCGGCGGAGGGGAGCTGCTCATCATGGTGGCGACCGGACCGCCGACCGACGAGATCCGCCGATCCGAAGGGCCGCCGCTGCGCCCGCGCAGTTAGTTGCCGCCGCAGCGATTTGTCGGCACGGCGAGGCTGCGTGGCCGCAGGGCAGGTTTCTCTCCGCCCCTCGGATCGAAGTAGAGGAAGCACAACTGACAACTCTTCTGCAGCGAGCGACGATGGATGGTGGGGTAGTGCAGGGCAAGCAAGACAGGTTGTTGGGTTTGGATTGTTCGCCTCGTCTCGTCGCCTGCGTGCGTCGGTCGATTATTAGATTGCAAATCTGGTTTCCGTTTACGAACGGTCTGATGATCTGAATAATCTGGTCTCTCTTCCTAATGCCATTTTCACACGTGATTATGTAGTTTGTAGTGTCGTTCCCATTGTACCATCAACTTGGAGTTTCATAACAAAATCTGTCTCACAAGACAAACATGGTATTTGCTTCTGCTGATTGCTTCTAGCTTTTTTTCTCAATTTTTGTTAGCATGTTTTTTAAAACTAAAATGATATATTTTTTACAAAATATCTTATATAAAAATATCTTAAAAATCAAATATATCTATTTTTTAAATTTTTAATAGGTAATACTTAATTAATCACATGTTAATAATATATTTTTTTTACATGTAGCTTATAAGCTGACATAATAAACCAATTCAAATACCCCCAGAGTTTAATTCCATAGGTAGTATATAGAAAGAAGGGAGAAGGATGGAGCTCCATGCCCCCATGTGACCCATTTCAGCTGAGAAATCAATGATTTCAGAAGTAAAAATTCATGCATAAATGGAAAGAATATATCTGCAACAAAATCATCGCGAATAGTTTACAACTCTGCCCCCAGCAAAATAAAAAAAATGAAAAAGTGAACACAAAAGTAAAAGGACACGATCCAACCGATACATTTAATTGCATTCATCATTTCAATTGAATTACAGTCATACAGACGACTACAAATTCGACAAAGCTGACCTAGCACAAAGTTAACTTCCATAGATACATTCTGCGCCGTTATTTCCACCGACAAAACCTTGCACCAGTCCACCTTTGCCGTGCCACCTGCGTGCACTTATGATCACAGGCTGCAAAGCATCAGGCTTTGCAGCAATGCAATTTGCAGTACGCTAGTCAGTAAAACACATATTAGCAACAACTCAGGCTCCAGAGTAGCAACGATAGGGAGATATTAAGTCACAAGACACTACAACATGCATGATATAATATGGCACCACAAAAGTGCCATTATAGAACTATAACACTTTACACGGAAACGACACAAGGAGATCCTGCTAGGTATATTAGGGCTGCCATTAGATCCTCGGTTTGACACGTCTTCCATTGGCGTCGCCACCATCGAGGACTTCGTTTGAATACAAGCAGGGGCTGACCGAATGCTCTCCTACCTTGGCCACGTACTCCAGAAGCTCGGTCAGAAGGGACGGGCAGCTTTGCTGCAAATAATCAAATCCATCGGTTTGCATGACAGCTGCACAACAAAAAGAACATTTAAGTGGGTGTCGATAGATTTAACTGTCTGGGATGTATGACTAATCATACAGCAGCTATAACAGTAAAATAAACAAATACTTGATTCAAGCTACTTGAATGTAATTAAGAAGAAATAATCTAGGCATGTACATGTCTCTAGTACCAGAACATCAGATTGCATAGAATTTTAAGCAACAGAATACATTAGAAAATTACTAGCTTCAAAGCAGTTACCTAGGTTATCAATTATGAATGTTGGAAATTCTATAGTGGAACACATACCAGTAAGTCAAATGTACAGGTTATTACATGGGACATCAACAGCAACCACTAGATGCAACAGCGCAAGCACTGATATGGCCAATAACCAGCCCTAAGTTATCAATTCTGAATGCTGGTAATTCCATAGTGAAACACATACCAGTAGGTCAAATGTACAGGGTATTACATGGGACATCTACAGCAACCACAGGATGCAAGACCGCAAGCAATAATATGGGGCCAATAACCAGCAATGGACCGGTGGTAAACAGTTTATTATGGCTGATTCACTAATGCAGACTCCCCAAAGAAAGAAGATGTTCACATACAAGACTGGCAGGGTGGTTGCGTTAAAATTCTATAAAATCTTTTTGTGCTCCTGAACATTTTTTTGACATGCTTGTCATATTTGGGAGCTAAATCAAATCAGTGTAACAATTGGAGCAGCCAAGGTACATAATCTCAAGGACAAGGATGTGTCATAGGAATCTCTATTGCTATCGTATTTAGCATTACATCTATATTCCAGTGCGACAAAAAACTAACTGCCACAAAGTAAATGCTGTTCTTTGTGTATGCAGAAAAGTGTTATATCAACTAGAATAACACAATCACTAAAAAAATTAATGAAGCTGCTGATTTTGTACAAGAAATCAGTTTGCAATAAAATAAATTATAACATGTTATGTTTACCTTTCAAATTCTCGGGCAAAGCTACAAATCTCAGGCAAACAGTTTTTAGCTGATAACAGTGGTGCTGTTCAGCCAGTGCCAAAGTGTTTGCAACTGTGTTTATTGCAACATCTTCACACAGCCTGAGCTCACAGAGCAACTTTAGTCTCTCCAATGCATAACGATCCGCAGCTGCAAGTAAATGCTGAGCCATCAAAGTGGACACCCAAGTTGTATTTAGGCCAGTGAGCTCTTCGATATCAGGCAACTCATCCCAGTACATAAAATGGAGTAAGGCCTGCAAAAAATGATGTGCATCAAAATCTCACAAGTATGAAATATATTTAAGCATATAGTATATAAAGCAACATGATGAACTCCACTACAATAGTATATCCATCAAGTGAACAATCAGAATTGCCAGCACCTGTATTGCATGACTGCATCAAAATATGGTTGCAAAAGCATATGATAGTAGCTATACTAGTGACCTTCAAACAGCATATTAGCAGCATTCTATTCCTTGTTTGCTTTGCTAGGTACTATGAATATAAGTAGGGACTCTGGTATTTGCAGAAAAAAAAGCAAACCTCAAAATATTTTTCCAACCATTTATATTTAAATTATTCGTTACTACCATTTTAAGTATATAACTTAATAAAGATCATAGTAAAGAGGCAATTGCTGAAAGACATGGCACTGACTAAATCAACGGGAGTAGACAACATGGAAGATAAATTAAACAAAATAAACTGGGAGTCAGTGAAACCTTGAAGACCGAAGGTTCCATATCCTCAATCGTTATACGCTTCATGTTTTTATCCTTCATCGGGCCAAAAAGCTGTGCCCTAAAAACTGGTGACCGAGCTGCAAGAACCACCTTGTGAGCAGGGAACACTTCTCCATCAACTTCAAATGTAATGTCAGTTCTCTTTCCATCCGTCAGAAGCTGGCCAATATGCTGAGACATGTTGGATGGTGGCACTGGTATTGTATATATCTTTGGCCCTTCAGTCTGTGATTGGACAACACCAACGGTACAGTTTACCAAAAGGCAATCGTCCTTAAGATAATCTGATGTTTCCAAGGCAGACCGTTTGAAGAAACGCTTGTAACCCCTGCATGAAGCACAGAATGATAAGCCATTTCCAAAAACTATTGGATGATATACACTATCCAGACAAGATGTATGCGGTCATAGCCAAGAACTAAACAAGGAAAAACAGTAAAATAGTAACAAGGAAAACACATGGTAAGCATAGATAAATCAGAGCATACATGATATTGGAAGATATGTGTTTGTGTGAGTCAATCACTTAGCATTTTACCAACCAACATAGCATGCAGAAGAAGAAACATTCCCAAATGTCAAATACAAGTCACAAAAGGAATTCCTCTGATTGGTATAATTACATGGCATGCAGAAACACAACAACATCCCCAAATGCCAAATGTAAGCACATGCAAGAAATGTCTCTAGCTTAAGCACATACCTATATGATTATTTCATCTTGCGACAAAAGCAATTCCAGATACCAATGCTGTCGACGATGAACAATTGAACATAATAACAGAGACACCTCATATAGAGCAGACGCATCTAGACATTTTCATCATGTTAAAACAGTACTTGAACTTTCTGCAACCATCTAATAAATCATCGACGACATAAACAATAGAAACATGCCCAGAATCTCACAGGTGTGATCAATCAACATGAAAGTGGAAAGGAGAGTAAATTAATCAAATTTCTGGACAGAAACACTTCCATTCAAAACATTGGAACAAATATCGATTCTATGCTGCTGCTAACCACTCCACAACCATCAAAGTTCAGAAGTTTGAACCAAACAACAAGAGCAAATTTGGGGACGGACAATATATACCTACTGAATAATTTTGTACCACCACATCCTACCTAATCAGTTTACAAACTGAAACCCCAAATAATGTTCCAATGCAGAGTAAAATAATCAATCCAAAACAATCAAATCTACAGCGCAAAAACAAAAACATAGCAGCAATGAGCCCACACAGAACAGCACTCAATCAACATGAAGTAATAGAGTACACACCGCATAACAACTCCATTTCCAGAACATGGACAGGCATGCATAGCAAAATCCTACCGAGAAAGCTGAAAGAACAGAACCCACTACATTCTACAATCAAACAACCTAGCCATCTCCATAAAAAATGGGGACACACTACATGAGGACAGCATAGTTGAAACAGATAGTAGTCAAAAGTCCACAGCACTATAAAGATGAGAAATTGTTCTAATACGATGCACTTCTACTCACCTATTGTCACATTATGGGAACTCATAAACATATCAACTTCTAAACCTAAAAAGCTATTAGCTGCATCAAAAATATCTCGGATTCCCACAAGATTACATAACTTCAAACCACAAAACTAAACTGTATATATGAATTCCTATTCATGATAAGATTAAAGTAGCTATTCACGTTGCAATCAATCACTCCAATTCGCCTAGCAGCACAGTCTGCACATCCAGCACATGCAATCCGAACCAAATGTTATAAATGGTATTGTGCAAGGCAAGGCGACTCACCACATGCTGCCCCGGTACTTGAGGGTATAGGGCCCGCCCTCGAGCGACCTCCCAAAGTGGGTGTGCACCTTGTCCTGTCCCTTGCCGCTCTGGTCGACGAGCGTGAGCTCGAAGAGCGCGCGCACGTCGGTGCCCTCGCTGGCGAGCGCTATGAAGAGCGACACGTACGCGGCGCCATCCTCAGGGCTTTTCCCGTCGGGGTAGAAGTATATCGCCCACTCGTACCCCCCGACGGTGAAGGACTCGGAGGCGATGTACTTCCCCACCCCGATCCCCTTGGCCAGGGAGTACCCGGCGATCTTAAAGTGGTGCGACCCGTTGACGGTCTTGGTCACCGACGTGGATGCCGTCTCGGACGGCGCCACGGGTGCGGCCGCCGCGGAGGAGGGGGACGAGGACGCGATCGGCGGGAAGGGCCGCCCCGCGGCGGCGGCGGGCGCGGAGGAGGAGGGGCCGCCGCGGCAGGCACGGCCGGCGCCCATCGGCGGGGGGAGGAGGATCGGGATCGAGACCTAGGGTTTGTCCCCCACGCGCGGCGACGGTGGAATTGGGATCCGGCCGGATCGGGCGGATCGGGGGCAGGCCGGCGTGGGGGAGGGGCGGATTCCGCGACGGCGGAGGGGGGGATTTGGGTGTGGAGGAGACGGATTTGGGGGAGAAATGATGGGGGGAGGGAGAGGGAGAGAGACGACGGGGAGGAGGAGGAGGAGGAGGAGGTGATGGAGTTTGGTTTTGGCTTTTGGTTCGGGGTTGGGTGGGTAATAAAAACGAGTGGGCGAGCCCGGGGAGTTGGTCCGTTCGCGTTCATGGTGGTGCGGTGCCTTGTAGGACTTGCCGACCTGGCGTGGTGGATGTGCCGCCGGATTTCGGTGATCACACACGGCAGCTGATGCCGCCTTCGTGGAGGTAACGTTGGTAAAGTTGAGAGTTCATGGGATAGTTTGAATCTTAGCTGAAGAGATGAAAAACGTTTCGTTTTTCATGAGCATTAAATGGTGTTTTTTAAAAGTTTTTTACTAAAAGTTGTTTTAAAAATCATATTAATCATTTTTTAAGTTTAAAATAATTAATATTTATTTAAGCATGTGCTAATAACTCAACTCGTTTTACGTAATCTTCTTTTTCTTTCTCTTTTCTTACCTTTAAACTATTCTTAAGTAGTGTTTGAATTTAGCTGCTGTATGTAGCTTATAAATCATAAGTAAAACAAGAAACGTTATTAACATGTAATTAATTAAGTGTTAACTATTAAAAACTTAAAAGTGATCTATTTAATTTTTAAAGATATTTTTATGTAGAATTTTTAAAAAAACACACTTTAGCAATTCGAAAAACAATAAAAAACAAGAAAATAAGCAAAATCTATAAGTGCTACCAAACACTATTTTTTGTTTTCTCTCTTTTGTTTGATTTACTAGAGCTTTATGTACTGTGTTTTTATGGTATGTTCAAGCTCGTCATGCACATAAACTTTGAAGAAATATTATTGCCGAATATATACATAACCAATATCGTGTTATATAATGTAGAAATCGAATCAAAGCTATCTCCAGACATTAGCTTGTGGGGGCGAGGAATATTTCAACAGTGGCATAATTAACTTCGGCAGTTATCAAACATGATTAAGTGATATTTTCTAAGATAAAGAACAAGCTTGAGAGTGTTTGTATCGAAGGGGTTAGCATCCTTTTCTTATATTTGAAGTATAACATTTAGGTAGGCACAAAAGGGGAAAAAGACCGCCAGTCCTGTACTCATGTTCAACTGCTATAGAAAATAATACTTTGTTTCAGCTATGCAGACAACACTTTTTTGAAGACTAGAGAGGAATGCTCTTCCAAATAAAAAGGGGTTGAAGTTTAATCAAAAGCAGCAAATAAAACTTTCAATGTTTTAGGCACCGTTCTTTTCTACCTAATAAGTGTTCAGATTTATTATTGATCAAACGTTTGATTTTTTGATTATATCAAATAACAATGCTGGCCGTTGGATATAATGTTGAGATTTGAAATGGGGAAGCGAGTTCTAAGTTACACTTTTAACTTGTTGTAGTTGTTATTATCGATTTGTACAACTTTAATTATAAATTTGTGTAATTCAGTCATAAATATGTGTAATTATATCTAATGGTTCTTATCTTATTTTTGGATGAAAAAAAATAATTTAATAGATTTATTTTTTTTACAAACGTTTGATTAATAGATGGTCTCATAAGTGTTAGATTATACGGGTATGTTTCCTAAGCCGTTAAAGGATACGATTTTTAAAAAACTTTCTATATAGAAACTTTTTTAAATACAAATAAATCTATTTTAACTTTTTAATAACTAATATATTTAATTAATCATATGATAATTACCGCCTAGTCGGATCAGCCCATCTCTAATCAGGCCGTTCAACACTTCCGAACGGGGCCTTACATTTTTATGTTGGCCTTTTAAGGTCGTTGCAAGAGAATGAGTTTACATCTAACACATTTTTAAGGAGAGTTTATATTTAACTCATGATATTTATTTTGATTCATATACCTTTTTAGCGAAAGACTTTTGGTTGACAGCCAATGTATTCTATATATAAAAAAAATCCTAATACCCGTTTGTAGGGGCCGATCTACAATGTGCAAGATGGGGTCAAGCACCTCGATGACTTTTAACAGAACCTATGCATAAAGTACTTATACGTTGAACATAACAGTAGAGTTTAAACATGATTAGCACGTTATGTTACGACAGGGGCATATCAATTTTTTTTTTGGATCCGCAACTGCCCGTTTGTATTGCTGAAGTTTTCATATGTTTCTTTGCATGCCCAAATTTCAACCGGCCCAAATATGTATTTCTTTTCGGTGGAAAATAAACTATCCGGCCCAATTACCGAATTGGCCCAACTACTATCCCCACGCGGCCACGCCACGGCCCGCTACTCCAGCCCGTATACTCTACTTCGCTCGATCCGGGCACTGGCCGTGGGTTGGCTGGCTGCCTCGGTCGACTAACATAGTGTTAGCACGTTTTTTAAAACTAAAATAGTATTTTTATAAAAAAGTATCTTAAAAACCAAATATATCTATTTTTTAAATTTTTAATAGTTAATACTTAATTAATCACATGTTAATGATATTTCTCTTTTGCGTACGGTTTATAAGCCACATAAGTATTTATTTTAAAATTTAAAAAATAGATCTATTTGTTTTTTAATATTTTATATAAAAATCTTTATAAAAAATACATCAATTTATATTTTAAAAAAATGCTAATAGGAACCGAGAAAAAGTACACAGTAGGCAGAAGCAAGCACCATCTAACGCGAGGCGACCGGCGACCTGTGTAGCGCGACGCGGCCGAGGATCTCCGGCGGAAACAAGAGGAGCCGACGCGGCGAGGGCGAACCCCCTCCAGGCCATTCCGTCGACGGGTGCTCTCTTGTCCACCCCCAAACCCCCTTTTTTTTTCTTTTTTCGCATCCCTTATTGGTCGCCTTGGGTATTTGGTTCAGTTGATAGGCATGGTTATACTTGCGTAAGAAAAAAAATGAGAGAGAGTCGTGGTTATACTGAAATCGACTTGTTCTGCTTAGTGATGTGGAAGCTTGGGAGTATTATTTCGATTGCTAGTTTACTGGTTATTCACAATGTGAGTGTACATGTGAATTTCAGGACCCTGTGCTCACCTAGAATCAGGTACCATGGTATGCATAATGTGTTGCTGACATAGGGCATAGGCGCATGACTTAAATAACAGTAGAGCTCCCATTAATTAACATTTTTGCTATGGCCACAAAACAAGAGAGGGGAATGCTGTACTGCATAATAGGTGAGTTCTGGACTGCTGCTGAGTATTGACTTGTGTTGAATGGGGCTAGCAGAAAACCCAATTTTCAGGTGTCGAGATAAACCACAGATTTTACGAATATAATTGATGCCAAAACTGGGACACGCTAGAACTGGCATATGAATTCCAATCACCTCAAGCATCTTTAATAAATTAAGCATTGGCTACTCCAAGAGATGATAATTGGATAAATAATCAGTAGAAAAGCAGACAAATAGATTACAATGAAGGACTAATGGGGTACAATTAGAGTAGCCTTTGCTCATCTCAAAGGCAAATATGTGTTCTTTATAGAAAGGCCATGTGCACAATCACCTTTTCTACCCCGTGCTAACAATATGCATGGTCTTCTGAGTGTAAATGGAAAATCATCTTAATTTTTTTTTTCAGTTGGCACTGGTGATTGCCTTGTAGCACTGACGACCCATCAGTTCTCTTGCCCTGTTACTAGAGCAAAGAGAGGTGTGCTGCAGTCCATGAAGACCTGCGTCACCCAAGATAACCATGTAGTTTTCAGCCCTTGATAGTGTCACTTCTACCATCATCAGTGTGTCCATCATCGGAATTCATCGAAATAATTAGCATAGCGAGAATTGCACTCCATCATGTATATGGATTGCTCAAGTATCACCCTCCGGATCCGGGCAATGAGCATTTGGTTTCATGTTTGTGTTCAGTGCGTCCACTAGCCTCTTCACAAATCTTCGCTTAATCTGTCCGTGCTCTAGCTTTGGGCAAATTCTTCAGGAATACTCTGCATATCTGTGAACTAAGGCCAATGAGGATTTCTAGTTCTGCCCCTTCAGCTTCCATTATTCTTTCCAACACCTGTAGTGGGACAGAAATGTATCTATCATGATAACATAGTTGTACAAACTATAGTTATACTTATATAGTTGGTGGTAAATAAATGTACATTTTTATAAAAAGATGACAAAAGTTGACAAAAACTAGTAGACAACAAATGCATAAATGATATGACATACTATACACCTCTAATATTGCACTTGTAGTATGGATTAGCATGGCTCACTCTCGCAAGGTGTGAGATAGTTCCTTTAGGTCTGATTCTGTGAGCTCGGGTTGAGCGTGTAAGCACAAATTTCGCATCAGGCTCGCTGCCAAAATATGTACTTATCATCACGGATTAGGATCATATTTTTGAGTTTATTAATGAACTCTGGTTTCCTTCAACATAAGGAAGCAGTTATGCACATTTTTAATGCAGCATTGCCAGTGCTTGCCCAGCGACCTTTGGCAGCAAGCAATCAACATTTGTACTAGATGGTCCGTGGGAATTGAGGAATGCCTTCATCAGCCTTTTGTAATGAGCACCTGCATGTGCCCAATCTCCTTCCTTGTGTCTGTGTCAATGGCAATGTTTCTGATGATTCCTGCCACGAGCTTCCATAATTCTTGTTTGCTGCTGTTGTCTCCTAAGATCTCTGCGAGGTTTCTCAACAGGAGGGATGTTTTGATATCCTGTACCGCAGTGTTATGCCAATTTCCCCTTCAATGCTTGTCAGCCTCTGCAGCACCTTCAGCGATGACTTTAAGAGAACCTTCTGTTGTGCTTCAGAATTCACCATTGTACTTCTGAAGCTTGTGAATCCGATGATTTTGGGGATCAGGTCAGTTACTCTGTCGATTTCCACACATATATTTTGATCAAAACCAGCAAGGTTATAAACAATTGACATGCCTAGTGCAGGGAGAAGATCATCATCTGTCAGTGGTTGCTCCTTGGGAATTGACCAGTACTCTGATATCCTCCGCCATATACTGTGTATGAATCTTCTGTTGTTGATGTGCGTTGATCGGGTTGGTGTTTCCAGCAGGGTATTAGTGTCCCAAACTGGCTCTTGTCTTTGCCCTTGATCACCAGCTGCATCCTGTCTTTTCTCCTGTCTTTCTGCTGTATCTACAAAATGATCTTGATCATCATCTGCATCCAGAAGTGGGTGTCCTCTTTTTGGCTTTCGGTCAGCATCCAGAAGCGTAGATACAAGCTGCATTGTCCCAGGGACAGTTACAAATCGGAAGCTCTTTGCAAGCTCGGCAGTGACCTTGGCGGCATATAACCTGATAGTTGCACGATCATTTCTGCTAGTCCACTCCAACAAGCCGATCAACCTGGCCATCGTCTGCCTTGAAGTGGTGAGTTTCTCCAGGAGTTGTGCCCTAGTCGGATCTCTTTGCACAAAAATGTGCATCATCCGCAACCCATACAGCTGATTCTTGGACAAGTCTGAATTCAGATAATCCATGGCAAAGTTGCCGAGGCTGGTCCTGTTTGGAGCAAATACACCTCCTTCCATATATGTGTCAAAGGCGTATGCGTAGTACAAGCTGACAGATTCAACTCCCCACTGACCTGTAAATCCACCACGGTGGACGAGTGAACTCCGAGGGATGAATGAGAAGACCTCAAGGATGCCAGCCATGATGTAAATTAATCCTTGGCCAAGCACCATTCCGTAGAAGATCTTTAGAGATGAGACAAGATGTGTCGTGTCACCGTGGCCATCGTATCCCTCTGGTTCTTCGAGGCGCAACCCCGCGAGGATGACACGCGCGAGTGCTGCTGGAATCTGTAAGTTGCCAAATGACACAATTGCCCAGGCACATATGTCTACGATGATTATCTCAGACTTACCGAATTTATCAACCATGAACACCGTAATCACGATTACAAGAAGCATGCACGAGTTTAGAATAAACTGGCGCCAAGATACGTGTTTGCTTCCCAGAGCAGCATGTACTAGGTTGATGATAATTGGGAAATGCAGCCTGCTAATTGTCACTAGGAGCACAATCAAAACGAGCAACACGTATACTATCCACATGGCCAGTGAGTTTTTTCTGTAAAGAGAGGGACCCAGCAATAGAATCGCAACCACGGGGCTCCATAGCGATATTGAACGGCGTAGCCGACTGCAGATGCACAGGCGCAGTCTTAGTACTCCTGCACACAGAAACTGGCCGGCTGCAAATAGTAGTAGCATGATTCGAACCACAATACGTACCACCCAAGGTACATCCCAAACAATCGTGAACACCGTAGCAACGGAGAAGTATACGATCACGATCAGCCCGTTCCAGCCCGGGGGTCTAAAGGCACCTCTCGTTCGGAAGAACAATTGATAATCCAGTCTATTGTTGCGGGTGAACATCCTGAAGTACGTTATTTATGATGTAGTTAAACAAAAGGGAGACACATACACCACAAAACTAAAAATAACATACATGTACGAGGTATTTCCTCCGTCCCCAAAAGATTATATTTTTAGCTCATCTTACACATACCAATACAAAACTAAAAAGATTAGAATTTATCCCTCACTTTAGTAAACTTAAATATGTTTGTCTCCTGCTTTACTAAACTCTAATGTATTTGTTTTTCATTTTAGCAAACTCCAATATATTGATTACTCTAAAGATAAAATCTTTGTGGGACAAATATCATAGCTACAAAAAGAGTCTTTTTGGGACGGATGAAATAAATAACAAGGACCTATATTTCTCAATAGAGGGAGTATATATGAGCCAATTGTTAAAAACACGCTAGACAACTAAGTAGGAATTTGGTTATCAAATATTTAAGAAAAAATACAAGTATATTGAGAATTGAACATGAAAACCTCGGGTTGAAACTACACACCTCTTGCCACTAAACTATCAAGCGTATCTCATGAGCCAATTATTCCATTCTCAAAAGTTGGTTTCACTTTGAAGTTTAAAACGTTCTGTCTCACGTTGAACAACTTCTCTATGATTGCTACGTTGTTACTTCTCTAGTGCAAGCTTCCTGGCGTTGATCGAAACAGAAAAACTACTTTCGAATCTAATTGCAGAAGACTTTCAATTCACTAGAAATAAAATCCATTTCTTCAAATTCTTGTCAGCCAAACAGGCCAATCCCAAAAGAAGTCGCATACCTCGTGGCTTCTAGGAAAATTATCCCTGTCGCATAACCGAAATCGCTCTTGAGAACTGACGGGTATCCGCCGAGCAGGACGACGGTAGCCCAGGTGAAGGCCAGCGTGCCAAGGGCGTTTCCCGTCCTCTCCATCAGCGCCACGACGCGAACGAAGCAGTTCAGCGACTTCTCCGGCGCAGCGACCTGCTGGCCTCGCCGGCCGCCGCCTTGAGCCGGCATTTGGACGCGGTGTTCTCCGCCAGCGATGTCCGCCATTGATCTCTTGAAGACTTTGAACCAGGGAGAGGCTTTTAACACACATGAGCTGACCCAACTCAAGCTGGAGCACCATTCCGTAGTATATATTTAGAGATGGGACAAGATGTGTCGTGTCACCGTGGCCATCGTATCCCTCTGGTTCTTCAAGGCGCAACCCCGCGAGGATGACACGCGCGAGTGCTGCTGGAATCTGTAAGTTGCCAAATGACACAATTGCCCAGGCAAATATGTCTAAGGTGATTATCCGAGACTGATAGGATTTATCAACCATGAACACCGGAATCACGATTACAAGAAGCATGCACGAGTTTAGAATAAACTGGCGCCAAAATACGTGTTTGCTTCCCAGAGCAGCATGTACTACGTGGATCAGCAAGATCGGTCTGTCGCGGTTTCCGCAGTTACGTTGAGGAAGACGACTTAGGACCATTTTCACAGTTGAGGAAGACGTACGTGTGAAATAAATGGATTGGAAAGGTTGAACCCTTTGCCTCAAGCCACTCTTCTATTAATACGTGCCAGGAACCGTCCCTGCCGCGGCTTATAAGGCTGATCGCGATTCAAGTAGAGAGGATAGCGATGCTATCCTAATTAATTACAAGAAAACAACTCTTATCTAAACAGAAAACCTATTATCACATGCATCGATATTATCTGTATTCTATTCTACCAGCCTCCCTCAGTCACAACGGCTAAATTAAGTTGTGTTTGAAGTTCTCCAACAGTTGAACGATAGAGCCTTCTTGAAGGCATTTGCAACTTGATCTCTTGAAGAAACAAAGTCAATGTCTAACAATTTTTGAGACACTCGTTCTCATACAAAATAACAATCCACCTCAATGTGTTTGGTTCTGGCATGAAAGACTGGGTTAGCAGATAAATACTTTGCACTAAGATTATCACACCAGATTTTAGCAGCCTGTTGATGTTTTACATTAGCAATAATGAATATGAGGTTATGCGTCAGATCTAAACTTGATGGATTCGAAAGACATAAAGATTTATACTGGTTCAGGCTCTCAACATGAGGTAATATCCTACTCTAGTTGTGGTGTATTGCTTTTGCTGTATTGGTTCTCGATACAGTTCTGTCTGCCTAGGGGGCTCCCTACCCCTCCTTTTATACTGAGGGATGAGTATTATAGCCAGTCGGATACGACCAAGAGTTTTCCTTATCAGTACATAGAGTATCTAGTTAGGATTATATCTCTATCCTTATCGTATAAGGTAACATGAAGCCAAGTTTTACTCTATCTCTAATTGTATAAGCCAGACCACCCTCTGTTCGAGTGACCGTATTTGCCTTTCTTGATGTATCCGGGGCATGGCTCCACGTAGATGTCATCTCTACCGCAGGCCTGGTGTGTCACCGCGTCAAATGGTTGCCACCGGTGACCATCGGGCCAGGCGCCGTCGTCATCCGGTTGGGGCGGCCGGCGAGCCAGCTCCTTCACGCCTCGGCTGTCCGATCCGCTCCCAGGCAGATCGGGGCAGTCCGCGTGGCCGTTCTTGTCGTCGGCCGCGTCGGTACCCCGGTGGCACCTCGTCAGCACCACCTTAGCCTGCTCGTTTCCCATGGCCGCACGTGTGTGCCTACGTGGCCACATTGCTCGGTTGATCCTGCGTCCATCCTCTCCTTGATCCAATCCCGATAGTCCGTCCTCGTGGACCACCCTGTGGTCTCGGTCCACGGTAGACCGACCCCCTCCTCTCACTGATGTGAGGGTCCCGCATGTCAGTGGCTTGCTCCCTCTCTCTCCAAGGGCTGATGTCATATTTCCCTTTTCCTCCACAGAAATAAATAAATATTACGTCATAAATCAAAATAACTTTTCTTTTTAGGGTTTAATTGGTTTAAAACTTCAAAAATTCATAACTAATTCATACGAACTCCAAATTGGACCATTCAACTTGCAAAATTCATCTGAAGTTGAGCTCTACCTGTTTGTTTACTTTTCATATACTATTTGCTTGGTTTTATTAGAGTTTTTTCTTATTTTGCGTGCCAACGCGTAGAATTCGATGTTTCGAAGGATCGCGGCCTCGAGGAAACGACTTCGGAAGATTATTTGAAGAAGCAAGACAAGTCACATATTCATTCTTAAGCACGTTGAACCCACTTCATAAAATATTTTACGGCTTACAAATAAACTGCATGTTTTTGCTAATTACATGAAATATGGGAATTACCTATCCGCTTGCTTGTGACCCTGTTTATTTGTTATCCATTCCTTGATAACTTTGGGTGAAAACTTGACTAGCTTATGTCTCACTTGATGACTTAGCTAGAAATAGGATATGCTTAGCCCTGCTTAGTTCAATTAGATAACTGATGGGGTAATCACATTATTCTATACTTGGTAACTTGATGGGCTGCGAGCTCAAGATATTTGACTATGGTTGTTGGTCTTAATTGATCAACTAAAACATGATGTAATGGTGGGCTGTGAGTGCATGGTTTTACTGGTCGCACCCATGGCAGTTAAGGACCGGTTCACAGGAAACCTTTGAAAGGAATTATGTACTTAACACAAGTCAGTATGGGCAACAGCTGAGCTTATAGTATAGCTCTTCCCTTTCCTAGGCACCATTGAAGAGGGTGGACGTAATGGAGTTGGGTCGGCCCGGGTTATGATGTTGATTGGCTTCCAGATCCATCGTGGCGCAAGGGGGTAGCCTGTCCAACATGGTGTGCCCTATCAGCATTTGCAACCTCAGCGTGGTGTGAATGGTTAGGGAGGGGTTACACGAAAGGTCCTATCATAGCCTCTTAGCAGGTGCCGTGTGGCATGCCGGTGCACGAAAACGTGCACGAGGCTATCTTGTGGGTAAAGTTGTACACCACTGGTCAGAGTAAATCTATTCGAATAATTGTGCCCATGGTTATGGGTGACTGATCGAGATTCACCGTGATTAGATCCACTTTTAATTAACTTGACTTAATGGAATTGGTTTAGTTCAGATGGATGGTTGGGCCTGATCAACATGGTGTAACGTTGTTCAGTGGAGATTAATTTGAATAAATTAATGAACTGTTTTACTGTTTAAATACAAATGTTTGCAACTGCCTTTACGCAAAAAGAGCCATAAGCCTCCCTTTGTAATCTTGTGCACGAATGCATCATTGGTGTGACTTGCTGAGTACGGTTGGTGGTAGGGGTGAAAGCAGAGCGGATTCGGACGGATAGTGGTCATACCATATCCTACACCATTATTTTTAAGCGGATGCGGATGACGTGCGGATGCGGATGCGGAGTGGATTATTTCGGACGTCGGATTTGGTACGGAGTCGGTGCGGACTCGGATCGGAAACGGAATAAAATTGTCGGATGTTAAGTTTGTATTCAGTCCGTACAACAAGAGGGCAGCAATACAATGAGCAGCAATATGACAGCAAAACAACATCTGAACATGATCTCAACTCTCTAGGAAAAGTCCATCCATGGCTCCATGCCAATGCCATAACAATAAGAGTAAAGTCCCATGTCCCAAAATTAACATGTCCAAGATCAAGATGATATTAACAGTAGTTCCATATAGTACTACAATTAGTCTTGCAATTTACGAAGTTGTAAATATGAAATAACAAAATAAAGCACACGCCAATATACAAGGATCCAGACTTCACTTCTCATTCTTCATCATCGCTGCCCAGTTGCTTTTCCTATAATTTTGAGCAATCAATATACATTTTTGACAATAGGACTACAAAATGTATGAAATAAAATGTTCCTACTACTTGAAAAGTAAGTTGGTAAGTGTGTCATACCATATCATCAATCTCATCAAGCGTCAAATTAGCAACCAAGGTCTCCGCAACTTCTAGATCATTAAGAATAGATCCAACCCTTTTATTAGGATCTGAAAAATTAGAAACAAAGCTATATTAGATTATTAGTAAATAACCAAGAATGCCTTTTACAACAATATAAATGAGAAATGACACAAGTGATCACCTCTTCTACATCCAGCAACCCAATCCTTGGTACAGACTAACGCTTCTACCATTTCAGGTTCAAGTTTAGTACGAAATGGATCAATAACACGTCCCTCAGCACTAAAAGCTGATTCTGAAGCAACGGTGGAAGCTTGCATGGCCAAGATATCACGGGCAAGAAAAGATACAACAGGATATACATCTTTGTGAGTTTTCCACCATGATAAGATATCAAATTTATCTCCATTAGGCATAGCATTAGGAAGCAACAGGGATGGTTCAGCCATATATTTATCCAAGTCACTTGCATCACTTCCACTATCCACATGTGAGGCATATACATAATTCATAAAATCAGAATCTGCTTCTTCTATGGTATCACTTTCTTTTGATTCAGCATCGACACTAGTTGTTGGTGCAATAGTAGTCTTATAAAAAGAAGCATATTCTTGATAAAATTGCTTAACAACACTGGTAAACTTTTCCATAGAAGCATGATATGACTGCTTACCATACACCTTCATCATGTTATACTCTACTGTCTTTGTCTTAAACCTAGGGTCAAGAAAGTATGCCACAGCAAGAGCAAGATTTGACCTCTTCCAGTACTTCTCAAACTTCTTATTCATTGAGTTGGCTATTGTTTTGATGGTAACATCATCACTTGTCATCCATGCAGTAATTAAAGCCTTGATTTCACAAAAGTTATGGTAAAATAGATTTGCAGTTGGATAAGAAGTACCTGACAAAATCTTAGTGATATCATCAAACTTCTTCAAGCACATGCAAAGTGTAGTTGCCTTATCCCAATCTTCAGCTTTTGGAACAAGATCCTCATACATATTTCTTTCAATTTCATAAAGCCTTTCAAAAGCCTTTCTATAATATATGGCATCCGACAACATATGGTACGTTAAATTCCACCTTGTCAGAACATCAGTTGAGAGTCCCCTCGCTGTATCCAATCCACACTCAGATGCACATTTTATAAATTCCTCCTTCTGCAAAGGAGAGCACCTCACAAGAATCACAAATGATCGAATACTCAAAACAGCTTCTCCAATATGTGCCAAACCATCTCTAGCAACAAGATTAAGTATATGATTTGCACATCTCACATGAAAGAATGCTCTATCACACATGAGGGGGCTCTTTCTATTCAGCACCTTAATAACATCCTTAACACAAACTTCATTTGCTGCTGCATTGTCCAAAGTGAGAGAAAACATTTTTTTCTCGATGAACCACTTATGCAAACATGAAGAAAATACACTAGCTAAATTTAGCCCAGTATGCCTCCCTTTTACATGCATGAACTTGATAATCCTTTTCTGAATACACCAATTGTCATCAACCCAATGAACAGTGATACACATGTACCCCTTGTTTTGGTTAGAGATCCACATGTTCATTGTTGCACTAAAGCGAGCATTGACAATTTTAAAAAGCTCATACAACTTTTTCCATTCTTCTGAAAATATACCAAGTATATCCTTCCTAACAGTGATACGACTCTTCAAAGGAAAGATAGGCCGTAGAGATTTTATGAAGTCAGCAAAATACTCATGCTCAACAATATTGAAAGGATACTCATGCATGATAATTGCCAAATAAAATTTCCGTAAAGAGACCTCTTGATCATACCTATATGTTTCAACCAAAGTTGTACCGGAATCCTTATCCAACTTGAGCTGCTGCTGTCCTGGAACCACATTGTGGGTTTTTGTGTGGTTCAAGAACACAGAAGTACCATTCTTGCTATTGCGCCTAGCTGAATAGGCACAATATTTGCACTTGACCCACTCTTCTTTAACCATCTTGCCATTTATCTTAACCACCTTATTAAAAATATTGTAATGCTCCCAAGCTAGCGAGGATTTCTTCTTTGCTGCAGGTTCATCTTTGGTTTCATGGTCTCCCTCCTCCTCTGCACCATTGTTATCCCCATCAATGACAACAATAGTGTTGGTAGCTTCATTGGTACTGCCCACAGTTGATCGCCCTTCTACCCCTTCAGTTGGAGCTGGCGACGAGGCAGCCATGCTAGTTTTAGCAGTTGTTGCTTTTGTACCTCTTTTTCTAGATGCCATTTTGAGGGTCTTGATAAATGATGAATAATTAATCAAATTATAAGTTGCTATCGACGTATATGTTACACCCAACAAGATTAATTTTTTAGGGTCATTTAGAATATATGAATGCTAGTTCAAAAGAAACAGACATATCTGAATATCTGTCTCAATAGTTAATGGGCAACCGGATTGTCGATTTATACTGTCTGAAGAGGAAAAAAGAAGTGTTGTGTGAACAAAGTGCATGAACTGTTGCAGGTCAAGAAACCTGGACTAGAAATGGCAACCAAACAAAGCGAGCTGGATCTGTCCTATGGGCTACGCTACCAGGTGCAGGAGATTACTTGGGACGGCAGGGACAGCAGGCAGCGTGGACGCGCCAGCAGGAGGAGCGTCGCTGGCGGGAATGGTGGCGGGGACAGCAGGCGACGGTGGCGGCTGGAACGGTAGGTTGTAGAGACGCGGACTGGAGGAGCCGGTGCGGACGCTGGGGACGGCAGGCGACGGCGGCTAGGACTGCAGGCGGCGAGGACGGAGGACTGGAAGAAACGTCGCGCTTGGGCGGGAGTTTGGGCGGTTAGGGTTGGGAAATAAGGCTGTCAGCCTGTCACCAGAAACTTTCCTCTCTTTCCCGTCACTTTCCCGTTTCCTTTTTGCCTCCGACCCTGTAACGACCCGTTTCTCCTTTCTCTGTTGGAATTCGTTTTTCTGAATTTCAACTCCTCTCCTATTCCGTTCAGCTGTGCCTCAGTTTTTCTCTCCCCGGCCAGCCGACTGCCTTTCTCCCTTGTGCCGAGTAGATCCCTACTCAGTTCCTGAATCTTGCCTTAATACCTTGTCCGCTCTGTCACCATCGCCGCCGAGTAAAACCTTGCCATCCCGACTGCCTTGTTAACCCAATTCCATCTTGCCATCCGGCTTGCCCCAATCCGGTCCAGCTCACGACACCTTGCCTTGTTAACCGACGTGTTGTCTCATCGCCTCGCCAAGTTGCACCGCAGTCCCGACTCCCACGCTTCTCCCGTTGGACGCCAACTGCCGAAGTGGTGACCTAGTCCAGCCTTCACCTGCCCGTAGCCCCGATCGGACTAGTGGACAATAGCCGCTGCCCCTCAAGACCTTTGGACCAACGATAGTCAGAGTTCTGTCAGCAAGCACCACCAACCCGCCCCTGCCACGACCAGAGTGTCTCATCGCCGCTACAGTGTGTACCAACTCCACCGGCTACACCCAATCCCTAAGTCAAACTCTACCTGGACGTCGCATCGCCCAGACGGCTCGCTGTGACCTTGCCAGCTTATCTTGACTCCTTTTTCCCTCCCTATCGCTCTGCACCGCAGTGTCCCAACCTCACTCGCCAGCTATATAATGGCCATCCCTGCCTCATCTCTCATCTGTTTTGCAACCCGCCATCACCAGCTTCATAGCTAAGCCATCATCTTCCTCCTTTCAGCCCCGAAGTCGTTTCTGCTCCTCGAGCTCCTTTGTCGCCGCTCCTCGCCGAGCTAGTCTACCACCCGGAGTTCCTGACCGGTGAGCTTTGTTGCCCCGTTCAAGCTATCTACGATAAACCTACATCCGACTGCCATCCATCCTCAGCCGACTGCTACCTTTTCTGCAGTCGACTACCGTGATGTTCTTTTCCCAGTGTTTTACCTCTTTTCAGCTTGTCAGTAATTATCTTTTCTGCTTGTTTAGATCCTGAACCGGCAGACGATCCAGAAGCCGTTTTCGCCGAAGAAGATCTTCCGCTGGAGCAAGGCAAGCCCCTTTGATCATATTGTCTCCTATATGTGCAAAATTATGTTGTTTACAAAATATGCATGCTTAGTCTACACTTTAAACTGCTTGGCCTCGGTTCGCAAGCGCAGCCGACGGACCCACCCAGTAGTCGCACTTATTTTGGTAGGATATTGATGTATCTCCCCCTTGATAGCCCCACAAATGGCACGTTGGCATTATACCCCTTGGTATGATTGCGAGTAGTATAGCTTAGCCCCGCAACGATTGTATTGTCGTTTGGGAAACAGTGGTTTTACTCAACTGTTTGAAAACCCGGTACCTTGCGTATCGGCGTGTTGAAAGTAAATGAAAGTTTGTGAAAACCTTGGTGTACAGAGACAGTGCCTGTGTGGCCTGGCTATGTATTATCGATAAGGACCGTTTCTTTTGGGAATTGCATCCGAGCATTTTACAGTGCGACCATACGTGGTAGTATAGGCTACCCCTAGCCAAGTAAATTGTAGTTTTAGGGAAGTTTGGTGCCGACTAGAGTGGACTCATCTGAGTTGTGGCTCGTGGGCCCTAGTGCTGACGGTGGTTGGAGCCGACCTGAAGCATTGATCCTGTGTGGATCCTTCAGCTGGCATTGGATAATCCTAGACTGGCTTTGGAAATGGCTTTGTCACAAACTTCCGGTACAGGCCAGTACTCGGTGTAAGTTTTGTGTCGTTTGGGTAAAGCGTGCACCCTCTGCAGAGTTTAGCCGAACTGTTCGAACAGCCGTGCCCACGGTTAAGGGCGATGTAAGGTGATTCCCATAGCGTAGATTTGTTTGCCAGTGGTTTGTGAAATGGTTTGTTAGGAAGGGAATCGTGACTAGAGTTTGCCGAGTAGCAAACGGAAGACCTGTGTGGCCAGAAACGGATCTGTGTGATCTGGGGTGTTGAAGCACCGTAAGCAAGTGTGTGAAAAGTTAATAGGAGATAAGTCTTCGGGTTGTAGCCAGAAGACGATAAAGAGCAGGCTCCCGGGTTGTAGCCAGGGCAACAAAGTTTGAAGCTAATTGGTTGTAGCTAGCTTAACGGATATAACCGGTTGTAGCCGGAAAGTGCTAAAAGAGATAGCTGGGATTTGGTTGTGGCCGAGTCTCAGGGTCAACGAGTGGTTGGCGCCATTCGGGATATCAGACCGGAGGAGTGGTCGTAGCCACTCGGGGAAAAGTAACAGACCTAAGGAGTGGTTGGAGCCACTCGGGGGTTTAAGTCGAGAGGCATTGTCACCCGGCTTACCACCAGAAGATGAAAATGGAAATACATGATTCAGTAACTACATGTGGCGAGTTGTTGAAAAGCAACTTACGGAATGGATCGAGGCGTGAGCCTCTTTTCGACAACTAAAATTTGGACACACTAGTGTTTTGATAAACAAAATGTTCTAAAGGCTGTTTTCGCAACCAAAGACTCTTAGCCCCCTTGTACAACCGACATGACACTTTTTCCCGGCTTGCTGAGTACGAAAGTACTCACCTTTGTTCCTATATATATATATTAGGTTTTGAAGAAGAAGACGAAGACCCGACTGCTGCCAAGTTCTTCCAAGACCAAGCCGACTACGAAGCCTTCTGAGGTTTCTAGCCTAGTTCCCAGCCGAGCCTATGGTATAGTGGCTTTCTTTTGCCAAGTCGTTTTCTTATGCTTCCGCTCTGTCAGTGTTGTTTCTCGCTAGTGTAACCTATTCTTGTTGTTGTCCATCTGGGGCCTGTCCTGGATGGAAAATCCTTTGTAATATACTATATGTACTCTGATATGTATTTAATGAACTCTGATGGTTGTATCACCGATGACTATGTGTGTATTCGACTACTGATCCAGGGATCGGATACGGTGTACACATGGTGGGCCTTCACAGGAGGCGCCCACAGACCCATTCTCAGCGGGAGGCGCACGGGCGTGGGCGCGGGCAAGGGCACGGGCGAGGGGCGCGGGCGAGGGGAATCGGCCTGCGGGCGCACGGGGAGGGAGGCCGGCACAGGAGCGGGCCGCCGGCCCAACAGAAGAAGAAGAGAAAGGAAAATGGAAAAAGATTTTCCAGGACGATTTAAATTCTGATAAGCGTTTTTGATTTATTAAAAATAGTTCCTGTGCTCTGAAAATTCCACTAAAAATCCACTTAATGTATTTTGGCACAGAGAATACAAGGAAAATATTCCCGGCCAGATAATTTATTATCTTGCATTTTACACCTTTAACTATTTCCTCTAGCCTTTTTAAATTTATTTTCTTGGGTATTTTTCTCAGGTATAATGCGGATTATCCGTCAAACCCTATATCGGATAATCCGCTTAAAATATCGGATAATCTGCATCCGCCGGATATTGTTGATACCACATCCGGCTCCGCATCCGCATCCGCCAGATATCTAAAAACCCATACCATATCCTCACTTCGGACGGATTCGGAGTGGATCGGATCGGATAATATCCGATCCGTTTTCACCCCTAGCTTCAGGTGTTGTTAGTGCAATAGTTAAACAAAGTAAGCCAAGCATTTCAGCTCCTGGTAGCTTTCTTTAGTGATGCTCGTTTCTGAAAATGCTAGTACCTCAAAATGCTCATCAAAATAGCTTTCTTTAATGGTGCTCATTTCTTTCACTACTATAAAACTAAAACCGATTATTTCAAAATCTTATTGCTATCATGACAGGTGGGAAGAATTCTGCAAGTTAATGAGCACAAAGAATCAACTCTGGCACCGGCGCCTCACCGCTGGCCCGTCTCCATCACTCACTGCTGGTCTTTCACCACCCTGACCATCCTTTTAAAGTTGTTCTCACCGCCCTCCGTCCCTTTCTGTGATCCAATATATAGGTACTTGGTGGTGGATTCTTGGATAAGCCGTAGTGGTAAACGATCAATTTCGATGTAGCTAATGAATGGCCGATAACATTTACAAGGTAGAATTGCATTACATAGAGACATCGAACACTTTAATTGGGCTCGTTGTTGCGCTTGCGTTGCCATTGCTTCCTGACACAGGACGTCGACTTGGTCGTCACCTCTCGGTCTGTCAGACGGTCTGTCAACAGTGCAAAAGTCATCAAGTTTCACCATCATATTTATTTGGTGTTAATTCTTTTATGTTGATGTTTGGCAATGTTGTCCATTCTCCAGCCATACATCAACTACAGTAATTTTTTTTTAAGAAAGAGGAGTAGGCTCCTCACATTTCCATTATCAGAAATGGCATAGCAATTCATTACAGAACACAGGCTCCAAAAAAAAAAACGACCACTAACCTGACATTCTAAAGTAGTTTTCAATCTCGCAAAGTCTAAAACACAGGATCATTACAGAGTTCATGGGCTCAGAGCCGTTTTCACAAAAGCGAAAAAACTAAAGCACAACCAGACAAGACTGTAAAGGACCGAAGTGTTTTTCTTTCCAAGCCGTGGCGACGAGCTGACGGCAGGATGAATGCTCGCCGAATTGCGCCTGCGGGAACGAAACCGTCACGGCGGCCGCGTGAAGGGGCCCCCTTCGGCGTCCGGTCGACGAGCAGCTCGGTGTAGGAGTGCGGGCACGACACGAGACGGCGGTTTGCAAGGCCTCCAGTGAACTGTAACTTCATGGTACGGTACACGTACGTAGACTTCGTCTCTCGCGCTCTCGGTCAGTCATGAAACGCAAAAGTCGTTTCATTTGGTGTTGTTTGGCCGTGTTGTGCACGTCTCAGCATTTCAGTTCAATTTATTAATCGCAAAGTCCAAACTGTCAAATTAGCTGCCGAGGAGCCCGCGAGAGGGAAACAGGCGTCGTGACACACGCAAGAGTCAAGGTCTTTGAGAAGGGACGGAAGTTCACGTGTTGTTTGGCCTACTGTCAACGCAAGAGTCAAGGTCTTTGTTCGTTCATTGAAGGTCCTACATGCATCCCCTGTTTTTATCTCAGGTTGTCTTGTGTACAATGTTTTTGTCGTTCTGAAAGACTGGATCCAACTATAGAGGGGGATGTGAATATAGGCACTCAAAATTCCTCCAAAATACCTGTCAAAACTGTGTCACAATTTTTCTTTTGATACTAGCTATAAGTTGAGCTAGTCAAAAGAAAAATTATCAACCGATCTAATGGATCTAGCTATATGCAAAACTAGACTCAAAAAACCAAAAAGAAAGCTTCAAATAAAAGTAGAAATCTTGCTCATATTAGGGACTACAATCTCTTGGTGATTTATCCTAAGGCACGATGAAGATTGCCTCCCTATTCATCACAAGGCAATAAAAAGATTCAGAAGAATAGGAATGGAGAGAAGAAAACACGCTCCACAAAATATAGAAGGAGGTGAGACAATACCTGGAAAAGAAAATAAATTGCACAAAAGATTACGATAATTTCAAAGGTAAACAATTAGTTTATTGAATTAAAACATTGTTTGCACAATTCTTACTTCCATCATCTGGCATTCATTAAAAGTTTGCATAGCAAGAATTGTTTTCCATGATTTATATATAACTTGCTCAACTCTCACCCTCCTGATCCTGGGGCTGTGTGCAGCAGGTTTTGTAAGCATTCAGCGCCTCAACAAGTTCCTTCATAAATCTTTCATTAATCTGACCATTCTCTAGTTATAATATTGTACAAAATTACTTAATATTTTATAAATCAGCAACTAACTATAACTGTAAATGCGAAATCACCTTTTACAAAAAAAATTCAGTTAACTCTACTGACTCCTTGCAGGCACGGGCGACCCATCAGTTCTTTTACTCTGTCCACAAGAGCAAAGAGAGGTGTGTCGTATTCCATCAATCCTGTGTCACCTAAGAACAACCTGTAGTTCTCAGCCTCTGAGGGCATCTCTTCTACCACTGACAATGCTCCCATCATCCGGAATTCATTGAAACAACTGGCATAGTGAGAATTGCACTCCATCATGTATATGGATTGCTCAAGTATCACCCTCCTGATCCCAGGACAATGAGCACCCGGGTTCATATTTGCATTCAGTGCGTCAACTAGCTTCTTCATAAATCTTTGCTTAATCTGTCCACCCTCTAGTTCTTCGACAAATTCTTCAGGAATAACTTTGCATATCTGTGAGCTTAGGCCAATGAGGATCTCTAGTTCTGCCCCTTCTGCATTCAGTATTCTTTCCAACACCTGTAGTGAAAATAGCAACATAATGTAGCATGAGTGGTAATAACAAAATTGTGCAAAACACAGAGTAAACTATACTAATTTACTAGTAAATAAATGCACCCATTTAATAAAGCGTAGGTGAAATTTCATCAACTAACATAAAGAATATATGAGAACAGCAAAGCACACTATCCACCACAAATATTGATTGCATCTGTAGCATGAAGTAGCAGGGCTCACCTCAGGCAAGGTGTGAGATAGTTCCTTCAGGTCTGATTCTGTGAGCTTGGCTCGGGCATGTTGGCACATACTACGCACCAGGCTTGTAGCCACATATGTGTACTTTTCATCATTGATCAGTATCATATTTTTGAGTTTATTAATGAATTCTGGTTCTTTCAACATAACTAAGCAGCTGTGCACATTATCTGTTGCCAGCATTGCCAATGCTTGCCCGGCAACCTTTGGTAGCAAGCAATCAACCTTTGTGCTGGAGGTTCTATCTAAATTGAGGAATGACTTCATCAGCCTGGTTATGAGCAGCTGCATGTGCCCGATCTTTTTCCTTGTATCACCATCAATGGCAAGGTTTCTGAGGATTCTTGCCACGATCTTACTTAATTCTTGATCGCTGTTGTTGTTTCCCAAGATCTCTGCGAGGTTTCTTAACAGGAAGGGATGTTTCGATATCTTGTACCGCAGTGTTATGCCGATTTCCCCTCCAATGCTTGTGAGCCTCTGCAGCACCTTCAATGATGACTTTACCAGGACCATTTGCTGTGCCTTGCTATTCGTCGTATCACTTCTGAAGCTTGTAAATCCTATGATCTTCGGAATGAGGTCTGTTACTCTATCAATTTCCACACAGTTATTTTGATCACAACTAGCAAGCTTGTCAACAATCGACATGCCAAGTGCAGGAAGTTGATCATGGTCTGTCAATGGCTGCTCCTTGGGAACTGACCAGAACTCTGAAATCTTCTGCCAGCTTCTGACAATGCAGTTCTGTTCATTGACGTGGGTCGATCGGGTTTGTGTCTCCAGCAGGTTATCAGTGCCTCGAAGTGGCTCTTGTCTTTGCCCTGGATCATCATCCGCAGTCCTAATTGCATCCCGTATTCCCTCTTGGCTATATGTTGTAGTGAGAACGTGATCTTGCCTCACCTCTTGTTCATCATCTATCTGCAGAAGTGGATTTCCTTTTTTTGGTTTGCCATCGGTGTCTAGAAGCGCAGATACAAGCTCTACTGCCCTTGGAACAGTAATGATTTGGATGTTCTTTGCAAGCTCATCAGTGACCTTCGCGGCATATAATCTGACCGTCATATAATTTGGGGTAGTCCAGCCCAACAAACTGATTATTCTAGTCATGGTCTTCGTAGAAGTGGTGAGTTTCTCAAGGAGCCTTACCCTTGTGGTCTCCTTCTTCAGAAGGCTATGCATCAGTTGAACACCATAGAGATGATTCTTGGGAGAGTCTGAGTTCAGGGAATCCATGGCAAAGTTGCTCAGGCTGGTTTTCTTTGGAGCAAACACGGCCCCTCCCATGCATTTCTCGAAGGCATATACATAATACATATTGACATATTCCACTCCCAGCTGACCTCCAAATCCAGCACGCCAGACGAGGGATCTTCGGGGGATGAATGATAAGATATCAACAATGCAGGCCACAATGTAAAGTATTCCTTGGGCCATCACCATCCCATAGAAGATAATGAGAGATGGTACCAGGTTAGTCTTGCTGTCAGGATTCTCTTTATTTTCTCTGTAGTCGTTATGAGGCATTATAAGGTGTTTCAGTGCGAGGCCTGCGCACAGAGCACGAGAAACTGCCGCTGGTAGCTGGAAGTTGCCAGCTGACACTATCACTGTGACACCGACTAGCTGCAAGATTATCACATACCGAAAGGGGCCATCGATAGTCAGTACTAACATCACTAGCGCAGCAAGCATGCACATGTTCTGAATAGCTCGGCCCCAAACTAATAAATTTCTGCCCAGAGCACTATCTACTAATTTGATGATTTTTGGGAACCGCAGCCTGCTGATTGTCACCACGAGCACAGCTACGAGCAATAGTACAAACACTGTCCATTTGGCAACTGTGGACCTACTTGGAATGACATTAATTTCACCCTTTCTTGTGATTATTTCTCTTTCTCCTGTAATGTTGATAATAAATTCCCTTGAATGATCATGTTGCATGGCTGGAGTTAGCAACAGTATTGCAGCTAAGGGGCTCCATAGCGACATGGCACGGCGTAACGGCTTGTATAGTGGTTGAAACTCCGCAGTCGTATTCTGGCCAAGTGCAAGCAGAATTACCATAGCATAAACCACTACATACGCCATAACTATTTTCTTCTGGAGAATCAAAAACACCAAAACATCTGAAATGCAGACGATCGCGACCAGCCTATTCCAGCCAGGAGGTCTGAAAGCACCTCTGGTTCGGAAGAACAATTGGTAATCGGGTCTGTTGTTACTGCCACTGAACATCCTGAAGTATAGATATGATTGGTATGTAAACAAGCAGAACATCGTACAATCCCCTAGCTACTGGATTTGCTAGGGGTAGCTAACCTAAGTACAGAAAAAGATGAGTTGATCTGGCCTCATGGAAAAAAAAGGGTGATTCTCCATAAGGTCCTTATATAGAATAATAACTTTTGAAGGTGTGCATGAGAGGAGAGAAATTCTGATTTGGAAGAGTAGAATTCCTTTAAAAATAAAACATTTTTTATTCATGGCCTCTGGAGATAGGATCCCTTGTGCTGTTTAATTGATAAAGAGGATTTGTATTGGATCAGAAAACTATAAACTTTGTTTGAACAGAGAAACTGCTAACCATATTTGAGGTGTTTTACAATACTCTCTACTAGTAGTAAAATCAATCTAGACTGTTCAAATTTTCTGATATATTGGATCGGATCTATTTCTACTACCATCTTAACTACTGGTAATAGAATTCGTATATCAACGGTTTGAGATCACTTCTACTGGTTAAATACTACTAGTACTACCAATAGAAAACACCGTAAAGTTACCCACCATATTTTGTTTACCTGCTCCTTTAGCAGTGTTTGCTTGGACTGTAATTAGGGATGTGTGTGGTTGGGGGAGTAGCCCTGGAAATCTAGAAGAATTCTGGGGGCAGTAAATGTTGAGAATGCGAGTGTGAAGAATCTGAACTTAAGTATGGTGATTTTAGCAGCAATTAGCTGGGTTCTTTGGACTGGGAGGAATGATTATGTCTATGAGAACATTCTGATTAAATTACCTTTTCAAGTGTTGCATAAAATGGTTTCATTTTTTTTTTTACAGAAATGGAAGGCATTGCAGAAAAGAGAAGAAACAAGCAAGCTGGAAAGGCTTACTGGACTTGCTGCTGAAATTGAGAGAACTGCGTCCATTAGATGTGCTAACGCTGGAAATCTCGACGGGGAGGGTTGTCTGGTAGCTGCAATCGTCTTGTGCTGATGTTTTGCTAGCTATGGTGGTGTTCAGTCCTAGAATGATTATGTGGCTTAGTGAACTCAGTTGGGTGGATCAGACTGTAAAGCTGGAGGATCCCAGCAGTTACCTTTGTTTCTTTTTCTATTTTGTTTCTTGTAAGAACTACGTACACCTGCCGTTGGCTTTCTTGAAAAGCTGGATCGAAAACCCCATCATTAGTCGTTCTTTTTTTTTTCACTCACTAACACGAAATATGTTGAGAATGCGAAAGCAAAATTAATCGGGATACTTAGTTTTTTCAGTTTCCCATCCGTTTGCCAAATGATCAATACGTGGCTGCAGAAAAATACCTGGCGGCTTCTAGGAAGACGATGGCTGTAGCGTACCAAAAATCGTCCTGCGGGCGGAGCGCCGTCGGGTATCCGCCGAGCAGGACGACGGTAGCCCAGGTGAAGGCCAGCGTGCCGAGCGCGTTGCCCACCCTTTCGATCAGCGCCACGATGCGAACGAAGCAATTCAGCCACTTTTCCGGCGCGGCTGCTTTGCCTTGCCCGTCGGACTTGGCTGCTATCTGGACTCGATGCTCTCCATCGACGATGTCCGCCATTAGCTCCCGCTCATTCCTCTTCTTCCTCTTATTCTTCTCCTTTTATTTTTTTTCTTATCAAGTGCGTGCAGAATTGCAGATCTTAGTTTCACTTTCACCGGACCTTTCCCGCTCGTACCAGTGACTGTTCTTTGGCCATTTTGTCATCGCCGTGTGGCGGCCGTCTTCAGATACGACGAGCCATTCTAGTCCAGAAAGGTTAGTCCAGAAAGGTCAAGGTAAGAGGGAAAATGTTACGAGAGGAGAAAACAGAAGAGAAGAAAAAAAAATCAACCCACGAAAAATTCTTTTCGCAAACTGAAAGATTAAATTAGGTGTGACCAAGTCTAAGACTAGAACATACCATACAAAAACGGACTACCAGACATAACACACTCACGCACTATCTTCGCAAAACTCCTAATGAGTTTGCGACGATTTCTAAGGTTAAACTCTTCTTGGTTCCATCTTCATGTCCTGTCTCAAGTAACATGTCCTGTCTCAAGTAACGTGGAGACTTCATTTCTTTAGGTGAGAAAGGAGAAAGTATCTAGATTCTATGTCTTTTGAGGGGTGAAGGATTAGATAATTCTTTTTGCAACTTTAGAGTGAGAGAGAGCAGAAACTTTTCAAAAATAGTCTTTATATTTAAATATATTGTCCTTAAAGGCATCCTGGGAGAAAAAGGGCTTCGTTCCTATACCAAACATATACTTTGATACCACCTCTGTGACGTCCCCGCCCCGGCACCACTTACAGTGATACCAGAGAGGAAGCGCCGCAGGAGATTGGCGTGAACCAACTCCCACAGAACCGCGATGTCGGTACGAGTCCCAGAAAACCTTGCTGGTACCCGTGGTCAACGGAGATGCACCACAACAATTAGCTAAATAAATAAATATATATACTATACCTTTATAAGTTGCGACTTTGGGCAAACCCTAAGCAGCAATCTGCAAATAGAACAACAGCAGAACGACAGCACAGCGAGAACCCAATCCACAAGCAATGGCTTGGAATTAGGAAAGAAACCCTAATCTTCACTTCAGCTTCACTCTTCCAGAATGAGGGGAGAAAAGGAATAGATTGAGTACTTACGTATTCAGCAAGTCACGGAAAACGTGAGTTATGCAGGTATCAAAGATAGGTTGGGGTTTATTTTGCAAATCTTTTCATTTGAAAATATTTTCGAAAACCCAAATGCGAGTTGTCTCAATGTAACTGGAATGAGGCTCTCGCCTCGATCCTGTCCGCGAATTGTTTTTCAACAACTCAAGCGGATAAACCAGATTTTAATTGTTTTTAGGTATTCTTATACCGCCTGTCAGATCGCGATAGCAGTTCAGTGGATCTGCCCTTAATCAACTTTCCACTGTATCCTCATCTATTATTTTATTTTCAGTTTCGTCCACTCCAGGACGTAACCTCATTTTTCCTCTCACTTTAGTACTATCCAGGACATCATCTCATCTCATAACTCATCTCAGTGGCTCCTCGAGCCATCCTTAATCTAAATATCAAAACATACACCGCTTCCACTCAGGAAGCCCTAACTATGATGCTAGTCGACATCCCGGGTCACACAGTCCCGTTTCAGACCACTCAGGTCTTCCATCAGCCACTGAGGTCGATTCTGGTAACGATCCCCATACCACAAATCACTTTCACAGAACACTAGCAAACAAAACTACGCTAGAGGAATCACCTCACATTCGCCCGTAACCGTGGGCACGGCTGTTCTAACAGATTATAGACCTTTGCAAAGGGTGCACGCTTTACCAACACGATGCAAGCTTACTTCCCGCACTCGTCAGCGGAGAAGGATCGCGACAAGGCCTTTCTAGAGCCCTCCCAAGATAGCACGTTGCCCTATAAATGGGTTCTCTCAACCAAGTACCAGGAACTCATTTCCTATACTCAGGGACGGGGGTATATCTCCCTCTTGGCACCCAGCCAGTCCCATATTTATTAGCAACCGAAAACGATCCTGAGAACACTAGTTACTCGGTCAGGGTTGTCCCATTCCACCCGTGTGGTTGCACTGTGAGATGCTCGGATGAAATTCCCCAAGAAAACGGTCCTTATATGCTAATACAAAGTGCCACCACACAGGCGATCACTTTGCACCGCGGATTTTCGCAATTAATTTTGTTTCGCAATTCCGCCGACATCGTATGTTGGGTTTTTAAATCTTTGGAAACCCTATTTTCCTAAATCGACAAACAATAGTGAAGTGGGTAGAACCATCGGAATCCATGCTCAGAGAGCACGGTAACCGAGGTACCACGAGGTGGAGTGATAAGGAATATGGTATCAACGTCCTACCGGATTTATGCAACTACTGGGGAGGTCCGTCGGTTCGACACGCAAACCAAGGCCAATCAATTTAACGTGCACACTAACCATGCAATTTTGCAAACAAAATATTTTAAATTTAGGAGCAATATGGTTAAGGAGTGACTTGCCTCAGTCTTCGTCTTCAAACTTCGCGAGAATCCGACGTCCGACAAATTTCCTAAGCGTTGACTACGCGCAAAACAAGAGAAAAATACAGAAAACCCTAGAAATAATATACTATTATTAATAACTAATAGTGCTATGAGGTAGATCTAATTTTTAGAAAAATTTAGAGACTTGAACGGGTCAATCGGAGTTACGGATTAAAAGATATGGATTTTTGAAGTTTTGATGATTTTCTGAAAAAGAAAAGGATTATTGAATTGTTGGGAAAATAATTATTTTGGGAATAGTGGCTGAAAGGTGGGGCCCTTGGTTAGTTATTGGGAGAGAGAAATTGAGGGTTGGCCTACTTGTCATTGATACAGAAGAGAGAGAAAGGAATGGGCCCATATGTAAGTGGAGGTGAGAGAGTAAAAGGGTTGGGAGTCCACTTGTAAGTGAGATGTGAGGGTTTTTAACTACCGGGTCCACTTGTTAGTGGCTCGGGGTGGGTCCACCGGGCAGTGGCGACTAGGGATACACAGGGGCTAGCCGGAAGGATCAACGGCGCACGGCGGCCATGGTCGCGCCGGCCATTGGCGGTGAGAGGAAGGACGGAGCCCAGGAATGGAACGAGGGGGGGGGGGGGGTGAAGGAGGTAGACGGTTCGGATTGCACGAGTGGTGGCCGACGGTGGAGGGCGACGGCGACCAGTGGGCGGCGGCGAGATGGCACGGAGAATAGCCGTCGCTAGCGACCAAAGAGCGGCGGAGAGAGGTCGGGATGGGCAGGCCGGGGAGTAGTGAGATGAGAGGAAGAGAATAGAGGAGATGCTTGGGCATTACCGGTGGCGAGGACGAAGGATTGACAACGGTGTCAATGGCGGGGAGGCGGCGGCTGATTTGGGGATTTTCCCTACGACGGCGCCCATGTGCAATTGGAGGCACGGTTGGGCTCATGAGAGAACGAGGAACCCAATGGTGGTAGTGGTTTAGTTGATTGTCTTCAGGAGCGGTTGGATTGGAGCGAGGCCGAATGATTAATGGTGGTAGTGGAGAGAGGAATTGGCGGCGGCGAGGCTTGCTCGGAATGGGGCGACAACAGGGAGTCCAAGGTGGTATTTATAGGCGGCGAGTGGTGCTACCTGACAGCGAACAGAGGCGGTGGAGCACGCGGGGCAAGGCACGGCTGGCTTGATGGGACGTGACGATGCCGAGCTCCTGTGGCCGACGTCATCGCTAAGTCGTGTGGTTGCCAGGGAGAGGAGACAAGGGGGCATGGCGACGGGACCGAACGGGACTACGTGCGCTTTGACCTTGAGAGCTCGTCGGTGAGAGGACCTCTCGAGCTCGGCCAGCTTTTGACCGAGGCGGTCATGGCGAGTGGAGGAACGTGATTTGTGCCAGGCTCGGGTCCCGCAGCGTTGACGAGGAGTGCCGCACGTGCTCGGGTTAGCGGGACAGAGAGGTATGGGTGCGGCGGCCTGTGTCGGGGAGTAGAGAAGAAGGATCGAGAGAAGAAAGAGAGCAGTGCGGGAGGAAGAAGATGATGGGGAGACGACAATGGCTGCTGACAGCGGGGGCCCGCGTGTCGGCGCCTGCAGCGATCGACCGGGGAGTGATGGAGGGAGCCCGCTTGCCAGCGCTTGCGTCGCATGCGCGGGGGTGCGCCGCGTGGCCGGTGGGGCCCAGATGTCAGCGTGTGGGGAGGCTGAGTGGCTGCGGCTAGGCCGAGGAAAAAGAAAAGGGCAGCGCATAGGAACAGTGATGCTTGGGATTTTTCTTGGGAGATTCTTGAAAGGATAATTTGAAGATTTAAATTCGGATTTGATTTTAATTTTGAGATTTGAACTCCTGGGACTTTTGGGAATTTTTGAGAGGGATTTATTTCAAAATTTTATCTTTGGGCCCACAAAATTCTTGAGACTTTTGAGGAGGACTTTTACCATCCTGATTGGGATATATATATAAAAATATATTTTTATATAAATTTGGAAGGGATTTTGGTATGTTGATTTTGGAGGAAAATATAAGGAATTCCGAGGGGTTGGGATTTTAATTCGGATATTTGAATTTTTGAAAATCAAAGGGGACTTAGATGAGGGATTTTTTGTGGAATTTTAATAGGGGTCGGGAAAGGTTTTTCAAAAGGAAATTTCAATTATTTGGAACTCGATCCGAGGTTTTATTTGGGAAATTATTTCTGGAGGGTTTGGAAGCGATATTTAAATTCGAATTTAATTCTTGGGATTTGAGAAGGTTTGGGTTTACAAGATTTTTCAGGGGTTCAAAAAAGGCTTTTAATTAGGACGTGGAGATATATATATACACTTCTGAAATGAGTTAATTTCCGAGGAGGCTTTAGGGAGGGTTTCAGAGAGGATTCGATCCTCGATAGAAATTTTTGATTGGGGATTTAGGAAGGGTCTTGAAGAAAATTTAAAGGGGATCTCAGAAGAAAATTTTGAGAGAGAGTCGAATTGCGAAATTCGAGTCTCGAAATTTGGAGAGAGTTTGGGACCGAGGTTTTAGGGTTTCAAGGAGGTTTTGATATGAGATCTACGGCACTAATCCTTAAGCAAAGCCAAAAAAATTTTAAAAATAGGGTTTTTACTAAAATAGTTTTTAACGGCCTGAAAACCGGGGCGTTACAGGGTCCCTCCTGGGTGATTGTTCGGCGGCATTTACCCCCTGTGACGGTGCGTCTCCATGTGCTGATGTGGATTGCACATAAGGTGCTCACGCGTATGGTGTGGCGTGATTTTGCGCCAATGTCATGTTTGTAGGGATGAAGATATTCAATTTAGATATTTGGTTACGTGGATAGGTTAAGTCAAAATTTTTTTTGGATGGATGGATAAGGGTGGATGAAATAAGCATGATTAACTATTAATTAATAGAAAACGTAATTATTATTAATTTTATTATAATCAATATTAATTAAAAAAAATAGATTATTTATCCTTAATCAATATTAATCTTGATAAGAAAATTACTAATTACCACTAAAATAGACTAATCATTACTAATCACTTACTAATGATAAGATCAGTGAAGGTCGATGGTCTTATTTGGTCAAATTTGGTAGATAGCCTCATCCAGCGAGAAAATATTCTTTACGATGACCGCCCTATCTATACCCGCCCATCAACTAAATACGTGAAAAAGTAGGATGGCCATCTCCCGTCCATCCGACCAAACACAACCTAACACGAGGAGTGCGACATGGGCCTTACGTTACGTGGGCCCGACGGATGGGTGGCAAGTGGGCCTTGTGGTTTAGACTGCTTAATGCAGGACGGGATAGTGGTGGCATCGGCGGTTGGCACGAGCCGGAGAAGAGCGGCGGCGTGCGAAAGAGCCGCTCCGGCGGGCGGCGAGCAGGAGCAGCTCGGTCTAGAGAACTCCAACCCGCCTCCCTTCCTTATACCAGGTGCAATTACCTTCTCGCCTCTCATCTCCTGATCTCTTCCTGCATTCCTTCACCCGCCGGCGCGCTCGCGCTGGAAGCCGCCGTGCGTTGGTGCTCAGATTAGGGTTTACAAGCTAGTTTCTATAACTTTTCCTCCCTTGTTGGCTCCTGGGATTGGTACTGGTAATTTTTCAGTGGCCACTTACGACGTGGGTAACTCGGTGATGTTGGGTATTGTTTCAATTCATACCAAACTACAGAGAGTATTTTTGTACCAATTCATACTAGAATGCGATGCCCTTAGACGTGCACTGCCGTTGATTTTGTGAACATTAGAAGACTTAAATGTGCACTCATTGTTTAAACTACCAATGGTACCAAAGTAGATAAATTACAATGTCCGTTATTCTCGCTGCAAGGTAAAGTCTTGCACATACTCTATGTATGTGTATGGGATACTGCAGTATAGATACCAATTCTTAATTTAGCAGATCGCCAACATGGATAGGATAATAGAATAGTACAATCTACATATACCGCTTATTGTAACTACTGAATGCTAATGCTTCTTAACCAATCATGTAGAATGATGCACTAATTCTTCTTTTGCTCTGGCAACAAGATTAGAGAGTGCTATGCTGTACTCCATTAGTCCTGCATCCCCCATGAAGAGCCTGTAGTTTTCAACCTTTGAAGGTGTCTCTTCTACCACCGAGAGTGCTTCCATCATTTGGCATTCATTGAAACAGTTTGCATAGCTAGAGTTGTTTTCTATCATATATATAACTTGCTCAACTATCACCCTCCTGATCCTGGGGCAGTGTGCAGTCGGTTTCGTATTTGCATTCAGTGCCTCAACTAGTTTCTTGACAAATCTTTCCTTAATCTGGTCATGCTCTAGTTCTTGGGCAAAGTCTTCAGGAACGATGTGGCATATTTGTGAACTAAGGCCAATAAGGACTTCTAGTTCTGTTGCGACTGTTGCGTCAGTTATTCTTTCCAAAACCTGTAGATGAAACAGCAAGATATTTAAGTTATGATTATTGAAAACAAGAATTCCACTTATCCTATTCTGTTTCTACTCATTAACTCAGTCCTGCAATATAGCTCTCAGTAGGTTTTGCACTGTGCAAAGAAACTGCACATATCAGCATATGCAACATTGTAAAAGGTTATCTAACAAAGAAAAATAAGGTTATTCCATAGCTCACTAAGGAAAACGAAAGATTGCAAGTACAATAGATTGCATTGCACACCTCTAATTTTGAGCTTGTGGCTTGAATTAGCAGGGCTCACCTCTTTCAAGGAATGAGATAGTTCTGTCAAGTCTGAGCTGCTAAGCTTGGATTGAGCATGCAAGCATAGATTTTGCAAAATACTTGCAGCCACATATCTGTATCTGTCATCTTGGATCATGACAGTGAGCTCTCTAATGAATGCATACCCTTGTTCCTTCAACATTGCTGAGCAGTTATAGCCACTTTCCATTACCAGCACGGATAGCGCTTGACCAGCTGTTATTTGTAGTGATATATCAGAATATGTGTTCGACGGTGGATGTTGGGCAAGAAATGCATGGATCAAACTGCTAATGATCACTCGGATGCAACCAATCTCCTGCCTTGTTTTTCCATCAGTTGCAAGGTTTCTGAGGATCTCTGCTGCCAGCCTCTTATTTTCTTGGCTGCCTTCAGTGTCGTCCAAGATTTCTGCGAGGTTTCTCAACAGGAAGGGATGCTCTGACATCTTTTGCCGCAGTGTTACACCGATTTCCCCACCAGTGTTTGAGAGCCTTGTCAGCAACTTCAGTGATGAACCTTTCAGTATTTTTGGCTGCGTCTCATTAGTGTATCCTATAATCTTCTGGATGAGGTCTCTTGCTCTGCTGATTTCCGCACAGTTGTTGGGATCACATTCTGCAAGCGTCTCAAGGATTGACATCCCCAGTACAGGAAGGAGGCCATACTCTATGAATGTCTCCTCCTTGGGAATTTGGTTGCGGTTTGAAATCAATTGCCAGCAGCCAAGCATCCAGGAGTTAAGTCGGTTGTTGTTGTGAGGATGATCTTGGTTAATATGCTCTTGGCCATCACCTGTGTCCACAATCGTACCTTGCTTTCCCTCCTGGCTGTAATATGTATAAAGTAGTGGATTTCGTCGTCTCAGTTGGTTTTCAGTGTCCAGAAGTGAAGATATGTTCTGCATTGACCCAGGGATCTTAATAATATGGAGGCTCCTTGAAAGCTCGGCGATGACCTTTGTGGCAAACAATCTGACTTGCGCGTCCTCTGGACTTGTCCAGCCCAACATGGTGATCAGTTTGTTCAATGTCTCTGTGGAGGTGGTGAGTCTCAAGAGCAGAAGTGCCTTGGTGCACTTCCTTTTCAGAAAGCTGTGCAGCATTCGGACACCATAGAGTTGGTTGCTGGGTGAGTCTGAGTTTGTGAAATCCATGGCGAAGCTGGTCAGTTCCATGATCCTTGGAGCAAGCACACCACCGGAAGTACATTGCTCAAATATGTATGAATAGTACATGTCGACGCATTTCATTCCCCACTTCTGTCTGAACCTGCATTGATGGACTAAGTGTATCTTGGGAATGAAAGAAAAGATCTCGAGAACGCATGCCACAATGTAGAGTGTCCCTTGGGTAAGGACTATTACATAGAAGATGTTTAGAGAGAACTTGAAATTTTTCTTGGTATCATCTAAAGGACTGTCAGGATATATATGTTCTCCGGTGCAATTCTTAGGAATGCCTACATTTATATCGGATGTTCGCTGCGTCACTGCTGTCAAAATACTTTGGACACAGATGACCGTTGTTGGTTGTGTCATTGCTATCACTACACGTGTGACCGCTGCTGGTATCTGCAAGTTCCCAAATGACTCCAATACCAAAGCAAATATCAGGAAGAAGGCCATGAGTACTATATAGATAGAGTCCAAATACAGGTATCCCAAGATCACTATTACAGCGCACATGCATAAGAACAGAATTACTGGACGCAAGAATAACATCTTGAGGCCGAAAGGACTATTCATTAGTGAGGTTATGCATTGAAATTGCAACTTGCTGATTGTGACTATGATCACTGCCGTAAGGAGCAATGCGAAAAATTTCTCTGCTGTAGGCAATCTGTCTGGCTGGGGTATTGATGTTTCCAGGAACAGACATGGGACCAACAGTATGATTGAAGCCAAGGGACTCCACAGTGATATAGCTCTGAGTTGTGGGTCGCAGAACAGGTTAATAATCACTGGGCATACAAGCTTGGCAAGTACGAACAGAGACATGGTTATACCCAGGATAAGTAACGGTGTTACCTCTACCGGACCTATTTGATATGCTGGAATCCATCCGTACTTTGCCAGTCCGAACTTTGCCATGCAGTATACCATGACATCAGTCACGCATACAATCAGAGCCACCCTGTTCAGGCGAGGACGCCTGAAAGCACCCCTTGTCCGGAAGAAGAACTGGTACTCCAGTCTGCTGTTTTGGCTGAACATCCTGCAGTACGCATGCATGGGGCCATTAAAAGGAGGGTCCAAATGTGTTTAACTGTAGCCTTCATGAGTAAATCACAATGTTGAACTATTTGGACTAACCTCTCTCTCTTTCTCTCTCTCTGTTTGTGCTTTAAACAGAAAAAATAAAATGGAAGCTGATTGCTGACCTTGTGGCTTCCAGGAGAGCCAACAACGTCGCGCAATTGAACTCTCTTATAGTGAGCATTGTCGAGAAGCCGCCGAGGATGACAACGGTTGCCCATGTGAATACCAGCGTGCCGAGGCCATTGCCGGCCCTCTCTATAAACGCGATGATGCGGACGAAGCGGTTCAGGTGCTTTTCCGGCGCGGCCACCGCCTTGCACCGTCGGCGAGTAGCTTCACCGGCGGCTGGCCGAGCCATCTTTCTTCAAGGTTCTTTTGCAGTTTGCCGAGCGGCCGGCGACAATGATATGGTGTGTAGAATATAGAGCAAGGCTACAAAGAGAGAGACGTCGTGGTACGTATCAACTGTGTCGTTAAAACGTAGTTTAGCACCCGTCAAAAAAAAAAACTTAGTTTAGCAAGATGAGTGTGGAATATGGATGGTTGTATATTTGGCTTTAATCCTGTACAGAATACTTAACTCATATGTTTGGTCAAGGCCGAGTACCTTTCCTAGAAACTTTTTAATTGTTGGGATCGCATTTGTTTTCTGGGTTATTTAGAAACCTATAAATGTTGCTTGCTTTAATAATGTTATGCCCCGTGCTAGCTATTTTGCGGAAGGGGAGCAAAAGATAAGAATGCTGCGATGGCTGCAAGTGAAGTCTTCAGGAAGAGCTTTGGATCGTGATGTTTTATGTTTCGGTTCTTCAATATCTGGCAATCTCTCGTTTTGAACAAGTAGCTTATGTTCCGCGGAATACATCCTCATGGACAAGAACTGGCCCATTATGACTAATAAAAGACAACTAATTAAGAAAAATGAATACAACTAATCTGCGTAAATAATGTCGGGAACCCATTGGTCAGCCATCATATCCGAAGAGCAAACGGATAGCTTTCACTGTCAATCTGGCACGGAAACTTCAACGAACGCTTAATCACGAAGACTCAAAAGAGTCACGACTCGAGTGCTGGACAAACCGGATAACAGTATTTACTGGTGGATAAAAACTCCTATTATCAATTTATCATCGCGTCGTTTAGCCAAAAATATTGATCACATCGCGTGGAATATCTGAATGGAAGATCGGATCGTGAATTTTTTTATTTTTATATTTTTTTAATAAATTATTTACAAAAGTATATTTTTATTTCAAAAATTTACAAAAATATACCCTTACCGCCCTTTGGGAGGGCGCTTTTTTTATGACGTGGCTGACGGCGTACGCCGAACGGCCGACGGCCGTCAGCACTTTTACAGGCGGCCCCCTGGCCGCTAAAAACCGCCCTCTAGGAGGACGGCAAGGGGGCTGTCTGCAAAACGCCGGTCGCGAGGCCGGTCGTTTTACAGGCAGCCCCCTTGCCGTCCTCCTAGAGAGCGGTTTTTTGGCGGCTAGGGGGCTGCCTATAAAATGTCCACTTCTTTTGTTTTTTTTGCTCTTTTTTGTTTTTTTGGCACCTTTTGTGTTTTTTTAACTAGGAACTCAAAAACAGCAAAACCTTAAGAAGGTGCAGCTCAAACCGATGTAAAATGTGATCTGTAAAAATTTGTGAGCGTGCTTTAAAACCTGTACTAAAACTTTGGACCTCGAAAACTCAATCTTCCTGGCTGAATTTCGCAAAATTTTTAGGACAAATTCGGTCGAAACCCTAACGCATGCTACCTACCTTAAAACAGGCATAATTTTCGCATACGGTCTCGAAATTGGGCAAATAAGTACTCTGCGGACATCTACAGAAAATTTCCCAGAAGGTTTTCCTCGCTTCACCGAGTTTGTCCGAAAAATTTTGCGAAATTTGGCCGGGAAGATTGAGTTTTTGAGGTCCGAAATTTTAGCATGGGTTTTAAAGCATGCTTACAAATTTCTACAGGTCACATCTTACATCGGTTTAAGCTGCACCTTCCTAAGTTTTTGCTGTTCTTGAGTTCCTAGTTGAAAAAAAACAAAAAAGGTGCCAAAAAACAAAAAAGAGCAAAAAAAAGAACAAAAGAAGTGGCCATTTTACAGGCGCCCAGCAGTTCTAGTGGGGGTTTCGATCAGACCGCCTCCCCCCACCCAGTCGGACCGGCCGCGTCTAGTACCGACAGCGCAAATGAGATAGGGTGCCGGTCGGATCGGTCCTTTGCCTGCGGTCGGACCGGAAATGACCTAGGGGGCCGCCTGTAAAATGGCCGGTCCCGCGGCCGGCTTTCTGCATGCGGCCCCCTTGCAGCCCTCCTAGAGGGCGGTTTTTGGGCAGCCGAGGGGCTGCCTACGAAAGTGCTGACGGCCGTCGGCCGCCTGGCCTACGGCCGTCAGCCATGTCATCAAATCGCCCTCTAGGAGGGTGATTTTCGCCCTCCCAAAGGGCTTTAGGAGTATCTTTTTATAAGTTTTTGAAACGAAAATGTACTTTTGTAAATATTTTATTAAAAAAATATAAAAATAAAAAAATTCTAAAGCCGAACGCTTGGAGGCGAGACACGCAGCCGTGTTCGTCGGGATACGCGGGTTGGGCCGCGAGCGCCAGATGGGCCTTACGTGTTGTGGGCCATCTCTGCTCGTCTTCCCCTGTGAAAGCTGGACGCGGATGGGTGAGAAGTGGGTGAATATTGATTAGTACAGATTAATAACTGTAGTGAAAATCTTTTTTGTCAATAGAAATGGCAAATAGAGTTGCATTCGCGATATATCACGGTGAAGGAAATGTCAGAGAAGGACAATATAGGGTAGATTTATCGGAGTTCAACGTAGCACAAAAGGGAATTATAGCTCCAGCTGAGAGAAGTTTTCCTGGAGTTTACAGTTGGTTAATGAGGGGATTCGGAGTAGATCCTCAAGTAAATGCAATTACGGTGTACGCACTGGTTAGCTGGGCTGTGGAAGGTTTTTAGTGGGAATTGATGCCAATAGATTCGACGGCCAGCTGGGTATTTTTTGTGGAAAGTGCACTGCAGCGAGGATGGGCACCTAGCATCCTAGTGGTAGTGCATGACAGGGTCAGCATTGATCAGGCTGGTCCAAGTACAGTGGAAGGGCCCGATAAAATAGGGGAGCAAAATGAGGCAGAAGACGAGGGTGCCGGAGAGGAAGGAGGCCAAGAAGACATGAGACCGGGGGGGTTTGCAGATGAAGGGGAGAGACACCCAGGTCTAGTATAGGAGATGGAAATTGAAGACTCAGAACCAGAGCATGTGGAGGATGATGATTCTTCGGAGGACGCTGTATACCCGGCAGAATGGGACAACGAGGACTTCTCCGGACTCGTTGTCTCAGAGGGGCACACCGTGCCATGGGAGTATCGACAGAATGAAGTGGTGCAAGGCGCTAGATACGCCGAAAAAGTACAATTAACAGAGGCTGTGAAGATGTGGGCGGTGTCACTTGGGAGGGAGTTCTGAGTATCAAAGTCTACCAGATCAGTGTACGAAGTGAAGTGTGCAAGTTCAAGCAATGGATGTCCATGGAGGATGTACGCATCCAGGAAGAAATATGACGACTATTGGTCCGTGTCAATCATGACGGAGCACAACTGCCATCTTCCGGGTGTTCAGAAGTACCACAGGAACATATCATTTGCATTCATCGCTTTAGAGTTGTATTATGCTGTTGTGGAGAACCTCCGGTTCGAGTCCAAGACAATTATCAGACGCATCGAGGAGAAGTACAAGTACACCATTACATATGCCAAGGCATGGAGGGCCAAACAGAAGATAATTGAAAGGAGATTCGGTAGTTTTGAAGCTTCGTACAATAATTTGCCTCGTCTACTGGAAACCATCTGTGCGAGCAATCCTGGCAGCTACTCCGAAATCAAAACTTTCCCATCGTTAGCAAATCCTGGGCAGAGCGTCCTTCAGCGGGCCTTCCTCTCTCTGCAGGCGTGCATGTTTGCATTTCTTCATTGCAGGCCCATTCTCTGCATCGACGGCACGTTCCTAACTGGAAAATACAAAGGGCAAATGTTGACGGCAATCGGAGTAGATGGGAACAACCAAGTGTTGCCCGTGGCCTTTGCCTTCGTCAAGAGCGAGAACACAGAGAGTTGGTACTGGTTTCTGAAGCTGGTTAAGGAAAAGGTGGTAGGGATGAGGCCAGATGTATGTCTCATACATGACCGTCATGCAGGGATGCTGTGTGCAATTGAGGAGCTGCGAAACGGCTGCGCAGACAAGGGATACCCTCCGGTGTGGGAAGATATAAAGAGCAGATGATGCATGCGTCATATGGGTGTAAACTTTTATAAGCAGTTCAGAAACAAGGAGCTGATGGCCATGTTCAAACGTTTGTGCGCCCAGAATCAACAGAAGAAGTTCAATGAGCTGTGTAGGAGACTTGATGAGCTGACAGCCAAACATAGAGGCGAGAGTTCTGCAAGACCCGCAGCTAGAGGTGTTGACGGCCCTGAAGCTCTAGGTGCACTTCCCACCGATGACGATACATTCAGAAGGAGGCCCAGTTCCTCGGTTAGCAGATTTTCGCAGTGGATCGAGCACGAGCCGAAGGAGAAATGGGCATTGCTGTACGATGAAAGTGGAGCAAGGTACGGCATAATGACGACGAACCTTGCAGAGGTCTACAACTGGGTCATGCGTGGTGTAAGGCAACTCTCCCTTATTGCCATCGTGGAGTTCATCCTACATAGAACATAGACGTACTTCCACGACAAGTGCAGACAGAATGGCCCATCTATGGCCGATGGAAACCTTTGGTTCAGCACAAAAATGACAGAGTACCTTGAGGAGAAATGCAAGAAGGCAAGAGAGCACCGAGTCCGAGTGCAGGGCACACGAGAGCATAGATTTGAGATATTGTATGCCGACAGGTACAGGCATGGCATATTCGCAAGGAAACCTGTGCAAGAGTGTGTCCTAAAGGAAGATGGGACATGTAAGTGCTCATGCCGGAAACCAAGCTTGTACCACAAGCCCTGTTCTCATGTTATTGCTGCTTGTGGGGAGTGCGGCATTGATGAACGCCAATATGTGTCTCCGTACTTTAAAAAGGAAGCAATCATGCATACATGGAGTACCGAGATTTTTGGTTTCGGCATCGTCGGCACTTTTACAGAAGACACAAGCCCAGTTTATTTCATCCCTGACCCGACGAAGGCAAGGAACAAGGCAGGCCGCCGTCGGACATGGAGGATTCGCAATGATATGGACGAATCCGAGGCCGGCGTTAGCGCTAAACGTTGCAGTAGGTGTGGAGATGATGGACATACCTACAAGAAGTGCACGAAAGACGCCGAGGCCCCAAGTGCAGTGGAAGTTCCTATGGAAGGATCGGGCACCGACGGAAGGCGGTCAACTGGGGAAGACACCACTGATAGGTAGCGTCATCGTAGGCGTCCTCGTGCACGTTCGGGTTATGTTGTGTAGTATAGCCACTGGCCTTTTAAAGGTACTTTGCTGTCTATTAATTTTCTGACTGTAATGCACTATGTTTATTTGAGCTAATCCGTTCCGCTTCTTTTTCCTTGCAAGTATGGATTACCAGACGCCTTAGCTGCTGGTTCACGCCACCGATTAGACCCATCGGTCGTTTCTCTCGGCGGTGCAGAACCTCTAGCTCAGTACCTTACGTCCTTGACCTTCTAGGTGACTCCTTCCCGTGGACCCTCGGTTCACAACTAGGTACGTACGAACGTTGTACTGTGAAGCTGTATATGTGAACTTGCTAACTTGCTTTGTTTTGATTGTCAGGTTGCGGGAGGCAGGCCTTTTGTCGCTGTGTAGGCTGGTAGCAGCCGCAATGGACCCGAATGACCCGGCGAAGAAGTGGGGTATCGACCGGTCGCTGATCACAGCTCTTGTGGACTGGTGGAGACCGGAGACGCACACCTTCCACCTCCCTGTTAACACCAAAATTTGGTACGGTTCATTACCATGTTCGGTTAAGGAAAGAAGCCATGTCAGCCAATGGAAGCTCATCTGGAAGAGACCAAGCCTGGAAGGAATCGTGAAGACCACGATATGGCAGTAAAATACCTTATCTATTAATTAGATAGTTTTTATACTTTTTAGATAAACCTGATCTCATGTCCGATCAGGATTTGTTAGTTTTCCTTTTCTAGATAGGAAAGTTCTGTTTCGTGTCCGATCAAGACTGTGTCAACTCGGGGTATTATACGTATGCCCGAGTAGCTTGTAAATCATCTCAACGATCAATACAAATTCGGCGCATCGCCACCCTTTTACCAACGGGTTCTTGCTTCTCGAGCCGGGCTGCATCGGTTAGGTCCGAACTCCAGCGAGAGGGTAAGTCTCGTTACCCCGGCTACCAATCGGCTAGGACTTCCTCGGTTAGGTCCGATATTCTAGTCGGTCTATGGTAGTCGGCTTACCACGATATATCTGCTCTGTCTACGGCTGCATCGGTTCGGTTCGACCTCTTAGGCCGATCAGGTATATCACATCACGCGTGCATAGTTTTCATCGGTTTACTGGGGATAGTTTATCGTCAGTTTGTGCTGCATCGGTTGGGTCCGACCTACTAAACTGAGCGATAAGCTGTTCTTGCTAGGCCGATGGTCTCTATGCAAGCGTCTTATCGGAATGTATAGCCGGTAAGTTATCAGATACATCACGATTGCATTAGATCTATCGGCTCATTGAGGTTCTTTTATCGTTGTTAATCTGCGCTGCATCAGTTAAGTTTGAACTACTAGATTGATAGTGATAGATTTACTCTTGCTGAGTCGACAGGTTTTATGCGATGTTCTATCGGAGTGCTTAGCCGATAGGTTATCTTTTAAAGCCGACTGCATTGCCTGTTGAGTATTATTCTGCTATCTATTTTATCATCGGCTTCCAGCCGATGGCTATGTGTCTTTTTGATAGTCGGCTAGCTTATGATTTGCTTGAACTATTTTACAGTGTGCTTTGGTCACCATCGGCTTCTAGCCGATGTATTAATACGTTGTTTTATATTCATCTACATTATTCTGCTATCAGCTTTCCAGCCGATATAACACTGTTTTTGGCATGCTATATTATCATCAGTCTTCCAGCCGATGCACACATTCTATCGACAGTCGGGCAGCCGGCTGGTTTATTCTCTGCTCATATTATCATCAAGCGCAGCCTGACTTGTTTGTCTATATCGTCATCGGCTTCTTAGCCGATATACGAGCGCTGTTGGCGGTCGGGCAGTCGGCTTAAAGGACTCGGGCGCGAACACAGGCGAGAACCCGGGCGTGAAGACGAGCAAGGACCCGGGCACGAAGACGAGCGAGGACCCGGGCATGAAGACGAGCGAGGACGCGGACACGGACGAGTACCCCGGACGCGGACGACTACCCGGGCGCGGACACGGACAAGTACCCGGACGCGGACGACTACCCGGGCGCGGGCACGGATGAAGACCCGGGCGCGGGTAATACATTCAGTGCGGTGCTAACAATTACTGATCACTGATCTAATATTTTCTATCTTCTTGTCAATTGCGGGGTCAAATTGATTGGCACGCCTATGAACCTCAATATTTTAGGACCTGCACTGGAGCCAAGCAAATCTCCTAGGCCTTCGCGGTCTCCAGACGCCGAACCAGATCATTGGCTCGTCATCGACGCTGCCGGCGATTTTTGGTGTCAACACTCCCATGCGGTGAGATGGCCCTCACGCTGTAGGACATCAGCCTCCTCCTTGGGCTGCCTCTAGCCGACGATCCAGTGGGCCCAGTTGACGGGCTCCAGGCGTGGCGAGAGGACATCCTACAGCGGTTCGCCCCGGTTCCCCGTGTTCCGAGGCTTCTCCTCGTCGCCGAGATCTCCCCGTACATGCATGCGGGCCCCACTCAAGCTTGGGTACTGAGCTACATGGTAAGAATGCTTTCTTGTTGTTTTATGTTCGTCCTTCAGTCCATACTAGAATTACAGTGTCAACTTCCTTATATGTTACTGTAGTCTGATCAGCTAGACCCGGAGGCCGACGCGTACTCACTGCAGAGGAGCCTAGAGGCGTACCTGTTGTGGCTGTTCGGGTGGGTGATGTTCACCAACTCGCACGACCACGCAGTCGACAAGGGCTTGATCCCTTACGCGAGGGAGATAGCCAACACCGAGGACGGTGCTGTTCCCAATACAGTTGGGGATCGACAGTCCTTGCCGCCACGTACAGGGGTCTGTGTGATGGCTGCAGGAAGACTGACCCATAAGCGGTCTTCACGGGTTGTCCACTCCTCCTACAGCTCTGGGCCGCAGAGCGGTTCGCGATCGGCCGCCCCGTGGTGGACCACAGTCCATACGAGACGAGCCTGTACATGGGTGTCCCACCGGAGGACTATCCGACGATGGGGACGGTGTGGTGTCGTCGTGAGGTATGTTCGGTGTTAGAATCGTCTCGGTTTTTTATGTTACTTGGACTAACGAGAACTCTTTACCTGTTTGTAGCGTCGGTACGCTCACGTGCAGGTGCAGAAGTCGTACCCAGACTTCATCATGGAGTTTGACAGGATCACGGACGACGACGTTGTCTAGGAGCCGTACAGCGCCGAGGCGGTGAACGCGCGTGCGCCGCGTGGGCTGTCGTCCCTCTGCACCAGGGACCAGGCGTACTGGCTGACGATGACGCCGATGCTGTTCGACATTTCTGTCGAGCCACACTGCCCGCAGCGTGTGATGCAGCAGTTCGGTATGCACCAGACCTTCGGCCAACCACAACTCCAGGCCGTACCGCAACACGTTCACAGGTATGTGTGGAAATGAATATTCCGTATTATTATGCATTGTGTCACCGGTTGTGCTCTGCAGGTTAAATCGCCGTGGCCAGGCCGCCGGTAGGTTGTGGAGACCCACCGTCATCGAGTACATCAACGACTAACACATAGCCACGGAGGACGTCTTCACGGAGATCCACCCCCACACAGCTGACAGGTATGAGGAGTACCTTTCCTGGTACCAGCCCCGTACCAGACTACGGGTGACGTTCACTCCCGGGGCTCCACAGGCGCACGTCGCGGGGTGCGAGACCCATACCCAACACACCGCGACCAGGACTACTTCCGCGCGGTGAGTCAATGGTTTTCATACTATTTTCAACGGTACTTACCACGCGTAACTAACCACGCATGTCCTGCTGAACAGGCGAACGATGCTAGGCAGGTCGACACGGAGCTCGCCCTACTATGCCAGCGCCTCGAGGCTGGCATCCCTCTCACGGAGCAGGAGCAGGCGTCCTCGTTCCGCCGGATGCGCAACACGATGCGCTCGGTCGTCCGTGCTCTGACTTGTCGCCGTTTCGATGCAGCCCCGCCGATGCAGATACATATGCAAGGTCCCCATGGTGAAGGGACATCGGCAGGAGCGGCGGGTTCTGCAGGGGCCAGTACGTCGTGGGGAGCAGGTCCTTCCGGTACCGCCGAAGGATCGAGGACGGCAGGCTCCACGATCGGGCGAGGTTTGTCAGGTACGTTAGGTTCGAACATATTGTCCATAACTAACTGCACTTTTTATTCGGCGGACGCGAACTTTTCTTTACCAGCCCCACGCAGCGGATATCACCACCACCTGGGGGACACTGGGCGGGGATCTGCCCGGAGCACCTCTGCTTGGATCTCTTTCGAGGACGACCTCGTTCCGGAGCAGGACATGATCGGGTCGTCACAGCTTGGAGGTGCACCGGACACACAGCCGCACGACGCCGGTGCTTTCCCTACTGCTCAGGCGGTCCGAGCCACCCGTGGGGTAGCGGCGGACCGCCTGACGTACTCACGCGGGCACGTGAGAGCGCAGCCTAGGAGGACGAGGAGGCGTACGGACTAGGGGCTATTGTTGTATTTATTTATTTATAGGTCTCGCATAACTTGTTGTATCGGTAAAATGTAATTGTCATTTTATCTTCGACAATAGGAAAATATTAAGAGGGTTGTCGCTTTGAATCCTAGAGTTCAAATACTAGTGCGCAAATATTCACCCCCTCTAGGCTCGATCCCACCCTTCAGATCTGACCTTTCATAAATATTTACAATGGTAGTCCATCCTCTTTGTACCATTTTAAAAGGACTAACCACTTTTGGCGCATACTATGCGCGGGTACGGACCACCTTTACTTGCATAATATAGGCCCCGCGTGCGCCACATTGCGACAAGCGAGCTTTCGGCGCGTCGCTTTAGTCATGCGTCGTCACGGGCATTCTGAATACATGATCGGCTACTTCAACCGCTTTTTGCATATGCATGTCCCTTATATTTTGATCTGTACGTCTCATAGGGATATAGACGCACGATAACCTATATAAAAGCACCATCATAGTAGCAGAGGGCCTTCACCCAGCCCCTCGGGGAAACTTCGCACCGTTTATGAACTACGGCCACTATCTGCCTCACTAATTTCCTTTTCTTCTTGTAGCAGCATCGAACAATGCCTCCTACACCTCTTTTCATGGAGGATTGCAACTGGCGATATTTAGGTTTCGCTTTGGTACTGCCACCTTGGGCTGAACGCTCGATATGCCTTTGTGGTGACCGTTGCCGGCTACGCGTATCTCATCAGGAAGAGACTTACGGCTGGAGATACTTCGAGTGCGTGCACCGGAGTCCCCAGGTACGTGTTTCAGTCAAGTCTTTGTCATATTCGTTTTTACGCCCACGACTCTTACACCAAGACATTTACCTTAACAGACCAAGGGAAGATATTGCGGCTTCATCGAGTGGATTGACAACAACAACCCAGAATATGACTACCTCCTGTTAGACGAAAGCATGGCGCAATACATGGCCAGGAGGGCGGAGCACGAACAACGTCTAGAGCTAGAAGGGGCAGACTAGAGAAATCGACCTCTCGGACTACCGCGATGGGAGGACCGTCCAACATGCGCTTGTGGTGATCGTTGCCAGGTCGTCAGGTCGAGAAGGCCAGGAACTCTGCGACGCAGAAGCTTTGTTTGTCCGAACATTTTTGACGACGATATCGATGTAAGTTCAAGCCGCACCTTACTTCCTGCAGATAGTTTATTTTCACCAAACGTGATGAATTTACTAATCAAACTCGTCCCACAGGATCCTCCAAGGAGGTGTCAATTCAGACAATGGATTGACAATTTCACGCCGCCAGATCTATCACGGCACTGGAACATGCAACCAGAATCACCAGCCGACTACAGCCTGTCTAGATCGTACCATGAACGAATCGCCCGCTTTTCTAGGAACCGGTGACTAGAACGAGCGGATACATTGTACTGCTCATAAGTTGTATCCGTTGTTGTATTTTGTACTATGGGTGTCGCATTCATCATGCCGCAATGCGAACGGCTCGCATCTAGCTAATATCACTATGCTATTGTACGTGCACTGCGTTAGGTATCGACCGAGTGGATCATGAATAATACAATATATCGTCTCCCAATGTCGAATTAAAAATCATTCAGTACGTACATTGCGCAAAAATTTGGGAAAAAATTCATAGGCCCTAACATTCTGTTCGTCTGGGGGTCCTAAGCCCCTCACGTAAAACGGACCGGTCTATTACCATGTCATTAATTAAGTATTACCAAAATAAACTTGAAAAAATGATCCGTACGATTTTACAATCTATGATATTTGGTTTTTTTTAACATCGACCCAATAAATGCAATGGCACAATAAATAGAATTTAAGAATCTAATTTTGAGAAATAAATTTTCAAAATTTTTGGGGTTAAAAATTAACAAATTTTTTTCAAATTTGGTAATTTGCAAATGGCTCCAGGGGGCCGAGGCCTGGGCTGGGCAATGGTCCGATCGGAAGGGGGCAACGGTCCGACGGGGATATTTGGACGGTCTGATCCCTAGATGGATGGTCCGATCTGGGGTAACAGTCAGTCCGATCAATGGTCCAATCCGGGGGCAACGGTCCGATCGTGTGTATTCGGATGGCCCGTCCCTGGGCGGATGATCCGATCTTGGGCAATGGTCAGTCCGATCAACGGTCCGATTCGAGGGGCAACGGTCCGATTGGGGGATTCGGACGGTCCGATACCTAAGCGGACGGTCCAATCTGGCGGGCAATGGTCCGATCCGGGGATTCGGACGATCCAATCCCTGTGCGGACGGTCCGTTCGCTAAAATACATTCGCCGCCCTGGGGAATGGCGGCGAATGCATTTTTGCATTCGGCCCCCTGGAGACATTTGCCGCCGTCCCCCAGGGCGGCAACGCCACGTGGCCCCGCCGGCTAACGGCGGCCCACGCCGTTAGCCCCCCCTGACGGCCAGGCCATTCGCTTCCCTAGACCACGGCGGTTTTTAAATACCGCCCTGGCCCACGGCGGCAAGAGGGTATTTCTGTAAAAAAAGAAAATTAAAAATTAGTTTTGTAAATTAAAAAATAAATAAATTAGTAACAGTAAAAACTCCTAGCCTGATGCGGGAGAGAGAGAGAGAGCGCGCGCGCGGGAGAGGAGCAGCACGTGGACGTGACACGGGGGTGGTGGTGGCTGCCTCGACCAAGTACTAACTGCGAGGCGACCGCCGGCGGCGGCGGCGACGGTACGGGCTTGGCGGCGGGCGAGGCTCTTCGGCCTGGTCCAAGAGCAGCCGACGCGGCGAGGGAGAATCCCCCTCCAGGCCATTCCTCGACGGGTGCTCTCTAGTTCGCTTCTTTTTTTTCTCACAACCCTTCGTCCTGCCCATCTCTTTCTCTTAGCAAGGAAGCTCAATGTTTATTAGTCGCTCTGGTCAATTGGTTCAGTTAATAGACATGGTTATGTTAGACTTAATCTTGTTGTTATGTGTTTGTGTGAGTTTTAGCCAAATCGTGTGGTGTCCGTGTGAGTTAGTTGATCTGTTAGAGAGAAGCACGGAGTGCGTGCATGCGCTAAGTAGAGGCAATGTGCAGTGCAAGGGTCGTGGAGGTAGTGGAGCATCGTGCATGCGTGCGTGGCCAGGTAGTGTGGCCGGGTCGTGTGTGTGTGGCCGGAGTGTGCGGCCAGGTGGTTGAGTAGAGTTATGCGTGTGGTCTATTTAACCGCGGAAGAATGACCAGGGCAGTGAGTGTGTCAAGTGATTAATCAAGTGAAAAAGTGCTGTGTTGTGCGCGCTGGTGTGCAGCGTGGAAATTCCTCGTGTACTGTTCATCTTCTTCCTCCGTCAGTTCATCTTCTTGTGTGTGTGTTCCATCGAGTGAGAGAGAGAGAGTTGTGAGTTCTTCGTCCTCCCGGACACGGTTCCGGCGCGCAGGCGACTTCCCGGGAGAGGCCCCGGACAAGGGCCCAGGCACGGACGCGTGCCCGGACGAGGTCCCGGGCGAAGGGCCCGGACACGGGGCGCGGGAGCGGGCGCAGCGCAAGCGAGCGCGGGCGCGAGGGCGAGTCCCCAGGCGCGAGGGCCCGGGCACGGACGCGAGGTCCCGGGCGAGGTCCCGGCCGCGGGCGCACCTTCGGCCAACAATTGGTATCAGAGCCGAGGTGAGTTCTTGCTGTCATGTCAAGTGAAGGAGTGTACACACAGCCGAGCTGCCACGGCAACGGCAGTGGCAACGGTGGCGATGGCGACAACGGTGGCCAAGGCAGCCGTGAGCTCGCTGTGCAGCAGGTGAAGGAGGCAGGGGTGACACTACGTTACCCCATGCTCGGGGAGAACAACTACGGCGTTTGGGCGGTGAAAATGAAAATTTTCATGCGCGCACAAGGTGTGTGGGCTGCCGTGGAGGGCAACGCAGCTGATGAGAAGATGGACCAAATGGCTCTCGCCGCCATTGTCCAAGCTGTGCCAGAGGCCATGGTGATGGCCATATCCGAGAAGGAGACGGCCAAGGAGGCATGGGACGCTCTCAAGCAGATGAACATGGGTGAAGAGCGTGTTAAGAAGGCCCGGGTTACCACGATCGTGAACGAGATTCGCTCTCTCGGCACGAAAGTGGAGGAGACCACCGTCGTGGAGAAGCTCTTGCATTTCGTTCCCGACAAATTCCGATCCCTCATAAGCACCATCGAGCAATGGGGGGATGTGTCGGAGATGACGGTGACGGAGACGATCGGGCGCTTGCGGGCATTCGAGGAGTCCTCCAAGGGGCGATGTCGTGAAAACGAAGGGAAGGAGCAGCTGCTTACTGCAAGCGCTGAGCAGCGGCTCACACGTGCTGAGTGGGAGGCCATAGTTGCAAAAGAGAAGAGGGGTGGAGAGGGCTCCGGCAACAATGGTGAGAAAAAGAAGTACCGCGGCAAGTTCGACAAGTCCAAGATCGACTGCCGCAAGTGTGGTGAGTTCGGCCACTTCGCCGATGAGTGTGACGAAGTGAAGAAAACAGTGAAGGGGGTGGCGCAACTCGCCATGGCGGACGACGACGACGAGCCGACGTTACTGTGAAGATCTTGCAGGGGTGCGGAATAAAGCCAACAAGATTAGGGGGTGATTGTTAGACTTAATCTTGTTGTTATGTGTTTGTGTGAGTTTTAGCCAAATCGTGTGGTGTCCGTGTGAGTTAGTTGATCTGTTAGAGAGAAGCACGGAGTGCGTGCGTCGACAGATCGGCGCGAGTGCGTGCATGCGCTAAGTGGAGGCAATGTGCAGTGCAAGGGTCATGGAGGTAGTGGAGCATCGTGCATGCGTGCGTGGCCAGGTAGTGTGGCCGGGTCGTGTGTGTGTGGCCGGAGTGTGCGGCCAGGTGGTTGAGCAAAGTTATGCGTGTGGTCTATTTAACCGCGGAAGAATGACCAGGGCAGTGAGTGTGTCAAGTGATTAATCAAGTGAAAAAGTGTTGTGTTGTGTGCGCTGGTGTGCAGCGTGGAAATTCCTCATGTACTGTTCATCTTCTTCCTCCGTCAGTTCATCTTCTTGTGTGTGTGTTCCATCGAGTGAGAGAGAGAGAGCTGTGAGTTCTTCGTCCTCCCGGACACGGTTCCGGCGCGCGGGCGACTTCCCGGGAGAGGCCCCGGGCACGGACGCGTACCCGGACGAGGTCCCAGGCGAAGGGCCCGGACACGGGGCGCGGGAGCGGGCGCAGCGCAAGCGAGCGCGGGTGCGAGGGCGAGTCCCCGGGCGCGAGGGCCCGGGCACGGACGGGAGGTCCCGGGCGAGGTCCCGGCCGCGGGCGCACCTTCGGTGCTGGGCCAACAGGTTATACTTCGGATGCTGCGCTTAGAGAAGTGGAAACTTGGGAGTGTTCTTGTATTGCTAGTTTACTGGTCAATCGCACTATGAGTTGAAGAAAAATCCATGGTGAGTTTTGGTCTCAATACGAGGGTCGTACATATGAATTTCAGGACAAATCAAGCATTATGGCATGCATAATGCATGGTTGGCATGTGCGCATGAATTAAGTAACAGTTGAGTTCACATTAATTAACTTTTTTTTTGCTCTGGTCGCATTGTCATAATTCGTATTTCTCAACCACAGTTGAGTTCACATTAATTAACTTGTGTTGAATGGAGCTAATTGCTTGGGAAGAAAACCCAATCTTTAGGTGACGAAATAAACCACAGATGAAAATAATTGATGCCAAAACTGTGACACGCTAGAACTTTGGCATGGGGGTTGCAATCACCTCAAGTATTTTTAACCAATAGATGATAATTGCATAAGTCATCAGTAGAAAAACAGATGAATATATTACAATGCAGGAATAATGAGGGTATAATTACAACAGTTTTTACTCATCTCAAAGGCAATCGTGTTCTTTCTAAAAAGGTCATTTGCACATTCACTACAATTACCCCGTGCTAACAATATGCATGGTCTTATTACTCCCATGCAATCATTTTCTGTTTGTTCCTTCTACCATTGCCACAACATGCATCAACTATAAATTCATGGCATTTGGATTGCAATGAACAGTACGGTAACTCACTGCAACTGTAAATGGGAAATCATCTCTTACAATTTTGTTCAGTTGGCACTGTTGATGCCTTGCAGCCACTGGCGACCCATCAGTTCTTTTACTCTGTTCACTAGAGCAGAAAGAGGTGTGTTGCATTTCATGAAGCCCGTGTCACCGAGGAAAAACATGTAATTCTCAGCCCTTGAGGGCATCTCTTCTACCATGACAATACATCCATCATCCAGAATTCACTGAAACAATGGGCATAGCCAGAATTGCACTCCATCATGTATATGCTTTGCTCAAGTATCACCCTTCGGATCCCTGGCAATCGGCAGTTGGTTTCATGTTTGCATTTAGTGCATTCACTAGCCTCTTCACGAATCTTCGCTTAATCTGTCTGTGCTCTAGCTCTTGGGCAAATTCTTCAGGACTGACTCTGCATATCTGTGAACTAAGCCCGATAAGGATTTCATGTTTTGCCCCTTTAGCATCCAGTATTCTTTCCAACACCTGTAGTGGAACCAACAATGTCATGTAGCATGATAAACATAGTTTTACAGACTATAGTTATACTTATATAGTTTAGTAGTAAATAATGCCATTTTTATAAAAAATAATTGAAAATTTTGACAATAACTAATAGACAGCAAATGTAAAAATGATACAACATGCTATACACATCTAATATTGAACTGTAGTATGGATTCACGGCTCACCTCTCACAAGGTCTGAGATAGTTCCTTTAGGTCTGATTCTGTGAGCTTGGGTTGAGTGTGCAGGCACAGATTACGCAACAGGCTCGCTGCCACATATATATATCTACCATCATGGATTAGAATCATATTTTTTAATTTATTAATGAACTCTGGTTCCTTCAACATAATCAGACAGTTGTGCACATTTTCTGATGCCAACATTGCCAGTGCTTGCCCGGCGATCTTTGGTCCGTTTGTACTAGATGGTCCATTGGAATTCAGGAATGCCTTCAGTAGCGTGGTAATGAGCACCTGCATGTGCCCAATCTCTTGCCTTGTGTCCCTGTCAATGGCAATGTTTCTGATGATTCCTGCCACGAGCTTCATTAATTCTTGTGTGGTGCTATTGTCTCCCAAGATCTCCGCGAGGTTTCTCAACAGGAAGGGATGTTTTGATATCTTGTACCATAGTGTTATGCCAATTTCTCCTTCAATGCTTTTGAGCCTCTGCAGCACCTTCAGAGATGACTTTACAAGAACCTTCTGTTGAGCTTTGGAATTGACCGTTGCACTTCTGAAGCTTGTGAATCCTATGGTTTTGGGGATCAGGTCAGTCACTCTGTCGATTTCCACACAGTTATTTTGAGCACGACCAGCAAGCCATGCAGGAAGAAGATCGTCATCTGTCAATGGCTGCTCCTTGGGAACTGACCAGTACTCTGATATCCTCTGCCAACTTCTGAGTATGGATCGTTGGTCATTGATGTGGGTCGGTGTTTCCACCAGGCTGACATTTTCCCGGAGTGGCTCTTGTCTTTGGCCTTGCTCACCAGTTGCATCCTGGCTTTTATCTTCTTTTTCTGTTGTATTAACAAGAGGAACTTGATCATCATCTGCATCCAGAAGTGGGTGACCTCTTTTCGGTTTTCCATCTGTATCCAGAAGCGTAGATACAAGCTGCATTGCCCCAGGGACAGTTACAACTCAGAGGCTCTTTGCAAGCTCGGGCAGTGACCTTGGCGGCATATAACCTGATAGTTGCACGATCATTTCTGCTTCTCCAGTCCAACATGCTGATTAACCTGGCCATCGTCTGCGTTGGAGTGGCGAGTTTCTCCAGGACTTTTTCCCTAGTCGGATCTCTTTGCAGAAAAATGTGCATCATCCGGATCCCATACAGCTGATTTTTGGACAAGTCGGAATTTATAGAATCCATGGCAAAGTTGCTGAGGCTGATCCTGTTTGCAGCAAACACACCACCTTCCAAGTTTTTGTCAAAGGCGTTACGCGTATGCGTAGTACAGACTGACAGACTCCACTCCCCACTGACCTGTAAATCCACCATGGCGGACGAGGGATCTCCGAGGGATGAACGAGAAGACCTCCAGCATGCCGGCCACGATGTAAAGTATTCCTTGGCCAAGCACCATCCCATAGAAGATACTCAGAGATGGTCCAAGATTTGTCATGTCACTATCACCAAAGTAATTATGTTGTACAAGGCGCAGCAAAGCGAGCACAACACGCACGAGTGCTGCTGGAACCTGTAAGTTGCCGAACGACAGTATGGCTACAGCACATACATCGAGCAAGATCATCCACTGTTGAAGGCCTTGATCAACCATGAAGAGCAGCAAACTTACACTTATATAAGGATATTATAGAAAAAAAAAGACATATATATAATTTGTTAGTTATTTTCGGTTAATTATTTTGGATTTTTTTACATCCGATCACATGAAGATTCGTGCTAGAGGAAATGGCGTCGGTGTCCAACTAAAATACCCTCGGTGCCAATATGGATGATTTTTATAATTAATACTTCATTTACTAAAATAATCATTCAAATAAATGGTTAGATTTCACTCATACTATCTCCTCCCTATCATTAGTATATTATATCGTAAAGGCACTCGTCGCAGCAAGCATGCACGAGTTTAGCACAAACCGACGCCAAAACACTTGTTTGCTGCCCAGTGCAACATGTACCAGGTTGGTGATGATTGGAAACCGTAGCCTGCTAATTGTCATTAGGAGCACAACCACAGCTAGAACCGCACACACTATCCACATGGCCAGTGGGTTTCTCAGAATGGTTTCGTTCATCACAGACCATAATAGCGAAGTATGGGGGAAGCCAGCAATAGGACTGCAACAACGGGGCTCCATAGCGATATGATAGCACACGGCATAGCCAGTTATAGGTCTCTGGTCTTCGAACTCCTCGAGGACATAGTAACTGGCCAACTGCAAGCAGTAGTATCACCATGATTATGAGCAGTACACTTGCCCAGGTATCCAAGCCCGAAACAATAATGCTCAGCATGGCACCCCTGAAGTATACGATCAATCCGTCGACGCCAAAAGCACCTGTTGTTCGGAAGAACAACTAACTGGTAATCGGATCTTTTGCTGCTGAACATCCGGAAGCACAAATATGGTGTAATTAAATAGAGAAATGGGGAGATTAGACTGCAAAAAGGTAAAACTAAAAACAACGTGCAATGTCCCATGCTACTGTACTAGTAGCATAGCACGCTGCACTCATACACCGAACAATATCTACGGCTGGTAAGTCATAGAAATACGAAGAAAGCAATAAAAAATGTATAGATAAAACTCTTATGTTTATGTTATTAATGGTTCAAAAGTCAATCCTTAATCAACTCTAAAATTAAGTTTGAAAATTTAAATTTTGGTTGCAACTGACTAACAAGCAAACGACGACCGTCGCGAACCAAAAGTCGTCCTTAGGGTGGAGTACCGTGGGGCAGCCGCCGAGGAGGACGACGGTAGCCCAGGTGAAGGCCAGCGTGCCAAGGGCGTTTCCCGTCCTCTCCATCAGCGCCACGACGCGAACGAAGCAGTTCAGCGACTTCTCCGGCGCAGATACCTGCTGGCCTCGCCGGCCGCCGCTTTGAGCCTGCATTTGGACGCGGTGTTCTCCGCCAGCGATGTCCGCCATTGATCTCTTGAAGACTTTGAACCAGGGAGAGGCTTTGAACACACATGAGCTGACCCAACTCAAGCTGGAGCATCAACAATTTATATGACTTGTCCTTGTCAGGAATTAATGCATGTTGATTTGGAAATGCACTGGATTAAACTTTTAAGCCTTTTTTTTTTCCCCAAAGGTCACCCTGGGAGGAGAGTGCTCCCAGCAGAGTCTTTAATTTTGTTGCAGAGAAGAAATTAATGAGTTAGTATAGAGTTAAAAGATTACAGATGCTGGAGTTGATCAACGTTCTCTGACGATTGGTTGCAGAACTTGCAGCGGTCTGTGTGTAGATGATTTTTATTCCTTGCGTAGACTGATTCTAGTTGGAAGGCGATCTCTAGCCAGTAGCCATGCAAAGAACTGAACTTTTGACGGCGCCCGATTTGCTCGGTCCTAAAATACTTAGCCGCTCGTCAGGAAGTTCTTGTAGGTGCAGCTAGCTGTTGTAGTTCGGCCTCCAATTGCGTGAGTTGAGTTTGTGAATGAGCTTAACCGAGGGGCCAATGTATTAGCAAAAGGCCCCGTTGCGTTAGCTGTTATGCCGCTGTAGACTGGCATTCACAATGTGAGAAGAGAGCTGGAAAATCATCTGCAATCAGCCGCGGTAGTAGCTAGCCATGTATCTAACCAGATTGACGTACTTTTTCCATCCCCCACCCTGGCTAGCTGTTGTCATCCACTTCCTCTATTTAAAAATATAAAACACATTATATTTACTTCCTCTATTTAAAAATATAAAACACATTATATTTTTACACGGTCTTCAACATTATATTTTAACAGCTAATTTCTTTTATAATATATCATGAACAACTACAAAATTAATATCATATAAAAATATTTTTAAATACAAATTTAGTGATGTTACACGTATGACACTAAACACACATATTTTTCAGTTTAATTATTAATCAAAATTTTTAAATGTTGACTTTACGAAAAATAAGGGAATCTTATATTTTTAAGCGGAGAGAATACTCAATTACAGCATAAACGAACAAAGCATCTTCCAGAGTTTTTTTTGTGTCGGTTGTCCACGTCTTGAGCCATTCAGATCAATTAGTTCATCCCAGATTCCAGACTTTGCAAAAGCAGTGGCAATGGAATATGAAGACCATGATCACGCGCCTGCCGGTGCCGGAATGCCGGACTCTGGTGGCGACCAGACGGAGTGGATGAACACGACGACGCGCGTGCGGGCTCCATTCGATTTGAGCGTGCTATTAGGAAAAAAACTCAGGGGCTTCATTTTTTTTTGACAGAAAAAGAAAATTGGGCTTCCAGAATGCCTGAGCGTTAGATGGGCCATCATGCTATATGGGACTTATGGGCCGCGTGAGCAGGGGTCGCTTTTCGATCTTCTTCCGCAGAGACAGAGAGGCCTAGAGCTAGAGAATTTTTTGCATTTTTATATTTATTTAATAAAATATTTACAAAACTACATTTTTATTTCAAAAATTTACAAAAATATACTCCCACCGCCCTCTGGGAGGGTGATTTTTTGAAATCACCCTCCCAGAGGGCGATTTGATGACGTGGCTGACGGCCGTCAGCCATTTTGCAGACGGCCCCCCCGGCCACACAAAAACCACCCTCTGAGAGAGCGGCAAGGGGGCCGCCTGTAAAATGGCCGGCCCCCTTGCGGCCCTCTCAGAGGGCGGTTTTTGGGTGGCCGGGGGGCCGCCTGCAAATGGCCGACCCACGGACGGTCCGATACCTATGCGGACGGTCCGATCGTGGTAAATCAGACGGTCCGATATGTATGCGGACGGTCCGATCGTGGAAAATCGGACGGTCTGATATGATGCGGATGGTCCGATCGTGGTAAATCGGACGGTTCGATACGATGCGGACGGTCCGATTGTGGGTAATCGGACGGTCCGATCGTGGGGAGTCGGACGGTCCGATATGTATGTGGACGGTCCGATCGTGGGTAATCGGACGGTCCGATCGTGGGAAATCAGATGGTCCGATCGTGGGCAGTCGGACGGTCCGATATGGCGGCGGATGGTAAATGTTATAAAATTCACTGAAATCACAGAAAAAAAAAGAAGAGAGAGCTGAGATTGAAGGACAACGAAAGCGCCGAAGGCTTGCCGGTTTACGGATTCGTTTACAGGTAATATTTGATGTCTCTTTGCAATTTCACATTATATATCAGAAGGGGAAGTACCCACGCTGCTCACAGTAGTTGCATGTCTAGTTGGTTATGTGTTTAAAATTCCCTAAGGCATGCAATAACGATAACTAGAAACGTTTGATGTGCCGTTTGTACTCTTTGAATGGATAATTTCATTATGTTCGTAAGCAATTAACGTGTGTTCGGTTGTCACCGCTCGGAATGTACTTTCGCCGTGAAATTGAAACTCGAAAATTCTTATTTTTCATCAATTTCGTCACAACATAGATCGTGAGGACCACATCATTTGATCGACGCGCGTAAATGAAGTAAAGGGGTTTCTTCAGTATACGTAGAATTAATAGAACATGATATACAACAGACAAACTATCACCGATACAATGTACTACGGGCCCTGACCGTAACCTCTAGCTCTTTTTGTCTTCCTACCCTGCGCTCGCACCTGGCCCTGGGAGTACGTCAGCCGGTCTGGTGGTACGGCACGGCCAGCGCGGGTCGTTTGCACTGGTGTGACAGGTGGTGGGTCCTGTGTCTGTGGTGGCGGAGCTCCTTCGAGCTGTGAGGCTGCTAGTATCTCGTGGATCTCCTCGCCCAAGTCCTCCAAGTCGTCCCCCTCAAAAGGATCCGGTGCCCAACCGCTGCCGCGTGCGCCCTGCGTGGAGGAGCCAGCGCCAGCAAACATCCCCGGCGCTGTAGAGTGGAACCATGTACACCAAAATATTGATAATTGCAAACCAAAATTTTGCAAGGCAAAAATAAACTTTGATATAACCTGAAGGACCTCCTGTGGTGGCCCGGGGGGTAGTTGTCATGCCCAGTTGCACGTATGGTCGTGTGTGGTACACTTCATGAGTCGACATGCTAGCTCCAGAGGGATGTAGGTACGGTGTAGCGAAAGCTGCAGGGGAGCATATTGATGTACAACGGAACATGTCGTAGAAGGAAACATGTTATGAACCGATGGTTAGTCCAATTTACCTCTGGAGGGGCCAGATGGCTGACTGGAACCCTGCGGTCGCACTCCTGCTCCTGCTCCTGTTCCTGCTGGCCGTGGATGTTGCTGCTGTACAACTACGGGAGGTACCGCATCGACCGCACGACAAGTGAGAGCACGAATCACTGTGAGCATTGCCTGACGAATCCTCCCGAAGGTCGTCCTCTGCTCATTGGCATTCAGCAGGATCCCACTGTCCAATCATCCGAACGTCGCATTTACATCAGCCTGAACCTGTCGCGCTGCGTCGGCCTATTTCAAATGTGACGTGAACATGTGTTAGAACTGTGGACACGTACAAAGGAAACAACAAAGTGCAAAGATAATGTGACGTACCGCGCGGAAGTAGTCCTGGTCATGGTGTTTAGGATACGTGTCCGTCGTAGCGGCGACGTGTGGCTGTGGATCATCTGGGGTAAACGTTACGCGTGTGCGGGTATGGGGCTGGTACCACGTGAGGTATGCTAGGTAGGCCTCCTCAGTGTGTGCATGTATCTCGTCGACCACGTCCTCTATCGCCAACAACCAGTCGTTCACGTACTTCTACAGTCGAGGATACCACTGAACGCCGGCTGCCTGTCCCTTACGAGTATATCTATTTGCAGAGAGTGCATTAGACTACGTTAAATAGTTATAGTAGTAAACAAAGATCGCAGTTGTACTAACCGGTGCACATCGCGCGGCACAATGATCTCCACAGGCACAGGGGAGTGCTGACGTAGTCCGAACTGTCGCATCACGCGCTGCGGAGAGTGGGGCTCGACGAAGATGTCGAACACCAACGACACTGTCGTCATCCAGTACGCCTGGTCGTGCGTGCAAAGAGTAGAGAGTCCGAGCGATGCACAGGCCGCAATGGCCTGCGGACTATACGGCTCCCAGACGACGTCGCTGGGCAGCAGGCGGTCAAACTCCATAACGAATTTGGGGTAGGCCCTCCTAACCTGCCTGTGGACGTAACGACGCTGCAAAATAGGAAAAGTTCACACGTCAGTGTTTGCGCATAACTGCTAAATATAGAATTTCATATTTTGTACCTCACGGCGACACTATACGATCCCCATAGTCGGACGGTCCTCGGGCCACTGGCCGTACAAGCCTCCAAGGCCGCCCTCGTAGGAAGAGTGCTGAATCAGAGGACGGCCTATCGCGAACCGCTCGGCCGCCCATAGCTGCAGAAGGAGAGGGCAACCGGCGATAATCGCACCTGGATCGGTCTTTGTGCATGCGTCACAAAGAGCACGGTACGTCGCCGCTAGCACAGCAGATCCCCAACTCCACTACGGTACGCGGCCGTCCTCGCTGTCGGCGATCGCACGAGCGTAGTGGATCAGTCCCTTGTCCACCGCGTGCCTGTGAGTGTTAGTGAACATCACCCACCCGAACAGCCACAACAGGTACGCCTCCATGCTCCGCCGCACCGAGTAATCGTCGGCGTCATCGGCTAGCTTATCAGGCTGTAAAGGAAGATTATAGTCAGCAGCTCTGTTGCTTTGTAGATCAGATAATTGTGAATGAAAGGAATCCACGACTTACGGTGAATTGTAACAACCAAGCCTGCGAGGGGCCGTTTGAGGTGTAAGGCGGTAGCGAACCCGGGTGTCCAAGTTCAGGTCGACGATGCACGGGCTCAAACCGAGCAGTGATGTCCTGCGACCAACCGTGCGCCCCATCGATCGGGTCGACTGTGTCTCCTGCGAGGGGAAGTCCTAGCAGGTACGACACGTCCTGGAGTGTGGGAGTCATCTCACCGCACGGTAGGTGGAACGTGTGGGTCTCCGGTCTCCAGCGATCCACCAGTGCTGCCATAAGTGATCGATCAGCGTCCCATCGCTTGGCGGGGTCTCTCTCGTCCGGTGCGGGCTCGACTAGCCTACACAGCGGAAGAAGTCCAGCCTCACACAACCTGCAGAATATAGCACTGTATTCAATATTGGGGAACATAGATATGCACAAACTATGTAAATAAATATTCGTACAGCTCTTACCTCTCACGGAACCGAGGGTCTATCCGCAGGAGGTGACGTGAAGGCCGTGGATGGAAGGTGGGTAAGTGGGCACCCTCCACGGCTGACAGGTAAGACTGGTGGGACCGGTCAAGACCTCGGTCCAACAGCTTCGGTGTATGGTACGCCATATCTGCATGCAAATAGAGAGTTAGCGTTAATTATTGTTAAAGTTTATAGCATTGTTACATGATAATAAAAAACAACAGTACGGTACATATCCTTCTATAACAAAGAATTAGTATAGACTTACACTACACCGTAGCACCACTAATTGTTCGAGAACGCCTAAGACGGGGTCATCTTGAAGTTGTGCCTTCACCCGTAGGACGCCTGTCATCAGCGGCTGAACCCGACGGTCCAGCTTCCGCCGCACTTGGACCGGTTGCATCCTTTGGACATTTCTTATATGTATGACCTGTTTGGTCACACTTTGAACAACGTTTATGCCTTTCACCGGTTTCTAACTCATCCATGTCATTACGGATGCGTCTTATCTTGCGGCGACCTGCTTTATCCCTCAATTTTATTGGGTCAGGAATGTACATAACTTGAGGATGCTCCATAGTAAATGTACCCGCAATACCAAAACCGTATATCTCTCCGCTCCAGGTATTATAGATTGCTTCTTTTCTGAAATAAGGTGAGACAAAATAGCGTGCTTCTATCCCGCACTCACCGCTCGCGGCAATAACGTGAGAGCATGGCTTGTGGAGCAGAGTAGGTTTTCGGCACGAGTACTTGCAGGTCCCGTCTTCCTTCAGCACACACTCCTGCACAACTCTTTTGCGGAAGATTCCGCGCATGCCCTCATCGACACACAATATTTCAAATCTGTGTTCTTATGTGCCTTGAGGTAGAGCACGATGTCTTCGGGCCTTTTTACTTTTATCTTGCAGATACTTCATCAGTAGTGTGCCAAAGAAAAGATTATTGTCCGTCATTGAGGGCCCAGCTGTTCTGAACCGATCTCTGAAGTACTTGCATGTGCCATATAAGATAAATTCAACTATGCCAACAAGTGGGAGCCCTTGAACACCACGCATCACCCAGTTATAAACCTCTGCCAAATTTGTAGTCATAATGCCAAACCGAGAACCATCCTTGTCATACAATAATGCCCATTTCTCCTTTGGCTCATTCTTAATCCAATCTAAAAATTTTCTAACTGAGGATGCAGACCTTCTTATTATATGAGGTCCGTCACTTGATAGAGGTCCAAGAGCTTGTGGAGCCTCATCCCCTCCAATGGTAGCCCTCCTGGACTGCTCATCTGTTAGTTTAGAGGTCAGTTCATCCAACCTCCTTCAAAGCTCATTGAATTTCTTCTCTTGATTCTGGGCACAAAGCCTCTTAAAAAGATCCATAAGGTGCTTATTCTTAAATTGTCTGTAGAAATTAGCACCCATATGACGTATGCACCATCTGCTTTGGACATCAGACCACCTTGGTGGGCATCCCTTCTTAACACATCCATATCTCAATTCCTCAATTGCACGTAGCAAGCCGGCGTGACGGTCATGTATAAGGCATACGTCTGGTCTCATCTGTACAACTGCTGACTTAATCCTTTCTAGAAACCAATACCAGCTATCAGTGTTCTCACTCTCAACAAAAGCAAAAGCCACTGGTAGAACTTGGTTGTTTCCATCAACTCCAATTGCTGTTAAGATCTGCTCTCTGTACTTTCCGGTCAGAAATGTCCCATCGATGCAGAGGATGGGACGACAATGGACAAATGCCTGAATGCAAGCACCTAATGCAAAGAATACTCGTTGCAACACACTTTTATTACCATGGTGAATTGATGGAAAGGCTTTTAGGTCGTAGTATGTCTCCAGATTCCTCTGAAGAATACAGCCTAACAGACGAGGCAAATTATCATAGGATGCTTCAAATGTGCCAAATCTCATCTCTACAACCTTCTGTTTTGCCCTCTAAGCCTTAGCATAGTTAATTGTGTATTTAAATTTCTCTTCAATATATCTAACAATTGAGCTTAGTTCGTACCTTAGATTGTTAATAATATGGGAGTATATCTCTGTCGCAACAAATGCAGATGTCATGTTTCTGTGATATTTTTCAACACCGGGTAAATAATATGAATACTCAGTCATGATTGAAACTTGCCAATAATCTTTCCATTTACCCTTGAATGCGTGCATCCGCCATGGATACCCATCCTTCATGCACTTTACTTCATACACCGATTTGCTTGACTTCACGACTGAGAACTCCCTTTGAAGTGACATGGCCCATTGTTTTACTGCCTCCTTTAAATCCTCTCCATATGCATACTTAGCCCCTTGGAGGACCTCATTTTCCTTGTACTCCCATGACACATGATGTCTCTCGGAGACAAAAAGCCTAGAGAAGTCCTCGTTGCTCCATTCTGCAGGCATCATAGTGTCCTCATCAGACGAATCATTATGCTCTGTTTGCTCGTTTTCAGAATCTTCCCTATCTATTTCTTCGACGATTGTATTGATTTGTTCTCCCTCATCTGCCACACCTGTTGGCTGTCTATCTTCTTCATTCCCTCCTTTATTTTCTTCCATTGTTTCACTATTACCTCCCGCCGTACTTGGACCCTCATCATCTTGCACTTGCATTGCACCAGCGGTATTTTCTTTCTCATATATCGACACAAGTATGCCCAGTGGCCAACCACGTTGGAATGCATTCACCACATACCATCTCCAAGTGGCAGTGCAATCCACCGGCATCAGTTCCAAAAAAAAATATTCAGCTGTACGACTGACTATTACATACAAGGTTATTGCGCTGAGCTCGGGGTTCAATCGAAACCCTCGCATTAGTAGTTGTACACTGACCAAAAACTTCTCTTAGCTGGTCTATCAATTCCCTTAGCCGTTGAACTAAAATCCGACAGATCTACCCCTTCCGGACCATATCTAACATTCTCTTGCCCGTGAAATAACTGAAATATTACCTTATTTGACATTTCTGTTGATAAAAAAAATACAGTTAAACTAGATACCAATATTCTCCTCACATCTCTACAAAAATTAAATCATCTAACAGATTAACTAAAGACCTACAGATCTATGAGTAACAACTTATTTTCATATAGTACTATACACATAACCAGTATAATACTATATCAATTTATGCATATAAATAGAAATTATAAAGGGATAATAGATTTTACCTGCAGACAAATCAGCAAACTGACAGAGCTTCGCTGCTTTCGTTTAGGCTCACTCTTAGCTCTCTTTTCTTTTTTTTCTGTGATTTTAGTGAATTTTATGATATTTTTGGAGTTTGGGAGGGGGTTTTATACTGGCCAGGCTAAAAACCGACCTTCCAGAGAGCGGCAAGGGGGCCGCCTGTAAAATAGCTGACGGCCGTCGACCGCCGGCCAACGGCCATCAGCCACGTCATCAATAGGAGTATATTTTTGTAAATTTTTGAAATGAAAATGTAGTTTTGTAAATATTTTATTAAATAAATATAAAAATGCAAAAAATTCAGAGCTAGATTGCTAGAGGGAGGGGGAACCAGCACTGGCGCGGCGGCGGCGACGAGCTGCACGTGCCTTGACGCCGGCGACGAGTCCGCTCCCATCCATGGCCGGCAATGGAAGGTGCTCTGCTCTTTGACTCCTCCGTAGTTGCTTCCTTCATTTTTTTCTGGGGGTTAGCGCTCGCTGGGGATCTATGCGCGGGTTGCTCCTCTATTGTTTGATTAAATGCCTGAATCCATCCCGTTGACATGCGCAATGCTCCACCGCCGCCATGGCTATGGCTGGCCAAAATAGAGGAGAAACCCAAGAGAGCTGGTACATTTCAGCCCTCAAGTGGCTCGGTTCTACTTGCGTCCATCTCGTCCTGCTTCCTTTCTCCCGCCAGCGCGCTCGCGCTGGAAGCCGAAGCCGCCGTGCGTTTGGCGCGCAGATTTAGGGCTTATAAGCTACCACTAGTTTCTATAATTTTTCCTTCCTTGCTGGCTTTTGGGATTGATACTGGTTAGGTGTCTAGTGGTCAATTACGACGTGGGTAACTCTGTGGTGTTGGGTATTGTTTCAATTCATACCAAACTACAGACAGTTTTTTCTGTACCAATACATGGTAGAACCGCAATGCCCTTGACAGGAAGAATAGTAATCACGTGAAACATCCACTGCCATTGTTGTGAACATTAGAAGACTACTATTATATATGCACTTCTTGTTTAAACTATTAACTGTACCAAAGTAGATAAATTAATCACAACGTCCGTTATTCTCGCTGCAAGGCAATGTCTTGTACATACACTCTGTTTGATTATGTTAGGTTACACTTACACATATGTCGTGGTCGTCTTGCGTGCAATGTTAATACCTTTTCCTCGCTCACCACAACTCAATATAGATATCAACTCTTAATTTAGCAGACCTCCTACATTATGATAACAGAATAGTACCATCTACGGTTCTACACAAACTGCTAATTGTAACTATTGAATGCTGATGCTTATTAACCAGTCATGTCACATGATGCATTAATTCTTCTTTTGCTCTGGCAACAAGATTAGAGAGTGCTATGCTGTACTCCATTAGTCCTGCATTCCCCATGAAGAGCCTGTAGTTTTCAACCTTTGAAGGTGTCTCTTCTACCACCGAGAGTGCTTCCATCATTTGGCATTCATTGAAACAGTTTGCATAGCTAGAGTTGTTTTCTATCATATATATAACTTGCTCAACTATCACCCTCCTGATCCTGGGGCAGTGTGCAGTAGGTTTTGTATTTGCATTCAGTGCCTCAACTAGTTTCTTGACAAATCTTTCCTTAATCTGGTCATGCTCAAGTTCTTGGGCAAAGTCTTCAGGAACGATGTGGCATATTTGTGAACTAAGGCCAATAAGGACTTCTAGTTCTGTTGCGACTGTTGTGTCAGTTATTCTTTCCAAAACCTGTAGTTGAAACAGCAAGATATTTAAGTTATGATTATTGAAAACAAGAATTCCACTTATCCTTATTCTGTTTCTACTCATTAACTCAGTCCTGCAATATAGCTCTCAGTAGATTTTGCACTGTGCAAAGAAACTGCACATATCAGCATATGCAACATTGTAAAAGGTTATCTAACAAAGAAAAATAAGGTTATTCCATAGCTCACTAAGGAAAACGAATGATTGCAAGTACAATAGATTGCATTGCACACCTCTAATTTTGAGCTTGTGGCTTGAATTAGCAGGGCTCACCTCTTTCAAGGAATGAGATAGTTCTGTCAAGTCTGAGCTGCTAAGCTTGGATTGAGCATGCAAGCATAGATTTTGCAAAATACTTGCAGCCACATATCTGTATCTGTCATCTTGGATCATGACAGTGAGCTCTCTAATGAATGCATACCCTTGTTCCTTCAAAATTGCTGAGCAGTTATAGCCACTTTCCATTACCAGCACGGATAGCACTTGACCAGCTGTTATTTGTAGTGATATATCAGAATATGTGTTCGATGGTGGATGTTGGGCAAGAAATGCATGGATCAAGCTGCTAATAATCACTCGGATGCAACCAATCTCCTGCCTTGTTTTTCCATCAGTTGCAAGGTTTCTGAGGATCTCTGCTGCCAGCCTCTTATTTTCTTGGCTGCCTTCAGTGTTGTCCAAGATTTCTGCGAGGTTTCTCAACAGGAAGGGATGCTCTGACATCTTTTGCCGCAGTGTTACACCGATTTCCCCACCAGTATTTGAGAGTCTTGTCAGCAACTTCAGTGATGAACCTTTCAGTATTTTTGGCTGCGTCTCATTAGTGTATCCTATAATCTTCGGGATGAGGTCTCTTGCTCTGCTGATTTCCGCACAGTTGTTGGGATCACATTCTGCAAGCGTCTCAAGGATTGACATTCCCAGTACAGGAAGGAGGTCATGCTCTATGAATGTCTCCTCCTTGGGAATTTGGTTGCGGTTTGAAATCAATTGCCAGCAGCCAAGCATCCAGGAGTTAAGTCGGTTGTTGTTGTGAGGATGATCTTGGTTAATATGCTCTTGGCCATCACCTGTGTCCACAATCGTACCTTTCTTTCCCTCCTGGCTGTAATATGTATAAAGTAGTGGATTTCGTCGTCTCAGTTGGTTTTCAGTGTCCAGAAGTGAAGATATGTTCTGCATTGACCCAGGGATCTTAATAATATGGAGGCTCCTTGAAAGCTCGGCGACAACCTTTGTGGCAAACAATCTAATTTCTGCATCCTCTGGACTTGTCCGTCCCAACATGCTGGTCAGTGTGTTCAATGTCTTTGTGGAGGTGGTGAGTCTCAAGAGCAGAAGTGCCTTGGGGCGCTCCCTTTTCAGAAAGCTGTGCAGCATCTGGACCCCGTAGAGCTGTTTGATGGGTGAGTCTGAGTTTGTGAAATTCATGGCAAATCTGGTCAGTTCCATGATCCTTGGAGCAAGCACACCACCGGAAATGCATTGCTTGAATATGTGTGAGTAGTACATGTCGATGCATTTCATTCCCCACTTCCGTCTGAACTTGCTTTGATGGACTAAGTGTATCTTGGCAATGAACGAAAAGATATCGAGAACGCATGCCACAATGTAGAGTGCCCCTTGGGTAAGGACTAGTACATAGAAGATGTTTAGAGACAACATGAAATTGTTCTTTGTATCTGGTGATGTACCATCAGGATATGTATGTTCTCCGGTGCAATTCTTAGGAATGCCGATGAAATGGGTATCTGATGTTGGCTGCCCCATTGCTGTCAAAATACCTTGGACACAGATGGCTGTTGTTGGTTGTGTCGTTGCTATCACAACACGTGCGACCGCTGCTGGTATCTGCAAGTTCCCAAATGACTCCAATACCAAAGCATATATCAGGAACAAGGCCATGGGTAATATATAGTCCAAATACAGGTATCCCAAGATCACTATTGCAGCGCACATGCATAAGAACAGAATCAATGGACGCAGGAATAGCATCTTGCGGCCGATAGGACTATTCTCTAGAGAGGTTATCCATTGAAATTGCAACTTGCTGGCTGTGACTATGATCACTACCGTAAGGAGCAATGCAAAAAATTTCTTTGCTGCAAGCAATCTGTCTGGTTGGGGTACTGATGTTTTCAGGAACAGACATGGGACCAACAATAGAATCGCAGCCAAGGGTCTCCACAGTGATACAGTTGTGAATTGAGGGTAACATAATAGGTTCAGAATCACTGGGCATACCAGCTTGGCGAGTATAAACAGGGTCAAGGCCATAACCAGGACACCAAGCGTTGTTACCTTTCCTCCCGGACTGACGGGATAGTCTAGACTCCCTTCGGACTTTGTCATGCAGTATACCATGACATCAGTCACGCATACAATGAGAGCCACCCTGTTCAGGCGAGGACGCCTGAAAGCACCCCTTGTCCGGAAGAAGAATTGGTACTCCAGCCTGCAATTGTGGCTGAACATCCTGCAGTACGCATGCATGGGGCCATTAAAACGAGGGTTCCGATGATTAATGACTAAACCATGACCTTCATGAGTACTTCCCCGTCCTAGAGTATAAGATTATAAGATGTTTTGAATTTTTTCGAAGTTAAATCTGTTTAAGTTTGACTGAAGTTATAAAAAGATGTAGCAGCATATACAACATCAGATTAGTTTCATTAAAACCATAATTATATTTGTTTGGTATTGAAAATGTTGCTATATTTTTTATAAAGTTGATCAAACTTAAAAAAGTTTGACTTATAAAAAACTCAAAATGTCTTATAATATGAAAGGAAGGGAGTAAATGACAAAGTTGAACTGTATGAACTAATCTCTCTCTATATATATACACCCTTCATGTTTTAATATATGACGTTGTTCAGTTCAATTTTGAACTAACCAACGTTGGATATCAAAAGATAGAGGAAGTATATGTTTTAACTGAAAATATAACACTCAGTTTTCATTTAACAGGGAAATGGCTAGCAGTTGATTGCTGACCTTGCTGCTTCGAGGAAAGCCAACACCGTTGCGCATCTAAACTCTCTCCTGGTGAGCATCGTGGAGAAGCCGCCGAGGATAACAACGGTTGCCCATGTGAATACTAGAGTGCCGAGGCCGTTGCCGGCCCTCTCTATGATCGCGATGGTGCGGACAAAGCGGCTCAGGTGCTTTTCCGGCGCCGCCGCCTTGCACCGTCCCCGACTAGCGCTGGCTAGCTCGACCACCATGCTCTTTTATAATAGAAGCTACTGATCCAACGTAACTAATTCATCACCTTTGTTTTTGGATTTCTTCATAGGCTATTTTGCAGAAGGGGTTGGAAGGGGCATTTTTGGTTTAATACCCTACTAATGTTTTGGTAGTGCCAAATCCTAAACTAATTTTGGTAGTGCTAAGAACTTCTCCAGGTTTTGCTAGGTAAAGGTTGCCAACATGTCGAAGGTGCAGTTGGCTTCACACAAGGTGAAGGTGCAGCTGTTGTAGTTCGGCCTCCAATTGCGCGAGTTGAGTTTGTGCTACTGAGCTTAACCGAGGGGCCAGTGTATTAGGGAGGCTCTACTTGAGTTTGTGTTAGCTGGTATACGGTTGCAGACTGACATTCATAATGTGAGAAGAGATAGAGCTGCAATCAGCTGCGACAGTATGACGTACTTCTTCCATCCCCACCCTAGCTGTCGTCAATCATCATCTTCTCAATTAATTACAGCATAAGCGAGCAAAAGCGCCTACTAGTGTTGTAACTTGCATTGTAAGGTTTCAACCATTGGTCGATCATTGAGCACACTGAATTGTAGTTTCACATTCATTTTTTTGTGTGTGTGTATACGCCACCATGCATGTTATCGATTGTCCACGTCTTCAGCCATTCAGATCAATAGTTAATCCCAGATTCCAGGATTTTGCAAAAGTGGTGGTAGTGGAACATTAAGACCATGATCACGCATTCACGCGGCCGAGCGCGACGCCGTGGGTTGGTCACTGACGCCGCCCGGCCGAATTGTGGTGGTGACCGGAGGGAGTGGACGAAGACGACGACGCGCATTTGCACGCGCGGGCTCCACTCCAGTTGCGCGCGCTTATCGGAAAAAAAAGAAAAGCTCATGAGCTTCATTATTTTTCTACTACTGCTGCTGTCTTAAAATATAGCAATCTAGCTACCCTGTCTCAAAATCTAGAGAAAGGCCTATCCAAACTCGTATTACTAGTTTGTGCCAAATTTAATACTAGGTTGTTATATTTTGAGACGGATAGAGTATTATAAAACAGGGTCATCCTCTTTCTGACCCACTATCCTACTTCCCCCACATAAAAAAAACATTCTCAAAAAAACCCATCCAAAAAAACAAGTATTTTCACACAAAAATTGACCCATCAGACAAATCGGATAAAAAAATTGAATCCCATAAAAACATTTATCCATAATCCTCCAAATTAGTTACAGCTAGCAGGATGTCCCACGCATTTGCACGGCTAGATTTGTTTTAAAAGTTTTAGTATCTAATAATATTGCTCAAAATTGTAACAAATATTCACATATTTGTAAGTTGATACTGCGTATTTTTATCTATTTACACAATCACGTACTACTAGAATTTATTTTGTTCGGCCAAAAATAGCAAGTCTATATCTTGCTTAATCTCACTTATTTGATGCTCACTTTCTACAATTTAGTCTCTATTTAAGGGTGATTGAGAGCCAATATCTGGTCCACTTATTTGTGAAAAAGTCATCGTATTATAGAGAATACTAGATAGTTCATTTACTGATATGACATTCCATTAGTTTTTCCTTCAACAGCTCGTGGAGTTTTTTGGGGATATAAGAAAATTTTGTCAATTTTAGATTTTAAAGTTAAAAATGTCGAAATCAAATGTCTCGTAGGCATGCTTCTCAACCACTTGAATCAAGATCAAATCTATCATTCATAACCGTTTAATAAGGTGAGCTCATGGCATATATATGTGACCGTTAGTTTCTAGCGGCTTGCATTCCTCCGTCTCTAGTAAATCTAGCCCTTGTTTCTCTCCAACTCTCTCCCTTTCCCTACTTTTCTCTCTTGCCAACCTCTTAATATCTATGTTATCGGCTAGAATTTTTCCTCTCTTAGTTGTTCTGGTGTATCAGTTTTACTTAACAAAGTGGCAAGAAGATGATATCGTTATATAGTTTGTGTATATACAAATAAGATAGATAATTATTTTTTATTCAAATTCCAATTATTTATGTTCATCGTCGACTTTTCAGATGATACTCCCACCATCCCTAAAGGAGTTAATTTGTAGTATTCAAAATTTGTCCTAAAAAGATCAAGTTGATTTGTATCCCTTTACCTCAAGGTAAAGTATTAAATGTTTTGTCCCTTCAATCCTATGTACTTGTCTGCTTGACAATACAAATTCCTATTGATTACTGGCACTTTAATCTTTTTCTCTAATTACTAATTTGTATTGGAATTGTTACAAATCAACTCTTTTTGACAGAGGTAGTATTTGACATGTTTCTACTATTTTTTTACTATCTATTATTTTAAATTAAAGTGGTATATGGAATCAACCAAAAATATCTCTCTTTTTCTCTACTTAATGTGAGAATTTTTAGATCTTCAGGGCAAACTTAATGCCTCCTTTTTGAGCTCTCTTTATAGTCGCGATTATTGATTGCAATTCACCATCCATGCACCGCAATAGTGTTCAACCATTGCTTTGCCAAGCTCGTACCAACTTTAAATTGCCATCATGCATGTATTCTAAGCTAATGCAGACATGCAGACCCTATGAGTTTAATTAGATAATAGGTAGATAATTCTATTTTATTAAAAACAATATTCATCTTTCACATTGGTTTTTATAATATTTTTAGTTCAGATTTCAAATCATAACATCTAGATATTTGAAATTCCCACGGCAATTGAATGATTATATTTTTTATTAAATTTTAATCACTCTTAGACGGTATATTCAACATGGACACAATTGATATTTTTTTAACTCTAATTTTCTTAGTGATTTAGGTATTTATTGTGGAATTTGCTTTGAAACGAAATGCCATTAATTTTAATTTATTTTTAGTCAGAGCTAAAATTATTTTTCAATATTATTTCACATGGAATTTTTTAAATAATTTTTTATTAACATTTAATTTAATTTTAATTGACTCTTCATAATAAATATTTATCTAGAATACATCTTTATATATTTATTGTAATTATTACGGATTATTCTGAATTTTGTTACTCCATCCATTTCAAAATATAGGAACTTTTATACAGTATTTTGACATGACTCAATTGATATTTTTAACTTTAAGCTTTTAGTGATTTAGGTATTTTATTGTGGAATTTGCTGTGAAATGAAATGTCGTTATTTTATTAAATTTTTAGTCCAAGCTAAAATTATTCTTAGATATTATTCACATGAATTTTAAAATATTTTTTTGTCTCTTTGGAGACATCTGATAATAATTTCTATCTTAACATTTTTTGTTTATAATTTTAATTTTAATAGACTCTTCTGAATAATTATTAAGGATACATCTTTATATATAGCAATTTTCATGGTTTAACATATACTTAAGTAGTGATATTGTTTTCAGCCACATGTGGATGTGGATAACCCTAAAATTTGTATTCTAGTTACCAGCTTTAACACTACATGCAGCTTGTTCGACTCCTAATCATTCAGTGCTCTTAATTACTCATAAGTTTTTCACAATCAAGGAAAGACTAGTGTTAATTTTTAGCACTTGTTGCTTTCTATTCGGACTTGTTCTTCCAGTTAATCTATGCATCTTGACTGGCTTGCTGCTATGGATTCTCGTCACCACCCATCATAGACTGATGTGCATAGCCTAATTCATACAAAATTCTAGATGGTTAATTTGAAGAATTAGACCAGAACTCGGTTTGAGTCCATGCATTGCCACGTAAAGGTCCTAGATGCTCTATTATGGGCACTTTCCTGTTGCAACTTGTGTTGCTTCTATTCAAAATTGATTTCTCCTCTAACTTTACCAACATAGACATACTTTTGTCTTTGTCTTTGTCTTACGTGGATAGCAATTGAATTTCTATTCTAGATGGCATACGTAGATATTCTAGTACTATGTTACCTTCGCACCTCTATGTCCAATTCAAAACAATAATATCTTGTATTCCAATTGGAAACAAGACACCTAGTCAAGTTTTTTCTATGATTCAATTAAATATAAACAGTCTAATTTTGTCTAACGGTGTAGATTTTGTCTTTTCTAGTATTAATGTGGTAATTTCTAGGCTCCAAAGCAAATATGGTATCTGATTTCAAGGTTGTCTTAATAATAATGTAATAGATAGATAGATTTTTTATTCCGAATTACACTTAATTGCATGTCATGTTTTAGACGGACACTTCTCTCAATATTTCTTAATTTTTATTCTGAATTTTAGTTATTTATAAATTGTATTTTATTATGGACTCTATTTTTTCTTTTTCCCATTCAATGTATTATTGTTATAATTTTTTAAATCTTACTTTTGGATATTTAAAGATTGTACTTTCTATGGACTCTTCTTGATATATCGTCTTTACTTATTTATTTTTATTCTAAATTTTCATGATTTTTTTAAAGTTTATTTTTATTAGTATTGAAATCCAATTTTGGAATTTATTTTATTTTTATTCCAAATTTTAATTAATCTTACTTTTGGATATTTATAGATTGTATTTTGCTATGGACTCTTCTCGATATGTAGAGTTTACTTATTTAATTTTTTATTATATTTTTGTTTTGAATTTTAATGATCTTTTTGAAGTTTATTTGGAATTCGTATTGAAAACCCAATTTCGGAATTTATTTTATTTTTTTTTTAATTTTAATTAATCTCGTATCATGTTCTAGATGGACTGTTATTTCAATATTACTTATTTTTATTCTGAATTTCAGTTATTTCTAAATTGTTTTCTTACTTGAACTCTTATTTTTTTTTCTTCAATCAATATGGAAATTTCTAGCCTCTAGAGTGAACGTAATGCCTCTTTTCAAGGTTGTCTTAATAATATAATAGACAGATAGATACATAGATAGATGCACGGGCAAGGGCCCTCAACTATGCCTCGAGTTTCATTCGTGTCCCTAAACCGCAAAACCGGGTATAGACCGTCCCACAACTTCTAAACCAGTGCAAATCGAGTCCCGAGGCAGTATTGAGAGCAGTTTCACCTAACATGATATCTATGTGGCTTGTTTGACTTAGTCTCCATCCCATGTAGCGTTGACGTGGCGCTTGTATGACATTGGAAGCAAAAATAAAAAAAACAAATATACAGGGCCCATATGTTAGCTACACAAAAAGATAAAAATATAGTGGGACCCACATGTTAGTAGGTCCCACTCCCTCCACCTCACCCCCCTTCTCCCCTCTTTTCTCCCTCCCTCCTCTTTCTCCTCTCTATTTCTCCCCCTCCTCTCCTGCAAGCCGGCAGGGAGCATAGCCGGCGAGGCCCTTAGTACAACATGGAGGAGGTGAACAACGAGGAGAGTCGCTGCTTGCCCATCATGGCGGTGGTGGCAAAGAGGGATGTTGCGGCGGTTGGTCCAGTACTCTTCCCGGCCATCGTCGACGTAGCTGAGGCCGTCGTCATCGACGATGAAGGCTCCTGCTGTCGGTGAAGTCGGAACCAGGGCTCCCACCACCGACGGCTCGAGGCAGCCTAGTGCCACATAATCACACAGCCCAGGGCTGTATGCACAACTCGCGGCAACTACTAAGTCATACCTAGGGGCCCCTAGGTTCAGGAAGAAAGACCCTGAGCTCATAGCTTCGAGGGTCGACCTCGAGGCGGGTCGAGTACATGGCCGCGGCAGCCACGCTCGAGGGACAACCTTGCCCTGCCTCTGAGCTCGACTTCCCTGAGCAGCTTGGGTTTGGCATGGCGGCAAGGGCATTAATGATGACACGATGGAGCGTGATGCCTCACTTCGGCCTTCCTGCGCCTCTCCAATTAAGGGTGACAAGACGTATATCTACTAGGCGTGCGGCGTGGAGGACAAGACGGCTCTACACCCTATGTCGTGTGCCATCATCATGCTTTTCTGGCAGGGGGTGTGGGCTGGCAGGCGACGCAGTTGACTACCGCGCCACCTGCCACAACTCACTATGCTCCACCTACTTCTGCGGGAGGCTAACAGGTAGGACCCATGGGCAGTGTGGCGAGTCCAATCTTCTCCAGTAAGCACTCAACGGCCACACCGGTATGCATGGTGAGCGACTGTCCCCTCTCTCCAGACCTACTTCGAGAGAGGCCCCTAGGAAGACAGGCAACCGCACCCACCGGTCAGCGGAAGACATGACCAACCATACCTAATTCTGTAATGACGTACGTGATTGCCATAGTTCAGCAACTGTGGAATTCCCCCAAGAGCTATAAGGGAAGAGTCAAGGCCAGGAATAAGTGGGGATCCGATAGAATCCAAGAAAACAAACTCTGAGAGCCTAAGTATCACACCAAGAATTTCTATCCAACATTCAGGTGCTTTATTGTGTGTAAGTCCTCGTCCAATAATCAACTGAGGCACACATGACAAAGTTGATAATAAAGTAATTGTTTACAGAACAACTGTATTTATTACAGAGGCGAATGGCATCTCTCAAAATAATAAAGTCTAAGCAGCGGTATAAACTATGGACGACATGACAACTCCTACTCCACACACTTGACCAGGCTCCCGCTCAGTCCTCCATGAAGTCCTTCTCGCTGTAGTACTCCTCCTCTAATGATTGTTGATTACAAGGTGAGTACATAAAATACTCCGCAAGCCACACAGCAAATATATAAGTGCACAAGTATCCAAAGGATGACATAATATAGCTCAAATTGCATAAACAACATTTAATAAAACATTTAAGAGAGAGTAATAAAACATTAACTATTAAACAATACTAACTAACACTATACCGCTCTCCAAGCGATTTAGACCCAACCACTCCATCCTGGAGCTAACCATATTCCACCATTCATTATTCAATTAATATAGTGTGAGACTAATCATAGAAAATATTGCTAAACCCGCCCATTGACCATGTGCACGGCTATTTGAATAGTTTTACTCTGGCCAGAGGTGTACCAATTTACCCACAAGACACAACTCCACAACACATCATTGTGCACCTTATTATCACCATGGTACTTCGGAAAGGAGTTGCGACAAGACTCTTCGCATAACATGTCCAACAGAACACGACCGGCTAAGTCCCCAGTAGAGGTGGCCCAACCTCCAGGCTACAGAAACTCTTGGCTCTTAAATATGGACTTATTGGCACTGCCATTGTGGATTTATTGACACTACCACCTATCAACTAACACACCATGGTGTCTTTTGCTGGAACACGCTACACTGCAAGTCCAGCCGTTGCACATTCTGGCTTATGGTTAGTATAGTGAATGCTACATAACAAATAGTCCATGAACCGGTCCTTAATTGCCATAAGCACCGCTAGCAACATATTCAAACCTAGTGCTCACAACCCACCTTTTAGACAAGTTTTAGTGGACCATTAAGTTATCCTCACACGACCACAATCGTGAACTGTTCATTTCATGTGATCTTAATAAGTGTAATCTGGGTTTAAATGATAGCCCATAAATTATTCTACAGTTTTCTAGGCATGTTTAAGCAGGATCCTAGAATTGTTCTAGCTAACCAATAATTAAAGCTAGCTAGTCACAATATTCCCATAGGTATAATGGCAGGTAATCAACTCAATAAGACCATAATCAAGAATAAAGGTTTTCCTTCCAGATGACATTATGAAAATAAATTCATAGTTGAAGGAAAATATAGCTTCAAACATAGGTACAATATGCTCAAAGGTGTTGAGGAATCTGTGTGACTTGCCTTGCTGCTCTACAAGGGCTTCCGAACTCTTCTCGAGAAATCCCGACTCTTCCGGAACGTCGGTAGCTAAAGGCAATAAAAAAAGTGAGCAAAACAGTACATAAGCACACCTTAATAGTACAATATTATATTTTTAAAGGATAGATCTTGATTTTTAAAGAATTTTACAAGTTGAATCACCCCAAACGGAGTTCACATGAAATAGTTATGATTTTTATAAGTTTTAACCCTTTTAAAACCTTTTATAAGAATTAAACCGATTTATGACGTCATTTATGATTTATTTTAATTCGGGAAAAGACTTATGGCGTCAGCACAGGAGAGAGGCAGTTGACACCTGGGCCCCACCGGTCAGAGAGAGGAGAGGCTCGGGTGACCGAGTCTATCGAGGTCCACAGAGAAGACCGACGGCTTGAATTTTAAGAGGTTCGATCGGACGGTTCAGATTGGATCTCCGGATTAAGATGAATCAGGTGGCTGAGATTAACTAGAGACGGATCGGACAGCTTGGACTATTTCACAACGATCCAACGGTTAGGATCTAACCCGATCAGATCGGTCACACGGCTGACGCGGCGCTGATCTGGCGTCGACATGGCGGCCACGTCGGCGGCAGCTCAGGATCCAATGATCGTTGGCGATCGGCGGCTCAGCAGCGCCGCGTGGGCAGAAACGAGTAGAGGGGATCAAGGGGATTCTCACTGGGGGTGAAATGACGACGATCGGCGACGAGGTTTTGGCAGCGGAGCTCCTCGGGTCCTGGACGGCGTCGGGGTTCCAACGGTTTCCGACGACTAGGGAGTGGCGGCCTTGCTTCCTTGCACTCAAGCGATGCTGATAGAAGCAGCAGCGAGCGCTCGCGACGGCTAGGGCGACGGCGGCGCTAAGCTGGAGCTCGGCGGCGACGGCGAGGAGGAGAACTCTCGGCACTGGAGCACTGGCGGCGAGGACTCGCTAGGGTTGAGGCGGAAAGAGAGAGAGGGGCGCCGGGGGTTGCTATTTATAGCGGAGGGGAGGAGAGATCGACTCGGAGACGAACTCCACGGCGGTGGGGAGATAAAACTAGGCCTCTTGCTGAATGGACTCGAGCCCGAGCTCGTTCTAGAGCGGTTGGGGCTCCGGGATTTGGGGAAAAAGATAGAGGAGGATAAGGGGAGAAAAACCCCTCAACCAATTTGGAGGAAGCCCTAACGGATATGGCGAATCGAGGTGGGATTCGCGGAGGCGGCGCTCACGGCATAGGAACTCCTCCAACCCAAGGTCGGAGATGATCCTGACTGGTCTATTGGCGAGCTCAAAGGGGCGTGGGCAGATGCAAGTCGTGGGCCGGTGCGTGCGAGGAGGGGATGAGAACAGTGTTGGGCCGAAAGCGTCCCAAGCACAGGAAAAGAATTTTTATTTTGTTTTTCTTTTATTTAATCACTGAAATGTTTGTTTTACTTATTAAAAATACTTTCCTTGTCAAATAAATCCCAGAAAATTCCAGGAGATAGATAATTATGCAAAGTATTTTCTAAAATTATTTGCAGGCCAACTTTTGTTAAGATTTTTCTCTGTTTTTATTATTTGCACTCCTTGAGACTTTTAAAATAATTTCTAAAATTCTTTTTTTCACACAATTATTTTAATTAGATAATTTCAGGGTGTTACACTAAGTCCTGTAAGCCATTTTCATAAACCATCAAGAAACCAAGAATAATATAGGAGTATGGTATTACGCCATCGTGCAGACCGAACCTGTATAAACTCTTTAGTGCATTTACTTACTGAAGACCGACACTGAATCCAAAGCATTCACCCCCGGCTGAAATCACAAAGGCGATCCGCCGGATCGCTGCATACGATGCACGTACACAACACCTGCGTCCTTGCTGTGGCATGCACGTTCAGGCTCGGGGCACACCGCGGCGACAGAGCCGCCTTCGTCGTCCGCGCGGCGGCCGTAAAGGCAAGTGATGGGCTGCTGGTCCTCTCTTCCCCCACCCGGCTCACGGGTGGCCCGTCCGTGTTCACCGACCATGGCCGTGGCCGGTGTGATGAACTTTCAGTAATTGACTCGTATCTCTGTTGCAGAGGGCCGTGGAGCTGCAGGCCAAGGTGACGAGCAAATGCTTCTTCGACGTCGAGATCGGCGGGGAGCCCGTGGGGAGGGTGGTCATCGGGCTTTTCAGGGAAGTCATCCCCAAGACGGTGGACAACTTCCGCGCCCTGTGCACTGGTCGGCGCCCCCATTGATATCTAATTCATCCCCATTCTGCCATCAAATTTGTGATATTGGTTACTTTTTCCAGTCCTCCTCCTGGCCGTCGTCGTCGACGATGAAGGCTCCCGCGTCCTTGCGGCGGCCGGCGACGAGCGCCGCGTTGTCCTCCTCGGTGACAGTGTCGTAGATCGGGGACTCCATCTTCACCTGGATGGCGGTGGCAGCGCGGGCGCCCCCCCGGCGAATGGCAGCGAGGCGCTCGAGTGTCGTGGAGCGTGCCACCGCCTCGGAGCCCCATGAGCGGCAGCTTGAGGAGCCCCATGGGCAGATGCATCGTCCATAGAGGAGCCCTCGAAGCCCGTCGTCGTGCTACTGGGAGGTGGTAGCTAGGAGCTTCAAGCTCCTCACGCGTGCGCCATGGCCTCCTCGAGCTCCTCCGTGGGGGTGCAACTGCCGTCGAGCCACAGTGAGAGAAGAGAGAGGAGAGAGTAGAAGGTGAAGAGAAGAGAGAGAGGAGAGGATGGAGGAAGAAGGTGAGGTGGCCAGTTACATGTAAGGCTCAATACGTTTTTTAATTTCTTTTTGCTAACTAAGATGTTGCATTAGTTAAAACCACTCTTAATACTATCAGAGAACTTGATTTACACTGATTTTAATAGTTTTTGATTAAAGGACATAAATAAAACTCTACTTATAATTAGGAATATAAAGTGGACCTTTTTTATGACATATAGTAAAAAAAAATGGGCTTCTAGAACAAGCGTTACAGGGACCATCATGCTGTATGGGCCGTGTTACGCGAGGGTCGCTTTCCCAGGTCGATCTCATCTCCCCAAGAGAGAGGCCTCGAGCCCAAGAGTGGGAACCAGCAGGGCGAGCCAGCCAGCACGGGTAGGGCGCGCCGGCGACGACTTGCTCGTGCCTCGACGCCGCCCGGCCGACGTGTCCGCTCCCAACCATGGCGGGCAATGGAAGGTATCCCGCTCTTTGACTCGTCCGCAGTTGCTTCCTTCGTCTCCTTTGTCTAGTCAAGCGCTGCGCTCGCCGGAGATCTATCCGCGGGGGTTGCACCTCTTACGTTTGGTTAAGTGCGCGTTTGGTACGGATTCTTGGGTGATTCTCAATCGGATTAATTGGGGCTGAGTTAAACGGGCAAAAAAAATCCCTGTAATTCTCAGCGGAATTGATTCTATGTGATTCTCAATTTTACATATGAATAAAGAATCAGGCAAAAGAGAGGTCTTCTTGTGAGAATCCAACGAACAAAAATTGAAAATCCTCATAAAAATTCACAAAATCTCTATAACAATCAGAATAGTAATATCAGAATCATGAAATATAGAGCTCTACCAAAGGCCCTAAATGCCTGAATGGCTGAATCCACCCTGTTGGCTGTTGCTATCACTAGGGAATGCGGTGTTTACATGTACCATACTCCACCTTCATTGGCGGTCAAGTTGAATGGCTGGGCATCAACTATTCAACTGTATCATTGCTGTCAAAACACGGAGGAAGGTACGTTTTAATAATTTAATACTCCTTCTCCCTGAATCACTCAATGGATGCTCCGTTCTACCTGTTTCCATGCTTGAGAATCTTTGAATTGTGTGCATTGTAGGAGTTCAACTGCATCATAGATACGATTTTCGCGAGGAAATTGAGCATTTTATTACCACACTTAGTAAAACCTACGAATTACAAAGTCAGATGACACCGCTAATGCACGCACCATTCACGGCCCATCAGCTCTTTTGCTCTGGCCACGATAGTGGAAAGTGGTGTGCTGTGCTCCATCAATCCTGTGTCACCTAAGAACAACCTGTAGTTCTCAGCCCTTGAGGGCATCTCTTCTACCGTTGACAATACTTCCATCATCCGTAATCCATTGAAACAATTGGCATAGTGAGAATTGCACTCCATCATGTATATGGATTGCTCAAGTATCACCCTCCTGATCCCAGGACAATGAGCACCCGGGTTCATATTTGCATTCAGTGCGTCAACTAGCTTCTTCATAAATTTTTGCTTAATCTGTCCACCCTCTAGTTCTTCGACAAATTCTTCAGGAATGACTTTGCATATCTGTGAGCTTAGGCCAATGAGGATCTCTAGTTCTGCCCCTTCTGCATTCAGTATTCTTTCCAACACCTGTAGTGGAAACAGCAACATAATGTAGCATGAGTGGTAATAACATAAATCAGCAAAAACAATAAATTATACTCCAGTTTACTAGTAAAAGAATGATCCCATTTAATATAAAGTGTAAGTGAAATTCCATTGAGTAACATAAAAAAACATATGCAAACCACAAATGTTGATTTCATCCATAGCATGAAGTAGCAGGGCTGACCTCTCGCAAGGTGTGAGATAGTTCCTTCAGGTCTGATCCTGTGAGCTTGACTCGGGCGTGCTGGCACATGCTACGCAACAGGCTTACCGCCACATATATGTTCATTTCATCATGGATCAAGATCATATTTTTGAGTTTATTAATGAACTCTGGTTCCTTCAGCATAACTAAGCAGTTATGCACATTATCTGTTGCCAGTATTGCCAGTGCTTGCCCGGCAACCTTTGATAGCAAGCAACCAACATTTGTGCTGGAGGTTCTATCTAAATTGAGGAATGTCTTCATCATCCTGGTTATGAGCACGTGCATCAGCCCAATCTCCTGCCTTGTGTCACCATCAATGGCCAGGTTTCTAAGGATTCCTGCCACAAGCTTACTTAATTCTTGATCGCTGCTTTTGTCTTCCAAAATCTCTGCGAGGTTTCTTAATAGGAAAGGATGTTTCGATATCTTGTACCGCAGTGATATGCCGATTTGGCCTCCAATGCTTGTCAGCCTCTGCAGCACCTTCAGTGACGACTTTGCTAGGACCATTTGTTGTGCCCTGCTGTTCTTCATGACAATTCTGAAGCTTGTGAATCCTATGATCATTGGAATGAGGTCAGTTACTCTATCAATTTCCACACAGTTATTTTGATCACAACTAGCAAGATTGTCAACAATTGACATGCCCAGTGCAGGAAGAAGATCGCGTTCTGTCAATGGCTGCTCCTTGGGAATTGACCAGTACTCTGAAATCCGCTGCCAGCTTCTGAGTATGGAGGAATTCCATGCGGTGATGTGGGTTGATATGGTTTCTGTTTGCAGCAGGTTATCAGTGTCCCGAAGTGGCTCTTGAATTCGGCATTGGTCATCAGCTGCATCCCTAATTGCATCCTTCCTTTCCTCTTGGCTTTCTGATGTATTGTGAATTGGGGCTTTCTTTCCCTCATGATCACCATCTACATCCAGAAGCGGGTTTCCCCTTTTCTGTTTGCCATCAATGTCTAGAAGTGAAGATACAAGCTGCACTGTCCCAGGAATGGTGGCAACTCGAAGGCTCTTTGCAAGCTCAACAGTGGCCTTTGCGGCATATAATCTGACTACTGTATGGCTTGAACTTGTCCAGCCCAACATGCTTATTAATCTGGCCATCGTCTTCCTAGAGGTGGTGAGCTTTGCTATGAGCCGTTCCCGGGTCTGTTCCGTTTGCAGAAAGATGTGCAGCATCTGGACACCATAGAGCTGCATCTTGGGTGAGTCCGAGTTCAGAGAATTCATTGCAAAGGTGATGATGCTGATCTTCTTTGGAGCAAGCACACCTCCTTCCATGTATTTCTCAAAGGCGTAAGCATAGTACAAATTGACAGATGCCACTCCCCACTGTCCTCCAAATCCACCATGACGGATGAGAGATCTCCGGGGGATGAATGAGAAGACCTCGAAGATACAGGCTGCAATGTAGAGTATCCCTTGGGCAAGCACCATCCCATAGAAGATGTTTAGAGATGCGACTAGGTTTGCTTTCTCTCCGTTGTTTTTCTTGTCGCTATGCTCGTAATCTTGTGGTATGAGGCGCAACAATGCGAGCGCGACACGGACTATCGCTGCTGGAATCTGCAGGTTGCCAAATGACACTAGCACTAAAGCAAGCACTTCCAGTATGATAACCACACTTCGATCGGTTGGATCAGGCATAATAAGCACAGGCATGATGATCGAAGCAATCATGCACAATTTCAGAGTAACTTGACACCAAAATTCTTGTTTGTTGCCAAGAGTACCATTTAGGGCCTGGCCAAAAAGAGCAACATTTACTAGTTTGATGATACCTGGGAACCGGAACCTGCTGATTGTCAGGAGGAGCACAACTACAAGCAGCACTACGTACGCTATCATCCATTTGACCATTGTTTTCCTGGGAACGCTTGAGTCAGGATCAATGTAGAGTCCTAGTACAACGGGACCTAGCAATAGGATTGCAACCATGGGGCTCCACAGTGATATAGCACGGTGTATCGCTTTGCATGTGACTAGTCTTGAAGCTGCTGAACCTAGAAACTGGACAATTGCTAGTAGTAATATCACCATAACATACGTAAATGGTCTCGAGAGTAACGAATAAGGAACCGGCCCCCAGAAAATCGTGCATAGAAGAGAATTAGAAACACTTGCGACCACGATCAATCCATTCCAGCCAGCAGCAGGTCTGAAAGCACCTTTCGTGCGGAAGAACAATTGGTAATCGAGTCTATTGTTTCGGCTGAACATCCTGTATGATATATGGTAGTGTAATAATTAACAAAAACGAAAGTGTAATGACTCTAATCCTAAGCCAATCAGCACGAGAGTACTACCAGAACTCCGGTACAAATCATATATATGATACTACCAAGAGGGTGTTAACGTTGTGTATAGAGACTTGGAGAGAGTGTGTGCATACCTTGCAGCTTCCATAAAGATTATGGTAGTCGCATAGTAGAAATCGTCCTCCGAGCGGAGCACCGTCGGGTAGCCGCCGAGGAGGACGACGGTAGCCCAGGTGAAGGCCAGCGTGCCGAGGGCGTTGCCCGTCCTCTCCATCAGCGCCACGACGCGGACGAAGCAGTTCAGCCACTTCTCCGGCGCAGCCTTGCCGGCCTTGCCTTCCTGAGCCGGCATTGGGACGCGGTGTTCTCCTTCTCCGCCGGTGATGTTTGCCATTATTGATCTGTTGAATCCTGGAGATTTTGACACACGGTCCGTGAACATGTACTAATCCTGGAGCATCGACATTTATATATGACAGAACCAGGTGTACTTGTCAGAAATTAGTACATGTTCTTTTGGACAGGCATGTCCGATTAAACTTTTAAGGTTTTAGCTGGCTGTCAGTCATTAAGCACAAAAGTATAGTTTCACGCTTGCCTTTTTTGTTGTTTGGCCATGTTGAGGCTTAATTTATCCCAAAGTGCAAACTTTGCAAAAGTTTGGGGAGTGGATCAATGGAATATTAAGATCATGATCACGCCGGAGTTTTGGATGACGATATTCTAGTATGGTGTCCAATGCTGAAAGCAAAACATAAATACTAAAAAATGGTATACCGTTGAAACAGTATAGACCTGATACATAAGGTATAGCTACTTATCAGATCTGATATATATACGTATATCTAGTTATCAGGTCTATATCATTAAAACAGTATACCGTTCCATAGTCTCACTAAAAGAAAAAATGAGGTAAGAACTAAGAAGACATGTCATTGATCTGTCCAATGACAGAAAGCAAACACGCACACACTACACAAAAATAATATCACTAGAGGTGAGGGTACACTTGGTTTTGATTCATCAAATGTTTTTTTAGCACAAACTAGTAGGGTGTCCACATATTTACACGGTTAGATTTGTTTTAAAAGTTTTATTATTTATATTACTTAAAATTGTAATAAATATTCACACATTTGTAAATTAATAATACATATTTCTATCTATTTACACAATCACACACTACCAGAATTTCTCTTGTTCGATCAATAATAGCAAGTTTGTATCTTGCTCAATCTTACTTATTTGATACTCACCTTCTATAATTTAGTCTCTATTCAAAGGTGATTGAAAACCAATATTTGGTCCACTTGTTTGCAAAAAAGTTCTCGTGTCATAGAAAATATTGGATAATTCATTTATTGATATGACATCATATTAGTTTTTTCCTTCAAGAGCTCGTGAAATTTTTGGGGATATAAGAAAAATTTGTTGATTTTAAATCATAAAGTTAGAAACATCGGAATCGAATATCTCGTAGGCATGCTTCTCAAACACTTGAATCAAGACCAAATCTATTATCCATAACTGTTTGATATAAGTTGAGCTCATGGCATATATATGTGGCCGTTAGTTTCTAGCGGCTTGCATTCCTCCATCTCTAGTAACCCTGGCCTCTATTTTCCTCCATCTATCTCTCCTTCCCCTACCCTTCTCTCTCTCAGCCCCTTAATATCTATGTTATCGGCTAGATTTTTCTCTCCCTAAGTTGTTCCGGTGTATCGGCTTTTTCTTCAATAAAGTGGTAAAAAGGTGATATGGCTCTACAGTTTGTTTGTATACAAATAAGATAGATAATTGCAGGTTTTATTCAAATTTTAATTATTTGTGTTCATCGTTGACTTTTCACATTTGTATTTTTATATGGTACTCCTACCATCCCAAAAGGAGTTAATTTTTAGTGTTCAAAATTTGTCCTAAAAAGATCGAGTTGATTTGTAGCCCTTTACCTCAAGGTAAAGTATTAATGTGTCATGTCTCTTCAATCCTCTGTACTTGCCCACCTAACAATACAAATTCCCATTGACTATTGGCACTTTAATTTTTTTCTCTAACTACTAATTCGTATTGAAATTGTTACAAATCAACTCTTGTTGATAGAGGTAGTATTTGATATGGACCTTTTTTACTTTTTTTTGCTATTTATCTATACTCCTTTAAAAGGGAGTAGTGCTGGTGATGAGTGGTGAATCTACCACCACCCCCACCATCAACTCCCTACTTTTTAAAAGAGAAAAAAATTGACAATGTGGGCCTCGAGGACCTACATATCAATCACCCCCACCAACTCTACTTTTGTGGAAAGAAAAAAGAACATTGTGGGGCTAAAGGGTCCGCATGTCACTAATAAATATATGTAGTAATTATGAGATGATATATGTGAAAGATGATGGTAATAACTGGTTAATGATAATTTTCTTTAATTAAAACCCCGTTGCACGCACGAGCAATATGCTAGTTATTTTAAATTAAAGTGGTATATGAATCAACCAAAAATATCGCTTTTTTCTCTGATTAATGTAGGAATTTTTAGACCTTCAGAGCAAACTTGGTGCCTCCTTTTCGAGCTTTCTTTACCGTCGCGATCATGGATCCTAATCCACCATCCATGCACCATAATAGTGTTAAACAATGCCATGCTTGTACCAACTCCAACTTTAAATTGTTATCATGCATACATTCTAAGCTATTGCAGACATGTAGATCATATGATTTTAATTAGATAATATGTAGATAATTCTACTTTATTAAAAACAATATTCATCTTCCACATCGGTTTGTATAATATTTTTAGTTTATATTTCAAATCATAACATCTAGATATTTGAAGTTCCCATGACAAACAAATAGCTATATTTTTATTAAGTTCTAATTTTCTTAATTTTCTTAGTGATTTAGATGTGACCCTAACAATAAGGGGAAACACAAAATATTTTATCACTAAGAGGTGAGGACTGCCAAGGGTATACCTAATTTTGATTCATCAGTTCTTTTAAGAAGAAATGACAGTGCGACTAGCACTTTCACCACCTTTGTTGAAAGTACTACTTTATGGATATTTTTCTAAGATCAAAGAATAGATAAGATATAGCTTTATAAGCCTAAACCACAAGGTTAAAAAGACAAAATAATGAAAGCTGTTGGGTATTTTAGATATTATAACCTGGCAAAATGTAGTTCAGATATTATAACCTGTCAAAATTTTATTTTGCCAAGGCACATAGCCTAATCCAGATCATATCTCGAGGCAATAATAGAACAAATAATTAATAGAGTACTCTACCATGAGCAGTGACAGCAAGCTCAGCCAATCCTCAGTTCTTCGCTTCTTCACTAGGCCGCTGCCGCTGAACTCCATCCTTGTGCTGGACAAAGGCACAATATTTCCGAGATTGCAGTAATGTAATAGAGGATAGCTACTTCTTAGTACTATCTTGTGTTAAATTTAGTACTAAATTACTATATTTTAAAATAAAGAGAATAGTAAAGTTTATATGTTTCTTTGAAATAATGTGTGGATGAACACTACAATGAACGCAGAAATAATAACCCAAAACCTGGCCCTCTCGTTCCGTGGTGATGCGAACGAGGCGGTCCGGGGGGTTTACCGGCCGCTGGGCCTGCCAAGTCCGGGGCTCGCTGCCATTGGCACGGGACACACACTACGAATTTTTACTGTTACTAATTTAATTTTTTTTTAAATTTACAAAACTAATTTTTGATTTGGGAAATTTGCAAAACTAGCCTCTTGCCGCCCTGGGCCACGGCGGTATTTAAAAACCGCCGTGGCCCAGGGCGGCGAATGGCATCCCGTCACCCGGGGCTAACGGCCCCGGCGACCGTTAGCCACGGGGAGGCCACGTGGATTCGCCGCCCTGGGGGACGGCGGCGAATGCACCCAGGGGACCGAATGCAAAATTGCATTCGCTGCGGGGACACCGTCCGCACAGCGATTGGACGGTCCGAATCCACGGCAAATTATTGTAACGCGCGCTAACTACCTTAAAACAGTCATAACTTTCGCATACGGTCTCGGAATCGAGCAAATAAGTACTCTACGGACATCTACAAAAAATTTTACATCCGCTTCCCCCCCACTTTGTCGGGTTTGTCCAAATAAATTTTGTGAAATTCGGCCGAGAAGATTGAGTTTTTGAGGTCCGAAGTTTCAGCACGGTTTTTAAAGCACACTCGTAATTTTCTACAGGCCACATCTTACATCGGTTTAAGCTGCACCTTCATGAGATTTTGCTATTCTCGTGTTGCTAGTTGAGAAAAAAATATCAAAAAAAAAGAAAAAAAATTTTTGCAGAGCGGCCCCTATATTCGGACCATCCGATCGCTGTGCGGACGGTCCTATGCATTCGCCGCCCTGGGGGACGGCGGCGAATGCGCATTCGCCGCCGTCCCCCAGGGCGGCGAATCCACGTGGCCTCCCCGTGGCTAACGGCCGCCGGGGCCGTTAGCCCCGGGTGACGGGATGCCATTCGCCGCCCTGGGCCACGGCGGTTTTTAAATACCGCCGTGGCCCAGGACGGCAAGAGGCTAGTTTTGCAAATTTCCCAAATCGAAAATTAGTTTTGTAAATTTAAAAAAAAATTAAATTAGTAACAGTAAAAATTCCACACACTACGACCCCACCCAGGCACGCACTGGTCGCTGCGTCCACGCGGGGAGCACGGACGGAGCCATGGAGAAATCTAGCGTAGCCGCGTTCCCCAGGAATCGCACAGGCATTTGCACATATCAGCCGTGACACAGCGTTCACGTAAAATAAAACAGATTATTAGTACTGCATAATTAATTAGTTATTAATTAATATAAACTTATAAAATTAATTTATTTAATTTTTAAATAAACTTTTATATAAAAGCTATTATAAAAAATACATCGATTAACAGTACGTTTACGAAGAATAGGAGCGTAGCTAAGCCTAAGCAGCTAGACGGTCGTCTCCTGAGGCACTTGAGGAAAAAACTCATGGACTGCATTGCCCATAATTTGGATCTCTCTTTTTTATGGAACAAATTGTTGCTACGATGGAATTGTAATTTTACCTAATTTAGGAAGCTGAATTTATCCTTTTTACTTCCTCCGTCTCAAAATATTTATGTTATTTTTTAAAAGAAATTAAAATTGGATTAAGAAATGGTTGTGATTGGTTAAAGTGAGAAAGTAGGTGAAGAAATTAAATAGGAGAAAGTTGTGATTGGTTGAGATAGAGAGATAGATAGAGAAGTAGTGGTAATGTGAAATAAATTTAAATACTAGAAATAGTAATATTTTGATACGGAAGGAGTAGATGATAAACTGGGTTTCTCTTTTCGAATGAAAAATTGGGCCATCATGCTATACGGACCCCCTTTCCTCTGGTTGATCTCTCTCCCAGCTCGCTAGAGTGCACAGCCGCGCACCGGCGACGAGCAGCTCACGCCCGGCGAGCGGGCGACGAGTCCGCTCCTCCCCATCCATGGCCAATAGCGAGAGGTACCACGCTCTTTCCCTCCTCCGTGTTTGCTTCATCCATCTCGTTTACTGCGCATGGACTGCGCTCGCCGAGGTTCTACCCGCTGGTGCTGACCCGCTGCTGTTTGATGAAATGCCTCAATCCACCCTGTTTCTGCCAACAGGGAATGCAATGCTTACATGTACAATGCTCCACCTCCATGGCTGTCAAGTTCAATGGCAGGGCATCAACTGTATTATTGCTGCCAAAACAGAGGAGAGAAAGGTACATTTTAATAACTCCTTTATCTCTGAATGACTGAATCACCCAAGGGAGCTGGTACATTTCAGCCCTCGAGGGGCTCCGTTCGACCTGCTTCCATGGGTTCAGCTCGTTTTCTTGTCCTATGGTTTTCTTATAACAAGATTATTTCTCTCCATTTTATGACGGTCGGTGGATGAGTGCTAGTATAGCACCCAAATGCACAGATATAAGAAAGGTAATAATGGTATGTCCCAAAAATTATAATGAAGTTATAGAAAGTAGGGAAAGTTAAGGTAACAAAATGTTTGTTTCACCCTGTTTATATCGCAAAGAAGGTTCAATATAGCAGCAGCAGCACTACTAGTCATCGTTCTTATCAGCTTATAGGCTGGGCTACTTCATCGTTTTTCGTGAGCACGCTTCCCGAACTGCTAAACGGTGCGTTTCGTGCAAAAACTTTCTATAAAGAAGTTTCTCTTAAAAATCAAATAAATCCGTTTTTCAAGTTTATAACAGTTAATACTTAAACAATCACTTGCTAATGATCCACGTTGTCTTGCATGCGACTGATAAGCTTCAGCTGACCGCTGAAGCGAATGGGGCCTTAAGCTGTAGTGATTGAATATTAAACTAAAATTAGGGGCTCCTAACTTTATTTGGGCATGTGTAAATGTAATTGAGCACTTCACTCCTGCCTCCGGTAGAACGGTACCGTGCCGTTCAATACAAAGGCATAATGTTTTCATGTTCATTTAAAGACCTCTCTCCAGCGAATCACATACAATAAACACAAGTAACCACCATTTTCTAAAAAAATAAACACAAGTAACCAGAGGCATAAGAGTTGGCTACAAAAGGTCATGGGCAGGTTTTGTAATATCGCGTGGATACCTCACAGTTATCGCGGTTATCCCGTGCGGTAACCTTCTTAGCTTTTGAAACCTCACGATTTTTTGTGATAACCTCACGGTTTTTCGCGGTAACCGTGATATCGTCGGGTAGCGGTAACCCCCACCAAAACAGTAAGGGAAACACTGGTCATGGGTAATCTTCCTGGATAATGAACTGCACGATCCTGCAGTGCGTTATGCTACTTCATGAAAACACAAAACAAAGTAACGTTTTATCTCTCAGTCCATGTATTTTATATTGCTTCTACGTACATTCCTGTACAACCCTAGCAGACTGGTAGTAATTCTGGTTTCCTCGGTGAAACCTTGGATACCTTTCTCATTCTCATCATGGCATGCATTTTTGACGTGGGTGCGTGACTTTTATTTTTATGGTTGTTAAGTTGAATTCACATTAACTAACTGCTTTGCTCTGGCCACAAAAGAAGAGAGAAAAACACTATACTCCATAAAATGTGCATAGCCATAGTAGAGCCGGTATATCTCAGCCATAGTAGAACCTGTGTTGAATGGCGCTATTGCAGTATTGCTACAGTTGAAAACCTAATTTTGAGGTGTCGAAATAAACCACAGGTTTTACCGAAATAATCGATGCCAAATCTGGGACATGCTAGAACTTGGCATAGGAATTGTAATCACCTCAAGCATCTACTAACAAATTAAGCATTGGTTTGTGAATATTGTAAGACTCAAGATATCATAATTGGATAAATCACTGTTAGCAAAGCAGAAAAATGCAGAACTAATGAGGTACAGTTACATAGCCATTAGTCTTCTAAAAGTAAAATCTTCTTCTTTCTAAAAAGGTCATATGCACATTTCCTTGTTTTATCCCATGTTAACAATATGCACGGTCTTCTGACTACAATACCAGCATTTTCTGTTTGTTCTTTTGCCATCACCATAACATGCATCAACTATAAGTTCATGGCATCTGGATGGCAATGAACATTTCATTACCACTACAATAGTAAAGTGGAAGTCATCTCTCACATTTTTTTTCAGTTGGCACTGCAGATGCCCTACAGGCACTGACGACCCATCAGTTCTTCTGTTCTATCCACAAGAACAATGAGAGGTGTGCTATATTCCATGAAACCTGTGTCACCTAAGACAATCCTGTAGTTCTCAGCTCTTGAGGGCATCTTTTTTACCATCGATAGTGCTTCCATCATTCGGAATTCGGTGAAACAACTGGTGTAGTGAAAAATGCACTCCATCATGTATATGGATTGCTCGAGTATCACCCTCCTGATCCCAAGACAATGAGCACCTGGGTTGATATTTGCATTCAGTGCGTCAACTAGCCTCTTCACAAATCTTTGTTTTATCAATCCACCATCTAGTTCCTGGGCAAATTCTTCAGGAATGACTCTGCATATCAGTGAACTAAGGCCAATGAGGATCTCTAGTTCTGCCCCTTCTGCATTCAATATTCTTTCCAACCCTGTAGTGGAAACAACAACATAATGTAGCATGAGTGGTAACGCAATAATTCTGCAAAAGATAGTAAATTATCCAGTTTAATGAGTAAATAAATGCCCCATTTAATAAAGTGCAGGTGAAATTTCATCAGTTAACATAACAAACATATGCAAACAGAAAAGCACATTATCCACCACAAATATTGGTTGCAATCTGTAGCATGAACTAGCAGGGCTCACCTCTCGCAAGGCGTGAGATAGTTGCTTCAGGTCTGATTCTGTGAGCTTGGCTTGAACGTGCTGGCACATACTACGCAACAGGCTTGCCACCGCATATATATACTTCTCATCATGGTCCAGGATCATATTTTTGAGTTTATTATTGAACTCTGGTTCCTTCAACATAACTAAGCAGTTATGCATATTATCTGTTGCCAACATTGCCAAAGCTTGCCTGGCAACCTTTGGTAGGAAGCAATCAACATTTGTGCTGGAGGTTCTATCTAAATTGAGGAATGCCTTCATCAACCTGGTTATGAACACCTGCATATGCCCGACCTCCTGCCTTGTGTCACCATCAATGGCAAGGTTTCTGAGGGTTCCTGCTACGAGCTTACTTAATTCTTGGTCACCGCTGTTATCTCCCAGGATCTCCGCGAGATTTCTTAACAGGAAGGCATGTTTCGATATCTTGTACTGCAGTGCTATGCCAATTTTCCCTCCAATGCTCGTGAGCCTTTGCAACACTTTCAGTGATGCCTTCACCAGGACCATTTGTTGTTCCTTGCTATTTGTTTCGACAGTTCTGAAGCTTGTGAATCCTATGATCTTCGGAATGATGTCAGACAGGGCGGAGCTACAGTGTATTCACCGGGGTCCGGTGACCCCGGTGACCTCCGTGAAAATTCCATATATGAAAACCCAACTACATGAAAGATAAAATCATAATAACTCATTTTTAGTATGTGATAACCCCGGTAACCCCGATGGTTCATTTCGCTGTCCCCGCCTCTGATGTCAGTTACTCTATCAATTTCCACACAGTTATTTTGATCATCACTAGCAAGATTGTCAATAATCGACATCCCCAGTGCAGGAAGAAGATCGTGTTCTGTCAACGGCTGATCCATTGGAATTGACCAATACTCTGAAATCTTCTGCTAGCTTCTGAGTATGAAGGAGTTCTGTGCGGTGATGTGGGTTGATGTGGTTTCTGTTTGCAGCAGGTTATCGGTGCCCCGAAGTGGCTCTTGAATTCGGCATTGGTCATCGGCTGCATCCCAAATTGCATCCCTCCTTTCCTCTTGGCTTTCTGATGTATTGTGATTTGGGGCTTTGTTCCCCTCATGATCACCATCTACATCCAGAAGCGGGTTTCCCCTTTTCTGTTTGCCATCAATGTCTTGAAGTGAAGATACAAGCTGCACTGTCCCAGGAACGGTGACAACTCGAAGGCTCTTTGCAAGCTCAACAGTGGCCTTTGCGGCATATAATCTGACTACTGTATGGCTTGAACTTGTCCAGCCCAACATGCTTATTAATCTGGCCATCGTCTTCCTAGAGGTGGTGAGCTTTGCTATGAGCCGTTCCCGGGTCTGTTCCGTTTGCAGAAAGATGTGCAGCATCTGGACACCATAGAGCTGCATCTTGGGTGAGTCCGAGTTCAGAGAATCCATTGCAAAGGTGATGATGCTGATCCTCTTTGGAGCAGGCACACCTCCTTCCATGTATTTCTCAAAGGCGTAAGCATAGTACAAATTGACAGATGCCACTCCCCACTGTCCTCCAAATCCACCATGGCGGATGAGAGATCTCCGGGGGATGAATGAGAGGACCTCGAAGATACAGGCTGCAATGTAGAGTATCCCTTGGGCAAGCACCATCCCATAGAAGATGTTTAGAGATGCGACTAGGTTTGCTTTCTCTCCTTTGTTTTTCTTGTAGTTATGCTCGTAATCTGGTGGTATGAGGCGGAACAATGCGAGCGCGACACGGACTATCGCTGCTGGAATCTGCAGGTTGCCAAATGACACACACACTAAAGCAATCACTTCTAGTGTGATGACAACAGATCGACTGGCTTTAGTAGTCATAAAAAGCACAGGCATTATGATTGAAGCAATTGTGCACAATTTCTGAGTAACTTGACACCAACATTCTTGTTTGCTGCCAAGAGTACTATTTAGTAGTTTGATTATAGTTGGGTATCGGAACCTGCTGATTGTCAGGAGGAGCATAACTACAAGCAGCACTACGTACGCTATCATCCATTTGGCCATTGTGTTCTTGGGAATGATCGATTCGGGATCATTATATAGTCCAAGTACAAAGGGACCTAGCAATTGGATGGAACCATGGGGCTCCATAATGATATTGCACGGCGTATCGAATTGCATGTGATTAGTCTTGAAGCTGCTGAACGTATAAACTGGACAATAGCTAGTAGTAATATCACCATGACATACAAAAACGGGAGCGACAATGAAGTCTGACTAAAAAGGGCCGTGCAGAGCAGAGCATTGGAGACGCATGCGACCACGATCAATTCATTCCAGCCAGCAGAAGGTATGAAAGCACCTCTTGTTCGGAAGAACAATTGGTAATCGAGTCGGTTGTTACGGCTGAACATCCTGTATGATATATGGTAGTGCAATTAACAAAATGAGAGTGTAATGACTCTAATCCTAAACCAAATATCAGATATTCTATTTTATGGTGCTACATTATGTAACAAGATATAGCTATGTATATCGCAAGATACGGTGGCCGGGGTAATTTTATTCTATTATCTTATACCCCTGTGGTTTTTAATATTTAACATGGTTGAGTTTTAGATATATATTTGATCATTCGTCTTATTTAAAAATTACGTAATTATTATTTATTTTATTGTGACTTGTTTTATCATTAAATATACTTTAAACATGACTTATATTTTACATATTTATATAAAATTTTTGAATAAGACAAATAATCAAACTTATCTCCAAAAGTTAATGACATCGAAGATTAAAAACTAGAGACAGTAATAAATACTTAGATATTCAGATCAATATATGTATGCTTAGAGCAACTTCAAAAAATACCTAAATCTAGGTCTCTAAATAGCTAGCTAGCCATAATATTCCGGCTCTAAATTTTTGTACGCTCCAAAAGCCTCTTTATATTCTACTCTCTAAAATTTTATGGCCTCCATATATCAGTGTCTAATCTTCTATCCTCTTCTTTCTATTCTTTCACTCTCTTCCCACCCCATTGCCTCCACCGCCGGCGAGAGAGACTGGCCAGGCAAAGCTTCTAGGCAGGCTGCCGACGGCGGTGCAAGATGGCGAAAGCAGCCGCATAGCCCCAGTCGGTGGCGACGACGGGCGACGGTCAACGGCGGAAGAGGCAGGGCAGCAGATTGGCGCGGCGGTGGCCCACCTTCTACCTCCGACGGGTGGAGGCGGAGTCGTCATGGGGAAGGACGAGGAAGGTGATGACCAACGACGGCCGCACTGTGCAGATGCTAGAGGCGGCACTCCAGTTAGGGGCGCCGATGGCCTACAACGAACGAGCCCTTTGCACTTGATCGAGAGAGAGGATGTTGGCGCCGTACCGCGCCCGCGCCCGTGCCTGCCCGGGGACTTGGCGCCGCACCGCGCCCGCGTGCCCGGGCCCTCACCCGGGACCTCGTCCGGGCACGCGTCCGTGCCCGGGCCCTCGCCCGGCGCCCGCGGAACGTGTCCGCGCCCTTCGCCCGGGAGCTCGCCTGCTCTTCCGGGAACTCGCCCGCTCTGCCGGAAACCGAGCAGCGAACTCGGGCCAAGATCGGTGCGTCGGCAAACTCGGCAAGCTCGGACGAACCTCACAAACACACGCGCACAACAGCAATTTGGAGTGGACACAAGAATGTGACGACGAACGCCTCCGGCAACAAACGCCGGCAGTTTTTTTTCTCTGTATTCGACACACTCGGGGCGCACTAAAACACGAGCCTAGACGGCCAGTTTATGTTTATACCCACGGCGACGCAGCGCCCACGCACCCACTTCGCGAGCTTCACGCGCACGTACGCATGGTAGCCTGGACGACCTAGTTTCACGCGTTCGTGAGCCACATACTCCTCCGCATGAACGGGTCTCCATCCTTCTCGCATAGCGTGCTCCTGCATGCGCTCAACCGGCAACGACTTGGCCTTTGGACTCGATCAGCCTACACCTAAACCTCGACGCACATACGTCCGCGACGGATGCGGCCTGACCACACACGCACACGTTCTGCCTCGGCCTGTACCAAAGGGCAGAATTATTCCAACAGAGGAGAGAAGGGGAGGCGACACCGGTGCCGGAGGGAGTGGCCAACAGCGACGCGGCGGTCCCGGCGGAGCAAGAGCGATGGCGCCGCCTCTCGATCTGCGCGTCGAACGGTGGGTGATGAGGGAGTCAAAGGAGAGGAGCGCTCGGTGTGGGAGAATAGAGAAAAGGGAGAGGAGGTGGGATCCACCATTGGCCAGCGATTTCGGCTAGCTAAATTTGACCAGCGCGTGAGAGCGTTTGGCCAGCTGGTTGTCCAGTCTTTTGGAAAATCTTTTTTTTTTATAGATTTGCTAAAATTCGGTATGGAGAGTCGTATAGCCGGTCTTTTGGAGTTACGTTAGGATTAGATATGAAGAGAGCATGTATTATTAGTGCATACCTTACGGTTTCTATAAAAATTATGGTGATCGAGCACCGTGGGGTAGTCACCAAGCAAGACGACGGTAGCCCAGGTGAAGGTCAGCGTGCCGAGAGCGTTGCCCGTCCTCTCCATCAGCACCACGACGCAAACGAAGCAATTCATCCACTTCTCCGGCGCAGCTACATTCCGGCCGTCTTGAGCCGGCGGCATTTGGCCATTGATCTCTTGAATCCAGGAGAATTTGTCACACACCTGACCCAACTCAAGCAGGAGAGGAATACGCGTAAAAGCGTAGTTTCATCTCGATTTTGTGTGCGTGTTTGGCCATGCGTTCACGCCTTGAGCCATTCAGATCAATTAATTTATCCCAAAAGTGCAAACTTTGCAAAAGTTATGGGAGTGGAATATTAAGGCCATGATCACGCGGGAGTTTTGGATGACAATATTGTAAGAAGGTATCCAGTGCTGAAAGCAACAAGGAGGTAGGAAGGCATTAGGTGATTAGGTCTGTCCAATGACAGAAAGCAAGCACAGATTTGTTTTATCACTAGAGGTGATGACTGAGGAGGGCACACCTAATTTTGATTCATGAAATGTTCTTTTAGCACAAATGACAGTGTGACTCGCACTTTCACTACCTTTGATCAAAGTACCACTTTATGGATTTTTTTAATATCAAAGGCTAGATAAGTCAGTGCCGCTTCCCTATTTCGATTTTCTATTCCCATTCCTGCCCCTGCCAGATGTCAAACGTTTATTGGTTCAATATATTTTGGTGGGCCTCCAAACCAGCCTTGGGACTCTATCTCACGCACGGCATTACATCTCCATTGCCTTCTCTTCCCTACTACTAATGAACACATCTCTCTCTTATTGTGAGCATCGTACGAGCAACACTGAAAAAAGAAAAATTTCCCCACTTCTTCCCCCATCATGCATCAACTATGGTCCTAAGCTAATCTAGCTTCATGGCTCCGCCGCCGGTGGCGGATTCAGCAACTTGCTGCCAAGCACAAGCGATAGACAAGCAAATCAGCAACCTCACTGTTGACCTCGAGCACCACACGGTGCATTAGGTGGCACAGCATCAAACTCGAGTGTAGGCCACCCAATCGAGCGCCTTGCTTTCGAGTTCGAGCTCTATTTCACCGATGGACCTTGTGGAAAATCATTGATCTAGCTGCATCAAGCTCAACATCTTGGAGCTAGCAGGTACTTGTTGTATTATTGCTGATATGCTCGGCTACCACACCAACCAGTGGATCCACTTCACTTGCTATGATTCACTTGTTATTTTATGGTTTTACTTTAGATCTGTTCTTTCAATACAACCTCATGATAGATATTTTGTGGCTTAGCAACGTTGCAAAATATTTTATAGCCTGAAGATAATATTTACAAACTTAGATCCCTAGAATGTATAGTTCAGTAACATGCAAATATAAATCGGTTTCTGCACTGAATAGAGCATCCAGTTCAACCGAACATGTAGTGGCAATCAATGTCACATTTCTGATTCGGCCTCCCTTGATGCAATTCTTGATTTTGTGGAGCCATTAACAGAGGAGTATGAAATGAAGCGTGTGTCGATGCATCTAGAGAAGCGTTGTACTCTGATACATGTAAAAAAGTTTGGTTATTGGGAACCTCTAGATGATCCTAATACAAGAAAAATTAATGGAAAAAGGTCAGCAACAATAATCAAAAGCAAGCAATTTTTTAAAAATCAATCATATGATGAATATACCATTACTATAATATATGGTTGCGGTTACAGTTGCATCTCTACAAGTTGAGGCTGTAGTGATTGGGCTGGACACCGTCGCTCTTCTTTTTGTTCCTCCACGATAAAGTTTTCTCTAACCCACCAATAGGTCTTGCTGATCCATGATTTTTTTTTAGCTTAATGCCTATTGGCTTATTAGGTTTATGATTTTCTTTCGCAACTAAAAAAATGAATTAGGACATGCATAAGTCAAATTTTGATAGGATCACAAGACTAATAATTACTATTATATAGAAGTATAGGACTGTGAGACAAACCTTCTGGAGAAGAGGAGCTTTCTAAATCTGGATCGCGTCTGATTTTCAAGCATTTCTCTATATCTTCTGTCAATTTTTCAGCACAGTTAGTAGATATGGAATATGTTTCTTCAGGCTCTGCAGCTCGGGCAGCAATTCTAACAAACATTCTACACAACGAGAAGTACCAATCTGATAACTTTATTCTAGGGTCTTCGTGCATATTGCTACTACCACTTATATGTAGTACTTTTGCATCAATTGTCCATCCTTTTAGTATATACAATTGAGGAACCAATTTAATGTTATTGATGTCAAGTATCTTCTGGGCATGAGAGCATAGGATGCCAACAAATTCAAACTTCTTGCAGCTGCATTTGACGCTAGATTCCAATGGTGAGAATTTAACAATATGTTCATGATGCTTACCATGAGACTTTATTTTATATACCTTTTGTGTATCAACATCATCACAGTAGAATATATCACAATTTAAAGTCTGCATTACTTCTTTCTCAAATATCTTATATACTGCTGGAGTATAAACTTCTGCTACATCCCGCAGTATTCTCAACTCTGCCTTTAGCTTTGGTATACTTTGTGTTGCTCTAGAGTCACACTTTACCTCTTCATATCTTTTATCTCCCACCAACCTGTTGAAGTGCTCAAAAAAAGTAAGCATGTCATATTTTACACTGATATAACCCTTTAATTCATTGTTGAAGCTTTCATTTCTTTTGGTGGTACTCATATCAGCAGAGAATGTGTTTCGACCATATTCTAGTGCCCATTGATGCCTTTTCTCAAAAATCTGCTGCAACCATTTATTCTGTTGTAGCTCATATTTGTCGAACAATTGGTGCCATGCTTTTATGAATTCATCTTCCTCCTCTTGATCATATATGCAATTCTGAAAGTCACTATTAAATTTTTTATAGTCCTTAACACACCTAGCAAGGTGCTTGCAGGCATTTTGATTCATATGCCATACACATATCTGATGATGAGTTTCTGGAAGAACTATTTTGATTGCTTTAGCCATGGCCACGTCTTCATCTGTCAAAATTGTTTTTGGCTTCTTTCCTGACATAACATTTAGAAAAGTGTTAAATAGCCAAACAAAACTATTAGTTGTCTCATCATATAAAAGTGCTACAACAAAAATAGTAATCTTATTATGGTTATTTACTCCTAAAAGCAAACCAAAAGGATGGCCGTCGTCCAATTTTCTGTACGTTGTGTCAAAGCAAACAACATCCCCAAAGTCTTCATAATCAACAATCATTTTAGAGTCAGCCCAGAAAATGTTTGTTATTAAATTATCCTCATCAACCTGAATAGAATAGAAAAACTTGACATCTTCTGATGCTTTCTTCTCCATATATTCTAACACTCCTCCGGTATCACCTTGTTTTGTCTGCAGTAACCTCTCTGAGTATAACTTATTCTTCATATCGACACAAGTGAATCCAAGTTTCTCAAATCCACATGCTTGTTTTGCCATCAGGTCAACAGCCGCTTTAGTGGAAATGCCTACAGATTTTGTAACCTCAACACTTGCAACCTGAGTTTCATTTACCTTTCGTTGTGATCTTAACTGGTGACCTTGACTTTTAGTGGCAAGAATATGGCTATGTTCAGGCACAAAGTGGTAGACCTGATATAATCCATCTATAAGACTTATCTTCATACATGCTTGACACTTGTATCGAGTTTCTGGTCTGCTAAGACTGTTACCATAGCATGAAGCTTCTGCTTTTTTTTCATGTTCTCTAGTTCATCTTAATACAATGAACTATATAAATCTAATATACTAATAAAATGTTGATGTCCCAGTAAAAAGATATGAAGAAAATACCTTCACGAGAACAACAAAATGTCTTGTACTTTATAATTTTAGTACTTCTCATATAATGATAGTTGCTTCTTCTAATGATGAAACCCTTCTCACAAGCATATGCATTGTAAAAGTCATAAGCTTCTTGTTCAGAGTTAAATTTCATTCCGACCTTTGGCATCATTTCTTCTAGAGCTTTTCTGGCCTGAGAATCTTCATTTGCTCCATGATCCTGATTCACATAAAAAAATGCAAAAAGGGAATGATCAATAGAGCTGCCATTTTAGTTGTTTGTATGCACTAAATTGGTTTGTGACAAAATTCAACTCAGATTCAACTAATTTAACAATTTGTAAAGAAGAATGTATTGATCTTACTATTTCTATTTGCTTCATTCCCAGGCCAGCAGACGAATCGTTAGGCTTTGCGAGATTTGTTGCAGCAGATGTATTGTCCAAGAACGTGGGACTCGTTCCTGCATCATGCAGTTGTGATATCTCTAATGGAGGAATCGTGATGTTGTTTGGCATACCACCAAGATTTGGTGATGATGACGGTGTTCGCTATGAGAGAGATTAGTTTATTAGGATGCTAATATATGTATAGATAAGCTGTTTGGATCTTGGAGGATTAACGGAGATGAAATAAATGGCGCCATAATTCATTTTCCTGCCAGCAATTCTATCCGTTTGGCGCCTAAAATCTATCGTTAGATTAATGACATTCTTTCCAATTGTTAAAAGAGATTGAAGACGTAACACCGTACGTGAGATAGAGCTACAGGGCTGGTGTGGAGGCCCACCAAAGAATGTTGAACCAATAAACGTTTGACATCTGATAGAAAACAGAGATGGGAACAGAAAATTGAAACAGGGAAGCTGCATCCAAATAAGTCAGCTTTATAACAAAGCCTAAACATTCAAGGTTCATAAAAACAAATGAAAGACAACTGTTGGATAGTCTATGGATTATTTCTCTTCCAAATCTTATTTTACACGTCTTAATCCGATCACATATCGAGGCAATAATAACGCGAATAACTAGTCCGCTCCCATCCATGGCCGAGCGAGAGGTACCCTCCCTCTTTCCCTCCTCCGCGATTGCTTCTTCGATCTCTCTTTTTTGGTCATGGACTGCGCTCACCGGAGATCTACTCGGTGTGGCTGCACCGCTGTTGTTTGATTAAATGCCTGAATCCACCCTGTTGCTATCACCAGGGAATGCAATGTCGGCATGTACAATGCTCCGCCTCCATGGCTGTCAAGTTGAATGGCTGGGCATCAACTGCATTATTGCTGCCAAAACGGAGGAGAGAGAGGTACATTTTAATCCTCCTTTATCCCAGAATCACCCAAGAGATAGAGCTGATACATTTTGGCCCTTGAGGGGGCGCAGTTCTAACTGCTTCCACGATTTTTCAATCTTCGAATTGCTCACTGGAGTTCAATTATATCATAGTCATAGATACGATTTTTGTGAGGAAATAGAGCTTGTTTATTAGGCAAAATTCTTGTTACAGCCTACGTATTACATTCAGGTGGCAGTGTTGATGCCTCGTACCCATTCACGACCCATCAGCTCTTTTGCTCTCGCCACGAGAGTGGAAAGTGTTGTGCTGTGCTCCATGAGTCCTACGTCACCTGAGAACAGCCTGTAGTTTTCAGCCCTTGAGGGTTTACTTTCTACCATTGATAGTGCTTCTACCATCCAGTATTTGTGGAAATCGTTTGCATAGCGAGAATTTAACTCCATCAAGTATATGGCGTGTTGAATAATCACCCTCCTGATGCCGGGACAATGAGTACCGGGTCTCATATGTGCATTAAGTACACCGACAAGCCTCTTTACAAATTTTTCCTTAATTCGACCATGCTCTAGTTCTCGGGCAAAGTCTTCAGGAATGACTCTACATATTTGTGAACTAAGGTCAATAAGGACCTCTAGTTCTGCCCCTTCTGCATCCATTATTCCTTCCAGCACCTGTATAGTGGAAATAGCTACGCCATGTGAGCCAATAAAACTATGATTAGTAAAAACATTATTCAACAAACTTCAGCTACATTTGCACCTATTTAGTTTGATCACCTAGGATGTTTCCATCAGTATTCTTAGTTGTGCACCAACAACTCTCACAAGTTGCAGGGTTTAAATTAGTCAATTACATGACATCAACTAAAAATGCCATTAATATTAAGAGCACAGATATGTATACATGTCAGCATTTGTACAAAGAGAATGTGATAATTGTTGGTCAGTTTTCCATAACAATTTATGAAAAAAGTGAGTTACCATAGCCACCTCCAAAATTGCACTTGTACTTGACCTACAGTTTCTCTCTCAACCAAAAAAAATAGAGAGAGAGAGAGAAGAATTTGCAGCACTCACCTCTTGCAAGGTGTAAGATAGTTCCTTCATGTCTGAGTTGCTGAGCTCAGACCGAGCATGCTCACACATACTCCCCAACAGGCTCACAGCTGTATATTTGTATCTGCCATCATGGATCATAGTTGTAAGTTCCTTAATGAACACAAACCCTGGTTCCATTAACATAATCAAACAGTTATTGGAACTCTCCATTGCTAGCATTGCAAGTGCTTGACCGGTGATTTTTCGTAACAAGTTATTAGAATCTTGGATGAGAAATGCACACATCAAACCGCTGATGATCACTCGAAAATGCCCAATGACCTCACTAGTGTTTCTATCCATGGCAAGGTTTTTAATGATTTCTGCTGCCAGCTCCCTCAGTTCGTGGCTGATCCCACTGTCATCCAAGATCTCTGAAAGGTTGCTCAATAGGAAGGGATGTTCCAAAATCTGCTGTCGCAGAGTTACACCTAACTTCCCTTTAGTGCCTGCAAGTGTTCTCAGCACCCTCAGCGATAAATCTGCCAGCATTATTTGGTGTGCTTCGTTGATACTTGTCATACAATTTCTGTAGCTTGTAAAATCTATCATCTTCGAGATGAGACCTGTAGCTCTGCCAATTTCCATGCAGTTTCCAGGATCAAAGTTAGCAAGCCTCTCAAGAATTAGCAATCCTTGTACAGGAAGGAAATCTTGGTCCGTGGACGGCTCCTCCTCTGGAATTGACCAGCATTTAGTGATCCACTTCCAGCATCTGAGTATACGTAAGTTCAGTTCATCTATATTAGATGGTTCATCCACCGGAATCAAACAGTTTATTACCATCTGTTTCCAGTACCCAAGCACTGTTGAGTTCTGTTTGTCCATGCCAGCTTGCTGAATTCTTGAGTCTTCTCTTGCTTCTTGGCTATCAATGAACAGAAAATGATCCCTTACTTTCGGTTGGTGATCACTGTCCAGAAGTGAGGCTACAATCTGCATTGCCCCAGGGATAGCAATGACTCGGAGGCTATCAGCCAGCTGAGCAGTGACCTTTGCAGCGAATAATCTACCATCTGCATCGCCATCGCTTGTCCAGCCCAACATATGGAACAATGAGGCCACTGTCTCCGTGGAACTGGTGAGTTTTGGGATGGTCTTAGTCCTGAAGTGCTCCTTTTTAAGAAAGCTGTGCAGCATCTGAACCCCGTAGAGCTTCTTTTTGGATGAGTCTGAGTTTAGGGAATCCATGGCAAAGGTGACGAGGCTGATCTTTTTTGGAGCAAGTACATTCCCTCCCATGCATTTCTCAAAGGCATATGAGTAGTACAAACTGACATGTTTCACCCCCAGCTGGCCTCTAAATCCACCACGGAGGATGAGGGATCTCCGAGGGATGAATGAAAAGACCTCCAGCACGCAGGCTACAATATAGAGAATTCCTTGCCCAATCACCATCCCGTAGAAGATGTTTAGAGATGGCTTGAGGTTTTGCATGCTTTCCTGCTCGACATTACGATCACTCTCAACATAGTCCTGCGGTACAAGGCGTTCTTGTGCGAGCACTACACGCACAACAGCTGCTGGGATCTGTAAGTTGCCAAATGACAGAACCAGAAAAGCATAAACTTGGTATACCATCATAATAAGTCGACCGTTGAACCCATTGAAAGTGAATACCAACATCACTATTGCTGAAAACATGCAAAAGTTCAGAATGACGTGACGCCAAGCTAACTGATTTCTGCTCAGAACACTGTCTACTAGTTTTATGATACATTGGAACTGCAGTCTGCTGATTGTTGGTAGGAGGACAAACAAAAATAGTACTATGTACAATGTCCATCTGGTCTTTGAATTTTCTAAAATGATTTTCTGACTTTTGGGATCATAAACTGGTTGTGGTATGCATGGACCCAGCAATATGATTGCAAGTAATGGGCTCCACAGCGATATGGCATGGCGTAGCGGATTGGATAGTAGTTTTAGAGCTCTTGGAGACAGCATCTGTCCAGTTGCAACTAGCATTGCCATATACACAAGTAAAGTCACCAATATGCTTCCACCGCGTGCAAAATAATAGTTTAGCAGGATCACCAGCACAGCGGAAAAATATACCATCACAGTCAGCAGACCGTTCCAGCCAAGACCCCTAAAAGCTCCTCTGGTACTGAAAAATAGTTGGTAATCCATTCTGTTTTCACGGCTAAACATCCTGAAGTATGAGTTGTGCCATTGTTAAATAAAAACACACAGCATATGATAATCCATAAACATAAGAACAGGATGTATATAAATTGGAATGGCTTTCACTATTTTGTGTTAAGTGAAAGTCATAATTATCTTGGTGTATGTAAACAGTGAAAGTTTAGCGTGTGCAAAGTGTTTTTTCTCCTAAAATGTTCATGTTTCAATTTTCAAAAGCTGCCACTCTGAACAATTTGGCTGGCTGGCAATGAATGCATGTGCATGGTTTGTTTTCTGAATAGTATCTGTTGAGGAAGGGAAGAAAAATGTAAAATTTTGTAAGAAGTTCCTCATTTTTCAAGGTTGGTTATTTTCTCAATTATTGCAATTTTTATTCAGATGATTCACTCAATTATTTCGTGCTGGATGGTATATATAGCTAAAGACCATGGCCACGTATAAGATCTTAGTTTTTGCTATATTGATTGCTTTAGGTTTAGTCATGGCATGTTCTCTGTCTACTGAAAGCATGTTACAAGTGGCATGGAAACTCTCTTGGTAAGAAGGAAAAAATTGTCATACTCACATCTAACTTAAGTTGCACTGGAACAACTATTCAAGCAAATCCATAAAACTTGTACTTTAGATCATGTTCCCTATTTATACGTTGATGGTTATCTAACTAAAACAATTTGGTTCTCACTATCCAATGTAGAGAAACTAATGCTGAACCCTGCTTTTTTTTCAATTGTTATAAAAAATGATCTTCTTTGGTGCTTATTCTAGCTGTTTGTCAGGATGCATCGTTCAAAGTGGTGTATCAATCACGATAATGGTTTGCTTTTTAAGGTTGCACATCAATCTCAAGCTGCCTCCATGGCAAAAAGACTTGTTGATTGTGCTTCTGCATGTCTATATCATGAAGTTACTGAATTTTGTTGACAAGCCTGTTTGTGTTTTGTTGTGCATGCATACTTCCTAGAGATATATGACTTCTGTATTTTGTTTGTATCTTGCTCATGTCCTCCTATTTCACAATTCTCATATTGTAACTAGAGTAAAACTATGATGGTTTTCATTCTTCGGTTCGTATGACCTTATCACAACTTTTTTCATGCGTCTTGCCTGGCTCAGATGATCAGCTACAATACAAACATGAGTCTGGTATGTCAAGGAGGACATGCACAACATTTTCAGGATTTTGTTCTATTCCAGTTTTCAAGCAACTTTACATATGTTACACTATCTGTAAGTACAATCCTTCTTAAGCCGCTTTAATTTATCTTCTTTCCTAAGTGAAATACAGAGTAGTGCTACTTGTTCCCAATTGCTACCCAATGCATTTACCTAAACATCATGAATTGCTGCTGCTTATCAGCCAAACCTTCGAACTCTTTTGCTAGTATCCACCAGAAGCAAACTGATATAATTCGAGCATTCTATATTCATATATGGCAAATCTGATCATATATCTATACTACTTTAAAAGTCACTAGTGATGGTGGCAGTCAATCTACCACCACCACTACTTTTGTAGTTTTTGCAAATTAGCTCTAATATTTTTTGATATTATGGAATAGTCTAATATTTGTTTTAAACAAATGAATAGCATATATTCAAATAAGTAAACAAGTGATACTGGTATATTTGATAAAAACAATGTATTTTGTCTACAACACATTATAATATATTTTACTTTTACCCATAGCAAAACATGGATATTTTACTAGTATAAGGAAAAATTTAGAAAGTACCATCGTAAAGATGTACGAGTTGAAAAATACCATCCGGTGTCCCACTCATACGATGGTATTTTCCAACTTTGAAATTTTTGCAGTGGCATTATATATAATTGACAGTTACTGTCACATACCTGGCGGCTTCCAGGAAGACGATGGTTGAGGCGAACCAAAAATCGTCGTCAGAACGGAGCACCGTGGGGTAGCCGCCAAGCAGGACGACGGTAGCCCAGGTGAACGCCAGCGTGCCGAGGGCGTTGCCCAACCTCTCGATCATGGCGACCAAGTGAACGAAGCGATTCAGGTGCTTTTCTGGCGCGGCCACCTTGTCGCCTTTGCCGTGCGACCGTATCTGGATGATTCTGTGCTCACCGCCGGTGGTGTTCGCCATTGCTACGACGACGACGACGACCGTCACACGGCCAGCGTATGCATCATGCTTGGGAACAGAATCCTCGGCAATTTTATAGCGCAACGCGTGCTTCAGAATTTCGATCATGGCCAAAAAGAACGCGTACGTACACTTCACAATAGATATTGTGTCCAGAAAGAAACACGGCATATATGTTTGGCTGCGTCGTCGTGCATATAAATTTCGCCGGCCGGCCGGACGGCATAGAAAACTCCGGCCAAAATCTAGTGAGACCAAGAGGATCGGAGTTCAGTACAAAGATGAACAGCATGGTGGTTGTTGTTGCAAAACGGTATTGACACAGACATCAGCATGGTCCAACCGTGGACGTCCAACTAAACGATCGGATCATGCTACTGGAAACATGTGTGTATTAGAATTAGACACCTGTATGTGTTCAACTCTCACTTGTTAGGGCGACCACAATATGGCAGAAACCAGCTAACAAGCAATTAATACACCCTTGCAGCTAGATAATAAGCATTAGGTAAATTTTGCTATAGGATATCGTGACTTTGCGATTTTAATTGTAGGACACCGTGAAAACGAAACTTTGGGTAAAGACACTGTTGAAAAGTAAAATTTACCGTAGGACACCGCTCTTATTATTTTAGTCTTTTTCGGCTCACGAGGGGATAGAGAAGATGCCAGGCCACATGAAGAGACCGAAATGCCCCTCTGTCACACATACACATAAGCAGGGAGAGGAACAGAGAGTCCTATTTGGCTGCTGCCTTCGTGCCTGCCTGCCCACTGGTCAGTACTAGCGGTTGCGTCTCCTTCCTTTCCCTCCTTGCCTGCTTCGCTTTTTATTCCCTTGCTTGCTACTATGCTGGATCCTAATTGGTGTTGCGGCTGCGTCTCACTCTATTTTTTTCACCTTTTTTGGCCGCCTTGGTTTTGATGCGGAGGCTGCGGTGTTTCTATTTTTGGGTGTGGATGCATGGCGCTAGTGGTTTCGAATGGGGATTTACCTGACCGAAATCCAAGGGTTTGGGTGGATTGGATACAGTTTGGTTCATGGAAGGGAAAGGGATCTTGGTCGGCTACCCGGAAGGGAGAGGCTTTGGTGATGAGGTTTGCTGGTGGATCGACGAGGAGGCCGCCACCGTCGAGTGTGGCGGTGGCGGATCGCATGGCTTGATTGAACGGAGGAGACAGGAGGAGGAGAGATTATGTGATGGTTTCTTTCATCTGAGCTCGGTTGCAGCTGTCCAACTATATTGAAGAATCTTAGTTAGTACAGCCTTCCACGCTAGTATTGTAGGAATCTTCTCTAGATGGACTAGTTCTTGGTCCCGTTCTTTCATGTTCTGTTCCCATGGTGGTTCAGTTGGTAGTTGCGCCCTAGTTGTAGGAGAGGTACTACTAGTAATTGTCAGTGGCTTTAAATGGTTCATGGAGTTGAGGCCGGGGAGAACCAACCTGGTGGAGTCGAGAGGGCAGGACGCACTGCCGTCTGGCATACCGATTCAACAGTCGTGGTGGATGACCTCCGCTGGGGTCGGGGAGGTGTCACCTGTTGTCGTGGCGCCGAGGAGGGGAGCAGGGATCAGCCTGTCAAGCAATCTGATAGGCGGTGATGGTACGGCCAAAGGCGCGCAGGACAGGGATGGCGATGATGACGTGGCAGGGGAGAGCAGCGAGGATTCATGGAGATCAGGGGATAGTCGACAAAGGTATACTGAAAAGAGAGCATTGATGGGGAGAGGATGCGTATGTGTGACGGAGAGGCATTTCGGTCTCTTCATATAGCCCGACGTCTTCCCTCTCCTCGTGAGCCAAAAAGACTAAAATAATGTGGCCAGTATTCTACGGCAAAATTTTCACTTTTCAACTGTCTTCTCCTAAAGTTTCGTTTTCACGGTATCCTACGGCTAAAATCATAAAATCACGATGTCCTATAGCAAAATTTATCTAAGCATTATGAGAAGAGACAGTAACAACTATTCAGTCTTCATGCTATTGCTAGCAGCAGACAAATAAGGTATATATTTTTATACAGTGTTTCTACTCTCTATAGAGATTGGAGATCGATGATTATTTTAATCGGACCCGTCTTATTTACCACTCTATACGTGACACATTATAGAGTGTATCACAAACCACTTATGGTATGATCGTGGAACCACGCTATTACCCATTTTAGGTAAGATACGTTTTGGGTGCCCTTAAGGATGCTTGAAGCTAGCAAGGCAGGAGGTAGTAGTAGTGGTCCTGCAAAGTTCGGCCAGATAGCCTCCATGTCCACCAATTCCTCTGAGATTTTCCAGGCGATCGATCTCCAGCGGGCGTATGCCTGGCCGGATGCATATATGTAATTCACACAGAGCACTTAACATTTGAAAATAATGAATCTATATTTATAATTGAGATATATAAATTTTAATGAATATATATTTATGATTGAGATATATAAATTTATAACTAAAGTTATGCATGATCAATAATCACATCTATAACAAATTAAAAGTATAATTTGGTACTTGCTTTTCTCCGTTCCGAATTTATCCAACAGTTAATATTATTGTTTGATAAAATCCAAAAAATCAAACACTTAATCATTAGCAAATCTATAGCCTTACTAAATTATCGATACGGGTTGATTTCACCACCGAGCGGTTTTGAGGGTGATTTTGTTCTCTGTGGCATGTTGACCAGATCAACTAGTGCTGAGTCAGAAAAAAGTGTATAGGACCCACCTGTCGGTGAGCCATTCATTATTCTTCCCAACCTCTTTCTCCCTCCATCCTCGTTTCCCTCTTTCTCCCGAGGAGAACAACGAGCTCGTGTTCGCCATCGGCGGCGCGGGAATAGGAGTTTGAGCTTGCCGGCTGCTGCGCCCCGAGGAGGAACTCGTGCTTGCTACATCGACGAGGGTGGCAGCGTGCGGAGGAGGAGCGGACAACGGCGGTGGAGCTCTCCTCGCTGCCGACTATGGCACACCCATCCGCTTGTGCGCTCTCGGCGGCAGACGACAAGGCTCCAACCTCGTGGTTGAAAACTGACATGGTAGGCGGACGCTGAGGCGCGGAGATCTAGGCCTCCTCTTTTTCCTCTTTCTCCTGAGGAGGTGTCGGGCGCGGCGTGATGGAGGCGGTGAGCCCGTCCGTGGAAAGGGAGGCGCTGTGGCTAGCGAGCCACGTCGAACTTGCCCTCGAGCTCGCCCGCCCGTCCGCGGGAAGGAAGGTAGTGGCAGGGGCGGCGGGTCGAGGAGCCCGTCATCGCTGCCACTGCACACGCGCGCTGCACAGCAGGGTGGAGCTAGAGGTTTGGGAAGGAGACTGCGGCTGTGTTGAGAGGGATTGCGACGGCGGGCGACGATGACACGGAGCCCACCTACCTGCCCGAGATCGAAGAAGAAGACAGCGAGAGCTAGAGAAGATGAAAGGCATCTCCCCCTCCACGGAAAGGCACGACTGTCGATCGTCCTCCGAGTTAGAAGATAGGGATCGGATTGCAGTGGAGCGGGGGCCAGCACCTCCGTCAGAGGCGGATCTATGGAGGCCAAGGTTGAGGCAAACATCGAGAGAATATTTACTGTTACTAATTTAATTTTTTTTAATTTACAAAACTAATTTTCGATTTGGGGTATTTGCAAAACTAACCTCTTGCCGCCCTGGGCCACGGCGGTATTTAAAAACTGCCGTGACCCAGGGCGGCGAATGGCATCCCCGTCACCCAGGGCTAACGGCGCCGGCCGCCGTTAGCCCCGGGGAGGCCACGTGGATTCGCCGCCGTCCCCCAGGGCGGATTATAGCCATTCGCCGCTCTGGGGGAGGGCGGTTTTTTGCCTTCCCCTATAAAATCCCTTCCTGTAGTCGCCGCGCGTCATTTCTTCCTTCCGCCTCCAGCATTCGTCCAATAGAGCTGAGGGAAAGGAGGAGAAGTACAGCGGCGAAGTCCTCACAGATTTTTTAGCCGAATCCAGGTATTTTTTTGATCTCCCTCTGTTATGTAGTTAATTTTTTAGACAAATGTTAATTAGTAGTAGACTTGTAGTGTAATATCCAATATAGTATGAAAATATTAGCGGTTTGGCATAACCATCGTTAGTGTTAAATTTATTTGGCCGTACTAGAAGAACATAGCGGAGAGGTAGTAAATTGTAGATATTTTAAAAATAAATATGCTCCGCCATGGCTATCGTTGGTATACGTCATTTTGACACGTTAGATAAACCTAGCGTATAACTTTATTAGCGCCGCTGGGTCAGTTTGTAAAATATAGAAACGGTAATGGTTTGACTCATACGTATAGCCTTTTTATGGAACGAATATTGATTAGTACAGATTAATAAAATCTTTTTTGTGAACAGAAATGGCAAATAGAGTTGTATTCGCGATATATCACGGTGAAGGAAATGTCAGACAAGGACAATATGGGGTAGATTTATCGGAGTTCAACGTAGCACAAAAGGGAATTATAGCTCCAGCTGAGAGAAGTTTTTCTGGAGTTTACAATTGGTTAATGAGGGGATTCGGAGTAGATCCCCAAGTAAATGCAATTACGGTGTACGCACTGGTTAGCTGGGCTGTGGAAGGTTTTTGGTGGGAATTGATGCCAATAGATTCAACGGCCAGCTGGGTATTTTTTGTGGAGAGTGCACTACAGCGAGGATGGGCACCAAGCATCCTAGTGATAGTGCATGACGTGGTCAGCATTGTTCAGGCTGGTCCGAGTACAGCGGAAGGGCCCGATGAAACAGGGGAGCAAAATGAGGCAGAAGACAAGGGTGCCGGAGAGGAAGGAGGCCAAGAAGACATGGGACCGGGGGGTTTGCAGATGAAGGGGTTTGCAGATGAAGGGGAGAGACACCCAGGTCTAGTACAGGAGATGGAAATTGAAGACTTAGAACCTGAGCATATGGAGAATGATGATTCTTCGGAGGACGATGTACACTCGGCAGAATGGGATAACGAGGACTTCTCCGGACTCGTTGTCTCAGAGGGGCACACTGTGGCATGGGAGTATCGGCAGAATGAAGTGGTGCAAGGCGCTAGATACACCGAAAAAGCACAGTTGACAGAGGCTGTGAAGATGTGGGCCGTGTCACTTGGGAGAGAGTTCTGGGTATCAAAGTCCACAAGATCGGTGTACGAAGTGAAATGTGCAAGTTCAAGCGATGGATGTCCATGGAGGATGTACGCATCCAGGAAGAAATATGACGACTGTTGGTCCGTGTCAATCGTGACGGAGCACAACTGCCATCTTCCGGGTGTTCAGAAGTACCACAAGAACATATCATCTGCATTCATCGCTTTAGAGCTGTATTATGCTGTTGTGGAGAACCTCCGGTTCGAGCCCAAGTCAATTATCAGTCGCATCGAGGAGAAGTACAAGTACACCATTACATATGCCAAGGCATGGAGGGCCAAACAGAAGATAATTGAAATGAGATTCGGTAGTTTTGAAGCTTCGTACAATAATTTGCCTCGTCTACTGCAAACCATCTGTGCGAGGAATCCTGGCAGCTACTCCGAAATCAAAAGTTTCCCATCGTTAGCAAGTCCTAGGCAGAGCGTCCTTCAGCGGGCCTTCCTCTCTCTACAGGCATGCATGTTTGCATTTCTTCATTGCAGGCCCATTCTCTGCATCGACGGCACGTTCCTAACTGGAAAATACAGAGGGCAAATGTTGACGGCAATTGGAGTAGACGGGAACAACCAAGTGTTGCCAGTGGCCTTTGCCTTCGTCGAGGGTGAGAACACAGAGAGTTGGTACTGGTTTCTGAAGCTGGTTAAGGAAAAGGTGGTGGGGATAAGGCCAGATATATGTCTCATACATGACCGTCATCCAGGGATGCTGCGTGCAATTCAGGAGCTGCGAAACGGCTGCGCAGACAAGGGATACCCTCCGGTGTGGGAAGATGTGAAGAGCAGATGGTGCATGCGTCACATGGGCGCAAACTTTTATAAGCAGTTCAGAAACAAGGAGCTGATGGCCATGTTCAAACGTTTGTGCGCCCAGAATCAACAGAAGAAGTTCAATGAGCTGTGGAGGAGACTTGATGAGCTGACAGCCAAATATAGACGCGAGAGTTCTGCAAGACCCCCAGCTAGAGGTGTTGACGGCCCTGAAGCTCTAGATGCACTTCCCACCGATGACGGTACATTCAGAAGGAGGCCCGGTTCCTCGGTTAGCAGATTTTCGCAGTGGATCGAGCACGAGCCGAAGGAGAAATGGGCATTGCTGTACGATGAAGGTGGAGCAAGGTACGGCATAATGACCACGAACCTTGCAGAGGTGTACAACTGGGTCATGCGTGGTGTTCGGCAACTCCCCCTTGTTGCCATCGTGGAGTTCATCCTACATAAAACACAGACGTACTTCCACGACAGGTGCAGACAGATTGGCCCATCTATGGCCGATGGAAACCTTTGGTTCGGCACCAAAATGACAGAGTACCTTGAAGAGAAATGCAAGAAGGCAAGAGAGCACCGAGTTCGAGTGCAGTGCACACGAGAGCGTAGATTTGAGATATTGTGTGCCGACAGGTCCAGGAGTGGCATATTCGCAAGGAAGCCTATACAAGAGTGTGTCCTAAAGGAAGATGGGACATGCACGTGCTTCTGCCGGAAACCAAGCTTGTACCACAAGCCCTGTTCTCATGTCATTGCCGCTTGCGGGGAGTGCGGCATTGATGAACGCCAATATGTGTCTCCGTACTTCAAAAAGGAAGCAATCATGCATACATGGAGTACCGAGATCTTTGGTTTCGGCATCGTCGGCACTTTCACTGAAGACACAAGTCCAGTTTATTACATCCCTGACCCGACGAACGCAAGGAACAAGGTAGGCCGACGTCGGACACGGAGGATACGCAATGATATGGACGAATCCGAGGCCGGTGTTAGCACTCAACGTTGCAGTAGGTGTGGAGAGGAGGGACATACCTACAAGAAGTGCACGAAAGATGCCGAGGCCCCAAGTGCAACGGAAGTTCCTATGGAAGGATCAGGCGCCGACGGAAGGCGGCCAACTGGGGAAGGCACCACTGATAGGCAGCGTCGTCGCAGGCGTCCTCGTGCACCTTCGGGTTATGTTGTCTAGTATAGCCACTGGTTGATGATGTAATCTCCCTGTAATGTGTTAATTTTCTGTTAATTTTCTGACTGTAATGCACTATGTTTAATTGAGCTAATCCGTTCCGCTTCTTTTTCCTTGCAGGTATGGACTACCAGACGCCTGAGCTGCTAGATCACGCTACCGATCAATCCCATCGGTCGTTTCTCTCGGCGGTGCAGAACCTCGACCTCGGTACCTTACGTCCTCGACCTTCCAGGCGACTACTTCCCGTGGACCATAGGTTCACGACTAGATACGTACGAACGTTGTACTGTGAATCTGTATATGTCAACTTACTAACTTGCTTTGTTTTGATTGTCAGGTTGCGGGAGGCAGGCCTTCTGCCGCTGTGTAGGCTGGTAGCAGCCGCGGTGGAGCCGAATGACCCGATGAAGAAGTGGGGTATCGACCGGTCGCTGATCACAGTTCTTGTGGACCGGTGGAGACCGGAGACGCACACCTTCCACCTCCCATGCGGTGAGATGGCCCCCACGCTGCAGGACGTCAGCTTCCTCCTTGGGCTGCCTCTAGCAGGCGATGCGGTGGGCCCAGTTGACGGGCTCCAGGCGTGGCGAGAGGAGATCCTGCAGCGGTTCGCCCCGGTTCACCGTGCTCCGGGGCTTCCCCTCGTCGGAGACATCTCCTCGTACACGCATGCGGGCCCCCCTCAGGCTTGGGTATTGAGCTACACGGTAAGAATGTTTTCTTGTTATTTTATGTTCGTCCTTCAGTCCGTACTAGAATTATAGTGTCAAATTCGTTATATGTTACCGCAGTCTGATCAGCTAGCACCGGAGGCCGACGCGTACTCACTGCAGAGGAGCCTGGAGGCGTACCTGTTGTGGGTGTTCGGGTGGGTGATGTTCACCAACTCGCACGGCCATGCAGTCGACAAGGGCTTGATCCCTTACGTGAGGGAGATAGCCGACGCCGAGGACGGTGCTGTTCCCCAATACAGTTGGGGATCGGCAGTCCTTGCCGCGACGTACAGGGGTCTGTGCGACGGCTGCAGGAAGACCGAGCTAGAAGCGGTCTTCACGGGTTGTCCACTCCTCCTATAGCTCTGGGCGGCAGAGCGGTTCGCGATCGGCCGTCCCGTTGTGGACCACAGTCCGTACGAGGAGAGCCTGTACATGGGTGTCCCACCGGAGGACTATCCGACGATGGGGACGGTGTGGTGTCGTCGTGAGGTATGTTCGGTGTTAGAACCGTCTCGGTTTTTTATGTTACTTGGACTAACGAGAACTCTTTTCCTGTTTGTAGCGTCGGTACGCTCACGTGCAGGTGCAGAGGTCATATCCAGACTTCGTCATGGAGTTCGACAGGATGACGGAGGACGACGTTGTCTGGGAGCCGTACAGCGCCGAGGCGAGGCACGCGCGTGCGCCGCACGGGCTGTCGTCCCTCTGCACCAGGGACCAGGCGTACTGGCTGACGATGACGCCGATGCTGTTCGATATTTCTGTCGAGCCGCACTGCCCGCAGAGTGTGATGCGGCAGTTCGGTATGCGACAGACCTTCGGCCATCAACAACGCAGGGGCGTACCGCAGCACGTTCATAGGTATATGTGGAAATGAATATTCCGTATTGTTATGCATTGTGTCACCGGTTGTGCTCTGCAGGTTAAATCGGCGCGGCCAGGCCGCCGGTAGGCTGTGGAGACCCACCGTCGTCGACTACATCAACGACTGGCTCATAGCCACGGAGGACGTCATCACGGAGCTGCACCCCTACACAGCCACCAGGTACGAGCAGTACCTTTCCTGGTACCATGCCCGTACCAGACTACGGGTGACGTACACTCCCGAGGCTCCACAGGCGCACGTCGCGGGGTGCGAGACGCATACCCGACGCACCGCGACCAGGACTACTTCCGCGCGGTGAGTCAATGGTTTTCATACTATTTTCAACGGTAGGTACCACGCGCAACTAACCACGCATGTCCTGCTGAACAGGCGGACGATGCTAGGCAAGTCCACACGGAGCTGGACCTACTGCGGCAGCGCCTACAGGCTGGCATCCCTCTCACGCAGCAGGAGCAGACGATCACGTTAGACCGGATGTGCAACACGATGCGCTCGGTCGTCCGTGCTCTGAGTTGTCGCCGTTCCGATGCAGTCCCACCGATGCAGATACATATGTGAGGTCCCCATGGTGAAGGGACATCGGCAGGAGCGGCGGGTTCTGCAGGGGCCAGTACGTCGTGGGGAGCAGGTCCTTCTGGTACCGCCGGAGGATCGAGGTCGGCAGCCTCCACGATCGGGCGAGGATTGTCAGGTACGTCAGGATTGAACCTATTCTACATAACTAACTGCACTTTTTATGCGGCCAACGCGAGATTTTCTTTACCAGACCCACGCAGCGGATCTCACCTCCACCTGGGGGACACTGGGCGGGGATCTGCCCCGAGCACCTCTGCTTGGATCTCTACCGAGGACGACCTCCTTCCGGAACAGGACGTGATCGGGTTGTCACAGCTCGGAGGTGCACCGCACACACAGCCGCACGACGCCGGTGCTTCCCCTGCTGCTCAGGCGGTCCGAGCCACCCGTGGGGTACCGGCGGACCGCCTGACGTACTCGCGCGGGCACGTGCGAGCGCAGCCTAGGAGGACGAGGAGGCGTATGACCTAGGGGCTATTGTTGTATTTATTTATTTATAGGTCTCGCATTACTTGTTTAAATTTGTCATGTCCATATTCACCTCTTGTAGACTCGATCCCATCCTTCAGATACATTATACTGCTAACAATGTAGTCTCGCTTGTTGTATTTCGTACTATGGGTGTCGCATTCATCATGCCGCAATGCGAATGGCTCGCATCTACCTAATATCATATCATTAAAACGGACCAGCCTATTACCAGTCATTAATTAAGTTTTACCAAAAATAAACTTGAAAAAATGATTAGCACGATTTTACAAACCAACGCTCACCATCGTCGGATTATAAAAAAAAATTTTCAAAAACATACCCTAAACCACGATTAAAACTAAATTTTGTTAAGTGTGTAGGCGAAAGACGGGGAGGAGTGGATTGCGAGTGCCAATTTAGACATACGAGGAGTGGAATGCGAGTGTGACGATCCGGGAATACCCTCAGTTTGACAAGTTCTTTTCACGACGTGAACAATATATGATATTTGGTTTTTTTTAAACATCGACTCAATAAATGCAATGGCACAATAAATAGAATTTAAGAATTTAATTTCGACAAATAAATTTTCAAAAATTTTGGGGTTAAAAATTAGCAACAAAAATTAGCAATAAATTTTCGAGGATTCGGACCGTCCGATTGCTCTGCGGACGGTCCAGTGCATTTGCCACCCTGGGGGACGGCGGCGAAGGGCATTCGCCGCCGTCCCCCAGGGCGGCGAATGCAATTTTGCATTCGGCCCCCTGGGGGCATTCGCCGCCGTCCCCTAGGGCGGCGAATCCACGTGGCCTCCCCGGGGCTAACGGCGGCCGGCGCCGTTAGCCCCGGGTGACGGGGATGCCATTCGCCGCCCTGGGCCACGGCGGTTTTTAAATACCGCCGTGGCCCAGGGCGGCAAGAGGTTAGTTTTGCAAATACCCTAAATCGAAAATTAGTTTTGTAAATTAAAAAAAAAATTAAATTAGTAACAGTAAATATTCTCAATCAAAGAGCTAGATATTTATAACTCATACGGTCGTATTGCTGAAGAGAAAACCAACCTGATCATGATCGTACATATAGATAATAACCCATACGGTCAGATTCATATATACCTACCTAGCGGCTTCCAGGAAGACTAAAGAAAATCAGAGGGCTAGAAGCGGATGCCTTTCACTCGGCCCGCGTGCGTGTTGATATAGGCGAGAAACAGCCTCTTGCAGTGGCGTTACATTTACTGAGAAGATCCTGGGAATTAGCTAGATAAGGTACTAACAAACTCTGAGATATATACATCATCTACTCATCTAGATAAAGAACAACAACTAACTTAATCCCCGGAACTATCTCTCAGGTAAAGATGATTACATACTTCTATTTTTCTAACACTTCCCCTCAATCACAACTTTCCCAAGTTGAGATTGTATTTGAAATTCTCCAATTGTACTGGTAACGCCTTGATGAAACCATCGGCCACTTGGTCTCCAGTTGGCACAAAATCTACTTCTAGCAATTTTCGTGAGACTCGTTCTCAAACGAAGTGATAATCCACCTCAATATGCTTTGTCCTGGCATGAAAGATAGGATTAGATGAAAGATATTTAGCACCAAGATTATTGCACCATAACCTGGCTGTTGGATGGCTTGGAACTCACAGTTCTTCCAATAGTGTTTGTACCGACATAATTTCGGCTGTAGCATTTGCTAAAGCCTTGTACTCGGACTCTGTACTGGAGCGAGATATAGTTGCTTGCTTCCGAGCACTCCAGGAAACCAAATTGTCTCCTAGAAAAACTGCAAAGCCTCCTGTTGATCTTCTGTCATCCAAGGAGCCTGCCCAATCAGCATCAGAATATGCACTCACAAGCATAGATTTAGACCTCCTTATTTGTAAACCCAAATTGGTACAATGTTTCAAATATCTCAATATTCTCTTTACAGCTTCCTAGTGAACTATAGTTGGTGCATGCAAGAACTGACATACCTTGTTCATAGGGAAAGCTATATCTAGCCTTGTCAGTGTTAGATATTGTAAGGCTCCTACTAAACTTCTGTAGTTGGAGGCATCATTAGGTCCTAGAGGATCTCCTTCATGTATAGATAGTTTTTCACTGGTTGACAAGGGTGTATTGATAGGCTTACAATCTGACATTCCAACCTTCCTTAACAGATCACAGGTGTACTTCTCCTGAGTCAAAATTATTCCATTAGGAATTTTATTTACCTCTATACCAAGGAAGTAGTGCAAATCTCCAAGATCCTTCAAGGCAAAATCCTGCTGCAAATCTTTTAATAGTGCTAGTACTACATCCTGCTTAGAACTTGCAACAATTATATCATCCACGTAAATGAGAACAAACATGGTTACATCTCCCTGGTTATAGAAGAACAATGAGGTGTCAGCTTTAGACCCTTTGAAGCCAAGTTGACTAAGTTTCTGACTTAACCCAGAATACCATGCTCTCGGTGCCTGCTTTAGGCCATATAGTGCCTTGTCAAGTTTGCAAATATAATTTGGATGAATTTCATCCTCATAACCAGGCGGTTGCTTCATATAGACTTCTTCTTCTAGAACACCATGAAGAAAAGCATTTTGAACATCTAACTGTCTCAAACTCCAACCTCTAGAGACTGCAATGGATAATATAACTTTAATAGTGGCTGCTTTAACAACGGGACTGAATGTGTCTTCATAATCTATCCCACATCGTTGTTTAAACCCTTTTGCAACCAAGCGGGCTTTATATCTATCTAGGTTGCCATCCTATTTTCTTTTAATTTTATATACCCATTTGCAGTCTATAACATTTCTACCTTTCTGAGGAGGAACTAGGTGCCATGTCTTGTTATTTAACAGTGCCATATATTCTAAGTCCATAGCTTGTTTCTAGTATCATGTAGGGCATCATGTAAATCAGTAGGTTCCCCAGAAGTGGTGAGTAAACCGTACTTAACTATGCCATCAATATAAATTTTCTCTTTTCTAATGCCACTTTGCAGGCATGTAGCAGGGCGATAATGGGTCACCTGAGTTACTTCCCCTGCCGCAGAGGATCCCGACGGAGAGGACACTGAGGGAGACAGAGCGCCAGCCGAGGCAGAGGAGTGCGCGGTGTCCTCAGCAGTGCGCGGAGGATGTTCACCTGAGTCCAACGTGGCACTGTCTGATTGCGTAGCCGCGTCCCCGGTCACTGCACGTGCTGCGGATGGTGTTTCAGCCTGCAAAAAGGAGTCAGGGACAGGACAAGCGCCAGAGTTAGCCTAGGATTTGGCGCCAGAATTGATGCTAGAATCATCCTCGATGGTTGTGCTTGCACCAGCGCTGGTGGTGCACAACTCCGGGCTTGGTGCGCCATTATCGCATGCAGCAGCTAGTTGCAAAACCTGATTTGACAGAGAAACTTCATTGGCACTGTTAGCAGGTAATATGGGAGAATTAATCACACCGTCACCCAGGTATGTATCCCCAGAATTACAGAGATTTGTGGGAGTAATAAAATTTCTGATCGGAGTTGAGAATCGGCATTGGGATGGAGTTCGGAGAAGGGAAAAATAGATTCATCAAAGATGACATCTCGAGAGATGTAAACATGGCCTGTGGAGGTATCAAGGCATTTAAAACCCTTATGGATAGGACTGTATCCTAAGAACGTACACCGTTTGGAGCAAAATTGCAACTTGCGGGAGTTGTAGGGGCGAAGATTAGGCCAACACGCACACCCGAACACATGAAGGGAGTTATATTCAGGAATTTGACCAAACAAACACTCAAGGGGTGTTTTATAGTGCAACAATTTGCTAGGTGTGCGGTTAATAAGATAGACAGCAGAGAGGTAGGCTTCATCCCAGAATTTCAATGGAAGGGAGACATAAGCAAGAAGGGAGAGGCCCACCTCGACGATGTGACGATGCTTGCGCTTAGCGGCTCCATTTTGTTGGTGAGTATGTGGGCATGAGACGTGATGAGTGATGCCGACCTTTGCAAAGAAGGAATGGAGTTTTTGATACTCCCCTCCCCAATCTATCTACATGGTTATAATCTTTCGATTGAATAAGCATTCAACAAGACTTTGAAACTCAAGAAATCGTTGAAAAACTTCAAACTTGAACTTAAGTAAATAGATCCATGTGAATTTGATATATGCATCCACAAAGCTTACATAATATTTCTGCCCTGCAACAGAGGTGGGAGCGGAGCCCCAAACATCTGAATAAATGAGTTCCAAAGGATTATTGATGACACTAGAAGACTTAGAAAACGGTAGCCAATGACTCTTGGCCTGTTGACAGGCGTCACATACTGACTTATTGGATTTATTTGAACAGGAAAGATTGTAATTATGGATAGCTTTCTCCACTATGGTGGAAGATGGATGGCCAAGGTGACTGTGCCATCGTTCAAAGGATGGTGCAATGGTGGCGGCATGGACCTCCTTGGTTTGGCGGGCTTGAAACGAGGAGCATGGTAGTGGATAGAGCCCGCCGCGCATGCACCCCTTAACCAGAGTTCTCCGGGTGGCCTGGTCCTTGAGAAAAAAATATTTAGGATAGAGTACAAGGAAAGCAGAATTATCAGTAATAAGGCGATTTGCAGATATGAGATTTTTATTGGCCTTAGGGACATACAGAACATTCCTTAAATAAAGATCGCGAGTTGGGGATTTAACAACTGAGTGACCGATGTGACTGATTCTCATACCTACGCCACTTGCTGTCTGAATTTGATCTTGGCCCTTGTACTTATCACGGATTGTCAGCTTCTCAAGTTCTCCCGTGATGTGATCCATAGCTCTAGTGTCTACGTACCAGTTAGTGTCTACCCCATACGAGGTAGTAGCCGACCCTGCATATTTTTCATTGGGCACAAAAGATTCATCAAATCGATGCCAACAATCCATTACCGTGTGTCCTCGTTTGTAGCAGAGTTGACATTTGGGCCGGTTGTCGTTTCCTCCTTGACGTTGATTAGGGTAGCCACCGCGACCTCTACTGCGGTTACCACCATTTCCTCCATTATTGCGACCACGATTGCCGCCGCCGCCGCCACGCCCATGTTGTTGATTGCCGCGGCCACGATTTGCGACATTGACTAACACCTGAGAATTAGTCCCTTGACGCGGCGCCATCTGTTGCTCAAAGCTCAGCAGTTGGGAATAGACTTCACCAACACTGATTGGATCCGCCCTTGCCGTGAGAGCAGAGACAATGGGCTCATATTCCTCATCTTGCCCGGTGATGATGTAAGAGATTAGATCATCCTCATCAATTGGCTTGCCAGAGGTAGCCAATTCATCTCCGGGCATGCGCATCTTGGCAACATACTAGGTTACAGAGAGATTGCCCTTCTTGGTGGTCATCAGGGCTAGTCTTGTGTTGATGGAGCAAGCCTTGGACATCGAGGAAAACATCTTCTCGATCGTGCTCCATACAGCAGCCGACGTGGCACACGTCGCCACTTGTGCCAGGATGTCTCTAGCCATGATGGAGAGCAGGTACCCCAAAACCTGCTGATTGGTGGCGCCCCATTCTTTGAACGCCGGGTTGGGTATCTCCACGTCCTTGTCATCGTGCTTGGCGATAATCATTTCTCCTGGACGCTTGGCAGCCCCGGTGAGATATCCTTCAAGCCGTGCTCTCCTCAGATCACGGCGAGGACCTGCGCTTTCCCGAGAGCATAATTGCTCTTGTTCAGCTTCTCTGTGTTTGGGTGGCCGATAAGAGGATTGCCGGCCGAGATCTTCGATGAGCTAGCCATGGCGGAGGACTCCTGGATGCGATCTACTGCTTTGATACCATCAAGAAAATCAGAGGGCTAGAAGTGGATGCCTTTCACTCGGCCCGCGTACGTGTTGATATAGGCAAGAAACAGCCTCTTGCAGTGGCATTATATTTACTGAGAAGATTCCGGGAATTAGCTAGATAAGATACTAACAAACGCTGAGATATATACATCATCTACTCATCTAGATAAAGAACAACAACTAAATCCCCGAACTATCTCTCAGGTAAAGATGATTACATACTTCTATTTTTCTAACAAAGATGATAGTTGTGGCGAACCAAAAATCGTCGCCAGGGCGGAGCACCGTGGGGTAGCCGCCGAGCAGGACGACGGTCGCCCAGGTGAACGCCAGTGTCTCCAGGGCGTTGCCCAACCTCTCGGTGATCGCAACCAGTGAACGAAGCGATTCAGCTGCTTTTCCGGCGCGGCCACCTTGCCGCCAGCTGCCTGTGAGGGTATTCGGACGCCGTGCTCCCCGCCGGCGGTGTTCGCCATGGCTACGTCGACGACCGGCCGCCGTCACACAGCCAGCTGCAGCTTGGGAGTTGAGACTAAATCCTCGATCGGCAATTGAAAAGCAAAAAAAGCAATGCATGTTTGCCCGCGTGTCGATCGGCTACATATTTATTTGCTTCCAGCCCAGATCCATGCATGATCCTCTGTAATTTTTGCCGGCGCGCAGGCCGGCGATATATAGAAAGCCGGCCAAATTTAATTAAGACTAAGAGTAGAAGATCACAAGGCTAAGAGGAGTTTACTACTACAAATTAAGATCAGCAACGCCAGCATGGTCGTTGCAAAACAATTTACTAGTAATATTGTCACAGACAACAGCATGGTCCAACCACGTCCAACTAAACGAATCTTGCATGCAACTGAGCGGATCATCCATGCATGCTATACTGGAAACATGTGGCCTGGTTAGACACCTCTATTGTCTATTCAACTCTCACTAGTTAATTAAGGATGCTAGCTTGAATCTGCCTAGCTAGGTAGTGGTCGTGCAAATCCGGTTGAAGACATTGGCTGTGTACATCCGTACAGACTGGGTTTTAATTTATTTTCTTTATATCTACTACTTTTAAAAGTAGAGTAGTCTTCCTTACCTACATCCTTGCAGTGCTCGCGCGAGAGAATAAAACAAAAATAAAAAACAAAAGGCTCAACCGGTAAAAAAATCCTAGTCCATTTTTAATGATATGGACCCGTTGCAATGCACCTGTTTGTTACTGATAAAATAAGCTATTCATAGTGATATGGGCCCATTATAATGCATTGGTTTGTTACTAATAAAATAAAAAACAAAAGACCCAAGACCCAATCGGTAAGAAACTTTCAGCCTATTTTCAATGATATAGGTCTATTGCAATACATAGATATATTACTGTTACTAGTACTTTAAAAAACAGAGTCCTCCTCTTATCTTCTCCCACCACCATAGAAAAAAGTTAAAAAAAACTCACTCCCAACCCATCCTATGTATGGGCTGTGCAGTCTATTCTAAGTGATATGAGCACGGTACAATGTATGGCCTTGTTGCCGTGCGTGCGATCCATGGCTCGTCACAAGCACAAATTGGGTTTATTAATCATGAGAATACACTGGGCTTCTAGAGCGCGAGATGGGCCGACAGCCCGATATGATATGCTAATGGTGTAATGGGCCGCGTGCGCGAGCCTCCGTTTCTTCTTGGTCGATCACTCGATCTCGAGAAGGGCGAGCCAGCCAGCTCTGCTTGGGTGGAGCGGGCACCGGCGACGAGCAGCTCGCGCCACGAAGACGCCGGCGAGTCCGCTCCCGTCCATGGACGCCTGATAGTGAAAGGTATCCGCACTCTTTCCCTCCTCCGCGGTTGCTTCCTCCCACTATTTTTTTTTTCTGGCCGTGGGGTGCGCTCGATGGAGAGAGATCGAATTTTTAGCATTTTTATATTTATTTATTAAAAGATTTACAAAAGTAGATTTTTTTAAAAAAATTACAAAAATAGACTCCTACCGCCCTCTGGGAGGGCAATTTTTAAAAATCGCCCTCCCAGAGGGCGATTTGATGACGTGGCTGACGGCCGTGGCTCCCCGGCCGACGACCGTCAGTCATTTTGCAGGCGGCCCCCCGGCCTCCCAAAAACCGCCCTCTCAGAGGGCGGCAAGGGGGCCGCGTGCAAAATGCGCCCGGGGACCGGCCATTTTACAGGCGGTCCCCTTGTCGCCCTCTAGGAGGGCGGTTTTTGGCCTTGCCGCCCTCCTAGGGGGTGGTATTTAGCATAAATATGGTCCAGACCGTCCGGACCCCTTCCGCGCCGGACCGTGCGTCCGGACCCTTTCCGGACTGTCCGGACCCTGTCCGAACCTTCCGGACAGGCATATATCTGGAGAGAGAGAGGGAGGGAGAGGGAGGATGGACTGGGAGGAGGCCCGTGAGTACTGGCTGCCGTCACTACTCCCTGGGCGTGCACCATCACCGCTCCCTGGCCGCGCCGTCCTCACACAGTAGTTGCATCGCTAGTTGGATATCAGTAGGTTTGTATGGTAGTTAACGTGTATTCGGTTGTCACCGCTCGGAATGTACTTTCGTTGTGAAGTTGATACTCGAAAATTTATGTTTTTGATCAGGTTCGTCAGAAACGTAGATCGTGAGGAATATGTCGTTTGATCGATGAGCGTAAACGAAGTAAAGTGGTATCTTTAGGAAACGTAGAATTAATAAAAATATGATACACAATAAGCAAACTGTTACGGACACAAAGTACTACGGACCCTGACCGTAACCTCTAGCTCTCTTCGACTTCCTATCCTGCGCTCGCACCTGCCCCTAGAAGTATGTCAACCGGTCTGGTGGTACAGCATGGCAGCGTGGGTCGTCTGCATGGGTGTGGCAACCGGTGGGTCCTGTGTCTGTGGTGGAGGAGCTCCTTCGAGCTGTGAGGCAGGTAGTATCTCCTGAATCTCCTCGCCCTCGTCCTCCAAGTCGTCCCCCTCGAAAGGACCCGGTGCCCAACCGCTGCCGCGTGCGCCCTGCGTGGAGGAGCCAGCGCCAGCAAACATCGCAGGCACTGTAGAGTGGAACAATGTATACCAAATTATTGATTATTGCAAATCGAAATTTTGCAAGACAAAAGTAAACTTTGATATAATCTGAAGGACCTCCTGTGGTGGCACCGGGGGCACTTGTCATGCCCAGTTGCGCGTGTGGTCGTGTGTGGTACACTACATGCGTCGACGTGCTAGCTCCAGAGGGATGTAGGTATGGTGTAGCGAAAGCTGCAGGGAAGCATATTGATGTACAACGGTGCATGTCGTACAAGGAAACATGTTATGAACGGAAGGTTAGTAGAATTTACCTCTGGAGGGGCCAGATGGCTAACTAGAACCCTGCGGGCGCACTCTTGCTCGTCCTCCTGTTCCTGCTGGCCGTGGCTGCTGCTGCTGTATATAGACGGGAGGTACCGCGTCAGCCGCACGACAAGTGAGTGCACGAAGCACTGTGTGCAACGCCTGACGAATCCTCCCGAAGGTCGTCCTCTGCTCGTCCGCAGTCAGCACGATCCCAGTGTCTAACCGTCCGAACGCCGCGTTTACATCACCCTGAATCTGTCGCGCTGCGTCGGCCTATTTCAAATGTGACTTGATTATGTGTTAGAACCTTGGCTACCTACAAAGGGAATGGCAAAGTGCAAAGATAATGTGACTTACCGCGCGAAAGTAGTCCTGGTCACGGTGTCTAGCATACGTGTCCGTCGTAGCGGCGACGTGTGGCTATGGATCATCTGGGATGAACGTTACGCGTATGCGGGTACGGGGCTGGTACCACCTGAGGTATGCTAGGTAATGCTGCTCAGTGTGTGGAAGTATCTCCTCGATGACATCCTCCGTCGCCAACAACCAGTCCTCCACATACTTCTACAGTCGGGGATACCAATGAGCGCCGGCTGTCTGTCCCCTATGATTATACCTATTTACAGAGAGTGCATTAGAGTACATTAAAGAGTGGTAGTACTAAACAAATATCGCAGTTGTACTTACTGGTGCACATCGCGCGGCACAACGACCTCTATGGGCATAGGGAAGATCTGACGTAGGCCAAACTGTCGCATCACGCGCTGCGGACAGTGTGGCTCGACGAAGATGTCGAACACCAACGGCACTTTCGTCATCCAGTACGCCTGGTCGCGCGTGCAAAGAGTACAGAGTCCGAGCGGTGCACGGGCCGCGATGGCCTGTGGACTATACGGCTCTCAGACGACGTCGCTGGGCAGCAGGCGGTCGAACTCCAGAACGAACTCGGGGTAGGCCCTCCTAACCTGGTTGTGGGCGTAACGACGCTGCAAAATAAGAAAGGATTACACGTCAGAGTTTGCGCATATGTGGTAAACATAGAATTTTACATTATGTACCTCACGGCGACACCATATCGTCCCCATAGTCGGGCCGTCCTCAGGCCACTACCCGTACAAGCCTCCAGGGCCGCCCTCGTAGGAAGAGAGCTCAGTGAGAGGATGGCCTATCGCGAAATGCTCGGCCGTCCATAGCTGCAGAAGAAGAGGGCAACCGGAGAGAATCGCACCTGGATCGGTCTTTGTGCACGCGTCACAAAGAGCACGGTACGTCGCCGCTAGCACAGCAGATCCCCAGCTCCACTGCAGTACGCAGCCGTCCTCGCTATCGGCGATCGCACGAGCGTAGTGGATCAGTCCCTTGTCCATCGCGTGACCGTGAGTGTTGGTGAACATCACCCACCCGAACAGCCACAACAGGTACGCCTCCATGCTCCGCCGCACCGAGTATTCGTCGGCGTCGTCGTCTAGCTTGTCAGGCTATAAAGGAAGATCATAGTCAGCATCACTGTTCCTTTATAGGTCGGATGATTGTGAAACAAATGAATCCATAACTTACGGTGAACTGTAGCAGCCACGCCTGCGAGGGGCCAGTCGTGGTGTAAGGCGGTAGCGAACCCGGCATACCAAGGCCAGGTCGACGGTGCACGCCTCGAACCGATCAGATATGTCCTGCGCCCAACCGTGCCCCCCGTCAACCGGACCGACTGCGTCCCCTGCGAGGGGAAGTCCCAGCAGGTAGGACACGTCCTGGAATGTGGGAGTCATCTCGCCACATGGTAGGTGGAACGTGTGGGTCTCCGGTCTCCATCGATCCATCAGCGCTGCCAGAAGTGACCGGTCAGTGTCCCATCGCCTGGCGGGGTCTCTCTCGTCCAGTGCGGGCTCAACTAGCCTGCACAGCGGAAGAAGTCCAGCCTCACACAACCTGCCAAATATAGCACTGTATTCAATATCAGGGAAAACATAGATATACACAAATGATGTGAATGAATATTTGTACAGCTTTTACCTCTGACGGAACCGGGGGTCTATCCGCAGGAGCTGACGTGAAGGCCGTGGACGGAAGGTGTCTAGCTGGCCACCCTCGACGGCTGACAGGTAAGACCGGTGGGACTGGTCGAGACCCCGGTCGAGTAGCTCTGGTGTAGGGTACGCCATACCTGCATACAAATAGAGAGTTAGCGTAAATTAGTTTTAATGTTTATAGCATTGTTACATGACAATAAAAAATAACAGTATGATACATGTCATTCTACAACAAAGATCAAGTATAGACTTACACTACACCCCAGCACCACCAATTGTTCGAGAACGTCTAAGACGGGGTCGTCTTGAAGTTGTGCCTTCACCCGTAGGACGATTACCATCAGCGCCTGAACCCGACGGTCCAGCTTCCGCCGCACTTGGACCGGCTGCATCCTTTGGACATTTCTTATATGTATGACCTGTTTGGTCACACTTTGAACAACGTTTAAGTCTTCCACCGGATTTTGACTCATCCATGTCATTAGGATGCGTCTTGTCTTGTGGTGACCTGCTTTATCCCTCAATTTTGTTGGGTCAGGAATGTAGATAGCTTGAGGATTCTCAGTAGTAAATGTCCCCGCTATACCGAAACCGTATATCTCTCCACTCCAGGTATTATAGATTGCTTCTTTTCTGAAATAAGGTGAGACAAAATAACGTGCTTCGATTCCACACTCACCACTCGTGGCAATCACATGGGAACATGGCTTGTGGAGAAGAGTAGGTTTTCGGCACGAGCACTTGCAGGTCCCGTCTTCTTTGAGCACACACTCCTGCACAACTCTTTTGCGGTAGATTCCCCGCATGCCCTTGTCGACACACAATATTTCAAATCTGTGTTCTTGTGTGCCTTGAGGTAGAGCACGATGTCTTCGGGCCTTATTACTTTTATCTTGCAGGTACTTAGTGAGCCGTGTTCCAAAGAAAAGATTATTATCCGTCATTGAGGGGCCAGCTACTCTGAACCGATCTCTAAAGTACTTGCATGTCCCATGCAAGATAAATTCAACTATTCCAACAAGTGGAAGCCCTTGAACACCACGCATCACTCAGTTATAGACCTCTGCCAAATTTGTGATCATTATGCCAAATCGAGAACCATCCTTGTCATACAACAATGCCCTTTTCTCCTTTGGCTCATTCTCAATCCACTCTGAAAATTTTCTAACTGAGGATGCATGCCTTCTTCTCATATGAGGTCCATTGCTTGATAGAGGTCCAAGAGCTTCCGGAGCCTCGTCCCCTCCAATGGTAGCCCTCCTAGGCTGCTCATCTGTTTGTTTAGAGGTCAGCTCATCCAACCTCCTCCAAAGCTCCTTGAACTTCTTCTCTTGATTCTAGGCGCAAAGCCTCTTGAAAAGATCCATAAGGTGCTTATTTCTAAACTGTTTGTAGAAATTAGCACCCATATGACGCATGCACCATCTGCTTTGGACATCAGACCACCTTGGCGGGTATCCCTTCTCAACACATCCATATCTCAATTCCTCAATTGCACGCAGCAAGCCGGCGTGACGGTCATGTATGAGGCATACGTCTGGTCTCATCCGTACAACTGCTGTCTTAACCCTTTCTAGGAACCAATACCAGCTATCAGTGTGTTGACGCCGAAACCCGCCGGGGGCCGTCCGGCGTCTGGGAAACACGCGAAGGCCTGGGAGATTTGCTTCACTCCAGTGCAGGTCCTAAAATCTTGAGGTTCGTAGGCGTGCCAGTCAATTTGACCCTGCAATTGACAAGGAGAAAAGATGTCAAATTCGTGAGCCAATCGGCTGAAAGCCGGCTTGAACTCATCTCATCGGCCGATGGCCGATACGCACTGTAGCACTTATACATCGACTGGAGGCCGATGATGGCATGAACAATGATATAATAATAAATAAATATTAAACTAGCCGATCATCGAAGGGATGCTCAAAAACCGGCTATAAACTTGGTAAAATAAACAAGCAGAATGCATGAGTGGAATAAACTAAAGGAACTCCAGCCGATCATAGTTTAAAGTTACTGGTATCGTTGCGAAGACACTGCCCGCGCCCGAGCCCGGGCCCTTGCTCACATCGGCTCCCGGGATCTTCATCCGCTATTCGTATCCGTGCCCGGGTTCTTACCTGTGCTCGTGCCCGGGTCCTCTCCTGAAGTCGTGCCCGGGAACTTGGCTGAGGTCGTGCCCGGGAACCTGCTTGTGCTCGCACTCGGATCGGCAGAATAAACCAATCGGCTAGCCCCTAGCCGATCGTAACAGTAATGCAGGCAAGAATGCACAACAAGGCAAGCAGTATAATCGGCTGTATTTAATAAGGGATAACTTATCGGCTAAGCACTCTGATAACAACATCGCATAAAACCCATCGGCTTATTAAGAATAACGTTATTATTCAGTCTAGTAGATCGGACCTAACCGTTGCAGCACAGACTGATAATAATAACGAGGTCTCGATAAGCTGATGGATCTGATGCGATCGTGATGCTAAAACATGATAACTTACCGGCTATGCACCCCGATAAGACGCTTGCACGTAAAGTATCGACCTAGCAGGACCGATTTATCGCTAGCAGTTTAATAGGTCGGACCTAACCGATGCAGCACAAACTGATGATAAACCGCTCCTAGTAAGCCGATACGATCTATGCACGCGTGATGTGATATACCTAATCAATCTATGAGATCAAACTGAACTGATGCAGCCATAGATAAAGTAAATATATCGTGGTAAGCCGACTACCATAAACCGACTAGAATATTGGACCTAACCGAGGAAGTCCTAGCCGATAGATAGCCGGGGTGACGAGACTTACCCTCTCGCAGGAGTTCGGACCTAACCGATGCAGCCCGGCTCGAGAAGCAGGATCCCGTCGGAAGGGTGGCGATGCGCCGAAATTGTATTGATCGAGTGATAATTTACAAGGTCCCCGGGCGTACGTATTTATACCCCGAGTTACACGAGTCCTTATTGGACACGGTACATGATTTCCTAATTATAACAGAAAACGCTAACAAATCCTGACCGGACACGAGATCAGGTTTCCTAAAGATAAACACTTGCCTAATTAATAGGTACAGTAAATAACTGCCAAACAGCGGTCTTCACGGCTCCCTCCCGGAATCCGTCTCTTCTGGATCAATTTCCGCCAGTTGACTGCAATTTCCCCTTTGACCGAATCTGACATAGGGCCTTACCAAATTTTGGCGTTAACACAGTGTTCTCACTTTCAACAAAAGCAAAAGCCACCGGTAGAACTTGGTTGTTTCCATCAACTCCAATTGCTGTTAATATCTGTCCTCTGTATTTTCCAGTCAGAAATGTCCCATCGATGCAGAGGATAGGACGACAATGGATAAATGCCTGAATGCAAGCACCTAGTGCAAAGAATACTCGTTGCAACACCTGAGTATTACCATGGTCAATTGATGGAAAGGCTTTCAAGTCGTAGTACGTCTCCAGATTTCTCTGAAGAATACAGCCTAACAGACGAGGCAAATTATCATAAGATGCTTCAAATGTGCCAAATCTCATCTCTACAACCTTCTGTTTTGCCTTCCAAGCCTTAGCATAGCTAATTGTATATTTGAATTTCTCTTCAATATGTCTAACAATTGACCTTGGTTCGTACCCTAGATTGTTGACAATATGGGAGTACATCTCTGTTGCAACAAATGCAGATGTCATGTTTCTATGATATTTTTCAGCACCTGCTAAGTAACATGAATGCTCGGTCACGATTGAAACTTGCCAATAATCTTTCCATTTACCCTTGAATGCGTGCACCCACCATGGACACCCATCCTTCATGCACTTCACTTCATACACTGATTTGTTTGACTTCACGACCGAGAACTCCCTCTGAAGTGACACCGCCCATTGTTTGACTGCCTCCTTTAAATCTTCTACATATGCGTACTTAGCCCCCTGAATGACCTCATTCTGCTTGTACTCCCATGGCACATGATGCCACTCGGAGATAGCAAGCGTAGAGAAGTTCTCGTTGCTCCATTCTGCAGGCATCACGTTGTTCTCATCAGACGAATCATCATGCTCTGCATGCTCATTTTCAGAATCTTCCCTATCCATTTCTTGGACGATCGTGTCGACTTGTTCTCCCTCATCTGCCACACCTGTTGCCTGTCTATCTTCTTCATTCCCTCCTTCATTCCTTCCTTCATTTTCTTCCATTGTTTCGCTATCACCTCCCGCCGTACTTGGACCCTCATCATCTTGTACGGGCATTGCATCAACGGTGTTATCTTTCTCATATATGAACATAAGTATGCCCGTTGGAATGCATTCTCCACATACCATCTCCAAGTGGCAGTGCAATCCACCGGCATCAGTTCCCCAAAAAAACCTTCAACTGCACGACTGACTACTATATACAAGGTTATTGCGCTGAGCTAGGGGTCCAGTCGAAACCCTCGCATCAGCCAGTTGTATACTGACCCAAAACTTCTCTCAGCTGGCCTATCAATACCCTTAGCTGTTAAACTAAACTCCGACAGATCTACACCGTCTGGACCATATCTCACATTTCCTTGCCCGTGAAATAACTGAAATATCACCTTATTTGACATATCTGTTGATGAAAAATACAGTTAAACTAGGTACCAACATCCTCCTAACATCTAAAACCGTGTATTCCAGATTTTTTAAGTACCATTTGTACAAAAAGTAAGTCATATAACAGATTAACTAAAAACCTACAGATCTATATAGTACTATACACGTAACTAGTTAATTACTACATCAATTCTTACATATAAATAGAAATTGCAAAGGAACAATGGATTTTACCTGCAGGCAAATCAGCAAACGGGCAGAGCTTCGCTGCTTTTGTTCAGCCTCGCTCTCAGCTCTCTTCTATTTTTTTTTCCTAATTTGAGTGAATTTTATGATATTTTTTTGAGTCTGGAAGGGGGTTTTATATCTGGGGGGCTAAAAACCACCCTCCCAGAGGGCGGCAAGGGGGCCGCCTGCAAAAAAACGCCTTGGAAATAGGCGTTTTGCAGGCGGCCCCCTAGGGGCCCAAAAACCGCCCTTGGACAGGGCGGTTTTTGGTCAATTTTGCAGGCGGACCCCTTGCCGCCCTCTGAGAGGGCGGTTTTTGGGAGGCCGGGGGGCCGCCTGCAAAATGGCTGACAGCCGTCTGTCAACATTTGTACAAAAAAATGTGAAAACCGCAGGTCAGTTTTCCCTAACAATTTATGAAAAAGTAAAGATTTCAAGCACATGCAAATACTAAGTTACATTGTCCACCTCCAATATTGCACGTATAACTTGAATTAGCACTTTCTCTTTGTCTCTCTATCAAAAAAGGAAAGAGAGAAAAAAAATGCAGCACTCACCTCTCGCAAGGTGTAAGATAGTTCCTTCAGGTCTGAGTTGCTGAGCTCAGGCTGAGCATGCTTGCACATATTCCACAACAGGCTTGCTGCTGTACATTTGTACCTGTCATCATGGATCATACATGTAAGTTCCTTAATGAACACATACCCTGGTTCCATTAACATAACTAAACAGTTGTTAGTACTCTCCATTGCCAACATTGCAAGTACTTGACCGGAAATTTTTCGTAGCAAGTGATTAGAATTTGTACTCGAGGATGAATCTTGGCTTAGAAATGAATGCATCGAACTGCTGATGATCACTTGGATGTGCCCGATGTCCTCACTAGTGTTTCTATCCATGGCAAGGTTTTTCAGGATTTCTGCTGCCAACTGCTTCAGTTCATGGTTGTTCCCACTGTCATCCAAGATCTCTGCAAGGTAGCTCAATACGAAGGGATGTTCCAAAATCTGCTGTCGCAGAGTTACACCTAACTTCCCTTCAGTGCTTGCGAGTCTTCTCAGCACCCTAAGTGGCAAACCTGCCAGCATTATTTGGTGCGTTTCATTAGTACTTTTCATATGATTTCTGTAGCTTGTAAAATCTATCATCTTTGAGATGAGGCCTGTAGATCTGCTGATTTCCATGCAGTTTCCAGGATCAAAGTTAGCAAGCCTCTCAATAATTAGCAATCCCTGCACAGGGAGGGAATCTTGCTCCGTGGATGGCTCCTCCTCTGGAATTGACCAACATTTGGTGATTCGCTTCCAGCATCTGTGCCTGAGTGAGTTTTCTTCATCAATATTAGTTGGTTCATCCACTGGAATCAAGCAGTATATTGCTATCTGTTTCAAGTACTTAAGAACTGGGGAGTTCTGATCGCCCATGCCAACTTGCTGAATTGATGAGTCTTCTCTTGCCTCTTGGATATCAATGTACAGAAAATGATCCCTTATTTTCTGTTGGTGACCGGTGTCCAGAAGTGAGGCTACAAGCGGCATTGACCCAGGGATAGCAACGACTCGAAGGCTACCAGCAAGCTCGGCAGTGACCTTTGCGGCGAATAATCTGATATCTGCATCGCCATCACTTGTCCAGCCCAACATATTGAACAACGAGTTCACTGTCTTCTTGGAACTGATGAGTTTTGGGATGGTTCTAGGCCTTAACTTCTCCTTTTTCAGAAAGTTGTGCAGCATCTGAACCCCATAGAGCTTTTTCTTGGATGAGTGTGAGTTGAGGGAATCCATGACAAAAGTGATGAGGCTGATCTTCTTTGGAGTAAACACAGCCCCTCCCATGCATTTGTCGAAGGCATGTGCATAGTACAAATTGACATATTCCACTCCCAGCTGGCCTCTAAATCCTCCACGGCGGATGAGGGACCTCAGAGGGATGAATGAAAAGACCTGCAATAGGCAGGCCACAGAGTATAGTATTCCTTGTCCAAGCACCATCCAGTAGAAGATTTTTAGAGATGGCTTGAGGTTTTTCTCGTCATCCTGCTTGGTGTTACCACTATTTGCAGCGGAGTCATCCGGCATAAGTCGTACGCATGCGAGCACGACACGCACCACAGCTGCTGGAATCTGAAAGTTACCTAATGATGCCACCAGTAAAGCACAAACATGGAACGTGATTATCACAATTCCACTGTCATCTGAGTGAGTACTGTAAACGAATACCAGCATCACTATCGTAGCGAGCATGCACACGTTTAGAATGCCTTGACGCCAAGCCAACTGTTTACTGCTCAGAACACTGCTGCCTAGTTTCACGATACATGGGAACCGCAGCTTGCTGATTGTTGATAGGAGGACAAACAAAAACAGCACAAGGTAAATTATCAAAATGACTTTTTCGTGACTTTTGGAACCAGACTCTGGTATGCATAGAGCCGTCAATAGGATTGCAAGTAATGGACTCCACAGCGACATGGCACGGCGTAGCGGATTGCATGCTAGTTTGAGAGCTCCTGGAGACAGCATTTGGCCAATTGCAACTATTATTGCCATATCCACAGTAAAACCTCCAACTCCAATGTCCAACTCCGATGTGCTCCCATAATGATAGCGGTTTGACATGAGCATCAGCACAACGTCAAAATATACCATCACAATCAGCAGCCCGTTCCAGCCAAGAAGTCTAAAAGCTCCTCTGGTACTAAAAAACCGTTGGTAATCCATTCTTTTATCATCGCGGTTAAGCATCCTGAAGTGTGCGCGGTGCTATTGTTATTAGTAAAATAAAGACGACGTATAATAATCCATAAACTAACAACATAATGTATGTAGATAAGCAGGGTGGATCTAATGAGCAAAAAGCCCGGGTATTAATTGATGAGATGTTTCCCTTTATGGCTTTATTCAGCAATTAACTGGGTGCAACCTTGATTTTGTATGCATGCAATAGAAGGGAGTGTGTATTCATCGTTCGACAGTTTTTCTTTCCCTCCAATCATTTTCATTTTTTTCAGTCCTTCGATCAATGAGGAGGGTCTGCATAAAATAGACAAAAGCACAAAGGAAAAAACCTTAATTGGCTCATTAGTGATTTTCAGACTAGTTTTCAGCTAGTTGAGTTATTCCTACAAGGCCGGTTCTGGGACTTTATATCAGGTCTGGTTTCTTATTTTTAATAAAACAAAACTACGAGCAGTGAAAACTGCTATTGGGACACCTCCTGAATTAGTGATACACACAGATGCTAACAAGGGTCTCCAATCAACTATAAGTGATGTGTTTGGTGAGCAGGTTGAATACAGGGAACGTTTCAGACATTTATTATTGAAATTCAACAAGAAATTCACGGGTGACATTTTTGACACTAACATGTGGCCTACAGCATGGATATATGTTAAACACAAGCATGATGAGTTGATGGATGAGATCAATGAAGCATGCCCTGCTGCCTTTCAGCACCTAGAGACATACCGTCCTCATATTTGGACAAGAAGCAAGTTTTCTCCTACAAGTAAGATTGAGTGTGTTTGTAACAACCTAGCTGAGTCCTTTAATAATTGGATCAAAGACATTAAAGATTTTCCACTTGTTGATTTAGCAAACAAGTTAAGGCAAATGATTGTGAAGCAAATGTCAAAAAGAAAGGCGGTTGCTATGTGGTGAGAGCTCTACATGCCAAAAGTAGGGGCTTGAATTACACTATTATAAGAAGTGGTGACCATGGTGCTGAAGTCACACCGTTTGATAAGAAGACCAAAAAGGAATTGACATTTGGTGTTTGCTTGACAAAGAGGAGTGTTCTTGTAGATAATGGCAAATATCTGGGAAGCCATGCTTGCACGCCATAGCTTTTATTTGCTCAATTAGAGGAGCAAAGATTGGAGACTACGTTGATGAGTTCTTCTCAGTTGCAAAATTCAAAATGGCTTATGAGAGCTTAATAACACCAATTGGAGACAAAAGTCAGTGGCCAAAGGTGGATCTAGGATTCATCATGCTTCCATCCAAACTTGGAAGAAGTGCTGGCAGACCTAGGATAACTAGGATCCCAAATAGTGGTGAGGGTTGTGGTAAGAAGGGAAGAAAGCAATGTCCAAGATGCCATGAATTTGGTCGTTATGCAAAAGGATGCAAAGAACCTGAGTTTGATCCTGGGTGCATGGTAGCACCACCACCACTCAAAGCTAAGAAAAGGTATGTGCAATCTGAGTATTATCCTTCTTATTAATCACTTTGTATGTCTAACTATCTGCATGTATGATTTCTATTTTTTATAGGAGAACCAAGGCTCTAATTATAGTTTCTTAAACTTCACAAGAACCTTGTACTTCCTCTCAGCCTCCTCCAATGAATACCCCAATAACTTAGGAAGATTCTATATCTACTTCTTAGCCAATTCCACGCTACACTCCACCAAGACAAACAAAACAAAGGGCTGTTTTGAGGGCTGCTACATCAAGAGCTGCTACACCTTCAAGGAAGAGGAATCTTCTAAATGCTACCATTAACCCTTAAGTTGTTCTCAGTGATGAAAACTTAGTTGTATTGTTGTCCTTATGTAATTTTTGCTAAACTTGTCCTTGTGTGACTTTTGCTAAACTTATCTTTGTGCGGGTTTTGCTAATCTCCTATATGTTTAATGAATTTGTAGTAGTTTGGGAACCCCTGTAATTGTCTGTCCTTTTGTTTTGTGAATCTTGATTTTTTTTTCACGTAATGACACTGCGAGGCACGCGGTAGATCATAACGATAAATGTATCTCGATGCAAGAATACGACGACGAGCAGGACAGTAAAGCCTCAATATACGCTCCGCGTTGTGCAAACACACAGCGTGTGGCCTCTACCGTGGGAGGGGTATTTTCGTCGTGAAAAATAGTCTCCCTCCTCTCCGTCGTGTTCTGTTCCAGGTTATGGTGTTTTTGAAAGGGTGGGAGAATCAATAGTATTTTTTGAAAAGTTTGTGGTAGAGATGAAACTTTTCCATTCCTTTATCATTTGTTCTTCGGGAAAAAAAAATTGACTAGCTAGCTCTGAGACACAATCGAACTCATAAATTCAATTCCCACAGATGCTGTGCCACTATTATATTTGTTTTTAGGCAAAGAATTAAGCGGAACCGAAGAGAATCAAACCAAGTGCCACTCACTTTGGTAGCCAAAGCGAAACGATTCTTTCCAGTATGCCACTAGACGGGCTTGAAAAAACGACAGATTATCGTTGAAGAAAACATGCGGCATGCATATAGCAAATCTGGTCAAAATTAAATTCATACCTGGCGGCTTCCAGGAAAAAGATGGCTGTTGCGATCCAAAAATCATCCTCAGGACCGAGCGCCGTGGGGTAGCCGCCTAGCAGAACGACAGTCGCCCAGGTGAAGGCCAGCGTCCCCAGGGCATTGCCTACCCTCTCCACCATCGCAACGACGTGAACGAAGCGATTCAGCTGCTTTTCTGGCGCGGCCACCTTGCAGCCTTCTTCGCCCTGAGCTCGTATTTGGACGCTGTACTGCTCCCCGCCGATCGTGTCCGCCATGGCTACGACGACGCCTGACTAGAATCCAGGCAATTTTATGGCTCAACAGCATGCCGCAGATACCATGGCGTAGTGGTTCCTCAAAAAATTGGGAAACTCATCAGTCCCTTCGGTCTATAATACAAGGAATTATATAATAAATTTAAAGTTACAACTAAAAGACGTATATAAGGTGAAGAATAAACTAGTATAAAAGATAATAAGTAAAGAATAAACTGATATAAAAGTTGATAGATAAAAAATAAACTAGTATAAAAATTGATAGGTAAAGAATAAAATCCTATCTCAAAATAATAAAATCTTTTATATTTTAAGATAAATATAAAAAATAAAATCTCTTATATTATAAAACAGAACGACAGTAAAAGCTCTAGCTGGACTACTGGCAAGCTCCAACGCGTTACTACTGTACTACTTGTTGCTAGAGTGAATATTGAAGTCAACTGTTGCAGAAGATTCACGGCATTGTTCAGACAACGTGCATCTGCAGATACAGCAGATGATTGGTACGGACAGATGAAAAAAGATAGGTCCCACCGATTATTGGTGGGTGCTGCCTTTTAAAGCCAAACGGGAAACTTTACTGATGTGTTTGGTTTGGGAATGTGGTAGGATGGGTTAGACCCATCTTTTTCTTTTGGGATAGGATGACTCTAGTTGTTTGTTTGGTTTGAGAAATGGGATGGTTCTAGTTTTTTGTTTGGTAGAAGGGATTAGAGTGGGCGGGGGCGGACGAGGCCGAGGGTCCGGACCATCCTCACCATGTCCGGACGGTCCGGACCCGGAGGACGAGGCGTCGGCGCTGGCGGGGGAGGCCGAGGGCCGCGGCGGTGGTGGAGCCCGAGGCCGGGGGAGGCGTCGTCGGCGCTGGCGGGGGCGGACGAGGCCGAGGGCGGCGGAGGTGGTAGAGGCCAAGGCCGGGGGAGGCGTCGTCGGCGCTGGCGGGGGTGGACGAGGCCGAGGACGGCGGAGGTGTCGGCGTCGGCGCTGGCTGGCGGGGGAGGCGGACGAGGCGTCGGCGCGGGCGGTGGAAGTCAAGGCCGGGGGAGCCGTCGCCATTGCCGTCGCCGCCCCGGGGCCTGCGACGTCGCCGTCCCGCTCCATGCGCCGTCGCCGTCCCCGGGGCCTGCGCCGTCGCCACCCCGCTCCCTGCGCCGTTGCCGCTTCGACGCGCCCGAGGTGGGTTGGATCGGTCCGGCCGTTTTGGCCGGATCGTTGCAACCCGGATATAAGGGGAATATTCCCCACCAGGTCCAACCCATCTCTCCTAATCCACAAACCAAACACCTACAAAAATAGGATGAACCCAACCCAACCCACACAATCCCTGGAACCAAACACACCCTACAAGTTTGGCTCGAGAGCGGATCCACCACGTATATTAATCGGGGCCAGATTTTAATATTTAAAATCTAGCTACTTTTAATATTTAAATTATTTTTTATTTATCTCTTTATCTTAACTAATTATAATATTTTTCTATTTAATTTCTTCAACCAATCATAATAATTTTTCACTTTAACTCTAGTCACTCTAATAAAGAACATAAGGTCCTGTTCATTTCGGTTCTTTAGCTGAGTTTAGGGTTTATTTAAAAAATTGATTTATTTGATTTTTTAAAATAAATCTCTATTCCCTCCGTCTTTTTTATCGTATTTGTCCCATAAAAATTTTATTTTTTAAATAACCAATATATTAACTTTTATAGTTTGATAAAGTAGAAATAAATGCATTTACCCAATGTTGTTTCTTTCCCTTGGAACCGCCGCCCAAATTCTTTCATCCAAATGTCCAATATTATTGCAGCCCAGATAGTCGAGACACAAGCCAAGATATGTCCATGTCTGTACTACTGTGTTCAACTGTTCATTGATGCATTATCAATCGATGAATCAGCCATACGTAGGACACCGTCAAACGGCATTATCGCAGAGCCGATCGCGCGTGACTTTACGACCCCGAGAAGGATGGTCGTCTCCCCGGCCATGTCCCGACTCCCCGAGTGCTGTGAAGAATTTGAAAGGCCGTCGGTCGGATATAGGACCCCGAGGAGGCAGAGGATGCGTGCGAAAATTTACTGTTACTAATTTAATTTTTTTTTAATTTATAAAACTAATTTTCGATTTGGAAGATTTGCAAATCTACCCTCTTCCCGCCCTGGGCCACGGCGGTATTTAAAAACCGCCGTGGCCCAGGGCGGCGAATGGCATCCCCGTCACCCGGGGCTAACGGCGCCCGGCGCCGTTAGCCCCGGGGAGGCCACGTGGATTCGCCGCCCTGGGGGACGGCGGCGAATGTCCCCAAGGGGCCGAATGCAAAATTGCATTCGCCGCCCTACCCCAGGGCGGCGAATGCAATTTTGCATACGGTCCCCTGGGCGCATTCGCCGCCGTCCCCCAGGGCGGCGAATGCACTGGACCGTCCGCGCAGCGATCGGACGGTCCGAATCCACGGTAAATTGTTGTAACACGCGCTACCTACCTTAAAACAGTCATAACTTTCGCATACGGTCTCGGAATCGGGCAAATAAGTACTCTACGGACATCTACAGAAAATTTTACATCCGCTTCCCCCTCACTTCGTCGGGTTTGTCAAAAAAAATTTTGCGAAATTTGGCCGGGAAGATTGAGTTTTTGAGGTCCGAAGTTTCAGCACGGTTTTTAAAGCACACTCACAATTTTCTATAGGCCACATCTTACATCGGTTTGAGCTGCAACTTCACGAGATTTTGTTATTCTCGTGTTGCTAGTTGAGAAAAAAATATCAAAAAAAAGAAAAAAAACATTTTGCAGGCGGCCCCCTGGATTCGGACGGTCCGATCCCTGTGCGGACCGTCCGTTCACTATGCTAAAAACCGCCCTGGGGGACGGCGGTGAATGTAATTTTGCATTCAACCCCCTGGGGGCATTCGCCGCCGTCCCCCAGGGCGGCGAATCCACGTGGCCCCCGGGCTAGCGGCGGCCGGCGCCGTTAGCCCCGGCTGACGGGGGTGCCATTCGCCGCCCTGGGCCACGGCGGTTTTTAAATACCGCCGTGGCCCACGGCGGCAAGAGACTACTTTTGTAAATAACCCAAATCAAAAATTAGTTTTATAAATTAAAAAAAAATTAAATTAGTAACAGTAAAAATTCGGATGCGTGCAGTGCAGTGCATTGCAGTGCGCGTGTTCCGCTCGATTTGCGTGCGCAAGATGGGCTTCTTTTTTTCAGGCTTCTACAAAGCCCGGAGTGCAAGATGGGCCGTCATGCTATATGGGCCTAATAGGCGGCGTGCGCAGAGCTCCCTTCTCCTTGGAAAAGGTCTATATTACGTCCTGTTTGATACCGTTCTAGATCCAAGAGTTGGGTATTTCTAACTTTAGAAATCCATGGATTTGGATTTGTAATTACATTAATAACATTTAGATGAATCATGTTTTTTCAATTTAGAGGAAATATAAATTTTTAAACCACTATAATTTAACTTACAAACTCTAAATCCAACATAAATATAGGATCTGGAGTTATGCCAAACAGGCCTATATTTTGTTGACTATGGCTCGAGTCTGAATTTCCTCCCTCCACCGTTAAACTAGATATAAAACCTCGCTCCTCTCTAATATCGGTTCATTTTGCTTTCTTGACTGGTTTGTACAATGGTTTTTTTTTTAATTTTTAGAGAAAAGGTCATACGACCTAGCTTTCATTGGAAGCAGAAATAGAGTTCGCTCGGACTCTAGCTTAGAGAAAGAAGTCAGAGAGGAGGCCAATCAAAAAAGAAATATTAACTAATTCTCATGCCTGAATTGCAAATATGCAGTCACGAATAATCCCGCTAAAGTAATAGGAATTAGGTCTAAGACGATTCCAAATAAAAAAACTTCAATCATTTCGATTTACTCGAAGTTTAAAACCATAGACTAGCCATTCGTCCATACCCCGGCTATTTAGAAAGCCAAACTCAAAGTTCATGACAACCTGAAACAACAAAAGGACATTGACCCGAGAAGCTAGCTCCAGGCTTCATCATCATTAGCATCACAGGAGCAAAACAAAGAACTCCAGGCAAAGAGCTCCACGAGTCTAAGAAACTGACAAACAGAGAAACCCAACATATCACCGAACCCCCTTATCTCGGTGGCTTCAGCTTTGTTGTTGCATCAGCTTTGGTATCAGGGCCTCCAAGTCAGCCTTCTCAGCCGGACGAAGCAGCACCTTACACTGCAAGAGGAGAGAGATAATTCGATGGGGGATGATCAGTGGGGTGTGTACAAGTTTGTTCCTAAAGACCATATCATTTTTCATGAGCCAAAGTTACCAACAGACAGCTGCAAGCAAGATATTCTTGAGATTACTATAATCCTTAGCCTACATATAATCACTTTAATTATTGCGGAATTAAGTAAGGTTACTGATCGGTTGGGTTGGAGTCCATTAGTGCCGTGGTTGAAGTCGACAGCGATGTAGTAGGAAGCCATCCGACGTGTGGGTGGCGTCGCCCTTCCGGCCGCCACCTGCATTGACCAGCGATTGAGGAGGAGATCGACCTTCGGTCTTCTTCTAGCGCTCTTAGGATCGGTTAGGGTTTTTCGGGGTTTGCTTAACGTGCATAGATCGTCACCTATTCACGTGCCGTAGCCCCTTTTTATCTTTAGCGCTAGAGGAAATCAGGGCGATTCCGTTACGAAGAAAACGGACGCTTCCGATTGTTGCGCATACGTAGGATTTGGTCCACGTCGTTATCGGCGTGTGGGACTTAGCCCATGCGCCTCCTCCTAGCTCGTTGGCCAGTAGATCAACCAATATCTAACTCTATCACAATTAGCAGAAACTCTATTTGAAATCAAAAGGAAGAAATCATCAAAATTATTAGGAATTCTACACCATGAGAGAGCATCTCTACACACACCGTACCATACAAAAAGAGCAATTGAGCATTTAAAGAGAATGTGATTGGAAGATTCTAAGCCCCGACGCAGCTGGCAAAATTCTGACCCCTCCTAATTTTTTTTCAATTGTTTAGCTGATTGAATTTGAGCTAGCCATAAGAAGCGTTACATTTTCATGGGACAGGGAGCATACCACCCCTTCTGCATTTTCATGGGACAGGGAGCCGGTATCCATCGGTCGCGCTAGGCCACCACACCCATGTGATCTTGCGAGGGTGAGCTAACTTTAAAAATTCGTTCTCAGTTTGGATTACAGGCTACAACTCGTCTACATGAAGTAGGAATCATTAGTAATTGCCAATCAACCATACAGTAGTGAATCCGTTTCCGAGCCTTATACACACCGCCCATCACACTATAGAAGTTGGCCATGTTTGAAGTAATTATCCTTAATCGGGTTATGCCATGTTGTGCCGCTGGGATCCATAAGTTGCCTCAGGTTGGGCAACTGTCTCTGCTACATCTACCAGTCGGGGCTTACCTTACTGTAGTAACTGCGCTTACTGTGGGGTTTGATAAGGGTAATCGCTGTTACGGTTTGATGAATTTTATTCGAATTTAAATTTAAAAAAAAGATGGAAAAATTCAAAAAAATTTCTACAAGTAATACCTAATTTCTTTTGTTATCTGATGAACAAAGTTTTTGTAAATAATAAAGTTTACTTCATATTTTGGAGTTCCATCGAAATAAAAAAAATAAAAGATAGGTTAGGATATAATTTCTACTTTTTTAAGTGTAAAAAATATAGCAAGGGTTATGCAAAAAAACTATGCAATATTATATTATTTTTCTAGAGATATCTACAATTTTCTAAAATTCCTACTATGTTTTACAATTTTTCCCGTATTTTTTCTTTAGCTTCAATATAATACAGTTATCACGGCTCATCGTATGGTTACCATAGCTTATTGCATGGTAATGGCGACCTTACCATGATTGAAAATTTTGAATTTAAAATTTTGAAGAAAATATTCACGTGATTTTTAATGACTACTGTACGATAATCGCTTTACCATAAGAGACACTAACCTGCTCGAACGGTAACTACATTCTCCAATTCTCGGTTTGTACCGACATCCTCACGATCAGTCAGTTCAGGCTCCTATCTTTTCGTGCAGGTATCTGGATGCTACCTTGACTGGTTCAGTTTCCTTAAAGTAGACCTGGCTACCTGAAGGTGCAAGCGATCATGATACAGACTGTAGGCTCGCACATATACGGTTAATCCAATGATGAGACAGCCGCGAGTTCGATTACTACACATGGGAAGCTTCCTGTGTCTTTGTAATTTTGCTGTAAAGTTTGGAGAATAGTGACTTGTCAGCATGTTATCATGCCAGATATTGCTAAATGACCATAAGTCGAAACAACTTAGAGCAAGGCCAATAGTATAGTCAGTTGCTGGCTATAGTATTGGTCTATACTAAAGCTAACCAGTTAAAAAGTTGGCTGTTGTGCTGACTACATCTCATTAACCAAACAATTAATTATACATGCACATATCAATGTGTATGATCAAGGGTGAATTGTATCCTTGTAGCCATTTGTGTTATGACATGAACATTCGTATGTTACATAGAAAATAGTCACCAAACACCACATAGTTAACAGACCATATCAACCAAGTTTATGTTGTGAGATCAAAAAGAGTTCTTTGTAATAGAAAAATAACAAGTCACTAGTACCAGATAATTCAAATACCATAGCTACCAACTAGATTAATTGATAATAATATCATCCAAGGTCTAACACAACTCTAAACAAAGGACGAGGTGATGAAGGATAATTTATAGGTCTAAAGAACCAACATGGTAATAGAGGATAAAGCAAAACATGGAATGATTTACAGATTCAAAAGTCACAACAACAATGTGACATTAAGCAAAAGTACATATAAATATGTTGTCCAATAAAGGAGATAACAATTTCTTCATCTAGTCAACGATAGACAGAAACATTGCATCATATGACCATTGCCTAAACTACCATCAATCTGCCGAGAAAAAAACACAGAGAAGCAGTAGGCTAGGTCAATATGTAGTAGGTTAAGTCAATATGTACTAGAGACAGGCCACGGCCTCTTTGGACCATCGCCCCTTCGGAATGCTCAAGACCGAAGCTACCGACCAAAGCCCCTTCGGGAAACTCAAGACCGAAGACATGTGGGTGAGGGGCCCGGTATGGGCGAAGGACACCGCACGTTGGACGAAGATGAAGGTTGTCACACCTTGAAAATCGCTCTAATTAAAAATTATTTTGGGTAAATAGAAATACGAGAATACACTAGAAAAAATTGTTTGTAAAAGTGTTTGAATAAAATTCTAAAATTTTCAATATTAAAAATCCCAAGTTTAAATTCTAATTAAATGCTTGGATGCTTTTATATTCCTTAGGGTTGGTCGGAATATTTTAAGGGCTTAATTATTTATAATAATAATCTACCTGTGGTTTCATGGTGGTTTCTGCCTCTGGTAAATTCCACATGATTTAATAAACTCTACGAAATTTTCTCGGATTTTTTGAAGCTCCAGAATTAATTTTAATACTATAAAGATTATTTCAATAATTAATTAAATATAAAATAAAACCCCTTTCTTTTTTCCTGTTTGGGTCGTTCCTGATTCAGTCTTGTAAAGTCTCCTCCCCGTTCACCTCGAACTCGAGTTCCCTTCTTCTTTTAGGGTTTAGTGTCATTTTCCCGAAACCTTAAAGTCTCCTCGAAATCCCTAAGTCCAGAGTTCTCGGATTTATCCTATTTCGAAACTCTAAAATACCATATATTTCATTGACTCTTAGGAACTTCTTTCCGTGGAATTTCCTTTGAAGATGAACCCTAGACCTCTAGAATCTTCTGAGATTCATCCTATCTCCGTCTCCATAAAATATTCTCGTCAAATTCCGTGATCCCCAGAATATTTGCAATATTCTGAATACCTCTATAATCGATCTGTAAAATATTCTCCATTTTTCGAATCCCACAAAATATTCCCCTTCTCAGATTCCCCAAAATATTCATGTGTTTTGGATATTTAATTATTTCCCAAATATTCCTCGGTAAAATATCAGAACATACTCCACTTTCTAAGTTCCTCTACATATTCTTTTATTCCCAAATAAATATATAAATATGTACAGATATGTGTATATATCCCGATATCCATAATATTGCAAAGTCCTGAATATTCCTACAATTTCTAATTCCAAAAATACTCCTCACCTTCTGTAAATATGCCCAAATTCCAACTTCTGCAAAATTGGAATTTTTCGGAAACCCCTTTTACATTTCCTTAATTCCTAGAAATAATCCTATTCCAAAAAAATCCGAATGTTTCCACAAAGTCCAAAATATTTCCTTGATTGTCTAAATCCCCTAAAATTCCAGCTTTGGAATATTTCAAAAAAACCCCTCTCATTTCTCCTTTTCCCCCTTCCATCTTTTCTTTTCTCCTTTGTTCTTCCCCCCTAGGGCTGAAAACGGTCGGAAATGATCGGAAAAACCCTTAAATCATTTCCATTTTCATATTTTATACTCGAAATCAGAATTGGAAACAGTAATGTCGGAAATAGAAACGGCTTCGGAAAATTCGGAAACATCGAAAACGGAGTTACTCGATCGAAAATTCATCGATATCGGTCGGACATTCATGAATTCGGATCGAAAATAACTTTGCCTCATATATGATATCCAGAGTAACTTACATAATCACTAAACATAATAATAACGATGTCACATAATAATCACCTATCACAGAAAACAATATCAATAATTGTTCAACATGACAACATACAAAAGCGATGACAATGTGATAATATCAGACCATTTACCGAATCAATACCATCGGTAAATTTTTAAATAAATACGGTAAACTTCGATAAATTTCTGAATAAATACAGTAAATTTCGAAAACGGTCGGTAAACTACTGAAACCATTTCTGATATTGTTTCCGAGACCCTGGTATCAACAGAAAACAGAAAACGCATCGGTACCAAAAAAACGAAAAACGGTCGATAAAATCCAGAAAACTGCGTCGATCAGTTCGAAAATTTTACCAACCCCCCTCTGCTGTTCATCTTCCTCCCGGTCTCCTTTTTCCTCTCATCTTCATCCCCTCTCTCTCTCTCGGCTGGAGGCCAAGCCCAGCCCGGTTTGTCCCTGCGCCACCCTGGGCGCGGACTCCCCTTGGCCCCGCTCAGCCGGCCCACGCCGCCGCACGGCCTGCACACCGCCCTGGCCTCGGCCCACACTGCTGTCGCGCCGCCGCCTGCGCCTTCCCCGGCAACAACCGCCGCCCAAATCCATCGGTGCCGCCACCTGCCGTGCCCTAGCCGCCTCCCCTTCCCCTATATATTGCACGGTTTTGCTCCCACTCCGCGCCTTTTTTTTCGCCGCCGCCACCGCCTAACCGCTGCCGCCCCTGCTCGCCTCGTGTCACCTCGCCCCTAGCCACCGCCGTGCAAGCAAAGCCACCGCTGGTTGCCGCGAATGCTGTCACCGTCAGCACGCCCTTTGCCAGCCGGTGAGCCTCGCCCGTCGGCGCCCCTCTTCTCCCCTCCCTCTGTTTATCGTCGTCTTCGTCGTCTACCCGTAGCGCCGTGGACCTTCGACGCCGTCGCCCTCGCGCCGGCCATCACTGCTCTCTGCTGTCGGCTGCTGTCGTCTCGCCGGTCGACTTCCCTGCCGCTGGTCGACGCCCCATTCTCCCCTGCCTCGCGTCGAGTCGGCAACGCCATGGACAGAGCTCGGTTGGCCCCTCCGTGTGTCACCGCCGGTAGTATCCCTCGGGTAGCCGACATGTGGGCCCTGGCATCCTCTCCACTGTGCCGGTGACGCGTGGCCCCGGTGTTTCTCCTCTGCTTTGTAGGACAGTGGGCCCAGTGAACAGCCGTGAACCCATCTCAACCATTGGATCTCCGAGATTTAACCCAAGCCATTGGATGTTCATAAAGCTTTGATCCAATCTCGACCGTTGGATTTCCCGTGCTCGACTTCCATCCGTTAGATCCCTTTAGTCCAATCCCTCTGCCACGTCATTGCCATGTGGCATCCTCCTTGTTAGCCACCTAAGCCTCCATGTCCATGTGGCAGCTATGTCATTCGAGGTCCACCGCCCATTTTTCTCTCCTGTTCCCTAGACTCTTTCCACCATGGGCCAGCCATTGATCAGTGGACCCCATCACCTTTATCCATTCAAAAATATTTATTTTAAATCTTCACGAGAATAGTCATTTTCTATTTCTTTTTGGATTTTCACTGAATTCGAACTTCCGGAAGCCATAACTTTTCCATCCGAACTCCGATTCGACCCGCTCTTCTTTCTAAATTCATATAAAATCATGATCTACCTGTTTATGTACTATTTATTTAGAGTTTCTTAGGAGTTTTCCTTATTTTGCATGTAGTCGCGTAGATTTCGCCGTTTCGGAGGATCGCGGAGTCTGCGGAAAAGTTCAGAAGGTCAAGCGAAGACTTTTCTATTGCAAGGCAAGTCACACGACATTCTTCTTGAGCATGTGAAAATTATTTTATTTTAACGTTATTACATACAATGTTTTAGAATGTTATTATACATGTATTTATAATTATTCTTATATTCTTTGATTATGGCCACTTTGGTATTGATACCTTTACCTTGATATCCTAGGTGATTAATATTGACTAGTTGGATGTTTAATTAATGGTCTTGCTAGATTATTTAGGTTCTGCTTAGCCAATGCCTGAAAACTTTAGCTTCATTTTATGTGGGTAATTAATGACTTATTTATGATTAAATATTGATTAATGACTATATTTTCACGATGGTTGGTCGTGATTGGTTAATTAATTATGACAACTAAAACTTGACGGAATGGTGGGTGGTGAGCACATGGAATTGATGATGTTGCTAGTGGTGCTCATGACAATTAAGGACCGGTTCACGGACTACTTGTTGTGAAGCAATATTCGTACTAACCACAAGCCAGAATGGGTAACAGCTGGACTCGTAATGTAGTGAGTTTAACAGAAGGCACCACGGTGTGTTGTGGCTGTGTCAATAAGACCACCATGGCTGCGTCAATAAGTCCATGTTCTGGGCGTTGAACCGTCTCCTTGTTGGGTGCCTGATCAGTTCCTGCCGGAGACTGGTGGTTCATCGGGTGGCTTTTCTGTTGGGCGAGTTACATGAAAGGTCTAATCACAATCTCTATTCAGGTACTTCTAGGTATCGCGACGCATGGCTGACATGATGTTGAGATTGTGTCTTGTGGGTAAATTGGTATACCTTTGGCCAGAGTAAAACTATTCGAATAGCCGTGCTCACGGTCAATGGGTGGGCCTAGCAAGGTTTTCTGTGATTAGTCCCACACTATTCATTAATGATGATAATTGATGGAATATTGATAGCTCCAGTTTGGAGGGAATATGGCTTGGGTCTGATCTGCATTGAAGTGTTGTTTAGTGGTTGATTTAATATTGATTATTAATTAAACGATACTGTTTTCAATGATTTTAAATGCAAATGTTTTAAATATTGTTTTATGCAAATAAGCCATACTATGCCTTTCCTTTGAAATCATGTTGCATTACTTTGCATTTCTAATGTGGCTTGTTGAGTACGGTGGGTGGTACTCAGTCATCAGAGTGAAGGTTTGCGAGGAGGAGAAGTTTGGTGTTTGGCTTATACCCCAGTTGAGCTGCCTATGGCTTAGTGTTGCTGCTACGCTAGTTGTTGTTTCGCTACTGTTTTCTTCTGTGTGAGGGCTAAGTGCCTCTTTTGTAAGTATTTATCGTTATTACATTTTGGTTATGTTTATCAATTTGTCAATTTGTGTACCTCGGTTGATTCCTGGATGAGGATTTAATGCACAAATTAGCTTTGAAAATTCTGGTGTATTTCTGGGCATGACACAAAGCCATGAAGCAGAGCGTGGAGTGGCTCCAGGACATGCTTCGCCTAATGCAAGAACACCAGTAGCAGCCGCAGGCGGCCTCTCAAGCCTTTGGACCGCACTAGGCACCTACTTTGTCCTCCCAAGCTTTCGTCCTCCCCCAAGCACAACTTCTAGTCGCCCAGAACTTTGGTCGGTCGCTATAGGCACACACAGTATGCAGCCGTGGGTAATGGCCTCGCCGGTGATCCTGATGCCCGCTCCGGTTTCAACACCATCGGCGTCAGCCCCAAGCCTCGTGATGCCATCACTTAAGACGTAGCTTCCTGCCGTGTCCCTACCAACGCCACCTCTTCAAGTGCAACCTCCTTCGGCACCCGTGCTAACGCCATCCCTGCAGGTGCAGCTACAAGCTCTCCTTCAGCAGCTCGGCACTGTGGGGCAGGGCACTAACCCATCGCCACTGCCCGCGGAAGTCACTCTCGCCTCGGGAGGATGGGCAGCTCCCGTCATCACAAACCAGTTCCTAGCTCTGCCAGCACAAGCTTCGCTGATCTTCAGTGTTCCATACCCCTAGTGGCACCTTCGCCGGCGCAAGTACAGCACACCACACTGGTGAACGACAAGAAGTCGCCGCTGAGCTAGGGGCTACAAAACCATCCAATCCCACCACAATTCAAGAACCCTTCGATCATCAAATACACAGGTGACTCAGAACCCAGCGAGTTCCTCTTCGTCTATGAGTCTGCGATCGAAGCAGCTCATGGTGACGAGAACACCAAGGCGAAAGTCATACACGTCGCGTTGGACGGCTTCGCACGCTCGTGGTACTTCAACTTGCCACCAAGCAGCATATACTCATGGGAGCAGCTACGTGATGTCTTCGTCACCAACTTCTATGGGACTTACCAGGAGCCGAAAACTCAACAAGAACTTTTTAGCATTTGGCAGAAGCCAAGGGAATCCATTTGCGAGTACATCCGAAGGTTCTCCCAGGCAAGATGCCAAGTGCAAGATATTACGGAAACGTCGGTCATCAACGCCACATCCACCGGTCTCCTCACAAGCCCACTGACCAAAAAGATAACAAGGAAGTAGCTGAAAATAGTGGACAAGCTGTTCCCCATGGTCGACGCCAACTGTTATCGAAGAACAACAGTGGACTCTAAGTGTGGATAAGAATGGTAAATCTTTGTATTAATCTCAAAAAACCCTGCCATTACAATGATCTAGGTGCCTATTTATAGGCCTAGGGGTATAGTTATAGGCTCTAGGGTTTTATTTATAGGTTGTATTACATTATGGCCCCTTGATAGGGACAACTACAGGGACATTTATGTCTTTTCCTACTCATAGGCTCCCATCGGGCTGTTGGACCGTTATGCGGGCCGCTGGGCCGCCATGTGGGCCGTATCATTGATGGGCCTTTCGGCCCTCTCGGCTGTCACACCCCCTCCCCTAGCTGGGCAGAGACGCGCTGCTGGGCCTCGCCTGCTGGAGCTTGTCTTCGGTCGCCTAGGCCATTCACCTGGTGCTTCGATCTCTCCGCCTCCTGGTTAGGGTTCTACCTACTCCATGGCGCCTTCGCCTTGCACGCAGTGCTCTTTGCCTTCGCGACCTTCGTCTTCACCCAATATGCGGTGTCCTTCGCCCGTACCGGGCCCCTCGCCCGCATGTCTTCGGTCTTGAGTTGCCCAAAGGGGTTTCGGCCGGTAGCTTCGGTCCTGAGCATTCCGAAGGGGCTACGGTCTATCTCCAACAATATGTTGGCAGTAGGCTAAGTCAATATGTTGGCAGGTTTGAAGTTCCAATTTAATCCTCATAATATAGAAGTTTTAATTTAGTACTCCTACAATTAATCTAGCCTACACAAAACATAGTAAATAGTATACCTTATTTTCCTTGCTTGAATGTGTCCATGTGAAGTTTGTCTTAGATGGTCAGTTGTTTCAGCTTCTAACGATAAGAGTACTACTACACTCAATTTGTGATAGTATATCCAGATGCACAAACAAGTAAATTCAGTGTGACTTCAGCAGGTAAAAGTATTAACAGAACATCATGCTAAAGCATCACAATAAAAGAGATCACTAAGTTGTTCCTGTAACTAGTCTGGTTTAGGAGTAAATTTTGCAACATGCATGAATGGATACATATATCTAGTTTCTATTTACACTGAAATTGGAAAATTTTAGTTCATTTAAGAGTTCTACTTACGTGTAAGAAGTGCAGCATCAAGCAATGGGCAACAAAGCATTTTCCTAAAATAAAGTAGACACAAGGGTAAATTGATATGCTCTATATATGACAAAAAAACATGGAAAAACCATATGCTTATTACCCTACCATGATTATATATGCTGCATATTTCCAAACCAATTACAAATATGCTCAATTAAATCATTTTTTAGCTAGGTATGCACTGAGCGAGCACGAATATCAGCTTTCCTACATAGCACATCGGCAGAACTATTGATGTCCTAGGAATTCTATTCAGGTCAAGGTCACATATCGCATCCTCTCTCTCGTCTTCAACAATCATATTGTGGAGAATCACACAAGCTAGCATGGTTTTTCCAACACTTTTCCATTTCCAGTTCTTTGCTGGATGGCGCATGTGGGCACCCCATGATTTATACCATATGTTACAGTTAGCACATGTCAACGCGCATTATCTAGTTAAGTGGGGTCCATATAATCAAAATAACCACCAAATCTCATCGCAGACTTGACACCGCTAACAATAGGTATAATATAAATCTGAAGCACCGGACCCGGAACTAAGGACATAACCGATAGGATAGACATGCCAGTCCTCCCCGAAGTATGCTCGTCAAACCACTCGATGGTAGCGACCAGAAAACTACATACCACAGAGGACTCGAACTCTAAAAAACCCTCCCACGGTTATCTCAATTGTTCCAAAGTCCATACTCGTACTTAGCTAGTTCCCAAGAGCGACTAGCCTTGTACTTTCATCGCAAACAATTGATAGCAAAACAAGTACCAAAAACAAGGATAAAGGGGCAACAAGGTACATATTACAGTATAGGCATCATAGGCCTTCTTACATCACAAAATATAGTAGCGAAAGTCATAGCAAAAGACATAAACATAAAGATAAAACCCGTGGTGTGCCAACACCCCATAGGGCAACCAACCGGGCAAGAGCAAAGCAACAACTACCCACTCTCCTCACCACCCTCGGCGGGACAGTAAGCACACCCATCAACGTCGGTGTCCTCACCTGAAAATGCAAGCATCGGGTTGAGTACAACAATGTACTCACAAGTCTTACACATTCATATAATATACCAAGGGATATGCAAGTTTAACTTAGGAGGTGGCATATGGGTTTATATTTTGCATAAAGCTAATTTTAGTAAGCAAACAGTAAGTTCAAAAGCATAAGTACTTGCAAAATGTCACTATTTAAAAACATGGGACAGCAAGCATATAGTTCTGAAAATGGAATATAAATGAGCACAAACCATGCTCTAATCATCATCCATGGGCCACTCTTGCCCAAAATAACCACTAGTCAAAGTCTATCCCGACATCCATGACTAGTCACAAACATTTAGGCTGCACATAGCCAAAATAGTCACCATGACTAAACCAAATCAAATTTTACTTAAGTTGGATGCTAACATAGACTGACTAATACATCAAGCGGTCATCCTATAACCGTGGATATGACTATTCGAATAGTTTTACTCTAATCAGAGGTTTACATCTTTACCCACACGAAATGAACAAGGATCAAATGCTTTTACACGTACTCACAAGTGATACGAGCTCATAACAAGTCCCTCCCTGAGCTCTGCCCCAACCACCTAAACCACGTTAGGGCCCCCGACAACTTAGTCACGTGCGTGTGTTGTGACTAAGGCAGGATCACCATCGCGGGAGATACCCCCGCCAAAACCAGGCACACCCGGGGTACTCCAAAAGGAAAAACCACCCTCACGACTTTTTAACAGGCGTCGATGATCACAGCATCACAAGGTACTAAGACAAGCCGTCCCATTTCCGACGAGTGGAAGTACGAAAGGTGCTTGAATAGATGTCAACATGTTCGGTCCTTGGTGACCTAGACAGGGCTACATGCATCGGGGAAAACCACCATCCCGTCATCGCCCTATCACCCGTCCAAGTCAAAGCATATTCTCTTATTTAAATATTTAGTGTAAGTTCTCAAATTTTATGCCCAAACATTGAAATCACTAAGTATAGTATAATCGATAGCTCCATCCATCGATTTGTGCCTAATAGACCTAAGCATGGCTAAGTATCGATTAAATATAAAATCAACCCAATCATTTCTATTTAGGGGTGACAAGGATAAAAGGACAGCAACATATCATTGGAGTCAATGCAGCAAGTAGGACATATATAACATCTACTCAACACCGATATTTTGAGTAAATCAACACATGCATATATATATATATATATATATAGCAAGCAAAGCCATATAGTGAAAAAAAACATGGGTTCTATATGCTTAGATGCTTGCCTCCATGCTGCATGAAGTCACACTCAACCTTAGGTTCTTGCTCCACTTACTCCGAATTGTCTAAATCTACCGATAAAAAACGAATATGCAAATAAGAATCAATTAAACATATCTATGCAAAATAATCAATTAATTATGAGATAAATATAGTAGGTAGGCCACATTTTAAAATGAATTTTAGTGGAAGAATCATTTCAAAATCTTTTACGGTTTAAGAGTTACAAAAATAATAAGATAGGAAGGCTGAAAATGGCAGTTTTGTAATTATTTGTATTGTAACCTTAAGTTGTTATATTTGACTAACATTTTCTATTAAGATACCAAGAGGGCATGTATTTTTATGTAACAGAGCATTACCTACTAGTTCTAACAAAATTGAGTTTACTCAATTTGGATCTATAACCAATTTATTAAAGATTTTGGAAGTCTCTATACATAAATGATTATTGAAATACATTTAGTGTATAGAATATAAACAAAAGTGTTATAAGGTATTTTACAGAAGTGACAAACATGCCAAGAGGAGCCTACTGATTCTGGGTTTGAGAATATTTGAAATTGGAATAAGCTTAACAAGCTTGTATATAACTCAAGCAATAAATAACTTATAAATTAGTAATATGAATTTTATGGGTCATTTTCTCTACTGTGTGTGCTACCTTTTATTTTACAGAAATAAATTACAGGCTTTGATGAATCTAACAAAATTTATTTCATTCGAAAAGGAGTTAAAATGAAATAGTTATGGATTTTCAAAGTTTGACCAATTTCTGTTGCAAAAATAAACCGCTTAAGTATTTTCCTTATTCTTTCCTCATTTCATATTTTTCCCATAGCTCGGGCCCACATGTCAGCTACACAGAGTAGGGGAGGCGAGGCAGCCATGGCCACTGGCTCTGTTCGCTGGCGCCGGCAGTGAACAGCGGCTCGGTTGAAGTTGCGGCCAACAGCAAAAAGAAAGAAGGGGTTTTGACGAGCTTGTTGATGGTCGTGCCATGGCCAGTGGTGGACCGTACCTCGCCGGTGATGAGTCTAAGTGGTGGCTGTGTTCGGGTTGCACGCGCATGTGTCAAAGCAACCACAAACCAAGCCAGGAATTGCATGGAATGGGTGCTAGGGGTCATGAGGAGACTCACTGTGCTCCTTGATAGGTTGGGTAAGCTCGCACGAGGCTCGACGACGGTGGAGTACTCCTGGCGGCAGCAAAAATCAACAAGGCGACGATGACAGCTAGCTTCGGCTAACAAACTAGTGATTCAAACCAATGCAGGAGGTCAGTGAGGTCATGAGGAGGCTGCTTACTCGAGGAATTCGAGGATGGCTCACCGGTTGAACGGGATCGGGCTTGCCGGAGCTCGGCCAGAGACAAAGAAGACGATGGCCGATCTCCCTCTTTGCTGCACCGAACTGGATGATTATTGGGGCGTCTACTCCTAGAGCTGAGGCAGCGTTGGTGGCAAAACAGCTTAGCCGGGGCTGCTCCGAGGCGACAGGAATGGCAGCATCGGCGGCGCGGCTACATGCCGAGCGTGCTCCACGGCTCCCACGGCAAGGCTGCGTTCCCAGTGCTACAGTGGTCAAAATGGATCGGGGTCAGTGAGAGGAGCTAAGGCATGCAATGAAGAGTAGAGAACGTGAAAGAGACGGGCAGATCGCCGGAGAACTGAGCGGTGACGACGGCTTCTTCTCCACGGCCGGCAGCAAGGAAGAGGAGACAAATGGGTAGAGGAGCTCTCCTCCCTTGGTTTCTCAGCTCTGTGGTGGAGTTGTGAGAATGAGGGAGCTAGCTGGTAGACTTAGAGGGCAGGAAGAGGAGATGGACACGCCGACATGCATGGGCACACGTGTTGGCCGAACTCCAAGATGAGCTGGCAAGCTCACCACCTCGTGGCTGGCTGGACAGGGGGCTGGGCAAGCTAGGGCCACTGCCAGGTGGGTCCAGGGCATGGTGGTCTGTGGGGATGTGAGGGAGATGGGTAGAAAACAACGTACACAATGGTTTAGCTATTTCCCAGGGTTTTTCAGATTTATTTTTCCCACCTTCACTTTAAAAATCAATTTGACCAAGAAAAAGTGGTGTTAAAAATATGGTGATTTTTGTGTAGCTAGCCCAGACTACCTAGGTTCTATTTTTGAAAGTTCTACACAAAAATTCAAAATGGTTTGCTCACAAAAATTCAAAGAAAAGGACCCTGGCTGAAAATTGTTTGAATTTTAAGGGGTCTAAACCAATGAATTAAATTCTTTAAAATTATATTAGTTCATGATAAATAAACTAGTATTTGAATTAATTATCTCCCATATACACTTCTGTTCAATTTGATGCACGTTTTAGTAGTGTTTGGTTTTTGCCGATTTAGGGTTTAATTAATGCAAACTTTAACTTGCATGAAGTGACAATGCTAAAATTTAAATTGTGCACTCCAATAACAGTAGGGCATAACACTAATTACCTAAAATTAAAACTAGGGTTGTGACAGCGCACAATGTTGAAACGGGCTTGCAATACCCAAAAACCCGCTTCACATCTTTCCTTGCTCCTTCTTGATGTTCAGCAAACAATTTATGCTTCTCTGTTTGCGAAAGTGATATAGTCTTCATGAAACTTGCGTATTCTAGGTATATACCATCAGCAAGGTAGTACCCATTGTTGTACTCATTCCCGTTGACGAAAAAATGAACCTGAGGAGCCTTCCCTATCACTTGTTCAAGGAATAAAGGGGACTGATTTAGCACATTGATGTCATTGTTTGATCCAGCGACACCAAAGAAAGCATGCCAAATCCAGAGGTCATGTGAGGCAACTGCTTCAAGGATAATTGTTGGGACTTTATAATCACCATGGGTGAATTATTGTAGCGCCCCGCTTTCAGCAAGATGTTAAACATTATCTTGCTAAAAACTACCTGTGAAATTTCGATCTTGAGTGCTGTGTTGTATGTTGTGCCATGGATCTTAGTTTGTCTCTCTGCCTTGATCTCGAAATCTCTCCTCTCGAAAACCTCGATTCCAAAATAATCCTCAAATCCCAATCGTCGTATCCGTGTTCGTTTCTAAAACCCTAACGACGAGTTACTCGATCTTCTCCTTCAGAAACTTCTTGTTCGATATCCGTTCCGAAGTTTTGAGTCGGAACCCTAAGATATCCCTTTTGGACCCTACCCTGAAATTCCCTCGATTCCTCTCCTGTTGAATCCCTAAGAACCCCAAGTTTAAATATGCAACTTGGAATCAAACTTCTATTCAAAAATCTCTTCCATCTCTATATATAAACATGCTAAACTCTCATCTGGAACCCCTTGACTCCCCTAGATTCAATCCCCGCTCCAAACCGTTTCCATCAATACAAGATATACATGCACATATACATGCCTATATATATATATATATATATATATAGAGAGAGAGAGAGAGAGAGAGAGAGAGCGAGATGGGCTATGGTGCGGCATGCCGCACGGCCCCCTCCGTGCGGCACGCCCCGGGCCGTCGGATGGGCGCGATCAACGGTCCGGGGCATTCCCGGCCCCGGGTCGTGCCCCCGGTCCCGGGACGCACAGGCGCGGTCCCAGGCGGGGCGCGGGAATGTCCCCGGACCGTCGATCGCGCCCATCCGACGGCCCGGGGCGTGCCGCACGGAGGGGGCCGTGCGGCATGCCGCACCATAGCCCATCTCTATATATATATACACACGAATATATTTACATTTATCAACCTTCCAGCTTTTGCCCCCGAAATCATTTGCTTTCTCCTTTGTGGGCAATGCCTACATTCTCTTGAATCCGAATATCTAAGGAAAATACCCAATTTAATTCCAAAAATGCTAAATTCCCCTTTGATACCTCTGCCTCGACTCCCTAGCTCCTCGTATGTGCAAAACAAGATTTAAATTCAATTCTCCAATCAATTCCATTTTGAAACCTCCAAGCAAGACCTCAAAAATCCCTTGGAAAATTCCCCTGTGATTCCTTGAATTTTTCCCAAACACAAATATCAAATTTGAGTTTGAATCCCAATTCAAATTCTCAAAAATCTCTCCCAAAATAATCCCAGAGAAAAATAATAGGGGCACTGTTCTCCTAGGTTGCCTCCCTTCCATTTCGGCCCAACAACCGCAACCACGCACGCATGCTGACCTCGGCTGTTAGATCGGCACCACGTGGCGAGCGTGCCCATCTCACCGCCCGATCTTTTCTCCCTCTCTCGCGCGTGAGCCGCCGCGCCCCGCGGATAAGCGTCGCGTGCCACATAGAACTGCGCACAGCCGCTCAATCGTGCACCTCGCCCGCGCGCGACCGCCCCGTACCCGATAATCGCCACGTGCCCCTGATCGTGAGTGCCCACCGTTGATCGCTCTCTCTCACCACGCAGACCGCCATGCCCCTCCGGATCATGCCACGCGTTCCCCGAGTGCCGTGTCGCCGTCGATCCTAGCCCAACAGGGCCATCTTCAACCTCCGTTCATCCCCATTCGCGCCCGTAATTCATTCGACCAAATGCCGAAACCGCCGCCCGCCATCATCATGGCCCCGCCCGGCCCCGCTGTGACGAACCACTAGCGACCAAGCAGAGGAGCATCGCTGCTCCTGTTCTCGCCCGCCTTTTTCCCTTCCTTGCCTCTCTCTCAATGCGGTCCCATGGTCAAAAGTGACGCTGCTTGCATCACCGCCGCCCCCACCTTGACCGCGCCTCGCCTGAGCCCATGCGAGAAATTTGAGCTCCGCGCCCAATAGACCGACAGCCACCGCCTCGCAAATCTCCACTGCAGACCGAAATTAGCCGCCCTGAGGAATTCCCGCCGCGGCGCCATTTCTCTTCCCTCTTGCCTCCATTATTGGCCACGAGGAAATCTTGAGCGTGCCCCGGGCTGACCTAGCGGTCTTCCTCGCCGCTCCTCGCCTATAAAAATCCCCATCTCCCGATCTCCAATCCTTCCTCCTCGCTTCGGTTTCTAGGACCACCACCGGCCGTGTCTTCCCGAGGATCGGCCGAGCCACGCGGCCGTGGGGCTTCACGGGCACGTTGACTCCCCGTTTCAGTCTCGAGCTCCCTCGCCCCGGTCCTAGAGCCGAGCACCTCCGCACCGCTCCCCACCTCGTTGGCCTCCCTTCTTGACCCAGAACCGTCACCACGGTGTTCATCTCGCCGGTGAGCCCCTAGCAAAACCCTAGCCGTTTAACCCCTCTGGATGGGTCCCCGCGTCTCGCTACTTCCTCGACTTCCCCTCAGGTTCCCTAGGCGCCGCCACAGCTGTCGTCGTCGTCTCCCCCATCTCTATCCTCGCCTCCTTGGCACCCCGTCGCTAGCCGCCATGAAGCTCCTAATTCCCGATCTGATCTGTCCAAAAGTTCCTACACGGTCTCCCCTGTCGTCCCTTTGTCGTCGTCCTCGGCCGGAGCCGCTGTGCCGCCATGGACGCCGAAGTGCAGCTCCCCTCCTCTCTCCGCTGCTCCCTATCACTCAACGCCGGCCATCGTAGCACGGTCCTCTGCAGATCCAAACCATTGAATGGGTTCACCGTGACCCCCTCTAACCTCCGGCGTTGACCACTCGTCTAGGCACGCTGCTGTTTGCCAGCGAGGCCCTGCCGCCATTGGCCGTCGGATCGGCCACTAAGCCCCTCTCCCGTTTCCCTCCTGTCTACTACCATGTGGACCCGCCCGAGCCGAGCTCTCTCTCCCTCTGTTCCACTACTACCGCCAGGCCCCAGAAGTCAGTGAGCCACCCCTTTTCCCTTAAGCCACTGCCATGTGGGCCGCCTCATCCCTCCCTTCGGCCCACAACAGCCCACCCCTTGCAACCCTATTGGAGGCTGACAATTGGGCCCCATCAGTCAGTGTCCTCACCCTAGTTCTATTCTCTCTATTCACTGATCTGTGGGCCAACCCTGTCAGGGACCCTATTTGTCAGTGACTGCCAGAGAGGATTCTAGAGAAAATTCTTCAGAGATTTCCAAATAACCTTTTCCTTGATACAGAAATTCAATTAATCTTCAAAAAAATCATATCTTTTTATCCGTAACTCCAATTGACTCCATTCCAACTCTAGTAATTCTCTAAAATTGAGATCTATTTAATAGCACTACTAGTAGCACTAAATAGGATCTGTTTTTGTACTTTGTGTAGATTTTTGTGTGTTTACGCATAGTAACGGTCACTGGAAATATTGTTTTGGAGCGGATTTCGCCGACTTTTCTTGAAGACTCGTGAAGACCTAGAGCAAGGCAAGTCACCTTTGATCAATTGAGCTATAATTGAAATTTAAATTATTTTGATTGTGAAACTGCATCGATATGCATGCACTAATCTGTTCGGTCCCGTCTATGAGTCAGACCGGTGGACCAACCCAACCTTGCTGCATTAAATCCTTCCTTGATGATTGAAATACCCTGTTCTCTTGTAACCACCGCTGTCTGCCTCGGTATTCGTGCACTATTGTACGAGTACTGACGATCGCTCCTTTAAACTTCAAATTTGAGACAACTTCTTGGGTAAAACTTGGTTTTACGAAACGTTTGGAAAACCCGACACCTGGGTTGGTGCCTTGTGAAAGCAAAATGAATTTTAAAAATGGAGATTTGCGACACAAGGCCGATCCGGTGTGTGGGATGCCTGTGTGGTCGCTCTAAGGACCGATTCCTTCAGAATTTCATCTGAGCATATGACAGTACAACCACATGGGTGAATTGGGAAGCCCCTGACTGAGTAAGTAGACTCTCAGGGATGCCTTGCATGCCATTGGATTGTGGATCGTGAGAGAGGGCGTCGGGGTTGCCTCCTAGGTTCCCGGTACAGCATGGTCGTGGACCTACCCTATGATTGGTCTTGAGGACCCCTCTAGTTGGCATGGGATAACCAGGGAGGGCTTGGGAAACACCTTGTCGCGAAAACCTCTAGGCCACCAATCGTGCCTGATCAGTGTGAGCTGGTGGCTAGAGTGAGTTGCGTCGTGTGGGTAAATGTACCCCCTCTGCAGAGGTCTAAACTGTTAGAACAGCCGTGCCCACGGTCATGGGCGGATGTGAGGTGATTCCTTAGCGTAGTTTTATTTTACCTTGTTTGCAAAAGGTGTGAGTGGTTTGGGAACTGTGGGAAGAAAGTGCCATCTAGGATGCTAGAGGTCCGATGAAATGACTTGGCTGTCGTGGACAGCAGGACTCGGGAAGTCCGGAGAAATGTTTTGGCTCAGGAAGCCGTTTGATGTGAATTCTTGATTGCGAAAACTGGAGAAATAAAGATTGATGCATCTTTCACTCCAATCGGATGAGACCCACCTCACCCTAGTCATTGAGAAGCACACACTTAGCGGATTCTAAAAGACCTTAAATAAAACAGATTATAAAGTATCCAGCCTCTCTTTGTGGCCTGCAACAACCACCTAAGCTTCCCTGGCTTGCTGAGTACATAAGTACTCACTCTTGCTCTATTTATATATAGTTCTCCGCTGAGAGCTAAAGCTGGAGTTGCAGTGAAGTGAGATTAGGGTTTCGTTCTGGTTCCCAGCTGTTGCCTGTGTGTTGGGACTTAGTCCGCTGTTCCACTGCTGCCGCTGCCTCTGTGTTATTCGTTGCTGTCTCCGGCTTGCTTCGAAGCCACAACGTAAGTTAAGGTATATGTTTATTTAATTAGTTATTTATTTAATTAAGGTACTGCAATGACGCATATCTGATTTTTGTGGATACCAGCGCTGCGTCCTGGGACTGGTATCGGTATCGCGGTTCCGCGGGAAGGCAATTCGCGTTGTTTTCCTGCGGCACGCCCTATTTGGTGTCGTTGTACGGCGGTGCCAGATCAGGGTGTGACAATTGCCCCCTCTAGACTCTCGGACAACTCTCCTACCTCTAGTTCATGCAATCAATACTCCCTAGCATATGCGGCAAGCCACGAGACTCATTAACCTACAGTAAACACTCTACATCCTCACTTGTGGGGCATCGCAAGTACTGCCCACCAAAGACCTCAACCACCCCTTGTGCAAAAGTGTCCAAGAGCTCTAAGGCAATGCTCTTGCCAATTAGTAAGTATTCATCTAACGCATCAGCAGGCGTGCCATATGCTAACATATGGACCGCTGCTATACACTTTTGAAGTGGAGAAAGGCCTGTGCGACCAGGACCGCTGCTATGCACTTTTGAAGTGGAGAAATGCTTGTGCGACCAGAACAATCTTCTCTTTGAGTAAAGTACAGATACCACTGACCTAGGGCTTCCACAATACGTAAAAAGAGATGTTTTCGCATACGAAATCTTGTGCGAAACATCCTCTCAGGGTAGAGTGGCCGATCTGCAAAGTAATCAACCACTAGATGTCAGTGACCTTCTCCATGATCCCTTGCAATGGTCTTACTTGTTCCACTTTGGTGCTTCAATAGCCCAGCTGCAAACTTGGCCTTGCTCTTCTGAATGATTCTAATAGCAAAGGAGTCTAGGATATTCTGATTAGAAATGTACTTCTCAAGGATTTTGGATGGGTTTAGGTCATCTGAGTAGGAGGATAAGTATGAGGATGAGTCTGACATGGTAGTTTCAGAAAAGGATGGATTGGTTTGATAATTCCAGAATAGGAGACTCAATATATGGATGGAGGTTGTACTAGTTTGCATGCTTATTTGTGCAGTTAGATTGATTGCAATGAATATTTGGGCTGACTGCATTTTAATTTGGACCAAGTGTAATCAACATGAAAATTTGGATTGACTGCATGTTTATTTTAACTAACTGCAATTAATAAGCATGAAATAGGGGAATATCTACATGTTTATTTGGACTGACTGTTATTAATCAGCATGAAACAGGGGAGTACCTACATGTTTATTTGTGAATGATTGCCATTAATATGCATAGAATTTTTGATTGACTACATGTTTTTTGGACTACCACAAATTAATTTCATCTAACTGCAGGAAAACAATATGGAGAAATGCATGCTAAACTACTGAAAATAACATAGAAATATGCATTTTTACTACTGACAATAAAACTCGGACACAAACGGTTGAAGATACATACCTCACTAATTTTTTGTGAATATTTCTTCCCTCATGCATTTCAACATCGACACAAACTTGGGCCTCATATCATCGGGCATCTCCTTTGTGTCTCTGTTCATTAACTCCTGATAAGTTTTAATCATACCTGTTTGACGAGCAAGCTTCTTAGCTTCAAGATTATCACTAGAAACACGTCTTTGGGGCTCCATTTCGCTTTGCCCTTCCTTGGCTGCTCGTGCACATCCATAAACTTGCAGATGCCATCTTCTAGATCAGTTGTACAACCTTGGATCTTGATTTTTCCTTTGCCACTTCGCTGCGCCTTAGCTGCCTTGGCTCCCATTGGTCGTGTGGTATCTTCATCGTCATCAAGGGGGGTGGCATCATCATAATCTAGCTTCCTTATGTTCGACTTGTCAAGCTGCTCCAAATATGCACGCCATTTCGGTTGGTTTTTTAGTTGTTTCCAACAATGCATAAACAAGAATGGACCATCCTTGAAGTCATTCTCATAATTTTTCGGTGCCTTGTCCATCAAATCAACATTAGACTCTCCACTAGCATATAATGAGTTAGCCTCCTTCCAAGAACAACAAAAATTCCTGACCATTTTCTTGATTTTACCAAAACGATCCTTAACTTGCCTAACCTGACTTTTTTGGGGTAGTGTTGTTGTAAGCAGCAGCAACATCGCCCCAATATTTATCATTCTTCTTGAAATTTGATTCTATAGGATCGTTTGAGTTGTTTAGCCAAGCGCTAACCTACAAGTTCAAGAAAAAGATGTTTACTGCTGTTAGTAATTAGTAATGCAAGTGCCATGCATCCGATAGTTGGCTTTTTTCTTTATCAATGTTCCATGCCATTACCAAATAACTAACTCATATAGGCAACTTACCAATCTCAAGTCTTCTTCCTTCGCCCATGACAAGCGCTTCGCAGTCCTAGTGACATCTCCATTGTCAACATTGCTAGGTTGTGATGGACTCCCTTCATCCACATGTTGTATAGGGTTTTATGGGGTTTTGATAAAGGGAAAATTGCAAAAACCTACCCAAATATCACCCTACATTTGAAATTCCCTCCTATAAGATGATTTGTTGCAAATACCACTTATTAATTAACCATGGTTTGAGACTCCCTCCCAATGCAGCTGCTCGCACATTCTCACTACACCTGTGGCCCAAACCCATATTCTTCTTTGCGACACAGCATCACACTGAGCTTGTCTTTCTCACCTTGAATCCGCCAAAGAAGCCAGCTGCTGCTGGACCCCATGAGACAGACACAATGGCTCATCTTCTAACGACCCTGATGTCTAAGAGTGGAGAATTATGACTACCGTTGCCGAGTGGCATGCTAGGCGCCACGAGTGGAGATGCCACGGCTATGTCAACGGGCGGCCGTTATGAGCGGCAACCCTGGCTCCTTCATGGCATATTGATATTTTTAGGGGCGCATGTGTGGGTCTGCGGCCAAGAGAACATGCAAGCAACGACATTGGAAGGGAATCTCAAACTATGGTGAATTTCAAATTTAGAGTGACATTTGGATGGATTTTGCAATTTTTCCTTTGATAAAATTAACAAAACCATCAGGCGGACGAGATTCCACCCCCTATATAAAAAGCATGAACATGCAAAAATTTCTGTTCAGTTTTTTAACGTGTAATTACGTGTTCTATACACCACTAAAAAATAAGCATGCATTTATCCAATATAGACTTAGAGCGAGATGAAAAAACTTATAAATACCAAGACCTGACCTACTCTTATCCCACTAAAATGGCATACTGGTCAGTTCAATCATAATCAAACTATTTCAGTTCCTTTGACATTTCCCATTTACACTATACTCTTTTTCTTTTACTTAGCCAGCTTATTGAGTAAAAAAGTAGCCAGCTTATTGAGTCAAAAAAATATGAATAACTCCTGACCACGAAAGCAATAAAACAGGGGACGACATCTGGCCAATGTACACATGATTATCTGACCAAAATGTTTTTTTCCCATAAACAACTTTCTTACAACTATTGCAGTATCAGTATCAGTATCATGATCATGCACGAAAATGACCACCTAAATCCTGATTTTTTAAAGACAAGTATGACAATTTCACAACTAACAAAATTCTAGAAACAATATAGATGTTGACGGCTTGTTCACTTTATTTCTTAAATTAATCCTACCAAAATTTAGTACTGTTAAATTTTGGCATGTGTTGGCATTACCAATTTTTGTTAGTGTTGGATATGTTTAGTTTGATGCTCTTTGCTAAATTTTAGTAGACTTCTAAGAGAGAACTTTCGAAACTACCAAAATTTTATAGGATAGCAATGGTTGAGCTAGCAAAAATGGCAACAAACTAAACAGGCTTGACAAATTGCATATATTTTCGACCATAACACCAAAACGGATATACTACTCTAACACAAAGGCGGATATAGCTTTTGGATAAGGGGGACTCATTATCTTCTTATTCTTCCAGCTCTCTCTTCTTCTTCCTCCTGCTTCTTCTCTCTCTTTTTCCATGGGGATGCAGAGGATAGAGAGACTAAAGCCTCTACAGTCCTCACGCTAGATCCACTCCAACACCACAAAGTGAATTATTGAAACCAAAGCTAGACTTTTTACATCGACGGCCTCTACGAACGACAACCAACCAGAAAAATCTAATAGCAAGATTCTTGCAGGAAGAAGTATACAATGCAATCAGCGAAATGGCTTTGGCCCAAGCTTCTACCATGCTGCACAGTTACACCATGAGAATTCACGGACAGGCAACAACTGGCTAGATTAAGTGGGTGTTTACATTTTCTTTTTTGAAATGGATTAAAACCCAGCCTCTATAACCAAAACGGATATAGTACACATTTAGGTGGGTGTTTACATACTATAACCGTACGTATGCCATGTACAAAAGAGGATGAGGAAAACCCATCAGACAAGTCCGAAACAACATCAACTTTCATGAGGCCAGCCACCACATAATACTCTCTCCATCCCAAAATCCAAAATATAAAAACCTAGTATCAGATAGAACATATATTAGGTTTTTATATTTTGGGAGGACAGAGGAAGTATATAATATGATATAGTATCAACCCTTGAGCAGGGGCTAACTCACACTAGGTTACATATCGAACAAAACAACGATAAATACATTCCTTTCGGCTCATCAGCTACTGCATGCATGCGTATCTTCCTAAACTTTGAATAAGCTACACACAGAGGGCCATGGGGCAACTTCTTTTCAGGCCAGGGTCACGCTTGCTTGATAAATGGATTAATGTTACATTATGTACACAGTCGCTCCCGCAGGCCCTAGTAACAACAATACCCAGGGTAAGATATTCTACATCAAGGCCGCCACATAAGGCCACGATTTCAACACAAAACTCCCTCCAATAGTGGAGTTTTATCATGGTGGCGGCATGTATACCAATGGAGCCCAACCTGGTCCAAAACTGAATAGTTCTCCTCGGCCCCACATCTTGAATTCGCGCAACACCAACTTACAACAGTACAAGCATGATCAGCTGTCATCATCCAGGGACCCAATATAGGTTAGTTCTGTCCGCCTCACCCTCACGGCACCCTTGAGCCAGCTACAAGCTTTCAAATTACCATGATCACCGGTGATGCCACTGGAACTGTTGCTTCCAGACGACACAGAGGGGCAACTTGTACCATCTTCAAGCAATGTCCATGGATCTACCTCCATCTCAGGATCTTGGGATGCAAATGCCACCTTGTTTCTGCTCGATATATTAGTAGGAACCCAGCTGGTCGAGGTGCCTTTTTGTTGAGGACCTGAAGTAGATATACTGCTCTGGAGTGGTGACAATGCAGCCAAAGATAACTGAGGTGGTTGGCATGATATACAAAGGTGGTGGGAAGGTGGGAAAACTGGCATGGCAGCTTGGATTCTTCGCCTGATTATCCCAGGCAACTCCAGGTGATCTAGTGCAGACTACAAAAGAAATCTAACATTAGAAGTGAAAAAACAACATTGGTTCCAGAGGTGCAAGTTCTATTGAAGATGACATCTTTTTATTGAAAACCAAGTAACAGCATTTATTAATTTAAGCACTGAACTGAGTACTGACCTGTAAGCCCTCAGCTGCTTCACTATCAAATGCCTGGAAATCTCTTGGAGTTCTAGCGGTTGACTTAGAAACTGACTTTGACTTCAGCCAACTTGGTTTGCCATTACCAAGCAGTGCATGGAAAACACATATGAGCCTCTCAAAAAGACTTTCACCAGGGCGATCGAGGAGGACATCCAAGGGAGGTTCCAACAAAGAATCCACGTCCCGCCTTAAAACAGTAGTATTGGTAGGAGGAAGGGGCAAATCTGCATCTTCATAAATTATGCGTGCTGCAAGCAGGCCTAGTATTGCAGAAGCAAGTGTATGTCTCATACTCCTGAATTATATAGTAAACATATGTAAGTGTAAGAGGCAACTATTAATAGAAAAGAAAAGTACCACAACTTCCAATGATAAAAGTGGAAAAATTCACAGTTGACCAATGGTTTACTAATATTTAGCACGTGGAACAGAGACAGGGTACTTTTGTGCACATTCTTAGTTATATGAAGCATTGAACAATATATATAGAAATAAGTATAATCTATGATAACCAATATGCATAATTGTTCAAAAAAAAACAATACTAGAAACCATCACCAAGCTCAATTAACTTCAAATAACATGTTTTCTTAATTCCTCACCTATCTGCCATGATTAATGGAAGCAACCTAATGATAAATTGGAGGCGCAACCACACCGTTGCTCGCAGAGCAGATGCAGAAGGAGGAGTTGGATCATTACCAACTGGAGCTCGCCTTCCAATATTTGGACTTCCGCCTCGAATTCCTTTACGACTACTGGATTTGTTCGATGCTGCTTCAGTTCCTGAAGGAACTAAACCAGATTGTTTTGTACCATTCCTTGCTATTGCTTTGATGTGTTCACTGATAGTCCCCATCTGCTTCACCAAATCACCAGCAAATATACTACGAAATTCAGCAGAGCTTCTATCAATGCATGGCAACATTAATTCAGAAAGGGCTTTCTCAGTTAAATATTTATTGATAGATCTAATCCCTTCGAAGCTTCTATCCACATTATGGGGGGTAGCTTTGCTAGGCCTTTTAGCATCAGCAGAGTCATCCACAACTTCTCCTTCCTCAATTGAAGTGACTTCCAATTTCCTCTTGGTACTTTTACTAGCTATTACATCACTAAGCAAGCTGGACCAACCCCACGGTTTCCAAACCTGTGTCTTTGTTGAGAGGCCCTTTCTTTGAGCAATATGAACAAGCTGCTGTCTTGTGGATTTGCGTCCCAGAAGGGCATCTTGCCCTTGCAGGAGCCATTTGACATCCACGACAAGTGATTCTTGAAGCTTCCCAAGAAGATGAACAACCTCTGAGTAGAGGGGAGCAGCATCAGGTCTGGCGAGTAATCTTGACAGGATGATCTCAGTGAACCCTTTCTCACTATCAGAAAGGGCAAAGCTCTCAGCATTAGGGGACAACGATTGAATTGCTTCTGCAACTGATGTATTACCTGCTGCAACTTTTTCCAGAAGAGCTTGTTCATCTAAAAGAAACCTCAATTCAACCCATTGCCAATGGAACTTTGCTGGTTGGAGGGTATCTAGTAATTGTATAAGTCTGTCAGAGAGTTTCAACTCATTTTCTTTTGCCTCGCCAGACTCTGAAGTACACAAACCATCTCCTGGAATAGCTCCAGGTGTTTTACAATCAACAAGAGAATTCAAAAAAAGCCGAGCACGAAGAGGTATGAAAGTCGCTGCTTTTGAACCCTTATCTGCGCTATGCATTTCAAGCATTCCCGCAAACTCTGAATCACCAACATCAGCAGCCAGAAGATCATACAGCTGATGTGTATTACGGAAGCAGATATCCCGAAAAGGCTGATGCATGATGATGTCATTTATTGCGTTTGACAGAGACTGATAAAGCTGCACATCTTCACGGCTAAAAGTATACCGCTTCCAAAGTACCATGGCAAAAATTGAATAGGCTGGAGGAAGGACCATACTTAAAGGAAGCATCCGCTGCAACCTTGAGAGTGCAAGAACATAGGAGTCACCAAGAATATCTGCAATAAGCCCATCATAGACAGTTCTGCAGTTTCCCAACAGAATCCTAAACCAATGCACCAAAACTTCTACTGAATTCTCCATCTTAAATGTTCCTGTAGACCGGGATACACCATTTGTGCTTGATCTCAAACCTCTTAGGAGCTGCAAAACATCCAAACCATCTTTTATTTTCAGGACAGCAACCATCCGCTCAAGATTAGCAACTCCATGAATAATAGCTCCCACAACAAGTGCAGAAATAGCAGCGGCTACCTTTGTAGTTCTCCCAATAAAACCTTTCCCTGTATTGCTTAGTTCATTTGTATGATTTCCAAACACATCATGGTTCTCTGGAGATGGTTGAAACTGATTACGCTGCATCTTTGGAGGAGCAAAAGTTGCTGTAATAGCTGAAGACGCTTCAACTGCCAGAGCTATTTCAAATACACGGCTGAAGCGATCCCCAAGAGCATCTTTCAGTAAGCAAAGAGAACTTATGTGGATGTGCAAAATGTGCCGAACAGAGCTCAATGAACTACCCATGGAAGAAACACCTTGATAGGTACCGCCTGAAAGATCCAAATGTTTAGCTATTGCATGCCCAGCATTGAGAACAATGGCAGAGACAGCAGAAGCAACAACTGAAGGGTCTCCATCTAGACTAGCTCCCCCATTTTGCCTGATACATTCTAGTAAGCCCAAAACAATGTCATGTGCAATTTGATAGCTGTCTTCCCTCTCAACAGAGGGACTCTTGGGTGCTGCAAAACCTTTCTTTTCCTCAGTTTGCCGCTGTATTATCTCCTTCATGTTTGGAACAATTCTTGAATTCCTTACATTCAATTTTTGACGGACCTGTTCATCAATCTCTTCGCCTGCTGAAACCCCAGAAGAAGAAACCAAATCACCATCAACTGAACGTCCATTATCAAGCTCAGCTAGCAGTCGCTGATCACATGTGGTTCTAAAACTTTTCTGCCACCTTGCCACACTAGCAACATCGCTGTATTTCTTCAAGAAATATCGAGTATAAGCAAGCGCTCCTGAGGCAGGCTGCCTTGCAGCTGCTAACACGAAATTTCTGGTCATCGAAACACTTAAAACTTCAGGCAAGAGATCAGTTGCAAGAAGTATGTTCTCGTACCTGCGTGCATTACATGCGAAAGCAATCAAAGGAAAGTCATGTAACAATATAGTAAAGTTTTTAAAGTGTTAGAAATAGGTGAGTGACAACTTCTCTTCCTTGCGCTCTGATCAACATTTATTTTATTTCAAGTAATGAAATAACATTCTGGTGTTTTTTAAGAGAGAGAGAGAGAGAGAGAGAGGGGGGGGGGGGGGGTAGCTGGCCACCAGCCTAACCAATTACTTTCATGATAACCTATGTCAAGCAATGTTGAAGAGTTAACTATGCCAATCATCGTATGCACAAAACAAGAACTACAATGTGGATAAAAAGCTATAGCAGAACATATAAGCCCAAACAAAAGAGTATGCAATATTGCCCTTTTATTGCAGAGATTGTGAATGTGTAAATACGTAGACTGCAAAGATCCTGCAAATATTGCCAGTTTATTGTAAGCCCTCTAGTCAGGTACATGGGCAAGAAAGACACAAGTGACATCATGAAAGAACCTACAGCACATTTTACATTGAGACATTGAGGCAGAGATGAAAAAGGAAAGGGGGAGTATCATTCTCTAGGGACAAGAATCTGAAGCGTAATCCTTTGCTAGCTACAGGCTACCCATTTATTCAAATCAATCATTGCATGAGACATTTGAAGAAAAGTACAACATCAAAGCAACGTACCTTAGCAAGGATGAGAACACAAGTGCCTCGCCAACCTGACAAACTTGGCTTTCTCTGTTTTTGATATGAGTAGCACTTCTCCCTGTTTGACCTGAGGTTGCCATTCCACCACGAACTTTCGTTAGCAACCATACAAGAAACCTTGCACCGGAGGCTAAATCACAGCATATGTCCAATATATAGAGAATTGACAGTAATTCTTCATCGCCAAGCCTCCATTTTAATACAGTTTTATCATCAGACTGCGACGAAAAGGAACTTATGGAATTGCTAGCTTTAGAAGCAGGCATTTCATTTACTTCAATAAGCTGTCTTACTGATTTCAACAACCACACAGAAACAGATCGTCTTTCAAGCAATCTAAGTCTCTTCAACGATTTCCCAACTTCAGAAAGATCCGCTATCTTCATGCAATCAACATCTTTGACATTGTCAACTTCGATGCTAGGTTTATGGTGGGAACAGCCCACCTTGCTCTCGCAGAGATGACTAGTAGATGCACCTTGGCTGCCTTCAATTCTGGAAGCCGCAAGCTGTGCAAGACTTTGTGTTTTCCGGACCACCTTTGCTCTACCTCTAGAGGTTTGTTTAATGGATTTCTGTGCAGGTTCAACCTTAAAGGATTCATGTAACTTTGTTCCTTTCCTCACCCACCAAATATCTTCCTCGTCTGATTGAATCAATGGAAACCCTTGTAAAGGAGAGGCCCTCTCATCCAATTTCTGTCTCTTGGTCCTCACACAATCCTCACAGTCATTTTTCACATCTACAGTATCAACCTGTGTGAGCGTTGAAGCTGACGATCCTTGGGGGTTTGTTTTCATCTGACAATGTTCTGTTTCCACTGAGTGAGGATTTGGAAAGCGCAACATGCTCGACAGCAAAGCTTTCACCTCTTCTACTTGTTCTGGCACCCTGCCATGCTTATCACCTCCTGATGCAAGCAGAAGATCACTTGGCTTCAGAACGCAGGAACTTGAAGCATATTCACCTCTGCTATTTGCATCGAATGACTGACCAGTTGAAAGTTCAGAAAGCACAAGGCGACGCTCACTAGAATACGTTGACTTCATCTCATACAATTGCTGCTCTTCAGTAATTATATCCTCTTCAAGAATTTCAAATAAAGATAACCCAGGAAGCTGCTTCAGAATTCTGTGGTGCCTCCTTTTTCTTTCCATATCCAGCAGTGTGTCATTCTTATCAGTTATTCCACTAATAATTAGCTGCCTAACATAAGCCTGAGGATAAAATATACCACTGCGGATAAGTTCTATGACGAGAACATCCACACGTTTAAAACCTGCAGCACTGCTAACCTCATGTTGATCAAGCCAACACACAATAATATCATGCAGTGGACCAGGACTTTCAAACATATCCTTCTTGTCCTTCTCATCCACGTTCTTTGCATTGTTTCTCAATCCAGAGGAATCACCCAATGAAGTTGCTGCTAAAGAGGTGTCATTCAACGAAGAACCTTTAACAGTATTATTCACTGCAATGCGACTGCTCTTAGAACGAGACAGGTTATTTATCTCATCCATTTTATTCTTCAAGATGGAAACTGCCAGATGTATCTGAGATAAATCTCTTCGTCCTGTAAATTTTACATTCTGAAACAGAGATGTACGGCAATCACGATAATCACATGTCGCCCATTCACAAAGGAAGAACACTGAGCAGATTAGGGATAACTCAACTGTCCCGATCCACATCAGAGAAGACTGCAAACAAGGGCTAACTTCTTTAATCCATCTCTCCTCCATTAATGCATCAGATAAATCATTAAAGAGTGACGAATATGCCATTGTCAAATTTCCTGTGACAAGGGCCTTGTCCAAAGCTTGCACCACTTTGGCTGCACCACGTGCTTGAAAGTTAGGGTTGGCAACTGTTGCAAGATCATACGAACGTTTCTGAATTGAACAAACAGCATAACCACAGGACAAGTAACGATAAGCATCCTGCCTCTTTGAACCAGCAATACCACCACCAGTTATCTTCAGCAAGGCACCTCTACTGTAAACATCAGGAACCACAAAAGATGGAAGAGGAAAGCAATCCAAAGAAACAAACGTATCTGGCACTGCAAGCACCATGTATCGTAGTAACTCAGCTATAACAGAAGAAATATATGCCCTTTTGGGGTTATCAACAACAGGACCATCACTCAGACGTCTAACCAATATTTCCACAAACATGCGTACATATGTTTGCGAGAGAGTGATGCTGTCAATCATACCAAGCGCCACAGGCAAAAGAAGCTCTAAAGCCTCAGCTGCAACTCTCTCCTGAATAAAGGGTAGAAGCAGATCATTGGTAAGTGAAGAAAATCAATGGAGAGAACTGAAACATCAAGAAATATATGAGCTACTCAGTCAGTGAAATAAAAGCACCTGCAATTGGTTAAATAGCCATTCAATGAGTACTGAGGGAACAAGCAATTCTTCTGCGAGATGCCATTCAATAAGGCGAACCATATACCACCATTTGAAGTGCACCAAAGGCTCATCTGTGTCTCCAACAGCTGGGGCTGCTTCACTTTTCATTTTCACTTGTGTGGCCCCAGCAATAAGCCCTGGTGATGACTGTTCTCTAAAAGATGGAGGTACCTCTTTCAAACAAAATTCATCCAAAAGCTGTTGTAAATATTCAACAACATCATTTGTCCACTGATTGGATCGATGATTGTCAGAACCTCCTGCTGATGTACTGACTGATGTTGATCGAACCTGTGGCTGTAATTAAGTAGATTTGGTTACAACGATGTAGTATGTTGTTTTGTACTACCTCGGGTCTAGAAAACATGTCGTTTTGGATATGTTTCAGGTCAAACTTTAAAAACTTTGACCATCAATATCATTCTAAATATTTAGATTGGATGGAAGAGTCATGTGTGTAGATCTGTTTTGTCAAATACTTTCATAATATTATAATTTCTATCAGAATATAAAATATATTGTAATAGAAAGTAGTAGTCAAAGTTATATTTTGAAGATCATGCCGATGTCCAAATGACTTGTTTTCAATAGCTGAGTGAGTAGTAAGCATGGCTTAGGGTCAAAAAAGAAACACAAACCTGATTGAGGTATGTGACTTTCACAAACCATGTCGCTCTTAATAATGGGACATTATATCGAGTGAGAACATCAAGAAGAGATTTCCTACGATAACCATGAGGAACATGTTCAGATAATGAACGCAATCGCTTGTTTGGCTGGGAAAGGGCCTGCATGGCAATGGCACATGTAAACAAAAGTTAAAGTGCGCTGTGATATCACAAAAGTAGAAAAATGATGTCTGTAAACACAAGTCAATTTTCTTAGGTTATTTGGCTTAACATTGTTTCAACAGATGAGATGATAAGATGATGCATTAAGGGAGGTCTGCCTCTATTCCAAACACAAACTTGACCCTCTAAATCCAAACAATAAAGCAGTTTAAAGTCAAAGCAACACCAAGCAAAAAAGACAGTTTGTTGTCAGTTGTATGATAAACCCATCGTTCCTTTAAAAAGGAGTCAAATTATAGCAGAAAAGTTAAGTATTAACCGACGACAAGCTCAAGATATACTCCCTCCGTCCCAAAATAAATCAACTTCTAGAGTTTAAACTTTGTTCCAAAATAAACCAATTCCTACCTTCTTACCTACCCTCAGTCCACAAATCGAGAAATTTTATCCCTTCAATACCCCTTACCTACCTCCCAACATATACTACTTTCCTATTAATGAGAGGTATTTTGGTCTTTTATTCTCCTCCTTAATATCTCATTGGGCTGCTAGGAGTTGGTTTTTTATGGGATGGAGGGAGTAAGTGTTAGAAAACTTAAATAACTGTTCATTAATTATGCCAACAGTTCCTTTGAAAATGTATTTGAAAACAGATGACAGGTTAGTCTATTGACCTCTGCCCATTTCCTGCGAGTGTCTTCATTACATGGTCTTTGCTCTGGATAAACTCCAGGTTTTATCAACAATGATCCAAAAAGAGGAACTCCATAAACTTGGCCAGCCTGCTAAAACAGGAAAATTAACTGGTCTGTTTGATATGATATCAGGGGATAAATAGATAAAAGCATTAAAGGCATCCACGTGGGGTAAACACATCGAAATCAAGAGATATGGCACAACTACCTTTCTCTTCTGTGCACGAGATTCATTGATAGCCCTCAAGCGCTTCTTTAGTGCCTTCAGCAAATAGTGAAGAAGAAATTGTTAAATTTATACTTAGTACTCTATACCATATGTCAAAACAGACCATAAAATAAAAACAAAAGGATAAAACTATCAATAAACCCTGTCAATTAAATGCTGTCTCCATGCATTTACAAATTATGGTGTCTTCAACATTTAAAGCACTACATCTTCAGCATACGTATTTGTGATTACAATAGAAAACGACTTCCCAAAAGAGAACAGAAACACGCAACCCACAATGCCAAACCTTAGTTCTACAACAATTTTTTACCTACTACCTTGGAGTAAAGGTTCCTTGTCTAAATGTTTGTACCTGATGATAGCTGGTTCAAGCCGGCAATAATTGTCGAAAAAGACTTAATAGTCACTAGACTATCAATAATTGCAGCATGTTCTAGGGCCTGTGGACTAAAACTAATTAGCAAGGTGGAAGAAGTTCTGAGATTTAGCCCTAATAGTCAGTGACATTTTATATCTAAAAGATACCAGCTTAATCTCCAGTCAAGATAATCAAATAGCATGGGTAGTAAATCAACCAGACAAAAAGTTATGCCTTTATGCCAGATTGATATACAGAACATTGGAGGTTTGGAACGTAAGGTTGGTGCCAGTGGCATTTTTTTTATCTTTGTTACCATGAACTGTTAATACCAATTGCTATTGCAAATAAGTTCCTGTACCCACATTTCTTCCAAAACAACACAATAGCAAAATAAGATCATCTCACAAGCTAATTGAAAAAATATTGGCCAAGTTCCTCACCTCCTTGCATTTTATAACAACATCTGGCTTGCAGAAGTATGGGATCTGGCTAAGTACAATCTCTCTAGCTTCCTATCAATCCCAAGAAAAAACCGAATCAATAGACATACGAGATTGTTGGATTATGTCCAAACTCAATAAGCTAGTACAGATAGATACATTAGTGAGTTTCTAATTGGATTCAAAATCATAATATGTTGTACACAACATTCATTTCCATACACACCTCAATTCCTTCAACAGTCTCCTTATACCCAGATTGTACATATTCTTTGGTCAATGTCTCTTCTGGACAGTGTGGTGTTTGAGGATAGAAGTCAGGTGGACCAAGCCTAAAAAAAGCCATTGTGTACAGTTGGAACACATAAGATCATAGGATAAAAAAGAACTAGTATTTGACTATGTGTTGCTATAGGACAACGCAAATGTGTTTTCTTATCCAAAGAGTACAGCCAAAGTTGAAACAAAGAGCAAAGAAAGTAAAGGTAATACAATCCCTGAGAGCTGAACATCTAGATTAATAAACACCCATTTAACTCCCTGAGTGAACTGTCTTCAGTTCAGAAGTATATGCATACTTGTTATTAAGTGGTTCTTTGTCGCACTTTAGCTTGTAAGGAGCTAACTGCTGTTGCCGCCTGAAAACAGCAATGTAAGGAAGAAAAACAGATCAAAATTCAGTGATGGTGATAATAAAATTGCACAAGATTAATTTGAATTAGGTACCCACTTCTGTTGACAGAAAACTGATACTAAGAAAGCGATTGGTGACAGTAGCAAATTAGTTGTACTCTTCATAACATTACATCCAGTTATTGGACATTACGATAGAGGTGAAGAGACAGAGCACATATTCTTTATTCCATGTTCAATTATCTGTGTGTTGAGATTTGATCCACCCCAACGAGAACCAGGAATCTCTATTTCTGAAAAATTGCTTCCATACTCCTTCCATTCCCAAATAGATGTCATTTCAGAATGTGAGCAGTCAAATTTTATAATAAACTTTTGCATCTAATATGCACAGGAACATTAAGACTTATCATGTGAAAATGATATTGCTAGATTTGTCATGAAAGGTGCATTCACATCATTATTCTTCTAACATTTTTTATGAACATATAATTGAAAAAAATCATAACGAAAGGTTACCATGTCAATGTCCTAAATCTATACTCCTTTTAAAAGAAAGGAGTGATGGTGGTGAGTGGATCTGCCACCCCACATACTCCCATTGCAGTTTCTATAGATTACCCCTTGAATTTCTTAATATTACACAACAATCGAATATAAATGGATCGCCATGTACATAAATAAATTAAGGTGAGTATTCCATAAAGAAAAAAGGTGGATAACATATTTCATGCAAAAAATATATATTTTATTTACTTTAGGCAACTCCGCCTATGTTGTCTCAACATAGCAGGTCCCAAGCCCTGGTAAAGGAGGAGGGGAGGGTCCCTTTCCCTAAAAGGTTGTGTTAGGCTTGGCGAGCCAACATAAAACCTAGCCACTCATATGGAGATGAAACCCAAGTTGGGTTTCAACTCTAGCCTACCCCAACTTGCTTGGGACTGAAAGGCTATGTTGTTGTTGTTGTTGTTGTTGTTACTTTAGGCAATATTATGACATGATTCCTTTTATCCTTAGCAAAGCACACGCGTGACAAGTAAAAAAATATTTGAGGCAGTAGTAAATAAGCTCTTTCACTACTTCATTCGATCATATATGAAAGAGAAAATGGCTGCTCCTTTCTCTAACCATACCACAAAGATTAAAGCGTAATGTAATAACATACTAATGATACAAGCTTGATGATCTATGGCATTATGATTTCCAAAGCAGAATTCATATATATATATCTCTCTGTGTGTGTGTGTGTGTTCTACATAATCAGATGGCAATAAGAAATACAACTAGGGTTGAAGGATTTATCAAAGCTATATTCAATAAAACCGAACTGATGGTTTTGTTGATCTTCAAGACATGGTAATATATATTCAATCGAGTAAACATGATTGATTAGCTTGCTCAAAACTAATAAATGAATGTCCCTGATAGATTTTATCTAATCTCTAGAGAAAGTATTATCAATACAAATATCAGCAACGTCAGTTAAAAAAATATTTACTACAAAATTTTCCTTTTGCCAGAACAACATTCCGTAAATGACGGACTGCTTGTGGCCGAGTAACGGTTCATGTCAAGGTTATCAAGTCATTCTGATAATAGCTAGAAATTCTACGTAGAACATGTGGTGTGTTTAATTATGGAAGTTACTTCATGCAAGTAATGCAAAAGGAATCGTTATGGTTCGCGGTACCCAAAATGTGGACACATCATATTGCCCACCTAGGATTAATTACACCTTGGAAGAATCCAACTAAATAAGAGCATACTAGTGAAGCTTACTACCGGTACGTCGCAGTAGGTTTACATGGCTTAAAACAAGAAAATATGCAAAAAAAAAAAATGGAGCAATAGTGCGTCACCTCGAGCTCAGGGGATAATTGGTGGCAGAGTAGGGTGATCCTTCCAATCTCGTGCTGTCTCTACCACCTGAACCTGCGCCACTGCCGCTAAACCCAGAGGCGTTGCTGCCACCCGTGTACCTTTGCATCTCCCCCAGCAGGTCAGCAGCATGCTACCCCCACATCCACAGAGATCAAGCTACAGGAGCGGAGTAGAGCACCTAGGCATGGGGGCTCGATTGAACCCCCAATTTTTTTTCCTGGAAACAAGCTGCTGCTGCTATTAGCACTAAGGTTAGGGCAAAGAGAAAAGCAGCTTCCAGATCTAGAAGAGAAGCTAAAGGTTGGGACAAAAGGAGAACGCGTGGGTAGAGAGGGATGAGAAAGGCGACGCGCTCACCGGCGAGGACCCGGCGGAAGCAGCGGGACTCCGGCGCCGCTGCTCGCTCGGCGCAGGCGGCGGGCGGGCGGGCGAGCTCGCAAGGGCGAAGGGGACGGGGAGATCGACTAGGGTAACTAGTAGGGAGCAAAAGAGTCAGAGGCCAACTACGCTAGCTCAGCTAGCTGGGAAAATTTGACTATTTGCACCTCCACTATGGTGCAGATTGAGGATGTACCCCTTTTGAGTCTTTTCACAAAAATAGCCACGTTTCTCCCTATTTTAGTTTTTTTAATCCTCGATCCATACTATCATGAGGGGTGTTTTTTTGAAAAATAGAAGCTCTAGAGTAATAATATATGTACAAGCACTCATTATCCTCTGTTTTAAAATATAAAAACTCAAAAACTAGTTTTATGAATCTAGACTTTAAATTTATAGTACTAAGTGGTACAACATATATTCCTATTAGATTTTTATATTTTGAGAGGAGTAAATCATTACAAATTTATAGTTAGAAAAAATTTATAGAATATGTTGTCAATTTATTGGGTAAATAATATAACTTTTTGATAGACGTGAATGATGACTATTTGGAAAAAGAGTAGTGCTACACATGCTAAAAGATTCTTACAATAACTTTCTACTAACAAAGATATGAATTGTTTTTATTCAATTAGTTGCAAGCTACAAAAATTCAAGGTGTATCACACCAGCGTTTGTAAAGTGTTTGTTCATTTTTTCTTCGGAAAAAAAAAGGGAATTCATGTGCATCCGCATGGATGGTTTCGTAAAATTTGCTCCAAGAGTGAGAAAGACGGCTACCGTTTTTTCTGTCACAGAAGTCTCACAGTTTCTTTCGGTGCATCTCCATGATTTCTGCGATTATGCGCGCTCGCAAGTCGCAGCCGCGCCAGGCGTAGTGGCGAGGTGAGGGGAAGCTCGTGATCCGCCGAGGCTGCAAGCACGGTGAGTCGATCGCTTCCCGGTTCCTCCAATGCGTTCCTTTTCCTCTCGATCGCGGTTTGATTTTCGTTTTGAAATTCGATTCGATGCGGTATTAATTTGTCTGCGCATGTCAACGAACTGATTAAAGCGAGTGCGGCCATTATGCGCGGGACTTAGATCCGCGGGGATTAGGTCTCGATTTTCCATCTGCTCCTGCGGATTTGGCTTTCAAACCTCGAAATCTAGATTTCTTGATGCATCAGGAAAGCATTTTGGCGATTTTGTCTAAGGGGTGTGAAAAGGACCCGATATTACCTAGGGTTCAACCGTTTAAGTGGTGCTTGCTCTCTTCTACTAGTTCGGTGCAAATTAGTAAATTATGTTGGCGGATTAATTTAATTGCTGCCTAGTGCGCCGCACACTTGGACTTCACGATGCATAAAAAATTCACAAGAGGAAGTGGGATCGGATGCTGCTTGGAGTGACTAGGCCCCAGCCACTAGCAAAAACCAAATTTCAGAAATTCAGATGGACCAATAGAGTGAGTGCATCAGCCATTCACCTTCCATCGTTGTTCATACGAGCAGTGATGGAAGCACTCACTCCTTCCTGCTCAAATTAACTTGGTATGCTGCTGCAAGGACCAGATAAGCCATATATCTGTTCTTCTAGTCAACTAGAGGCGTCCCCACGCTTGCGACAGAAACTGATGAGTTTTTATGTACGTGCGTTTAAGTCTACTGTTTTTGTGCTGAACATATACAGTATACTTCAGGATTTACTTTCAAACACCAGGACTGTGTGGTGCTAGTGGTACTTAAGAACCAACCGTGTTAATGTTAGAATCTTCTCTTCTTCTTCACCATCTCTTATTTATAGTATCATTTGTGGCAAACTTGCCTCAGGGAAATCAAAATAAGTTGGGAATTATAGAATGCTATATATGGGTGCACCATTTTGGATAGCCACCAAACAGTTTTATTGACATCACGTCGATGGGGAATTAAACAAATGGTGAATATTGAAACATGCAGTTTTCAAAAATTTTCCACCTAAGAATCTTTACGTTCCATTATCTGAAAAAAAAAAGAATCTTTACGGGCACCTACTTCATTTATTTGTCTGTAGTCTTTTTAAAAGGATAAAAAGGACCAAGTTTAAACTGTATAAATAAATTATTAGCCAGAGCTTGGCACCAACGTTTTCTGGGCTACTTTTCTAGGGCAACCGGTAATTTGAATTTCAAAGATATCCTAGTGGGCCAGTATGATCCAAAGACTAGAGGTGAACGAAAATGATATGTTGTTTGGCACTAAAATGTGAACAAAAATATCCTAGTGGGCCTGTATTTCAGTTCCGAAAACTATCAGTGTTACTAGATAATCCTTGTGTTAGCAAGAGTAACTAGTAAATTGTGTCCTACTTAGTTAAGGATAGGTAATAGTAGTCAATTTGGATTTTACATGTGAATCATGAAGCTTGTAGTAGTTTCATGAAGCTCTCTCTACTAGTTTTTACTAGAGTCTTGTAGTAGTTACTACAATGCTTACCAAAGAACAGCTAGGAGTTGAGTTTAACTTGAGCTGTAAAAGTCTGGTACTGTAGCAGGTCGGTTACTGTAGCAACCGACTTGAATACTTATAAAAGGAGATGTATACCCTCTTGTAAAGGAGTGAGGGGGGCTTGTGTAATATATGAACACACCTTTGGCTAGACTAAAGTGTAGTTGAGTGATCCTACCAACAATTGGTATCAAAGCGAGGTTTGAGAGAGAGTGAGAGAAAGAGATGTCTTCTCCAGCCAAGTTCGATGCTCCAAGGTCGCCATAGCGCCGTGGCCGTCGCCCCTCCGCATCGCCTGATCCACAGCGAGGTCGACGTCGAGGCGATGGGCCTCGGGAGTTCGTTGTGCAAAGGACCATGAGGGAGATCAGAGGTTCAACGGCATATCCCACTCTCACGCGAACCAACTACACCGAGTGGTCCTTGCTGATGAAGGTGATGCTGCAAGCTCGCATGCTTTGGGATGCCGTGGAGTACAGCGACTGCGACGAGCAGGAGGACAGGATGGCAATGGAGGCCATCTTGCGCGCTGTCCCCAGCGAGATGATCCCGTTGCTTGCCACCAAGGACTCCGCGAAGGACGCCTGGGATGCCATCAAGGTGATGCGCGTCGGCGTGGACCGCGTGAGGAAGGCGAAGGCACAGCAGCTACGCCGGGAATATGAGTCAATCTCATTCCGCGAAGGAGAATCGATCAACGACTTCGCCCTGCGACTCACAAGCCTGGTGTCTCAGCTCGGGACACTGGGAGAGAATATCGAGGAGCAGAACGTGATCGAGAAATACCTGCGCGTCGTCCCGGAGCAATTCTCCCAAATCGCGGTGTCGATTGAGACCTTGTTGGATCTCTCGACACTCTCTATTGAGGACGTCACAGGGTGTCTCAAGGTGGCGGAGGAACGACGGCCAGATCCAGCGCCGTCGACTGCTGCAGCTGGAGGCCAACTTCTCCTCACCGAGGAGCAGTGGCTCGCGCGGCAGAAGGAGCGGCAGAAGGGGGAGGGATCCTCCAAGCAGTCTCAAGACGACAGGGCTCGTCGACAACCCCGCTCGAATCCTCGAAAGGAAGCTCTCGGCGGCAGCGGAAGAGGCAAGAAGGGAGACGGCAAGCAGGACACAGCATCTAATAAGTGCTACAACTGTGGCCGCCTTGGCCATTGGGCCAAGGACTGCCGACAGCCCAAGAAGGAGACGGCTCACCTGGTCCAAGGAGACGACGACGATGACATGCTGCTACTCTCACGGGCCAGCAGGCATGAAGATGACGACGTCGCACTGCTTATGGCCCAGGAATGCGAGCTCAATGACGATTGCGTCTCTGGGCCTTCCCCAGTTTCTCTTGTCGAGCCGCATGCACAGGTGAATCTCGGTGTCACGAACATCGAGGATAAGGAGGCGGCTTGGTACCTTGACACAGGGGCCACCAACCATATGACAAGTCGCGGAGATCTCTTCGCTGAGTTAGACCGAAGCATCACCGGCGCCGTCAAATTTGGCGACGGCTCCATCGTCGATATCAAGGGCACTGGTAATGTCATCTTCACCAGCAAGAATGGCGAGCACAAATTGCTCGGCGGCGTTTACTACATTCCACGCCTCAAGAGCTCCATCGTCAGCAATGGCCAACTCAACAAAAGTGGGACGAAAGTGTTGGTTGAGAACGGCATCATGCGCGTCTGGGATCGACGCCGCCGCCTTCTCGCCAAGATCAAGCAGGGACGAAACCACTTGTACGTCCTCCGCCTCGAGGTCGCACGGCCAATCTGCCTAGCCGCGCGACACGACGATGTTGCCTGGCGCTGGCACGAGCGCTTCAAGCACATCCATTTCGGCTCACTAGAGAAGATGGCACAACAAGAGCTCGTGCGCGGCCTGCCTCAACTGGAGCATATCGAGTAGCTGTGTGACACGTGTCATCACCAAGCACCGACGTGCTGCGTTCCCAAAAGCGGCCAAGTACCGCGCTCAGGAGTCACTCGACCTCGTCCACGGCGACATTTGTGGCCCCATTATGCCGGTGACGCCAAGCAGCCAGCGCCATTTCTTGCTGCTGGTTAACGATGCCACACGATACATGTGGGTGGCGTTCCTAGCAGCCAAAAGCAACGCGCCTGAAGCCATCAAGAAGATCCAGGCAGCGGCGGAAGCTCACTGTGGGCGCAAGTTGTGCGTATTCCGCACTGACAATGGCAGCGAGTTCACATCGCTAGAGTTTGCCGCCTATTGTGCCGACGAGGGGATCCACCGTCACTTCTCTGCGCCTTATGCCCCACAACAAAACGGCGTGGTCGAGCGGCGGAATCAAACAGTGGTGTCCATGGTGCGTGCCCTGCTCAAGCAGAGGGGAATGTCTGCTGAGTTTTGGGGAGAGGCTGTCAGCATAGCTGTTTTCCTCCTCAATCGCGCGCTGACCAAGAGCCTAATCAGGAAAACTCCGTATGAAGCGTGGCACGGCAAGAAGCCAGCAGTTAGCTTCCTGCACACCTTCGGGTGTTTGGCGTTCGTGAAGGAGCTTCACGACGTACGCAAACTCGACGACCGCAACACTCCCGGCGTCTTCATCGGCTATGAAGAAGGGATGAAGGCGTACCGTGTACTTGATCCAAGGACATGGCGTGTGCGTCTCGCCCGCGATGTCATCTTCGACGAGAGCCGTGGGTGGGACTGGACCCGGAGACGCGATACCACCATCAGCTACCTCAACGCCGGCACAGGAGAATGCTGCATCGCCATCTCCTGCTACACCGATACCTGCTGAAAGGGCTGCCACAACTGAGTTCGTGTCACCTCCCTCTCACGACGAGGAGAGGCTTGACGCGGCGCACTCTGATACGCCGGTTCGCTATCGTACTGTCGACAACCTAATCGGGGAAGATGCCCTGGGACCAAGACTTGCACAGCGGGAGCTTGAGGAGGCGTCTTTGCTTCTCGCTGGACCTGGCGAGCCATGCTCATTTGCTGAAGCAGAACGTGACGAGGCATGGCGCGCCGCATGCAAGAAGAAATGGACGCGGTGAATCACAATGGGACTTGGGAGCTCATTGATCTCCCACATGGCCATCGTCCAATTGAACTCAAATGGGTCTACAAGTTAAAGAAGAACGAGGCCGGGAAGGTGATCAAGCATAAAGCTCGTCTCGTCGCAAGGGGATTTGTCCAACAAGCAAGGATCGACTTCGACGAGGTGTACGCACCCGTCGCGCGCATAGAGTCAATTCGACTCCTACTTGTGCTCGCCGCCCAGGAGGGGTGGCACGTCCATCACATGGACGTAAAATCAGCCTTTCTCAATGGAGAATTGGATGAAGAAGTGTATGTGAAGCAGCCCCCTGGTTTCGTCGTCGCCGGAGAAGAAGGCAAGGTCCTCCGCTTGCGCAAGGCCCTCTATGGCTTGCGGCAGGCGCCGAGAGCCTGGAATGCGAAACTTGATCACACTGAAGGCACTAGGATTCGAACAGAGCAAGCACGAGCACGCCATGTATTGGCGCAACAATGGCGACTCTGCTCTGCTCGTCGGAGTCTATGTTGATGACCTTGTGATCACCGGACCGTCGACATCAGCAATCAATCAATTCAAGAGGGAGATGAAGGAGAAGTCCCAGATGAGTGATCTTGGCTTACTCTCTTTCTATCTTGGAATTGAAGTGAAGCAGGGAGAAGAAGGGATCTCTCTGAAGCAGGGGCGCTATGCTCAACGTATCGTGGAGTTAGCTGGCCTCAAGGACTGCAATCCTTGTGCCACTCCAATGGAGGAGAGGCTCAAACTCAGTCGCGAAAGCAAGGCAGAGGAAGTGGACGCAACGCATTACCGGCGAATCGTTGGGAGCCTCCACTACCTTGTTCATACACAACCTGACCTGGCATTCGCCGTCGGGCTCGTGAGCTGGTTCATGGAACGGCCTACGAACGAGCATCTGCAAGCCGTGAAACGCATCTTGCGCTATGTCGCCAGCACACTGGAGCATGGACTTCACTACAAGGAGAAAGAGGAACAGTGGCTGATTGGTTACAGCGACAGCGACCTCGTCGGCGACATCGATACAAGGAAGAGCACAAGCAGCATGTTGTTCTTTCTTGGTTCAAGCTTGGTGAGTTGGCAATGCATCAAGCAGAAGGTGGTGGCTTTATCCTCCTGTGAAGCAGAGTATGTTGCAGCCACCAATGCGGCCACACAAGGAGTATGGCTGGCCCGACTGCTAAGTGAATTCAAGGGAAGAAAAGCTGAAGCAGTCAAGCTCAAAGTGGATAGTAAGTCTGCACTGGCGCTGGCCAAAAACCCCGTTTTCCATGAACGCAGCAAGCACATTGATTTGCGCTATCACTTCATCAGAAGCTGCTTGGAGGAAGAAAGCATCAGTGCCAACTTCATCACCACCTCAGACCAGCTCACTGATATATTCACGAAGGCACTAGGGCGAGTAAAATTCCAAGAGCTAAGGGCTAGGATTGGAATGGTCCAAATCAAATAGATACATAAGGATTAGGGGGAGAATTGTTACTAGATAATCCTTGTGTTAGCAAGAGTAACTAGTAAATTGTGTCCTACTTAGTTAAGGATAGGTAATAGTAGTCAATTTGGATTTTACATGTGAATCATGAAGCTTGTAGTAGTTTCATGAAGCTCTCTCTACTAGTTTTTACTAGAGTCTTGTAGTAGTTACTACAATGCTTACCAAAGAACAGCTAGGAGTTGAGTTTAACTTGAGCTGTAAAAGTCTGGCACTGTAGCAGGTCGGTTACTGTAGCAACCGACTTGAATACTTATAAAAGGAGATGTATACCCTCTTGTAAAGGAGTGAGGGAGGCTTGTGTAATATATGAACACACCTTTGGCTAGACTAAAGTGTAGTTGAGTGATCCTACCAACAATCAGATATCCTAAATAAGGAACTAAAATTTTGGTTTCTCAGCCCTTTCTTAATGGTACAAAATATGAAGCCCTCCTACGTTTCTCATTAAAAAAGAAAATCTGCCAAACAATCATAGATGGAGTTCTCACCTCTGGTAGGATACTGGAAAGTTCCACCAAATCTGAATCTCCTAGTTCGATTCTAGGGTGCTTGCACAGGTTTTGCAGTACATTTGCTGCAACATATATGTACCTGTCGTCATGTAGCATTCTTGCCAGATCCTTAAAGAATCTATGTCCAGCTTCCTTCATGATAGCTGAGCAGTTTTCTGCACTTTCTGTTGTTAGCATTGACAGTGCTTGTCCTGCTTTTATTGTCATCAAGCAGTCAGAATGTGCACCTGGCAGATTATCTTGCACAGTGAATGCAAACATCAACATCTGCACAATCACCTGGATGCTCCCAATTTCTTTGTTTGTAGTCTCATCCATGGCAAGTTTTATAAAGATATCTGTAGCCAACTCCCTCAGTTCCTGACTGCTGCTGCTATCCTCTAAGATCTCAGCAAGGTTGCCCAGTAGGAAGGGATCTTCCGATATCTTGTGCCTCAATGTTATACCAGTTTCCCCACCAATGCTTGCCAATCTTCTCAGCACCCTCAGTGACAGATCAATCAGTAATTTCTGGCCTGTCTCATTGGCACGCATTTTCTCACTGTTGTTGCTCGTGAACCCTGTGATCTTTGGGATGAGGTCCATTGATCTGCTGATCTCCACGCAGTTGACAAGATCATATGTAGCTAGCCTCTCAAGAGTTACCAGGCCAAGTAACGGGAGAATATCACTTTCCATCCACTGCTCCTCCTCTAGAATGGACCACCGTTTAGTCATCTGACGCCAAAGTTTGATTATACAGCAATTGTCCTCACCAGCACTGTCTTTCTGAATTGTGAGTTCCTGTATCTGCTGTTTGTTCTGGTTGTCCAGAAGTGACGATATGAAGTTCATTGCACCAGGGATCGCGACAATCTGAAGACAACTAGCAAGCTCAGCTGTAATCTTCGCAGCGAGCAATCTAATTTGATTGTCTTCTGGGTTCGTCCATCCCAACATTTGGATCAATGTGGTGACTGTCTTCATGGAGTTGGCGACTTTTGACGGGACTGGTTTGTCATAGGGTTCTCTGTTCACAAAGCTATACAGAATTCGAACCCCACAAAGCTGCTCCTTCGTTGAGCCTGCTTCGAGGGAATCCATGGCAAAAGTGGTGAGGTTCATCATCTTTGGAGCTAGGATGCTGGCGTTCATACATTTCTCAAAGGCATGTGTGTAGTACATATCGACAGATTTGACTCCCTGCTGACCCCTGAACCCACCAAGACAAGCCAATTATCTCCGAGGAAAGAATGAGAAGAAATCCAGTATGCGAGCCACAAGGTATAGTATCCCTTGGCCGAGCACCATTCCATAGAAGACATTAAGAGTTGGCTTGAGGTTTTTCTTGTCAGGATCATTTGCATGACCACCTTTGCCATAATAATTTTGGTGCAAAAGGCGGGTCAATGCAATAATAACACGCATGACTGCTGCTGGAATCTGTAAACTGCCACATATAGTTGTCAACAGAGCAAATACTATCATCACTAACAAAAATGGAGAAAAGGACACCAAGCTTCAAGGCACATACAAAAAGACATAATCACTTGGTGGCAGGTTAATGATTTGCGGACAAAAGGCCAATGAACTAGTCTGATGATGCTTGTGAACTGCAATTTGCTGATCGTTATTAGCAACACTGTGACCAGTAGTAGTGCGTAAAAGACCCTAGCTATTAGTAAATTCCCTTTGGGTGCTGGTGTCGTATTTTTGCACAATAGACAGAGGACCAACAGAACCATTACAACCAAGGGGCTCAATAGTGAAATAGCATAGCATAATGGACCGCCTTTAAGTTTGTGAACTCCTGGGAAAGGCAAGGTGGCAGCAACAAGCATCAATGTATGAACAGATGGGACATAGAATTCTTTACTCTTAGTGCCTGCAAGGAATATACCGACATCATTCAAACATATCACCACAATCACTCTGTTCCATGAGAAAGGTCTCAAAGCTCCCCGAGTCCTGAAGAACAGTTGGTACTCTGATCTGTTTGGGCAGAACATCCTGAAAATATGCATGGTGCATCATATGGAAACCCAGAAAAATGGATGATCTACCAACTAAATGAACAACAATCCTTTTGGATAAGTTGCTAGCAGGTGGAGATGCAAGACAATCTGATACATTGACTTACGAATGCTAGTAGTATAGTACTAGATAACATGAGTATGGTAACACAAGTTTGTGACTAACACTACCACTTATGTGACTGATCACTGATGCATACCTTGCAGCTTCTAAGAAGAACAATGCTGTGGCGTACGTGAAGTCCAGACAGGTGAGTCAGGTGTCACTAGTTGGGTACCCTCCGAGGAGCACGACGGTGGCCCAGGTGAACGCCAGCGTGCCGAGGGCGTTGCCCGCCCTCTCAACAGAGGCAACAACTCGAACAAAGCAATTCAGCTGCTCTTCTGGTGTCGTGTTACACCAGCTTGCCTCAGGTTGGGCAACTCTCACTGCTACATCTACCAATACATTCTCTGTGTGTTTCGACATCCTCACGAATCAGTTCAGGTTCTTTCCACGGAGGTATCAATCTGGAATTCTTGATGCTGAGAAGAATACTGGTGCAGTTTCTATAAGTAGACCTGATTTGATTGCCTGAAGGTTCAGGGCTGCAGGCAATGATGAGACAGCCGACACGAGAGGACGGTAAATCCAATGATGAGTCAGCAGCGAGTTCGATTAGTACGCATGCGAAGCTTCCTTTATTTGGATTGTTCTCGCGGTAAAGCTGGAGAATGGTTACTTGACTAACATGCCGATGTTCAGTCGTGTCGATGATTCATTATCTTCTAGGGGGAAAAGAACAAGCGGTAGAGGTAAAATATATACCATCACGCGTTATTACTTATTAGCAAGTGGTGCTAAATTGCCAAAGTCCATGGACCATGCATGAGGAGTGATGTGTAGCACAAGAATTACCTTTTTTTTTAATCGCTACGGGTTCTCAGTTTAACCCAATGCACTGAAGTTTAACTAAATTTGTTTGTTTGGGTGCAGAGCAAACTCCAAAGGTTGCTTTAACTAAATTTGTTGGTTTCATTGGTTGCGCCGGCGCACCGTCCACGTCACCGGCCGACTGGCCGTGGAACACTATATGGACGACCGGTTCCCCGTCGCCGTAAGAGCATCTTCAACAGTCTCTCTAAATTTGACTCTTTATTTGCCGATTTGATCAGCCATCTAAAAAGATTTCTCTCCATATTATTTGTGTGCTCCAACAGTCTCTTCATCTTCTACTCTCCAAATTCCCTGGACCCACGTGTCAGTCTCTACTTTGCCCTCTCCTTCTCTTCCTCTACAGACGGATAGACTGCGGCGCGGTCAGCGGCGGAAGGCAGGCGGTAGCGAGGGAGGCTGGCACGGGCGATGAGGCGGTGAGGGCGGCCGGCGCGGGAGACGGGTGCCCCGCGCGGCAGCAGCCGTTGACGAGGATGCTGTAGACGACGACGTTGGCTGTGCCAGCGGCGGCGAGGGTGTCCAGCACGAGCTCCGCCGACGCGGTGGTCTGCGCAGAGCTTCTTGATAAGGACGCTGCAGGTGACGACGTCGGGAGGGCCAAGCATGGAAGCCACGAGGCGGACGGCCTCGTCGAGGTCGCCGCGGCGGAGGAGGCCGCGCAAATGGGCGTTGGCCCTGCCATCGCACTGCTTCTCCCGTCTGGTGGCTAGGTGGAGGCAGCTAGCGCGGGTAACGGGGTGGCGGCCGGACGGGGACAGCGACTTTAGCCTCCCTTGCCCTCTCGCGTAACTGGCGGGGCCCACGCATAGGAGGGATTTGGCTAGAGATGTCCAAATGGGCCGTGCCCCGTCGGGCCGGCCCGGGCACGGTGCTACAGTAATCGTGCCTGGGCCGGCCTGGCACGGTTGGCCGTGGGCCGTGCTGTGCCTGGGCTGGCAGTGCGGCACGGCACGGCACGGGGCACGGGCGGCGGAGGCCGCGTCGCCGCGGCAGGCGTCTGCGGCCGGCGGAGACCGAGGCAGGCGTCGGCGGCCAAGGCCGGGGAGGCACCCGGGCGCGGAGGCGGCTGCGGAGGCCGAGGCAGCAGCCGGGAGGAGGCAGGCGCGGGAGGAGGCGGGCGTCGGCCGGGAGGATGCGGCGGGAGGACCGCCGGCCGGGAGGCAGGCGTCGGGGAGAAGGTGGCCGGGAGAAGGCGGCGGAGCCGAGGAGGCGGGAGGAGCGGCGGAAGGAGGCGGAGAAGCCGAGGAGGCCGAGGCGGCGGGAGGAGCTAGAGGAGCCGAGGAGGCCGGGAGGAGGCCAAGGCGGCGGGAGGCCGAAGAGGCCGGGAGGAAGCCGAGGAGGCGGAGGAGCCGAGAAGAGGAAGCCGGGAGGAGGCCGAGGCCAGGTGCGTGCAGGAGGAGGAGGCAGGCGACCGTTGCACTGACATCTGCCCGTTGCGACGCTGATGACCATTTGCTACAGTGTTCGGCCGCGTTGGCTCAATAAAAAATTGACACATGTCCCAACCGTTCGAAATAACGGCTAGATTTTGCAGGACAAAAAAATCCGAAAAAATATCAAAAAAATCCAAAAAATTATGAAATTTTTTCCTATAAATAGGGAAACCCCCAGCCACATTTTTGCTCATCCAAACCTCCCAATCTCTCTTGTGCTTTATTCTCCTTTCTTTTGCTCTTTGCTCAAAATTTTTTATTTAGACAAAATTTTGTCTAAAATTCAAAAAAATTTCACATTCTCATAGGTAATAGCTGCAACCTCCGGTGCTCCTGCAAAGTAAAAAAAATCCTAAATTTTCTTCTTTATTCGTATTATTTTTTTAATACTAATTTTCTCTATTTATATTGCAGGATGGATCCGAACTACCCGACGTTCCAACTGAGCGACTTCGACCCGAGCTATCTGTCGATGTCGCAAGGAGACGACTCCGGGTTGGCTCCTACACCGCAAGGACATCCGGAGGAAATACATACGGCTTCAGAAGGATCCGGAATTGCGAGCGGGAGCCTATCAACGGCAACCGGCTCAAAGAGATCAAGAACTTACTCCGCCTGGCAACATTTTGATGAGATCAAGGAGACCGTCGCGGATGGAAGGGAGGTAACTTACGCGAAATGTAAAATTTGTAAAACTAAACTCTCTGGAAAATCTTCTGGTGGAACAGGGCATTTAAGGTGGCATGCTGAGACGTGTGCGAAGAAGCAAGGTTACTAGCTAAGACAGCAGCAACTAGTACTCAATCCGGACGGTACGTTACGTTCATGGAAGTATAATCCTCAGGTAGCACGAGATTCCCTTACCCGATTAATTGCTAGACAGGATCTACCCTAAACTTTGGTGAGTCTCCTGTATTTGAGACTTACATTAAAACTGCTCATAATCCCAGGTTTCAAGCTATTAGTAGACAAACTACAACCCGGGACTTGGCGAATATTTATAACCAAGGCCGGGATAATATTAAACAATTATTTGCTACTTGCACATTTTCTATTAGTATCATATCTGATATTTGGAGTGGTAGGGCTAAGGAAGACTATATTAATGTAATTGCTCATTATGTTGATGATGAATGGGAACTATAAAAAAGAGTAATAGCTTTAAAATTAATTGATGTTTCACATAATGCAGAAAATATTGCTGAACGAATTTCTAGAGTTTGTGAGGATTTTGGCATCACAAATAAAATATTTGCAGTAACTCTAGATAATGCAGCTGCAAATTTCAGAGCAATGGAAATTTTGCAGTCTTTATTCAATGTTTATGCTAAATCATTTCTTTTACATTAACGTTGTGCTTGTCATGTTATTAATCTTATAGTTAAATCCGGTCTTAAAAGAGTAACTGTATATCTCAATTCTATCCGTGAAGCCATAACATGGCTGAATAGTTCTAATTCTCGACTTGCGACCTTCAAGCGATTCTGCATCGCTTTGGACAAGCGTCCACGCAAGTTTTCAAACGGATGCGGACCATCGCTGGAACTCAACTTATTTGATGTTGAAACATGTCTTGTCTTACAAAGATATACTAACTGTTTTCTTGTAGTCCAAGAATGTTGTTACCAGTGACGGGCAACTGCTACTGACAGAACAGTCTTGGCATGTTGTAGAAAGGTTTTATTACTTTCTTGAAACATTTATGATGCAACTGTTACTTTGTCTGGTGTTTACTATCCAACTGCTAATTTAATTTTACATAAAATTTTTGAGATTGCTACTTTATTAAAAGAATATGAAGATGACCAACTACTAGGACTATTTTATATGAAACAAAAATATCTTAAATACTGGAGGAACATTTCATACTTGTATGCTTTTGTATTTATTCTTGATCTTAGGGGTAAAATACGGGGGTTTCTAAATATTTTGAATCTTATTGGGGATGTAATGAATATTGATTACACTAACTACTATTCTGATTTTAAGACAAAATTGTATGAAGTATTTCAAAAGTATAAAACTAAGTTTCAGGGAGTTCGCGTGCAAAGAGCCACACCCGTTCCTATCCCAGGTAAGAAGAAATTGTAGTGGGGCCGAATTTGGGGTGGTTCCTCTTCTTCTTCGAGCACCGGTGGTGGAAGTTCGGCCGTAGCAAGTCCTGCACATGCTTCGCTTGAAACTCTTAAGTTGTCCACCTACTTGGACAGCGACTCGATCAACCAGGAAGATCTCAACGTTCTTCAATGGTGGAATGATCACAAGACCCAATATCTCATGCTCTCAAAGCTAGCACGGGATGTGTTCACGGTGCTTGTGTCTACGGTATCATCCGAATCGGCCTTCAGTCTTTGCGGAAGAATTATTGAGGAGAGAAGAAGAAATCCCTGTAGTGAGGTGGTAGAAATACTACTTGCGGTTAAAGACTGGGAGCTAGCTAAGGAACGTGCCCAACACACCACGGAGAACCAAGCTTTGGCTGAGCAGTTTGAAAATCTTTACCTACAAAATATGGAACTAGAGTAATCTTTTTTATTTTTTAGTATTGACCTTTAGCTGTACTCTTTTTTCTTTGTCATGGTTTTCTTAAAATTGAGTTTTTACATGACAGAGTTTTTAATGAGGCAGCTCTGTAATATCAAAATCAATAAATGTCATTGCGCAATTTTTCCCTATATCTATATAGAAAATAAATTACATAAGTATATATGTTCTTCTATTTTGCTTGTTTAAAAATTATAAAAATTTTCTCCTCTACTATCATCAAAAAATACCATCATATTTTTTTACTCATCTCAGATAATGTTTTTACATTTTTTTTTCATATTTTTTTTACCATTCCTCTAATTTTTAAAATTTTTTAAGTCTTTTTTTCTTTTTTTACTCATCTCTCAGTCACTCTCACTTGACTCAGTTGGGAGTCGGTGCAGGCGGCGGAGGCGGCCTCGGGGCAGCGCGCAGGCGGGGAGCGGCGGCAGCGGCGGAGGCCGGGGAGGTGCGCGCGGGAGCGGCGGCGGAGGGGCGGAGGAGCCGAGGCAGCGGGACGAGCGGAGGAGTCGAGAAGCCGAGGCGCCGAGGAGGCCGGGAGGAGGCCAAGGCAGCAGGAGGAGGCGGAGGAGCCGAGGAGGCGGAGGAGACCGAGGCGGCGGGAGGAGGCGGAGGAGCCGAGGAGGCCAGGAGGAGGCCGAGGCGGCGGCAGGCGGCGGAAGGGGCGGCGTGCAGACGGGGAGGCGGCGGTAGGCGGCAGAGGCCGGGGACGCCGGACGCGCGGCGGCAGGCGGTCGCGGACCGGCCGCCCGGCATGGGGGCCGCCGACGGGCCATGTCGGCACGGCACGGCCCACGACCTCGGCGTGCCGTGACTGGGCCGGAGGAGAGGCACGCGGGCCGGCACAGCACGGCCCGCTACAGGAATCGTGCCGTAGCGGGCCATGCCGGACCGTGCCTCGGGCCATACCGGCGCGGTCCGCCCGTTTGGCCGCCTATAGATTTGGCCAGTGAGTTTGGCTGGCCAGCCAGCCAGATGATTTGAAGGCTACATTGTTCACCAACTTGCTAAATTTTGATTTGGCCAGCCAATTGCCAAGTTTATTAAAGTTGCTCTCAAGAATGATTTCCTCTATGCGCAGCAGAAATTGTACTCTCCCATATATACCAGAAAGCTGCAGGTACGGTTTCTACTTAAAGTTTTACTCTTGGGTCAACTTAGTTATTGACCTTTCATATTGTCTAATTGAATACTTGAAATTTATCAAATGGGCCCATGTAGTCCTTGCGTCCACCAAAATCACCACATGGGCATGCCATGTTATACTCCATACAAAATCTATGATGAATTGTCCTTTTTACCCTTACATCTATACTACTTTAAAAGAGGCTAGTGGTAGCTGTAAGTGATAAATCTCCCACCACCACCAACTCCCTACTTTTTGCGGGAAAAAAAAATAACGATGTGGGGTCAGATAGCCCACATATTAACCACTCCATCATCAACTTCCTACTTTTGTGGAAAGAAAAAAGGACACCCTGAAGCTAAGGGCCCACATGTCATTAACAGATGTATACAAAAATTAAGAGGTAATATATACACAAAGTTATGGTAATAACAGTTTAATTATAATTTTTTTAATTAAAATCCCGTTACAATGTGCGGGCAATATGCTAGCATGTCATATAAAAAGAAAGAAAGAAGAAATAAAAAATAGAAAAAAAATAAGTGTGAGGGTGAATTAGACAATACCATAGGAAAAAATATTTTCTATTTTTTACTCTTCTGACATATACCATAAGACTTTTACCAAGGGTAAAAGATTTTTTTCTATTTTTCCCTTCTTTTCCTATGATACATGTAAGGGTAAATTGGACAATTTATCATATATTTTGAATGGGAGGATGACATGGTATGCCCATGTGTTAATTTTAGTGGGCTCAAGGACTATATTGGAGCGCTTGACAAATTTGAAGGACTTGTTTGGACAATATGAAAGGTCAAGGACTAAATTGATCTAGGAACGGAAGTTAAGGGACCATTTTGGCTATTCTCCCTTAAAAAACACACCAACTTCTGCACATATAAAGCCTGAATCCGTAGGTCCTCAGCTACCCGGCAGTGTTCAGAATCTTCAGATAAGCAACCCAGATGATTGTTTTGGCTTCTGGCTTTATCAAATGAAGTCATTTTGCCTACTGACTGAGACATAGGAATGCTAGACGTACCTCTAATCAAGTAACATGTATGCATATACGAAATCCGAGAAACGGTTCTGCGATCTAGTCTAAGAGAATGGTTGAATGAAGAGGATCCTCTTAATTTGGAGATTAAAAAACTAGTTGATTGAAATGCAATCTGAGTGTAGGAGACGCAGTTAGTTATACAGTTGGCAATGGTAAACTTCCCTGAAAATGACATGCGTGAAAAGGTTGCCCATAAGAAAGGCTAGTTAGTGCGTACGCTGTAACATGACAAGTTCAGCAAGACTGAACATTACATGACACAAGGTGACGTAACCCTGCAGGTTAAACAACTTGAAAACCGGCAAGGTAACACTGTTTTGCTGCATTGCATTGCACAGATATGCTACATATATACAACTTTATAGGATCGACTCACACTAAGATAGGCAATCAGAAAGGGGTGAATAATTGCGTAAGTCAAAAATAAAATTTAATACTTTCCCCTAATCATAAAACCTGAAAAACCGCGTTTTCAGAATCTAGACAGAACACCGTTTCATCACAAAACAGATTGTAGCCGTAGATCCGTAACTCCGATCGACCTGTAATTTTGACAGAATAAACTAGACAAAATTTGCAAACAAACCCAATTAGAATCACGTCAATCAAACTTCTGGATCTTGAGATATTAACGAAACAAGATTACTAAACAGAAGGTTGACGGAAATTAATTAAGCCCTAATTAATTGATTAAATGAGATCCAAAAATAATTAACCAACCAAACTTTTCAGAACACTAGAAAAACACCGTAGCTAGATTTTAGATCAAAGAAACCAACCCAAATCTTAGAGAAAAACAAATCAATCTAAAATCGATCGCTAGGCATGCACAAAAATGAACGAGAAAGAGGAAATAATTACCGCACTAATCTTCCATAAATTTTACCTTTATTACCAAGATTGTGCTTACAAGATGTTTCTCCAAAACATCCAAAAGATTTCTCCACGAAATCACCAAAACTATAGATTAGAACTCTAATCTAAAACAAATTCGGTCTCTAAAAATCCCTAAAAAATCTCTCCAAAAACTAACAGGGAGTTATTATTTATAATATCTTCGTGGGCCTCCAGGCTCAGCCTGCTAGCCTTCTTCCGCCAGCCCAACTCGCTGGCCCATGTACTGTAGCGTTCACTACAGTACTCCATGACTGTAGCGCTCCTTCTTTTTCTTTTTTTTAATTCTTTTCTTCATCGCGACTTTCTATTCAATTTCTTTATAATTTTTTCGTGAATTTCAAGCGCTTGCACATAACCTTGTGAAGCCCGTTTCAAAGGTCTTCTCACACGATTTTTGGCCACCGTGTGTCACCTTGTGTCCCACCTTATCACCCAGTATCCTTGACCATTCTAGATCTAAACTACTCCCTGAGTTTAGTCCCGATCCCCACCATTGACCAAGTTTGACCCCAAGTATCTACACACAAATAGACCAAACACACCGTTTCCGGGCACAGATATTCGCAACCTGACCCACATCAGTCGTACATACGTTTATCACACTTTTCAATGCCAAGTTCATAAATTATAAGATAAACCAATTTTTCAGCATATGATTTTACAATCTCTCCTTTGATGAAAACATTAGCAACAACATATATAAACACTGAATATTGGTATTTACCATCGCAAAAGTCCTTTTTAAAGAAAAACAAAAAATAAAATAAAAAGATCGTGAAAAGATCATCAAAAACTGTATATAAAACTCTCCCCCTTTTTGACAATGAGTTCATCAAGAATACAAAAGAGAAAAATTATTTGTTTATCCTCCTTCTTTTTGTAGTAATGAGCACCACCAATCATCAAAATATATATCAAATGCTCACTCATGTCATATTAAAAGTAATTTGCATTCTCACATCCATACACCTGCAATGTAACTCTAGCATAACTAAAAATTAAGTGTAATTAACAATTTATTACATGACATGATATTCCTTCCTCAACTATTTTAATACCTAAATTCATTGGTATTTAAAAGAGCTGAAACTTGATTAATTAATTACAATAAGATATCAATTGCAAGGAATTATATGCACCGTCAGCCTTACTTTTCAACCTAGTAAAGCCTATGTCTTTAGACAATTACAGGCTTAAGAACAAGGTTTCGGTCATACACAACTTTTTCCAAGTTTATACTAAAGTGCAAAGGTAAGCAGTCTCGTTAAAAAGAAGTGTGATAATGCATATTTTCTTGATCTTTATCACATTTTTCCGTAGCACATACTTTTGATCTTTCTCATATTATTTGTCATAGCACATTACCACATGTAAAACAAGATCAAAATAGATAAGAAAGTTCAATCATACCAATATTTAATTCAAGTTATCATTTTATGTAGATAGTCATACAAAACCCTACACAACATATGTACAGACATGAAGGCACTCTTTCTTTATAGCATAAACATGCTTCAAAAGACACATATGAATCATATGTAGTGCTCATTAGTTTATCAATAAGTTTTTATTTTTTTAAAATTTCAAATAAAAAGATACCAATAATAAAATATGTTACAAAGAGTTAAAACTCCCCCTCAAAACAACCCTATTGGATGAATAACCACAAGTTCTCCCCTAAGATAAGCAAACGAGAAGAATCCAAAAGTTTTGTGAAAATATCTGCCAATTGATGTTCAGTATCCACATGATGAAATGTCATATTTCCTTTTTCAACATGATCTCTAAGAAAGTGAAATCTAATATCAATATGTTTTGTCCTAGAGTGTTGTACTGGGTTCTTAGCAATACAAATGTCACTTGTGTTATCACAGAAGAGCGGAACATTTTCCAAAATAACACCATAATCCTTAAGTATAGCTACTATCCAAAGTATTTGAGAATAACAACTAGCAGCAGCCACATCTCAGATTCATCAGTTGATTGTGCTACAGAGGATTGTTTTCTAGATGACTAAGCAACAAGAGAATTACCCAGGAAGAAACAAGCACCAGAAGTACTTTTCCTATCAAGTCTACATCCTCCAAAATCAGCATCAGAAAAAGCTCTTAAGTTAATACATGATGATGCTGATAACCATATACCAAAGTCTTTAGTGCCATGAACATACCTGAGAATTCGCTTAATTGCTTGAAGATGTGAAGCACGTGGGGAAGATTGAAACCGTGCACATAAACATACAGCAAATTGTATATCCGATCTTGAAGCAGCAAGATATAAAAGTGAACCAATCATACTCCTATACTCTTTTTGATCAACTGGCTCACCTTCCTCATCAGGATCAAGTGTAGATGTAGCTCCCATGGGTGTCATGATGGGTTTGCAATTCTCCATTCCAAAGCGATATAGAAGATCCTTCGTATACTTACTTTGATGCATAAATATACCTTCTTTTATTTGTTTGATTTGTAATCCAAAAAGTAAGTCAATTCGCCCATCATACTCATCTCAAATTCACTACTCATAGTTTCTGAAAACTGGGACACCAAAGCATGAGATGAACAACCAAAGATGATATCATCCACATAAATCTGAACGAATAATTGATCATTGCCTTGCTTAAGAACAAAAAACGTTTTGCCTACCTTTCCCATGGAAAAGCCCTTTTCAAGTAAGAAGTTTTTCAATCTATCATACCATACTCTAGGTGCTCGTTTTAAACCATACAAGGTCTTAGATAATTTAAAAACATGATTTGGATATTTGAAATTTTCAAAACCAAGTGGTTGCTTAACATAAATTTCTTCATTGATAAACCCATTTAGAAAAGCACTTTTTACATCCATTTGATAAAGTTTAAAATCTTTAGAAGCGGCAAAGGCTAACAAGATTCTAATGGCTTCAAATCTAACAACAGGAGCAAAGGTTTCATCAAATATAAACCTTCTATCTGTGTAAAACCTTGAGCAACCAATCTAGCTTTGTTTCTAACAACTACACCGTCCTCACTTTGTTTATTTTTAAACACCCATTTAGTTCTAATAACAGAATGATTAGGAGGTGGTGGCACTAGTTTCCAAACCTTGTTACGTTCAAAATTCTCTAATTCTTCATGCATGGCATTGATCTAAGATTCATCAGTTAATGCATGTGATATATCTTTGGGTTCAAAAGACGCAACAAACGCTGAATGAGCATGAGAGGTTGGATCGTTAAACTTGGAACGTGTTACTCTTTCATGAAGATTACCAATCATTTGTTGAGGTGGATGTCTTCTTTGAATGTGCAAGGGAGCTGTTGCTTCAGAAACTTCACTTTCTTCTATTTGATCTTTTGCAAGCGCAGATGATGTGGAAATTTGAGGATGCTCAGTTGTAGCTGAAGTTGTAGTAGGTGCAGGATCTGTTGCAATTGATTGTGTGGAAGGAGTTAAAGTTTCAGCTGCATCATCATCATCTTCTTCATCAACAAAAATGTCCTCCCCCTGAATATATACACCTGTACCTACAATACTTGAACTAGTACCTGGGCTAGTCTCATCAAAAGCAACTTCACAGGTTTCTATTATTTTGTTAGTCTCCAAAACTAGAACACGATAGGCACGAGAATGAGTAGAGTAACCAAGAAACATGCCATCAACTTATTTGGCCTCAAATTTATCTAAGTTTCCAGATTTCAGTACAAATCATTTGTATCCAAACACACGAAAGTGAGAAACACTAGGCCTATGATCAAACCGCAGCTCATAAGAAGTTTTACCAAGCTTTGATCTAAAAAAAACACGATTTGAAACATAGCATGCAGTAGATATGGCTTTAGCCCAAAATTTTCTAGAAGTAGAAAATTCATCTAGCATAGTCCTAGCCATCTCAACCAAGGTTCTATTTTTTCTTTTAACTATACCATTTTGTTGTGTTACTCTAGGTAAAGAGAATTAATGATTAAGACCTTTTTCAGCACAAAATTGATCAAAAGAAGAATTTTTAAATTCAGATCTATTATCACTTCTAATTGCTCTAAGAGCTCCTGGGTGATCAACAGATAATCTAAGAGCAAGACTTCTAAAAAAACTAAAAGTCTCATCTTTAGATGCCATAAAATAAACCCAAGAGTATCTAGCGAAATCATCAACTATTACCAGCACGTACCACTTACCTCCAAAAGATTGAACTCGTGATAATCCAACGGTATCAAGGTGTAGAAGTTATCCTGGTGCGTTTGTCATCACCATAGTAAGAGGTGGATGTGAACCTGCATGCATCTTACCATGTTTATAAGAAGAGCATACTATATCGCTATCATCCTTAAGCTTAGGCAGACCACATATAAGATCCAAACCACTAGCACGTGTTAAATGATCAAAACCAACATGACCAAGTCTACGGTGCCAAAAGAATAAGTCTTTAAAGTCATTGGCAACTAGACACCTATGCTTAACAGAAGATAACACATCAAAATCAGCTTTAAACACTCTCCCAAAACGTGTAATATTAAAGATAAGATCTCCTGAAGCATCTAATACTCTACATCTACCTTTCTTGAAGCACACTTCAAAATCTTCATTAATCATTTGTGAAACGGAAAGTAAGTTATATTTCAAGTTCTCAACAAGAGCTACATCCTTGAACATAAACTTATCGCTCACCTTTACTGTACCTTTAGCCACAACCATAGAAGTAGAAGCATCTCCAAAAGTTACCTTTTCAACATGCGATGCTCTTGTGAGATAGGAGAACCAATTCTTGTCACCGGACATGTGGCGTGAGCTTCCGGAATCCACTAGCCAGACGTTCTCCTTCCTCGCGCGAAGTGCCTACATAGAAGAAAACAGTGTCAAGGTCTCAGTACCGGAGTTAGTAATATAGCATTTAGGAATCCAGTACTGAGACACACGACTCACACCAGTAGACATAACACAAGTATTTTTATGCAAAGGTTTATATCTGTCATTACTCATGTTAGTAGAACTAAAGGGGCGTGCCTTTTTCAAATTAGACCATGCTTTAGCCTTTTTTCTCATTTGTTACTTAGCAAGTCTAAAATAAAATTCTATTTTATGTCCATCTATACCACAGTGAGTGTAAGTGTACTTAACTTTATATTTACTGTTAGAAGTAGAAGCTACATTTGTACTAGTTGTGCCAATAGATGATATGATACCACTAGATTTGAAGATTGTCTTTTTAGGTTCATCAGCTATCCCAATTATGCCACTACCAAGTGATTTAACAATAGTTGGAGCATGAGTCTTAGAATAATCATAAGGATCAAAACCCAAACCAGTTTTAAATTTTTCAGAACTAGTCTTTTGATTCAAAATTTGATTCAAACTTTTAGTTCCTATCTTTCCTTGCAAATAATCAATACGCTTCAAGAGAGTGGCACAATTCTTACAAGATACATGCTGAAATCTATCATTTTTACCATAATTAGAGCATGAAATAACCTTATAGGTAGCAAGATCTTCTTTTAGTTGTGTAATTTTAACACCAGCATCTTTTATCTTCAAAGTAAGATCTTTTTTTAGTTGTGCAATTTTAACATCAGCATCTTCTAACTTCAACTTAAGAACATTGCATTTTATCACAAGAGATAGGTTATCAGCTATACAAACATGTTTATCATTTTTCTCTTTTTCAAGCTTAAGGTCCTTTAAAGTAGAAGCATGCATATCCCTTAGAGAAGTAAATTCAGCATAAACTAAATCACATGATTGCAAGAATCATCTATAGGAGTCAAGGTTTTAAGTCTTGCAATTTTATCATTTAATTTTTCAACCAAAGCATCTTGTTTCTTAATCTTTTTATCTCTCTTCTCTAATAAAGTACCAAATTTTTCAACAGCACAAACTAAATCATCATAAGAAGGTTCTACCTCATTGTCGCTGTCGTTGTCGATGTCACTATTGGTGACGCTTCTTCTACTTGCCATCATACATAGATCAATCAAACTTTTCTTGCCTTTAGAAGTAGCATCATCATCACTCTCGGTGTCCACATCGCTTAGATTTACCTGTTCAAGAGTAGAAAGAACACGATGCACTGCCTTCTTGTTCAAATACCCCTTCTTCTTAGTGCTCTTGAGTGTTCGCTTCTTGTCACTCTCTACCTTGTCTTCCTCCTCATCTTCATCCCTAGAAATTCTTGCTAGAAATTTTGGACATTTAAGACGAAGGTGATTAAGCGAGCCACATTCAAAACATCTCCAAGGTTCTCCACCATTTGCTCTCTTTCTGGATCGAACATTTTGCAAAGCTTCTGTGAAGCGAGTGGAGAGGAGTGCCAAATCTTCTTCAGGAAGTTGTTCTAACAATTCATCAGTTAGTGAAGACAAAGAAGATAGAGCATAGCTAGATGAAGAGTTATCACCAATAGAGTTGTTAGTTTATGAAGCTAAAGCTATTGATTTATTAGCCATATTTTTTCTAGCAAAAACATCTAACTCATGAGTTTTCAATTTAGAATAAAGCACATCTAATGTAAGTATACTCATAGTAGTAGATTCTCTAATTGATGTTACCTTCATCTCCTATATAGACATATCTAAAGCTCCTAACAATTGACGAGAATTTTCAGTATCGGTGTATATAACATTAACAGAACGCAAGTTGCTAAGAATCTTGTTAAAGCGAGCAAAGAAGTCATCAAGAGATTCACCAGGTTTCATCTCAAATCGCATATATTCCTTTTTATACATATCTTGACGTACCTCTTTTACCGTGTTTGATCCTTCGTGATAATCACAAAGTGCTGTCCATACCTCATATGCTAACTTGAGATGCACCACACGGTCAAAGTCACTTCTTCCTAGCCCTTGAATAATCAAATTCCTCACCTTGCTGTTAGCCTCCACCTGTGGCATGTTCGCTGCTGTCACTGCATCGTTTTCGGGAACTTGATATGGCTTGTAGATCTTCTCTCATATCGCAAAGCCTTGAGCTTGAATGTATGCCTCCATCTTAGCCTTCCAATACTGAAAATCAACACCATCGAAAACATAAGATTTTATAGAATACCTATCCATCGACATATTTTCTAATCGCCGGTTAAAATCAATCAGAAAAGATAATAAAATAAATAGCCTTGCTCTGATACCACTTGTAGGATCGACTCACACTAAGATAGGCAATTAGAGGGGGGGTGAATGATTGTGTAAGTCAAAAATAAAATTTAACACTTTCCCCTAATCACAAAACCTGAAAAACCGCGTTTTCAGAATCTGGACAGAACACCGTTTCATCACTAAACAGATTGTAGCTGTAGATCCGTAACTCCGATTGAATTGTAATTTTGATAGAATAAACTAGACAAAATTTGCAAACAAACCCAACTGGAATCACATCAATAGGACTTCTAGATCTCGAGATATTAACGAAACAAGATTACTGAACAGAAGGTTGACGAAAATTAATTAAGCCCTAATTAATTGATTAAACGAGATCCGAAATAATTAAGCAACCAAACTTTTCAGAACACTAGAAAAACACCATAGCTAGATTTTAGATCAAAGAAACCAAGCCAAATATTAGAGAAAAACAAATCAATTTAAAATCGATCGCTAGGCATGCACAAAGATGAACGAGAAAAAGGGAATAATTACCGCACTAATCTTCCATAAATTTTACCTATATTACCAAGATCGTGCTTACAAGATGTTTCTCCAAAACATCCAAAAGATTTTTCCACAAAATCACCAAAACTCTAGATTAGAACTCTAATCTAAAAAGAATTCGCTCTCTAAAAATCCCTAAAAAATCTCCCCAAAAATAAGAGGGAGTCACTATTTATAACATCTTCGTGGGCCTCCAAGCTCGGCCTGCTACACCAGCCTGCTAGCCTTCTTCCGCCAGCCCAACTCGCTGGCCTATGTACTGTAGCACTCACCACAGTACTCCGTGTACTGTAGCACTCCTTCTTTTTCTTTTTTTAATTCTTTTCTTCATCGCGACTTTCTATTCAATTTCTTCACAATTTTTCCGTGAATTTCAAGTGCTTGCACGTAACCTTGTGAAGCCTATTTTAAAGATCTTCCCATACGGTTTTCACCCACCGTGTATCACCTTGTGTCCCACCTTGTCAACCAGCATCCTTGACCATTCTGGATCTAATTACTCCCTGAGTTAGTCCCGATCCCCACCGTTGACCAAGGTTGACCCCAAGTACCTACACACAAATAAACCAAACACACCGTTTTTAGGCACAGATATTCGCAACCTGACCCACATCAGTTGTACACACACTTATCACACTTTTTAATGCCAAGTTCATAAATCATAAGATAAGCCAATTTTCAGCATATGATTTTACAAACTTCTAATCTACTCGAGCGTGTATCTGATCGAAATGGAACTTGTTTCTTGCACGTTGAAGCTACAAGTATCTCATTTCATCTTTCTCTTCCGATTGCTTTCACACAAGATCCAACAAATTAATTAGACGAAAAATAGCCTTCGTCCAATAGCTCCAACCTATAACATCACCATGCAAACCATGGAAACAAGAAAGACATTCCTCTTGGGTCGCTCCCGCGCGGGCGGCTCGGGGGTACCAAAACCCTAGCCTCCGCCGCCGCCACCGGCCCTCATCCTTCTCCGCCTTGCCGCCGTTAGAGCGAGCTGGCGGAAACCGTGCGCGCGAGCTAGGACGGCGACGACGGGGCTGAAGCCCTAGGTGCTCGGATCTGGCGCAGCAGCAAGGGGCGGCGCATGGGCTTCTGCGATGGCCAGGGGAAGCGGTGCGCGAAGTGGCCAGTGCAGCGAAGCTAGGACGGCATCACAGAGAAGTCATGCGCGGAGGAAAGCTGCGGCACCGCGGATCTGGTGAGGTCGCGCGCAGGGAAGGCAGGGACGGCTTGTGGATCTGGCGGTGCTGTGGCAGTGTGGTAGCTGCGAGGAGGGATGGCGGCGGCGGCGTGCGAAGCTTGCGACGACAACGGTTTGGTCGGAGGCGGGCTCCCCTCTTGCCCAGCTGCCGTCACCCAAAGCTGCGCGCGGCGTCGATGCTAGCGTGATGGCCACAGTCGATGGTGGTCAGGAGCAGTGACGGCATGAAGGTGGCGATGGGTCCCCTCACTTGATGTCGGCCGACTACTCTCCCTCGTGGTGGAGCTCCTTCCCTCCTCTGTGGGGAGCTCCATAGGTAGGGTAGAAGCGGTGGCCAGACAGCAGGGGAAGGCTTGGGCTTCCTAAGCGGCGCTACCTAGTTCTGGGCTCCTTGGCCGGATCGGGAGAGGAGGCCGGTGAGCAACGAGGCGGAGGGGGCCCAAGACAGCGCTCAAGGGAGTGGAGGCGGGGTAGAGGGCGCTGGCAGCAGGGTGTACGGCGGTCCTTTGCCAGAGCAGGACTGGAAGTCGGCCGGCGAAGGGCGTTGGTCCGATGTGCGGATGCCACGTGCTGTCACGTTTGGATAGTGGGTAACTGAGATAAGTGGACGACAACCACGGCTATAGGATTGAGAGGGCCCAGGCGAAAGCTTAGCCCACTGGCCAGCAATGGCAACTCTGCGGGTGCCGTAACCCCTCTGGGGGCACTGTCGAGGTTCCTCCCTTCTCCCTTTCTTAGCGGAAATCTTTGGGTGAAAACCATGTCCAGGTTCCTGGACGGGCAACGGCAGCGTACTTGGCGTCATAACCTTCGTGGAGGCGTCGCTTTTGGAGACTCTGTCTGATAGTGTTGTTGTAGTCCGGCGGTGATCGGTCACGCATAGCGACGGCCAGTTTGGTGCTAGGCTCCCCTGTCAAGGGCAAGTGTTTGTGTGGTTACGCGTGGTTCTGGGCGTGCGCTCGTGGTGCTACGACAACCTCGCAGCTTTATGCCGATGACATTTTTCTTTATAACTTTTTTCTTTAATCTTACTACTATTTGGATGACCCTACTTAGGTCATCCCGGCGAAAAAAAAAACCATGGAAACCAAGTGCACGTACTCAAACAGCCGACAGGATTAATGGGCATATACATACGACTGATCATGGCGATGGGGCGTGGATATCCCATGCAAATACTGTGCAGCCGCCGCGACGACGACGAGACGCGGAGAACGCACACCGCGACTTCAACGACGTCGTCGTACGAGCCGCAGCGGCAGCCCGTGAAGCACCAGCTCTCGTCCATGCAAGTCGCTGGCTCTGACGGCGGCTAGACACGGTGTCGCGACGTGCCGGCAGCGCAAAGGTGACACTGTTCGCGCTCCATGTCGCGGTGCTTGAGAAGACCGCGTCGCACGTCGGCGCCGTCTGCTTCGTTTGGGCCACGGTGGTCATCCTCGGCGGCTTCGCCTCCGACCTCGACGCCCGGGACTTCTGGCTTTGTCACGCCATCCTCCTCGTCGAGGGGACGAGGGTGTTCAGCCGGAGCAATGAGCTTGATCTGCAGGAGCAGCCCATGCACCTCCCGGACGCCGGCGCCGGAGACGACGAGGGGCGCACGCCGACGCCGCACCAGGCTGCTTCGCCCATCCACCTCCTCCCCCTCGGCGGCTGGCTCGTCGAGGCGAGGAACGTGAGCTATGCCCTCTACTGGCTCCAGCTGCTCTCGGCGTCGGCGTGCGTGGCGCTGTCGTTGCTACGCCTCGCCGAGCTCCGGTTCTCCGGCGCGCCAGCCGGCGGCGATGCCCGCAACAAGAACGCGTACTACGCGCTGATGCTATTCTACGTGCTCGCGCTGTCGGAGGCGGTGATCTCCTGGTGGAGGCGCCTATTGGGAGTGGGTGCTCAGCTACCGGCGGCTCGTCGAGACGGTGAGCGGCGAGTGCGACCTCGGCGACGCCGGCGCGGTGCCGATCAAGCGGTTCTTCTACCGCGCCTTCTCCAGGTCCGTCGAGGGCGGCATCCTCGACGGCACGCGGATGGACCTCGTCTCCTTCGCCGTCGAGCTGCTCTCGTCGGACTCCGGCGACGAGCAGCTCATCGGCGCGCACATCCTCAGGAGCTCCATCACCAACCACGACTCAGCGAAGAGGACGGTGCGCAAGATCGGCACGTCGGCGGCGACCGTCTAGCGGCTGGTGGAATGGTTGAGCTGGAGAGCCCGAGCAAGCGCCGCATCAGGGCGCTCGCCGCCGAGGTCGTGCTCCTCCTCGCCGGGAAGCGCCGGAACCTGATCCGCGTCGCCACCATACCCGGCGCCATCGAGTCCGTCTCCACCTTGCTCGACGCCACCGCCGCCGGCGACCACGCCGGCCTAGCCCTCAACGAGATGGGACTCCACATCATGAAGAAACTGGCACGCGAGCATGGCAACTCGGCAAGATTTCCAGCACAGGGACGTCCTCTCCAGGATATACGCTTCACCAGGACGGCAAGGCGGCGCTGCAGAACGCCGGCGAGGGGAGCCTCCCGGCAAGACCGTGCTCGGTCGCTGCAGTGGTGAAGAACCTCTCGAGCACGCCGGGAAGTAATGACCACGGGGAGGCGATCAGGAACTGAGATCTCCCCTGACAACGTGTTCGTCCTGAGCAACATCCGCAAGTGCTGCAGCACGGCGACGCCACGGCAAGATGATGCAGGCTGACGGCGATCGGCATCCTCGCCGACCTCGCCATCGACAGCGACGCAAGGAGAAGATCGGCTGCACCGGCGGCATGATCGCGCATCTCCTGGAAATGTTCGTCGGCTCATCAACTCTAGTCGCCTACGCGGCGCGCGGGCGGCGCACATCAGGCTGCAGGCCGGCGAGGTGCTCGCGCTGCTCGCCCTCGAGAGCGAGGCCAACTGCGAGCGGATACTCCGGGAAGTCGCCGTCGTCGAGAGGCTGGTGCTGACGCTGCACCACCCCGGCATGCAGATCAGCTCATCCAGAATCTTCTGAATCTGTGCAGGTACATGCAGGAGTGACCACTTCTTGCACTCAGCACCTACTGCGCTGTCCCACAGTAAGCTCTCAAAAACCAAGCAAAAAGATCACTATATAGATGTGGACATCATGTGCTCATTTTCACTCTAATAGAGAATTGTTGGTATGGGTTTAATGCATGATTTCTGTTACTGTTAAACTGCAGCAGGTGTTGAAAGCAATCAATGGTTGAGCAAGAGCGCCTGCTTGAAGGTGTCATAGGACTGGCAATACAGATTACAAAGCTTGCAACACCTACTGCACAAGGAGTGGGAAAGGCAGGTATACCAGATCTGGCATTGCGGAGGCTAGTGGAGATATAGGTGGCCAAACGGGCCGCCCGGCCGGCCCGGCCTAGCAGATAGTGGCCACGGACTAATGCGGCACGGCCCGTGTAGGCAACGGTTTCCTGTAGCGGCCGTGCGTGCCGCCGCTGCCATCTCCCCCGGCCCAGGCAAACGGCACGCCGAGGTCGTGGGCGCCGTGCCGGCACGGTCGTCGGTGGCCACCGTGCGGCGGCCGGTCCGCCGACGCCTGCGCCGCGCGTTCGGCGTCCTCGGGCTTCGGGCCGTGCGCGCTCCGCGCCGTTCCCCTGCGGCGCGCTTCGCCTGCCGCCGCGTGGCCTCCTCCCGCCTCCTCGGCTCCTCCGCCTCTCCCGCCGCGTCGGCTCTGCTCCGCCGCGTCGGCCTCCTCAGGATTCCTCGCCCTCCTCTCCGCCGCCGTCGGCCTCCTTCCGCCCCCATCGCGCGCTTCCCGCGGCGCCTCCCGGCTCCGCCGCCGCTCCGCCTGCGCGCCACCCTCCACCGCCTGCCGCCGCCTCGGCCTCCTCCCGCCATCCTCGGCTCTCCGCCTCCTCGCGCGTCGGCTCCCTCGCCCCCTCCCCGCCGCCTCCACTGTGGAGATTCTGAACGAGCACGGACACCCAAGGTGAAGGTTGAGGATGAAGAAAGGTTTTGTCATCCGAGGCTCGCCATCGCCATGATGAGAGGCAACTCGAGCTCGTCGTGTTTCTTCGGAGCATGGAGCTGAGAAGTGAGCTCAGGAGGGTCGTCAGATCGAGTCCGAGCTCGAGAGGCTTCATCATGTTCTCCGGGAGCTTGGGCTGAGTAGGCACAGTCAACTCTGTCCTCACTTGCAGATGATGCCACGGGGATATGCAGGGTCTGCAGACGTTGACACGGCTACGGGCAGTCTGAAAATGGTCAATGCTGTGCTGATTGTATGGTTGGGATGCGACGAATTCTAATTGTAAATTCAAATTTATCTATTTATTGATCAGTCAAAACTGTAAATAACAAAAGGCACTGCATCGAGGGATGTCAACAAACTAATAGAGGCACCAGTTTCTTGGCATTCAAACAGGAAACTGAAGCCAACGTGCCATCCTAGAAATGTTACAGGGAATCTCAAATCTTTCATCTGCAAGGTGGATATGGATCCCGGTTCACCCTGTGCTTCTTGCGGCTTGAGCTTAGGCAACGCCTTTATCAGTAAGGAACCTCGCAGCTGAAGATTCACCACGTTTGCGTGTTCCGCAAAAGGCTTTCCTTCGGTGAAATGTGATGGCCTCCCCAGATCTACCGCTCTCCAGCACTCGTCTGTATAAAAGAGTTTTTTTTTACCTAGTTAGCTCATGAGACAGAAGAAATACACGGTGCCAGGTCTTTCAAGAGCACTTCTCAAGGCCGCTCTGTATTGAATGCACATACAAGAATATCTGAACTAAACTGAGCTAATACAGTTATATATGACATCTGGGCTACATTTAAAATCAGAGCGGAATGTGATTTTACACAAGTCTAACAGGCAAAAGAACAATGATGGCAGATTTGAAAATAGGACCATATCATCAGCTATCAAACCAATAAAATGCACATCAGAACTCAGACCTTCCATGCAATCACTTGTGTAAAAAGACATCCATCACAAAAGTGCACAGACAGGGGTGATGTAGTCAGTAAAGCCAGATACTTACCTATTCTGTGAATATAAGGCAGAAGCTGACTCTGGAAAATCATAGTTGATTACACAGTTAACACCTTTGAAATCCATTCCCCGGGCAATGCTTCGGTTGCTATAGTACCAAGTCTTTCCGGACTCTCAAGTTGTCAACAAGCATCTTGACGCTTCAAGTGAGGAGATAAGAAATTGAGCCAGAGGTGAGCCCAACATCAACAACTAATAGGCAGTGAAAACATAGCAAATAGCACAAACATTTATCAGCAACTACTGATGATATGCAGAAGTAACACCTGCTGCTCATCAAGGTCTGCATGAATTAATCAGCTCTTATGTCATTCAAAACACCAGTTCTTTGTAAAGTTTTTTGCCCTTTCTTTGCTTTTGAACAAAGATCATACTGGAGGATTGAGAGACTATCAGTTGAAAAGTGTTTATTCAGCCCCAGAAACTGCAAGATACATGGAACTTAGGAGAAATCCGCAGAGAAGGATTCAAACTTCTTCTGCAAAGCCTTTGGCGAAGAGACTAGCAACTTCCCCTTCTCAGTTCCAGCGAAAATTCAACTTTTGCTTAATCAGTGAGAGGTGAATTCTGTAAGTGAACCAATTAATGACGAAAATAATCCTGAAACAATAGTTTTCCCATCTTCGCGGTTCGAAAGCAATACTTACTTTCTTCCCACAATGACTCGAACAGCATCGTGCATTATTGTGCGTGCAAGCGCTTCTCTATTGGGAATTTTCAGGGCAATGTGGCACTGAACAGAGATCGAATTATTGAAGGATTCGAGCAGGCTTTGACAATTGAATCAATCACTTCAACGAATCCAAGCTCAAAAAGTTTATCGGATTCATCCAAGACAAGGTATTCCACTCTGAAAAAAGCAGTATACGTTACTGTTGATCCAATTGAGTGCCCAACTATAAGTTGAAAACAATGGCAAAATTGCAATCTATATCATTCTTTTGTAAATGGCATGCAGACATATGGATGTGAACTCAGTATATGGACAGTTGAACTGATCTAATTTAAATTCTGTTTCATAAATAAATTGATGGGAATTAACAATAACAAGACACACGCTTTATAGTATTTTCCATTCATTACTAAATACATTATCCAGATTGGTATGCATGCATTTGCTTTCCAATGAAAAGGTTAGAAATTGGGATTCCAAGGTTGAAACTCATGATAAACATTAGAAAGAGTTCGTTACGTATCAAGTGTGGCTTCTACAGGTAGTAGTGTACAAATCAAAATATTGAAGGTATCAAGGTATGATCACATACCTACTTAAATCAAGGTCTCTTTTTTGTACAGCATGGTCCAGACGAAGTGGGGTGGAGACCAGGATGTCACAATGCATATCCTTGAAATTCCCAGATTTTGATAGATCTTTTGTCATTAGTTTAATATAGAACTTTCTTCCCTTTGCTAACTTCTTGCACTCTCTTGTGGTTTGTGCTGCCAATTCCCTTGTTGGGCAAAGAATCACAGCTTTAACACCCTCTTTAGATCCTGGCTATAACAACAGGGCTAAAAAGCATGTACAACACATCCAAACAGCATAAAACAATACCATAAAGAGAGATACCTTGATTTTCATGAGGATTGGGAACAGGAAAGCCAAAGTCTTGCCAGAACCTGTAGGTGTGCACAGGCAAAGCACTCTCTCCCCTGAAACAAGCAATGCCAGATATGTGACCCTAAAAAACTAAAATCTTCAATAACTAGGGGACAAAATCCAAACCGAATCAGAAAGGCTCACCAAGAGAAGAATGGAATGGCCTGCCTTCCAATGGAAGGTGTGGGTTCTTGAAATCCAAGTTTTGACAAGTTTCCAACCAAATATGAATCACACCCATACCTAATGCACAAAATCTAGTAGGTTAAATCCAACTCAAATGGTTCCATGATGGACTGAAGTTGATGTGTAGTAGTAATTTAGTATGTATGGACTCTTTGAATTATTCAAAAGTACTTACCTTGAAACCAGTTCCTCAAAGTTCTCTAGTGGTGCTGGAACATTTTGTCCCGAAATGTGGATGTCAAACCTCTTCCGAAGTATGGCTGCTCTCTGCAAACCAATCCAAAAGATCAAACTCCAACAATTTGGAGGTTACAAATGCAAATATAACATATCTAAATGTTAAGTTCACCCACTATTCTTACTGCAAGAAAGATGTTGAGGGGATCATAATAAGCAAGTAGAGCAAATTCAGCTCAACGGCAAGAAGCAATGAGTCATGCTTACGAACACCAGTGCATTGCAAAACGCCATTACCTCAATTTCTCTCTCAACTTCCTTCCGCCGCCTTACGACCTCCGAGTCCTCACTCATACCTGTCTCCACCTTCTTCTCACAATCTTCTCCCTCCTTCTTAGTTGCCAATCCCTTGAATACGCTGAACCCTTCGACATCTACAGAGCATAGCACACTCGGCATAGTCAAATTACACTCCAACCAACAACCTCTTGAGACGAACAGACCAAACAGAAGCCGAACTCACCGCAATCAGAGGCGGCTTCTTCCGCCCGCTTCTTCTTATTCTTCTTCGCCCTGGCCTTGCTCTTGCGCTTCCGCTTCTTCTCCGGCGACGGCGCGGAGGAGGGGGCGGCGGAGGCTGCGTCCTGGCCGCGGGCGGACGGGACTTGCCGGAACCGGGCGAAGTCGGCGGCGAAGCGCTTGCGGTCGAAGCGGGTGCCGGCGAAGAGCGCCGACGAGAGCTTCGCCTTCTCCATGGTTGCCCTCGCCGCCGCCGAGAACCACCTCTCTTAAAAACCCTAGCTTGGTCGGTCCTACTTGCAGCGTCAGAGCTAGCAGAGCCGACTGGTCCCCACATGTAAGCGAGGGAGCTCGCCCTACCCGCTCCACGTAAGCGGGGATGGCCTCTGGCTCTCTGCGATCCAATTTGGACGGTCCAGATTGGATCGCTACCAATGGATATTCTCAGTGGGCCGCAGCATTCCCATCTGGGCCCGCCATGACAGGAGGGAATGTGGCCTATGACATATGGGGCCCACCCTTACCAACCACGGCAGTCCGGGCACTTCTCGTATCAGTTCTTTGCCTCCCCTCCGCCGCCTCCTCTTCCCTCGCCGCGAAAAGGGGAAAATTTTTCACTGCTCATCTCGTCGTCTCACTGATCTTGCCCAAATTGGGCTGTTCATTTGCTAATTCCTTGCGAGATGTTGATCCCCTGGCGGAGTCGGGTGCTGCCTCAGCGCCGCGGCGCTGTATCTCCTCGGGAGGAGCAGCGGCAGGTGCGGATTAGGCTGGGTGAACTTTTTTAGGCGATTTTGGGGAGGATTTTTGTGGTTCTGACTGGGGATTTGTTCCGCAGAGATGCGGACGTCCTGCGATCGGTGGCGAGGGCTGGCAGCATGAAGGATTTGGGTGAGTGAACGAGGGTTTGGCTGATGTATTGTTTTTCTCGGTTGAGGTGTTGTTGGGTGTCTGCGCTAAATCACGTCCTTAGTTCGCTGGATTCTGCAGTAATTCTATTACTCTTGGCTTTGTTCATTGCACGGAGGTTAATATTCCATGTACACGAATTTTGGGAAAATGTGTGCTGCTTGGAGCTAAGTCAATCGTAGTGATACATGAGATAAAGTATTAGGGGAATATTTTAGGTTCATCTAGATTCACTGATGAATCATTAACTGGTTTGCAGTGAGGATTCCTGATCATGATAGCATAGGTTTCCACAAAGATAAGGCTGGATACTCAGTCTTTGCTTGGTTGTTTGCTATATGATGACTTTGTTCTGTTTGTAGATAGGTAAGTAGACCTTTGTGTCACCACTGGCTCCAGAGAAGTTAATTTGTTCTTGTAGTATTCACTCAAAGCCAGAGAATTAATGTGGTAATTAAAGTCCAGCGTTTTCGTATGGTATGGCAAAAATTTATAACTTTATTGCAATGTTTTCAAATTGTCCGATTAATCACGATTAATTGGCCTTATCGGTACTCTGACCCCTATATGGGTCTACTACTCGATTAGCTCGATAAGAAAACAGATTGTCCAATTAGTCGGCGATAAAGTACAATTAATCGTCTGATTTGGGTGAGGAGAACGATAAGTTACAGTTGAGTTTTGGCCTTATGGCCTGTAAAGTTTGGCACCATAGCAGTATTGGAGTTATCGATGCTTCACAAATCAAATTTCAAAAGTGACCATCTGACCATCAATCAATATTTCCTTGGATGCTTGCTTTATAGGAATATAGGATATCGTATACAATATATCAGTTCTGGACTTCTGGTACATATAGATCGGATTAGCCTCGATTAATCGTCGATCAGGACGATTAATTGGTCTGATCGACCTTATCGGTGCCTAGGCGATAAGGGTCGATCAGACGATTTGAAAACATTGCTTTATTGTCAGTGTGTCTAGATTTGTTTTTTTATATAAAAGAAGATTTTGTAATCATGCTCGATTAGATACATAGAAAATACTACCTTTTTGTAGGTTTTGACCTGTCTGTATTGTCTTCAACAGCTGCTATATTGAACACGGCAAGTAAGGTCCTGCCACTTGTAGTGGCAGTCTCTGGACGGGTTGGTTCAGATACCACCACTTATCTCAACAACAGTGGCATGAGAGGTGTAATAGATAGAGGAACGGTATCTACTGGTTTCATTTCTATGGTTTTTTTTGTTTATTTTGTGACGAGCGGATGGCATCAGTATAGTAATTCTAGCAATTTTACTTAAAATTTTCCTCTCGGTAGGCAGAACAACACTTCCTAAAGCACAATGATGCTGGATCATGGATTCAAGATTCCGCCGTGATGCTTTCTGTTAGCAAAGAAGTTCCGTGGTACCTGGTAATTAACTGCTGTAGTTGTTGTGCAATTTTCTTTTGTTCTATTCATACAAGTTTAAAACAGTGCATATTAGCTGATTTGTCCAATCTTGGATTTATAGTAGATGAGCCAACTAAGGCCATATGGATGTCTGGACTTCTGTAAGATTTTATTGATGGTCTTGCTGATTTAGCTTCTTATGTGGATAAACCCAGCTTGTTAGGCCCATAGCCTAATCCCAGTACATCAATCTCTCCATGTAAGCCTACTGACAAGACCTCAGAATCTAGATTATTTGTTAAAAAAAATCTGATAAACCCAATGTTAAGCTAGCAAAAGGGTTATTTTAACACTGAACTAAAATGAAATGGCTTCTCAATAAAAGAAAAGGGAAGGAACATGATTCTTTTAACATTACTGTTTGGAGTTCTTTTAGCATCATAAATTACATATTAGGTTCTTAGATGCTCAATACTACTTTAACGTAAATTCATCACAGGATGATGGTACTGGCCGTGTTTTTGTTGTTGGAGCTCGTGGTGCAGCTGGGTTAGTTTTAACTGTTGCCAGTGAAGTTTTTGAGGAGTCAGGGCGAACACTTGTGCGCGGAACTCTAGATTATTTACAAGGGCTGAAGGTTAGTAATGATCACATTTTTAATAATGTAAATGCTTGTAGCATCATGTTCATTATTAAGAAATAATGCTTGTAGATGCTTGGAGTCAAGCGAACTGAAAGGGTTCTTCCAACTGGAACTTCATTGACTGTTGTTGGTGAGGTAGTATTCATAGCTTTAATTGGTCTGCAATGCCTTGTGTTGGTGCCCTTTTTTCCTTTACATGGCTAAGTCTTGCTTTTATTCTTTATTCTTGTGCTGTATGACTAGGCCATTAAAGATGATGTTGGAACTATTCGAATTCAGCGACCACACAAAGGACCATTTTACGTATCCCCGAAAAGCATCGATCAACTTATCATGAATCTTGGAAAATGGGCCAAGTATGAAGATGCAGTAGAACACTCTCTCTCGTTTTTCGGTTCTTGAGGCTAATAGTGTGTCTTACTGTGACAGGTTATACCAGCTTGCTTCCATGGGATTTGCAGCATTTGGTGTCTTTCTTCTTGCAAAGCGTGCACTACAGCATTTTCTTGAAAGAAAGCGGCGGCATGAATTACAGAAGAGGTGTGTGCTAACACCAACCACTTATTTGGAATATTTAAACAGATATGTTCTTCCCATTTACATTTCTTCCAGAGGTTCACTCACTTTGCTAGACATGATCAGGATGCCATATAGGTTTGGAACATCTTATAATGTTCAATAGTATTGTGATCTCTGTGCTTTTCAATTGTGGAACCTGCATGTGCTGCCTGCAGCTAATATATGTCATTAGGGAGTGAAATGGAAGACATTGGAGAATGCAAGATACTAAAAATGCTGATCTCCGTATATTTTCTTGAAAAAAGCTTTTACCCTGGGAATAATTTTATATGGGGGTGAAAATCACAAACCAACACTCTTGCATCCAGATGAATACTAGGATATATTTTGTAACCACTGACGATTTTGCTAATGCAAGATACTAAAAATGTTGATACCATGCATTATTTTTTCCATACAGGGTTCATGCTGCTGCTGCACAAAGGCAAGCTAGAGAAGCTGAAGGTGATTTTCTTATCGATTGATTAGGCTATGTTGTCATAACTTGTTCATGTCTTGTGATATCAGCTTTATTTTGTACAGGGGGCAATGGTACATCCGATGTAGATTCTAACAATAAAAAGGATCAATTGGTATTGGACATATGTGTCATATGCCTTGAACAGGAATATAATGCTGTTTTTGTGCCGTAAGTACCTTATATTTTGCATTCCATCATACAACTTTACTCTTAGGAATGAGAATTGTCTATATAATGTTGAATAATAATAAAATAACTCTTTAAACATTATTATAGGCTATGTATTACAATTTTTGTTAGAATCTGATCAAATGTTTGAATGGAAGTTGTTACCATAAGATTGAGGTCCTTATTACGTTTTGAGCTCTGATTGGTACAAAAATTTGATTTTGTTTCTGAATCATCCTCATTGTCATCTTTGTGATCGATACATCTCTTTATGCTACTTCTGTTCTCATTAAACTGTCACCTCTAAAATTTATGAATGAATCTGTAAATCAAATATCATGCAGGTGTGGCCACATGTGCTGCTGTATGAACTGCTCTTCTCATTTGACGAATTGTCCACTTTGCCGGAGAAGAATCGATCAAGCTGTGAGAACTTTCCGCCATTGACAGCACTTTGATGCAAAATCTGGTACTCATACCTCTAGGGTCAACCGCATCGTTCAGATCCACTTGATTCTTGGAATGTGGATTGCTGTTACCTGCGTCTGGCATCTGAACTGAAGTACTGCGCCGAAGCATGTTTAAGGAGATAACTATACTAACAGAACAGCAACACAGTCGCAAACTCATAATAGGCTATAAGCTATACTCTAGCCATTATGTCAATTACTGTTCTTGCCTGTAGTGTACAATCGCGTGCAGAATGTTCTTTGTGTAAATGCGCATTGGTTCTGACAACACGCTTACCTGACAACTTGGATCTTAATATTTCTTTGTGCCCCGTGTATTCTACCTATTAGGGGTATGAACTTGTTTTAACCCTTTTTTTTGTGAGGAACGGTATGGTTCTTGTGTACTCGGTTTGGCCCCTGCTTGGAACACGTTAAATTTCAGGGTTTCCAGGGAAATTGAATTGTTTATTGTGAAATTTAGATGGTAGTACTGTGTGCGCTTCGAACGGGCCTAGTTTGTGAAGCCATGTTATCATCTGGAACAAAAAAATGTAATACTTTTAGCCACTCCCATCGGCATGTGTATTTTCAATTAGTAAGTTGAACAGATTATGGTGGTGAAGCAACTTACAGGTGTTATTACGTTTGGATCTAAGGCGAGATAGCTCTCGGGGGCACGCTTGCCTTACTGTTACGTCGGCGGCCCTGAGACCCTTGGTGCATTTTTACAAACGGGTATTTTTTTAGCCGTCTATTAAAATAAAGGCATGTTGCAAAAAAAGTTTTGTAAGAGCCCAAATCTATCTATCAAAATGTCCATATAACATAGCTAGCTGATCAAAAATTTCAGTCTATGTACTTTAATGGACTATCTATTAGACTTGAAAAAAAGAGAGACCCATAAATAGCCATTCGTTCTGGGTAGCTAAATTTGGCCATCAAAAAAGAGGTTAGTCATCCGAAGAGTCTATTGGAGCAACATTTTTTATTATGACTAAAATTTGACATGTAAACTTCCATAGAGAAATTATTGAAGATGCTAACTCTCCAACGATATTTTGTCATCTCCTCGTCGCCTTCCTATTCGTCGGCACGGAACGCGTTACATTGGCTTCACTGCAATCACACAGATTCATTCAGCATCTTTGCCGTCAGGCTGTGCAAAATCTGTATATAATTTTTTTATTTGCCGAGTGTTGTTATGAGCAAGCAATTTGTAAAAAGCTGGTAAGGTTATTACCCATGATTTGCATCAAAATAAAAGTATATCTCTACTACTTCGTTGACCGTATACATCCAGTTGGATATAGATGTTAGGTTTATCCTATCTTCTAAAATATCTATAGTACCGCCACTACCACTGATATGTGGGGCTCTCGAAGACCAGCTTTCCCATCTGTTTGAACTTGTGTGAACTTTTTTCTTTTTGTTTTTTAAGACGAAAAATCTAGTTTTAACCAAGTAGAAATATTTTTTTTAACCAAGAGTTCTCATTTTTTTTAGTCTATTTTAGATAATCCGCTGCAACGCATAGATATTTAGCTAGTTAGTATAAAGCTGGTAAGGTCGTTACCCATGATCAAGTTGTAATAACAAAATAAAATAAGTATGTGTTGCTGTTTTAAGCCAAAATCTTGGTGGAAGAACCGAACATCTGCCATCCAAACGTGGTTGCAAACCCAGCTGGGCTATGGTTAGGTCAGCAAACAACTAAATGTAACTTATCCATCCAAATTATTTTTCTCTATAATTATAAAAATAAATAGCGTTTCTGCCGGTACCTTCATCTAACTCCCTTCCCCATGCGCTAATTTTTTGTCTGTAGTTGTCCATCATCACCTGAGCTGGCACGAAGCCCGAGCGATCCGATTTTATTTCTGTTACTAGTTATAGCCCGTTGCAACGGGAATCAAAATAAATCACTTTCCACATATCACCCATCCCTACGCTCTAGGCTTATGCAACCTTGCTAGCTAGCTATTTGTGATTCGTCAAAGATATATGAGTCGTGAGAACAATATCTTGTTACCAAATAATATGTTGTTTATGAATTAAAAGATGTATATTGAGTAATGTGTATGACATAATTATTTCTGGTAATCCAAACAAAACTAAGACTTTGTAGCATATAATGTAGGTGGGACTCATATCCTCGGCCGTAACGGCCTATCTCTGTGCGTGTAGGTGCGGATGGTTCAAGTGTAGAAGTCATATTTTGCAACTGATTGAAAAAAAAAGGCATGACTGAGAATTCAATATATCATATTGATGAAGCTTGATATATGCACTTTCAAAAATTAAGACAAATAAACAAAGAAAGGAGATGAAAAAAGATATTTCAATGTCAGCAGCAAGATTTCACATAGCTCACGCATATGCCCCTGTTCACAGTACGAATAACAAAATTTGTAAAAAAAAAGCAATTAATGTAGACTAAAGCTAACCACTAAGCAAACACCCAAGAAATCTATGCAAGAAATGTGTGGACAAAATTAGCATGTACTCCATCCGATAATGTCAAAAATCACTGAATATAGAAAGTGCTAGAAACTACATGGTGCCTATTATTTTTAATTCTATGATAATGTATCAATATTTAAATTTGAAGAAGGTGACTAAATATGAGTTAGCAGTTAGCACAACACACCATATAAATATGATTATTCGGTAGATGGATTTTTGTATATCTTTATCAATCAAGTGTTGTGCATCTTTAGTGAACTGTTAACAAAAAGCTCATATGCATTATACTGAATAATGGACTTTCACCGGTTGCCAATATACAATAAAAGGAAATTCTCATATACAACTGTTAAAATAAATCCCACAAAAAAATTAAAAGATACATTGCAACTTTTTGTGCAGTGGGATAGCTGTCAATTACTTGATTTACTAACAAACTCTAAAGGCACAATTTGCAAGGAGAAATAGAGTGGGTTAACAATCCCCTAACACATACAGCCAACATTTGCTTATATGCAGCTAAAGATGAAATACATACTGTATTTGCTCCCGAGTTCATGTATGTACCTTGAAACAAAATCTAGGTTCGCTGACAGATTATGAAGTGATCCGCAAATTTGGGTTACAGCAGAAACAGAAAAAGCAAATATAAGTTTTTTTGTGTGTTTTGAAATTGAGCCAGCCAGCCAAGCTGGTGTTACATTAATAGAAAGAAAGCACTGTTCAATAACTATAGAAGACTAAAATAAGAGCATCTCCAAGAGACTTGCCATATAGGCATTGGGAGAGCAAGTTAGTATGGATCTCTTAGCTGGTCAAGCAGATTGCCCTTGCGATGTAGCTAAGCAAAAGACTGTCATTTTCTCCTAGTTTTTAATCTCCCGACAAGAAGCTTGCAACTCCATCACGTACAAACACCTAGTGACAAACTGACAATAGGTCCGATTGTTTCATGTGAGGCAAAATCTACCTGTTGGACTAAAAAGATAGCATATCAGGTTGCCAGATCTTGGAATATATTCACAGACCATTAATCAAGCCTAACTTGATGTATGCTAATTGCTTAAAAATCTTGGATCATTGAGCAAAAAAATTCAAAAGGAGACAAGGCCCCTAATAGACCCTCGATGTTGATTCAGAAACAATCCACCAAGCATTTGTTTTGCAGCAAACGTAGACCAATTCCATAACTCAACAAAAAGAGAAGAAATCATAACCCTAGGAAGAAATTATACCTGCTTGGAGAAGAGACCTGGGGATGTGAGGTCATCGTGGATGCAGTCACCGGTGAGTTCCACGCAGCCTCATCTCGCCGGAGGCCTGACGAATAAAGACAGGCATAACGTGTAAACTGACAGTGCTCATTGCATAGTAATATACACCTGAAGCAAGTTGTAAGCCCCTTCCTCATCAATGCTGAAAAGCCTTAGATTAAAGTTCCTACGCTCATGCAAGACCCATCAGCATCACTTTCAGATAAACCATATTCCCAGTCCTGGAATAGACCACTTTGAATAAGCAGAAGTTAAATCAGAAAATCAGCCACATTATTGATAGCATTAGTAAAATTCCAATACTGCAATGCATCAGAAGTTCAGGGCATTAGGTTAGCCACTTCCTACCTGTAGCTGTTCTCAGATTGATGCACATACTTAAGCAAATGATCCAAATATCATGATGAGGAACCTAAAAATCTAGAATGATATGTAGCATCAGCATTGTAGATGAGACCCAATAATTCTGTAGAAGAAGCCAAAACCTCCAAAACCTGAATAATCCGAACGAACGCTACATCAGTAAGAGAAATTGTTTGCAGTTCAATAGGTATTAAGTACTGAAAGGCCAAGTTATACATGGATGAATAGAATTCTAGATTATAGCTGTTAGTTTATGAATAAGCAAAACACAAAATATTGGGGTTTCTTGTAGGGTAGAATAATAACCAGCCTAGCACAATTTCAGAAAGTCCAGCAAAAAAGCTGCTTCGTCAATTTCAGAAAATACATAATATGGAATAGAAGATAAGGCATTGGCCATATGGCCATATTAAGCACAACACAATCATCTTAAGCATATTATCAAGCAGTTCGGAACAATGAGATACATATGGCACCATAAAGGAAACAGTTATAAATAATATTCCAGAATTGATCATACTTTATTTCCCAAATATCCACCAATCAATAGGAACAGAAATTCAGCTAAAGTAATGTCAAATGTGCAAGTTCAAATAATTTGGAACTTGAAAGGTATATATGTTCCAGAAAGGCTGTTGTTCGAGGAGCACATCTGATATGTTTTATTTTATAGCTAATCTCTCCACATGTGGTATAATAGAAGTTGGTTCAAATTATTACAACTCAAAACCCTCCATCATGGAGTTGAATAAATATCGAGACCCATCATATGCAGATGTGGATAAACCTTCTACAGAAAATGCCTCTCACCACTATGTACTCACGTTACAGGCATGTTACTTTTTCAGATTATAAATATAGCTGAAGTCAATTTAATTCCAAAACACATACCAGATGAACCTAATGTAAATAATCGTAAAATCAAACTTTGAAATCAAGAATGTTCCCAAAAAAGGGGAACAGGAAACCATCAGTTGCCTATGCATTTGTACTTGGCCTAAATGGTGTTACTGCCCTGGTAAGCTTGTTACTGAGTCTTGTAAAATTAAATGACACCACATACCTTAGCCTTAGTATTTGATATTTCATTATTTCTATAATTTCATTTAAGGGAAACACCCTGCTGCTGAAAAACTATGAAGTGCAAGATAATCCCAGATCTTCAGCCTAGCTAAAGTGCTAAAACATAAAATAAACAATTTCAAACACATATGTGCAAGTATGTGGTACCTAATTTAGTAAATGACTGCATGTTCAGCTACTTAATATTTAAGACAACAATGTCTACCAAGGATAACTCGTATTACAGTCAAGGATGAAAACAAAGACCACAGTGGCATATGCTGCAGCAAGGATGGAGCAGTAATTCACTTACCTTTGATACCATCTGCAACACGGAGGAAACATCAGAATGGATAAATTTATGTGCAAACCCCAAGAAGTGAACGACCAAAGAACTGTGGAACAAGTAGTTGGACAGCACAAAGTTCTCCCATTCTGGAGTGTACATCGCCTCACACACCTGCCTCTTTCCCTCAGTAACTCGATGCACATTGCGCCCACCTGGAGGAGGCAGATCATACCCATCCAAATCTTCCTTCTGAGTTTTCCATGGTTCCATATAGACTATCTATGCAGAGAAAACCTGTGCAACATTTTTTTTATTTCTACACCCATGGGGCAGAACAAGAATGTCCTGAGCAAAAATCGATACAGGGGCCTCTGTATCAATGGATTCCAGTACCCAACGGGGCTGTTGCATGTCTCCTTCCATGAAGATATTCCCTTGAAGACATTTGGCGCATCTATTTCCATAGAAGCATTGATCCTGTTCATATACATCACAAACAGCTTCATTGCATCGCCGAGTCCTGGTGCTGGCGGCCGCTCAACCAATGTGGCATTTGCATGAGACTAACGAGAGAGTAAAGGCAGCCCATATGCACGGCAAGTCTGCACAGGTAGCGGCGAGAAGTCGTCTCCAACAAGCCAGAACTGGATGAGTGTGTGCAGGAAGAACTCAGCTCGCCTGAAGGATTCCACAGCGTCCATACCATCGCTGACAGTTCGATGCAGCAGAGTGCCACCACTGTTACGCGGCAGTGCACATGAGCTAGGCACGAACTCCTTAAGGTACGAGTACAGAAGCTTCAGATATAGCGAGCTCTCTGGCTTCTGACCCAGATTGCGTCCGTCTGAGGAAGCGATGGTGGACATCCAGCTCTCGAGGCGACCGAGCGACTTAAGTGAGGGTTCTGAAATGGAGGGCGAGGTTTTGGTCGCGCGGGCGGCGGCGGTTCCCGTGGCCGTGGCAGCTGAGATGGGGAAGTACGCGAACCAGAGGAGGTAGTATTCGAATACCAACAGGTGAAGCTCGGAGTCGACACGACCAGCGAGGAGAGGGGAGATCATCTCGTCAGAGGAGGAGACAGCAGCGGATGACAGCGCAAGGCGGAGCCAATCGGGTAGCCGCTCGGGTGGAAACACAAATAGGAGGAGAGCGTGACGATCTGCGGCGGAGATGGCGCCGAGGAGCGGCCTGGATGGGGAGAGCAGCGACGCGAGGAGCTCGGCGAGCGCGGGATCCCCGGCTGCGAGATCGATGAAGGCCGGCGAATCGGGGGAGGCGACGAACACGCGGAAGAGCAGCGAGGGCGGCGGTTGCAGGAGGCGGCGCCGGCGGCGGCGGTTGCAGGGGGCGGCGACGGCGGCGGCAGTGATTGAGGAAGGGCAGGGGTATGGGAGGCGCAATAAGGTGGCGTGGGCAGTGGGGTAAAGGGGTATGGGAGGAGTGTGGGATTAATGTAAGTCCTTGGATCTGAACTGAAGAAGCGTGGGAGAAATTTAATTTATTAGAGAAAGAATTATCATTATTATAAAAATCTTTTTAAATAGTATAGATTAGTTAGCGAACGTATCAAATTGTGTTTCCTAACACTTCATCCGTCATTACGCGTGCTCGTGTCGGCTGCGTGCGAGATGGGGGAAGCCGCCGAACGCCGCCGTCGCCGCCCTGTGCCTAATCCTCCTACCGTCCTCTTGGTCTCCTGGATGCCACCGTGGGCATAGTCGTCGTGGTAGAACCAACATCTCCCCTTCTTCCAAAAACAACAAAAACAGAAACCATATGTTCAGGAACACGTTATGCTCTCTCGTTTGCATCAGTTTCTAGACCAGAGTCATCGGTTTCATGCCCAGGGTTACCATGGTTTCATATCTGGATTGGTGTTTTGGCTAGGACGGACGGCCCCTTTGAAAACCGACAAGATCATGGAGATCGCAGCACTCACGAACACATTTTGCTTTGGACATTTTCGCCGTTTCACCACCATATCCTGCGCTCATATCCCCAGTTCCCCTCTGTTTCTTTCTCTCTTATCGTGTGCGTGCTTCGGGAAGAAGAAGCACGGTACCAGACCTTACATTGTGTGCAGTTGTGGATAGTTGTGGTTCGATCCAACCATGCCTGAATTAAACCATCAATTCGTATGGTTTGGCTGGTTCAACTTCAACCCAGTTCGTTTGGGTTTCAGCCAGTTCATCACTTATCTAGCTTTTCACTTCAGGGTTTTCCTGTACCGTGGCATATTGCACTAACCCTAGACAGCTAGACCTCTCCTCCTACTACGTAGATGGTTCTCTAAGAAGGATTGGTTCCTCTATATTTTGTTAGGTGTGATTGGAATTGAGTTTTTAAGGTCACTACTGGTCCGTTCTTATTTGATGATATGTGAGGATGAAAGGTGTTCTAAATTCCTGTGTATAGCAATGGTTGATGAGCAGGGATTAGATTCAAACTATTCCAGAACTGATTTAATTTGTAATAATTTAAGTTTAGTAGAAATCACAAATGTAAGGCAAAAGGTTATGTCTGTTGTCTCTTGATTGAACAGAGATTATGGAATACACCGTTTCCCTTTCCAGGATCAACCAATGTTACCATGATAGTTGGCAATAGTCTGATAGTTCAATCTTGCCGAAAATGTTATTCTATCTGATTTAAAATTTTGAGCAAATGGTGAATTAGTTTTAAGAGGAATTTATAGATGAAACCTTGTGCAGGTTTCTGTTGCTAATTTAGAGTTGCTCGTTTGGTGCTAATAGCTAGGGTGGTTGGCTAATGTTCAAAAGAAATTAATGATGTTGCTTTAGGACGAAATTTATCTTTTGTTTTGGTGCATAATAGACAAAAACAACATTGACAGCATAATAGAAATTTTGTAAAGAGCAAGTACCTTTTTATGTGCAGATTCTTTTCTTCAGGGGCAGTTTTATTGATGGTTCTGCCATTTGTGAGGAGAAAAAAAATGTAATTTGTCCTTTGAACTCCTGATATATAAATTCTTTGTGACTAGGTATTATCTTCCTTATTCATAATTAAATCATTTGGTTATTGACATACTGCTATATAATCTCAAAGGGGTTGAAATCTCTTTCATCAGATGGAGCAAAAGCCAATGTAAACAGTGCTTGAGTCGATAAAAAAAAGCCAATCGTGTTCTTTTCTCTTTCTGCAGTTTTAGAAGGAGGCGTCTATTTGGTGTAGTTGGCATCGACAATTTTGTTGGGAGACAGGGGAGAAGGATTCAACCTGAGTTAGTGCTCGCATGGAAGAGGTGGTCTACGTAAATAATAAGCTTTCTTTTTTAAAGGGCTCAGATCATGAAAATTAAATGTTTATCATTCTCGTCGTAACGCACGGATAAATTGCTAGCATGTGTGTATATATATATATCCAAGAGTTATAATATTAGCGCTCCCGAGGAGTATAAAGATTTTATAAAATTTCAGAATAGTCCGATTTCCATATAAACACTAAAAAATTACTCTCTTCCAAAATGCTCTAAATATCGATTGCTAGTGCCAATTTCCATAAAATTACTCTAAAATTATTCTCCTCTAGAACCTCCCTAAATATCCCTAAATATCGATTGCCATTTCCAAACAACATCCGGAGATGTGCCTATCGTTTCCCTTTCTTCTCATGCAAAAAGCTCGGGAAATCCTAATCCTAGATGCTAATCCGAATCCTGTGGGTATGGACTATGGAGCGGTCATATGGTCCAAGGATATGATATGGTTCGGGTCTTGTTGCATGAGCTGATGATTTACACTCCCTCTGTTATAAAATATAGCTATTTCTATTACTACAATTTTATTTTAAAATATAACTATTTTTAACTCTTTTATGCTATTATGCATATGATACCTCTACCAACCACCGTACTCCCCTAGGTCTTCTTTGCATTAATAAAGAGCAATATAACATTTTTATATCTATTCTTTAATCTCTCCAAAACAATATAGAAATAGCTACATTTTAGAAGAGCACTATTTAATATCACACTTTGTTTAGTGAGTCCCTAGTCCTACTGTCCTAGGAATAGCTTCATAATTAATGTACCTGTTGAATCTGTTGGAATATGCATTTATCTTCTACTACCTCGATCACAATTATAAGCATTTCTAGTTTAGATCCGTGCTTTATCTACAAGCTTGTTTCTTCTTTGTATATTTGTGGTTAGCTTGCTTCCATTTTATGGTCGCTTTGATTTGTAAGAAGAACATAGCAAATTTAGAGGATTTTAATCCTATAGGATAAATTCCTAGAGCTTTGAAACAAAGGATTGAATCATATCATTTTCTTTGAAATTTCTATGGAATGGACAATCATATAGAGATTCTGCAGAAAAATAAGCATGAGGTTCTAGCTTATGTTTTCTTCTTCTTATGACCGTAAACTGTTGTGTTTCTCCTGTATGTCAACAAAGGGCAGTTTTAAAACTTCCTTGTGTTTTAATTCCTGTAGGAACTCCATGGACATGGCATTATATTTCTATATTTTTTTTATTTTTGTGTATTTACAATCACGCATTTCAAAGGGGAGCCTAATTAATCAAGGAATATGTCACTCTGCGTGGGAAATAGGCAAATAGTGGAGCTAAAGAAACATTTGCAAGATACTTTTCCCTGTCATCGATGCTTCATTTCTTAGGGGCTGTTCACCTTGATGCCTAAATAAACCCTGCCCCAAATTTTGGTAGTGCTAAATTTTAGCATTGCCAATATTTGGTGAGGTTGAGATGTGTAACTTGCATTTGGTTTGTTACCTTTGTCAATTTCTTGTGAGAGGAAGATTATAAAATTACGAAACCTCATAGTGAAGGCTAGTTTGGGCAATATTTAGATTGTTACCTTACTAAATTTTAGTTTATTTTAGCAACAAAGTGAACAACTCCTTAGGACCCGTTTGGTACTGCTCCTTCTTCGAGATCCTTGGCCTGTGGAGTTAGAGTTGTACCAAACACTTTAAGATCTTAGATAATATGAGGTGGAGCTGCCAGATCGCTCCCAAAAAATGCACTGCAGGATGAATCGGCATTCCTATCGCTCCTCAACTCCGCTCTACCCTCGTTACAGGAGCTCTACCAAACGGCCCCAAATCCTCGCCACCTTCGCCCCCAAAACTCTCGCCGCCTCCTCGCGGAGCCAGCGGCCAGCGCTGCCGCTACCTCCTCATCAAGCCCACTGTCGGCACCGCCGCCTCCCCACAGAGCCACCGTCCACATTTTCGTCGCGCGCCAAGGGCTGATGCCCTGCCAGGCTTAGGGTTAGGGGTGAGTTCTTCCCTAATTTCTGTATATTTTATTTCTGAAACATGACAGTTTGGTAGAGCTCAAGATGATGCCCTGCCAATATATGATGGCGCCCAAATCCAATATATGAACTTTAAATGGATTTTGATGGCGGTGTATAGACCAGCTCAAGATGAGTTTTGTAACGCCTAGAAATTCGCACCGAAATTCTGAACATTAATGTGTAATAAATCCCTGCCCAGGAAAGCCAGGGTACACAAACCAAGTTGCCATATAGAGTGTCTTACAAACAGAGTAAAATGTATATTACATAAATGCAGCGGAAAAAGGTAAAACGAAGTCTATAAACATCTGGCCAAACAGCCGCTTCCATCCCACAGGCACCTTGACGGCGGAGCCAGCCTAATCCTCAGGATGATCTTCATCTGACACGTTCTCCAACACTGGGGGGAAAATTGGAGCAAGACTGAGTACCACCCACAGTACTCAACAAATCACACCCACAAATATGCATATGCACAGGGTACAAAGATGGGATAGGGTTTATTTGCGGAAAAGCAGTTGCAAAGGGAAGTAGTTCGCAAACAGTAAAAAGTTGATTTAATTAACAATATTAACTTCCACCGGTTAACGTTACACTACGTTAACCAGGCCCAACCATTCCCAACTGATTGACGCTAAACCACGTCAACCAGTCTCCACTGATGAACGCTACACCACGTTCACCAGACACCTCCGGGTACCATTACACCACGTTACCCGGACTCCACTGATTAACGCTACACCACGTTAACCAGTCACCACCGGACAACGTACCACGCTGACCAGCTTTTCCCGACCAACGCTAAACCACGTTGACCAGGCCGCGCTGATGGAAGTTACACCACGACCACCAGGCGTAACTGATGAGAGTTACACCACACTCACCAATCTCCACCGACTAGCGTTACACCACGTTAATCGGTCACCCCCAGTCAGCTCAACCACGCTGACCGGACTCAACACCTTCCACACACCAGTTTGATAAAACAGGATTAATTATCTAGGGTGAGACTAATCACGGTGAGTCTTGGCCAATGTGACCATTACCGCGGGCGCGGCTATTCGAATAGTTTTACTCTGATCAGAGGTGTACAACTGTACCCACAAGACATAGCCCCCACACACGTTCCCGTGTGCCAGTACATCACCACGATGTCCCGTACGAGGCTGTGACAGGACCGTTCACGAAACCCCTCCCTAACCATCCACACCACGCTGAGGTTGCACCTGCCGACAGGGCACACCATATTGGCCAGGCTACCCCCCTTGCGCCATGGTGAATCCGGCAGCCGATCAACCCTACCCCGGGCCGACCCAACTCCATCACGCCCACCCTCTTCTTCAGTGCCTAGGAGAGGGAGAAGAAACACTTCAAGCCCAGCCGTTGCCCACGCTGGCTTGTGGTAAGTACGGAAAGTTGCCCAAGTGGTTCCCGCGAACCGGTCCTTAATTGCCATGAGTGTGACAAGAAAAACCCTACACCCACAGCCCACCATTTAGGGCAAAATTTTAGGAATTTAACAACAGCCTATCCAAGGTTCCATTTTTCCGACATGGAGTCGAATCACATAAAAGAAATAATATTTAATTCCCATGTGAGCTATGTTGCTAAGCATGGCTAAGCATTCCTAAGAATTGTAAACTAGTCACATTTTTACCCAGGTGACAAGGATTTAGTTATCAAGACTAAGGCTAAATCCTAACATTGTATAGGTAATACCCATCCACATGAATCATTAAAATAATGCAGTTTATTTAAGTAAACAAAGCAATTTAGCGAAAATTAGGTACAAATTGATCAAAGTATCAGTGCGACTTGCCTTGCTCCGGCTCAAGGTACTCGGCTACGATCTCGTAGAACACAGGAGAATTAACGGCGTCGGATTCTACAACAAACAATGCATAAACAATCAAAAACAGTACATGGGGGTCAACAAACATGGGCTGAAAGTATTTTTATTGAATTCTTGGCATTTTTCTGGATTTAATGAAATTTGAATGGACTTAATCGGAGTTTGCATGAAATAGTTATGATTTATTGAAGTTTTACTGCTATTTTCAATGTAAATATAATTAACCAGTGATTTAATGCGCATTAACCGATTTATGACGTCACCAGACTGGGAAGCCGGTGCCGACAGGTGGGCTCCAGCCAGTGGCGTGCGAGAGGCAGGCGCACGGCGGACCAAGTCCACCGCGGCCGAGAGCGGGCGCACCACATGGCGCCACCACGGGCAACCACACGGGCGAGCGAGCGGGCGGCCCCGATCTACCACCCGGCAGATCGGACGGCCCCGGGGAGTGGCGGCCGAAGCCAGCCGTCCCGAGCGGGAGGCGGCGGCGCGCACGCGACCCGATGGTCGACGACGGCGACCACCCGGCGCGGTGGCGACCACACGGAGAGGCGGAATGGAACAGGGAAACAGAGGGGGTTCTCACCGGCGGCTCACGACGACGAGCGACGGCGCGAAGACGACGGTGGCGACGAAGAAGCGGCGGCGGCTTCGGGACGACGTCGGCAACGAAGCTCCGACGGCGGGGAACGGGCGAGAGGCGGTTACCGAGGCGTCCTGGAGGATGAGGAGGACGGAAGAGGAGTTAGGGCGAAGAATGGTGACGCAGCGCGGCGGGAATCACCGGCCGGAAAGGAGGCGAAGGGCCGATACTCACCGAGCGCGCGGGCGAGGCGGTCCGGCGAGCTTCGGCTTCAACGGAGTGGCGGCCGAGGTGCGGCGCGGCGCGGCGGAGGTGCTGGCGGTGGCAGAGCAGCCTGGCGGCGTCTGGAACGGCAGCGAGCGGCGGCCGGAGGCGGCGAAAAACGGTGGAGCTCGGGTGCGCGGTGGCGACGGGGTTCTGGGGCACTGGAAAGCTCGGCGTGTTGGGGGAAAAGATGGAGGAGAGGGTGGAGATGGTTTTTATACAGTCGGCCGGGAGAGATCGAGGCCGAACGGCTCCAATCGCGCACGGGAGAGTGGGTGGCGGCGTGGGCATCGTGTGCGAGATTCTCGGGAGAGAGGGGACGTGGACGCCGGAGAACTCGGGGGAGTGGGGCGGACTCGGTCCGCGACCGTTTGAACGAGTGGAGAATGTGCGAGATGAGGCGGGAGGCGGCGCCGGATCGGACGACTCCGGGGAATTTCCCCTCCGCCCGATTCGGGCGAAGGAGGAAGATGATGCTGGTAGGCGGGCCCGGCCTGTCAGCGGGTGGTGCGGGGGCGGGGCGAGCGAGGGCGCGGGCGCGAGGGCGAGGGGTGCGGGCATGAGGGCGCGGGGCACGAGTGCGAGGGCGCGGGGAGGAAAGCGCGGCCGCGGGGGCACGGGCGCGAGGAGGAAAAGGCCGGGGAGGAAAACCGGCCTGCGGCACAGTGCTGGGCCGGCGGCCCGGCGATGGAGAAAAAGAGAAAACAGAGCAAACAGAAGGGAAAGGAAAGGAAAAAGATTTCCAGGACGATTTAAATTCCGATAAGCGTATTTGATTTATTAAAAATAGTTCCTGTGCTCTGTAAATTCCACTAAAAATCCAGTTAATGTATTTTGGCACAGAGAATACAAGAAAAATATTCCCAGCCACGATAATTTATTATCTTGCATTTTACACCATCAATTAATTCCTCTAGCCTTTTTAAATTTATTTTCTTGGGTATTTTTCACAGGTAATGTTTAGTGTGGCTAATCCCAGGGTGTGACAAGTTTCAATCAAGCTTTTTGGCAGAGTTGGTTCATACCTGCCAACAGAATAACCTTCCAATTTTGATCTGGGGATTTCAATATTCTAAGAAGTTGTGCTGAAAAGAATAATGATAGATATAATGACCGTTGGCTTTTTCTTTTCAATGCTGTGATCAACAGTTTTGATTTGAGAGAAATTGCTTTAACGAGCAGGCAATTTACTTGGGCAAACTCCCTTCCAAATCCAACTTATGAAAAGTTAGATAGAGTCTAAATGACTATGGAATAGGAGTCTAAATACCCATTAGTGATAGTACATGCTTTGAGCAGAGGACTGTCTGATCATGCTCCTTTGTTTCTTGACACTGGAGCCACAGCTTTCACAGGGAATTCTAAACAGTTCAAACTTGAACTTGGTGATGAGTTCTATGATCATGTTGTCGCGATATGGAATAAGCCGATAAAGAGCCATAACTCCATCCAACGTTGGAACAATAAGATGAGTGCTTTACGTAGGCACCTAAGTGGTTGGGCAGCCCATACCATTGGTACATACAAACATAGAAAGTCAACTTGCAAACATCAATTGATGCCTCAGGTATCACTGTCGAAGTACGTGATCTAACTGAACGGGAAAGTGGGCCTCTGGCTTAGTCCAAGGATCAATTAGCTAGCTTACTTCGGGAGGAAGAAATCAAATGATATGAAAGGTCAAAAGTTTTTGACGTTCTTCTTACTGATAATAACACAAAATATTATCACATGGTAGCCAACGGGGAACATAGGAAGAAACGGATTTTTTACCTTAAACAAGATGAAGGTAAAATTGAGAGCAATGCAAAGTTGAAGAAATACATTACCAACCTCTTAAAAAAACTCTTCAGACCACCAGAAGAGAGTTCCCTTACACTAGATGAATTTAGAATTGAGGATATCTCTAAGGTCAATGAGGCGGAAAATAAATTCCTTATGGCACTTTTTTTGGAAAAGGAGATACGGGATGCTGTGTTTGGCATGGAACACAACAAAGCTCCTAGACTAGATGGATTCTCAGTAGAGTTTTACCAAAAATTTTGGGAAGTTATCAAGGTAGACTTGTTGAATTTATTCAATGAGCTTCATGCTAGTGATCTACCGCTATTTAGTCTCAATTTTGAGATAATTACACTTCTGCCAAAAGTCCCAAGGGCTAATCACATTCAACAATACAGACCAAATTGTTTGTTAAATGTCAGCTTCAAAATTTTCACTAAGGTAGCCATGAATAGAATTAACATTGTGGCTGATCATATAGTGAGCCCGACACAAACTGTCTTTATGTGTGGTGAAATATTATAAATTGAATTGTCATCATACATGAGGCAATTCATGAAATGCATCGGAAAAAAATGAGTGGGGTAATATTCAAAATTGACTTTGAGAAAGCCTATGATAAAGTAAAATGGTCTTTTTTGGTACAAACTCTACGAATGAAAGGTTTATCATCCAAATGGATTTCTTGGATGGAGTCTTTCATTTCAGGAGGAAGTGTAACTATAAAAGTTAATGATGATGTCGGGCATTTCTTCCAGATGAAGAAAGGCCTTCGACAAGGTGATCTCCTCTCATCGAATTTGTTTAATATTGTAGCTGACATGCTTGATGTTCTAATTAATAGAGCTAAAGCAGATGGACAGATTTGTGGAGTAGTACCACATCTGGTTGATGGAGGTCTCTCTATTCTACAATATGATGACGATACGGTTCCTTTTATTAAACACGATTTAGAAAAAGGCATGTAATATGAAGCTCTTGCTTTGTGCTTTTGAACAATTATCATGACTTAAAAAATTAATTTTCATAAAAGTGAATTGTTTTGCTTTGGTGAGGTACAAGACTTTAAAGGTCAGTACACCAAACTTTTTGGATGTACTATAGGCGAGTTTCCAATTCGGTAACTTGGTATTCCTATACACTACAGAAAATTAAGAACTGTGGATTGAAAAGGAATATTAGAACATTTTGAGAAGAAACTTGGCAGTTGGAAAGAAAAACTTCTTTCTCTTGGAGGATGACTTATACTGATCAATTCAGTACTTGGCAGCCCACTAATGTATATGATGTTATTCTTTACCACACCAAAAGGGGTACTCAATAAAATTGACTACTTTCGATCTAGATTCTATTGGCAGAGTGATGGCTAAAAGAAGTATTGACATGCTAAGTGGGATATAATTTGCCGCCCCAGAGATCAAGAAGGTTTATGAATTCATGTTGTAGAAGTAAAGAACTCTGCATTGCTTGATAAATGGCTTTATAAATTGCTCACAATTATCGCAGGTCCAATAGAAAGCTAGGGATTCACATTTCTAGGCTAGGGTTTTCAGGAGGAAGCGCCGCGGCACGGGTTTTCAGGAGGGAGAGCCGCGGCACGGCTGGAGGTAGGGGACGACCCCGACATCCGAATATTTTTCTTAGATAACTGGTTATGAAAGAGCTATACGAGACAGCAGTGGCATATTTTTCTTTACGAATTTATAAGCAAGATAACATCAGAAACCAAGCTGCATCGTCTGTTAGCGAACCAATCAAATATGTGCGATAACATCCGAACTGAAGTTAAGAAGCACAAGAACCAATCAGATTGGAACATATGCATCAGGTGTTTATATTGCTACGGTGTATCAAGTACACCATCACGCAAGAAAATCTCTGCAAGATACCAACTCTCACAATCATCATGGTATTACAAAACTAATAATACTATACTGGCACATTGGCCTCCCGATTAGCCAGAACACTTGTTACAACCATTGAGGGCTTCAGGGGCTCAGGGCCTGTCAGCCTGGAAGAGTGGAAGTGTTGTATGCCATACAAAAAAGCACCTAAACGAGTACATGGAGACATCACCAATCAAAAGAAAACACAACGCACGTGCATCCAATTAATCCGGAAAAGCTGGGGGAAAAGCAACGAAGCCAATGTTCTCACACTGCTGACAAGTTAGCATCAATTTGCTGACATCAGATATAAACAAATAACAACAAGGTAAACCAAAATGTGTTTAGATTGACAGTATTATTTTGCAACCAAAGAAGACGTCATAGCCTGGATAGTACCACTTCCATGCCAAGCTAAGATACTAGTGAACCAACTGAAGTTTACTCCTTTTTCCCAATACCGTGCGACATGTTGTAAATTCCACGACCCTGTTTATAATACAATAAATAAGTGATTTGCTAAACAGGAACAAGAACCGAGAAACAAGTGGCACAGGCAGCAGTTAAAATTTCGAACTTACGATCAGGAACAAGCTGGTGCCAGCCAGCACAAGGGGAATGGCAACAGAGGTAATCACGTCATAACGCCCTTTCATGTAGGTCTGCTTGGGCACATTCCTGAAATACTGCTGGTGCTTAAACAGCCTCTCGCGTGGCACAAATGGAGCCTCTGTCATCCTGCATTACAATAAAACGGCTAAGACAACTTGATCACGTCAAAACAATAACTTCCCTCAAGCCAATCCTCAGAGAGGAGTAATCTCCATGAACAATTTTCATATAATCATTGCATTATTGATTTTGCGAGCCACAAACATCATAATTGGTTTTAAACTCCTGTACTGATCTGAGTACCGACAGTTTTTTAGCAGTTAGTTGTTCAGTTACTCTTAAGTCTCTCTCTAGCAACTATCAGGAGAAATACTTATTTATATTTATTCTATAACACAGCGCAATAGTCCATTTCCCAAGCATTTTCTAACCTCCAGATATTCTCTTTGAACAGCAAAATGCATTTAAACTTAGTACATAAACACAACCATATGAAGCAGATTCAAAAACTATATAACAATCAATAATATGTACTTGAATGCGTATCTAGTAAAAGTAATCGCACTAAGTCCTCAGAAGAAAAAAAACAGAGGACAGAGTGTAGACTGCATAAGCTATTTTTCTGAATGAAATTAAGAAAGAGCAGTTTAGCAGCCGTCATTACATGGTTGATCATGGCAGGAACCTTCATAAGCATAGAAGTAACATTGATATGATAAAATTAGAACACGGTGAGGCTGAGGCGTTTTGAGTATGAGACAAATCAGTCATGGCTCTCTAAGGAAAAAAAGGAAACTGACGTAACTATTTAGTCAACACTTGAGACTTCATGATGGCACTATACCACCTTCTCAATGGCAGAGTACTTGCTATTCCTATACATGATGCAATGTTCAAAAAGAGCAGAGGTGAAACAGATAGGCACCACTATTGTTCAAAAAGAGCAGAGGCACCACTATTGGAGCTCTCAAACAAAACCATGTAAATGTCTGTGAACTTGTTCCGAGATAATAATTTCCAAAATATACCAAGCCATCACACTACATCATCCAGTTCCATATCAAACGAATTTAAATCAAACAACCTGAGCGCGCAATCACTTATACCAGAATACCAAATCGTTCTGGTGCCAGCCGGAGGACGACAGGATTTCACCAGCCATCCCTAAAGCTCAAGCACGGAGCCGCGACCCAGCGGAGCAAAGCGTTCACGTCAAAAGACAAAATTGTGTGCATCCTGCATCAGCTGGATCCTACACATGGATCCCGATACCCCAGACGAATCCCTCACCCAACATAGCAACACGAGCACGATTCCTCCCACCTACAGAGCCATGGATTCCGAGAACAATCGAGCGCGATACAGACGAATCCCTCGCCCGTCATCGCACCACGGCACACGAATCCTCCCATCTACCGAGCCATGGGTCCCAAGAACAATCGAGAGGATACGCAGAGGGACAGACTACGCGTACCTCGACGGCTGAGACGCGCGGGGCGAGCTCGACGGGGAGGCCGGCGGCGGCGGCGGAGCGGGTGGATCTGCGAGAGATGGTCGACGACCTGACGGAGGAATGGAAGGAGGCGAGCCGGCTGCGGCTTTTGTGGACGCGCTCGGGCGGGCCGGACCAGGCCCGGATGTTGTAAGTGGGCCGTCATCTTGGGCCAAAATTGGGCCCAGAATATTCCTTTGGCCTGGTTCGGCCCAGGATATTAGAGGGTGGAGCTGTTTGCTGCTGCTTCATATAACCTGCGAGACAGCGTGAGCAATTTGCTGCAGATTATAAATTAAGCAGGTTAGGACTGAAAGTTATAGATTCAGAAGGTTGAATAAGAAGGGCAGCACATAGGTCTACCAGCATTTTCTTATCAAATGAAAGTTCTCCAAAAAAAAATGGCTGCTGTTGAGTAGCCAACCCAAAAGTCCCAGATACAAAAAACGGAGCTAGGCCAGTTTGTTGGTAAAAAAATGATATTGAGCTAAGCCAGTTTGTTGATTAAACAATGGTGCTTGAAACAGCTCTCTGTAGTATATAACAATTTTCCAATATAGTTCTGTTCACATATATTTTGGAGCTGAAAACAGCGATATCGTATCACAGAGGAATGACAGTTAATTTTCTGTTCATTGTGCCTCCCCAGCTTCCAAAATTTGATACAGAAAGAACTCTGTCTGCTATGATGTCACGCCCCAGCAATGGACGCAAATTATAGCGATGATGGCCGAGGCCGCAGTCCCCGTGGCCGGCGAGGCACGACGACAGATTGATTGAACCAAAAGAAAGAAGTGCGCAGGAGACGGCAGACCGTGAGGCAGGAAGAACGAGAGAAACAATTGGAGAGAGAATTAGAGATTAATTTTTTGAGATTTAAGGGATTTCCAAGTTTTGGAAATTGGATTTATTGGAGTACTTTGGACAGTGAATTTTGTAGGGTTTATTTAAGAGGAATTAGATATATCCGACAATCCGGATTTTGGATTTTGAGAATATTTTACGAAATCGGACTTTTAGAGAATTGGGGATTTGGAATCGGACCAGAAACGACCCGAGAAAAGGAATTTATAATTTGTTTAAATTATTGCTAAATTGATCTTTGTAATATTAAAATTAATTCTGGAGCTCCGAAAAATCTGAGAAAATTTCAGAGAGTGTAATTACACACAAATAATTTATTAAAAATTATTTCGACAATGATTTATTAAACAAATTTTTATTCTCTATTTTTATTTTTCTTAATTAATTTGCTTTATAATTTAATATAAATTCTAAAAATCGATTATTAATTAATTATTTAATTTCTGAAAAATCGGGGTGTGACACCGTGCCATGTGATGGAGCTCCCGTCGCGCAGGAAAGCAAGACGCATGTTGGTGAAGTCCCACAGTATCGGCCCCAACTGGCGGAGCCACTGGACTCCAAGGACCACGTCGAAAGCATCGAGGGGGATGGCGTAGCAGTCCACCTGGAAGGCTTGGTCGTCGATGGCGATGGAGATGTCGTCCACCACACCTGCACATGTCAGCTTGTCACCGTTGGCCACGCGAACGTGTAGGCTGTGGCACTGGCGCAGTTGTATACCGGCGGTGGCCGCGGCTTCCTCTGTGATGAAATTGTGCGTTGACCCTGTGTCCAGCAGTGCCACGAGCATGACTTTGTTGATGCAAATGCGTAGTTCCATTGTCTCGCTGTTCCGCGGGCGCACGCCGGCCACCGCTTACAGCGATATCCCCGGACCATCCTCGTCGGCCGCCCCTGGATCATTAGCTTCGGGTTCGTCGTTGCCCGGCGCGGAGCATAGCCAAAATAGCCGCTTGCACCGGTGGTTTAGGACGAACTTCTCGTCGCAGTTGTAGCAGATATAATGCACCAAACTAATAGAAGATAAACAGATAAACGCCAAAGTCCTCTAGATGATCACGTCGTTGCCGCTGAGTCCGGATTGTCACCCCCAGCGCATGCGTTCCCCTTCGCATGTCGCACGAAAGGAATTCCCCACATGACATATGATGTATAAGCTTCATCAGCCTTTTGCCCATGAAATGCCAAATATTAACCTGTTACGAGGCATGTACTGAATTAATTTTACCCTGAGACTACTGTTATTTTTCTAGTGTGTCATACAAATATCTATTAAAATTGATTGAGAAATATCTTACATAGAGAATTGTAAAACTTCTCATTTACATATCATGGTCACATTGGATGTATTGGCCTTAGGAATTGTGACAAGGATGTGAAAAAAGCACTGGTTTCAATATTCAAAAACACGGAATTTTGAACAACTGCATTTTTGGTGCCCGTGGCACCAGCGTCCCCATGTGCAGTAAATGTAAGATATACAGTTTTAAAGCACAAAAAAAAGGACTTAGTAATGCACAAAGCTGTATAAACCTGTAAATTTTAATATAAATGTCAGCCCTGTATCCTATATCCACTATCTTCTACTATTGGAGAGAGCTTTATCACTAATTAATGAAACCTACAGCATTGAGGGGTGATGTCGATTTTGCAGTTATCATTTTATTCAGGAACCACAACTGATTGTATATCAGTATGTCATGAGTCAAAGGGTCTTGGGAAACAAATCGTCCAAATGCTATTCCAAATTCTAGTGCAGCCTACGTTTTTTTAACTCAACAACACACAGTCATATAAAATAATATATTTACAGCAACATAAAGACATTCAACAAATTGATCGGAGGGCGTTGATCGGAGCGTGGGGGATCGATCCACGGCATTGATCGGAGGGCGAAGATACGAGGACGCAGCAATGGGCGCGAGATCGATTACCGGCCAGAGCTTGATCCCCTCCAACAGATTCGGCCAGAGGTTAGGGATGGCCTTGGCATGTGAGCCCCGTTCCCACGTGTCAGCGGTAGAGGGGGAGAAACGACGCCGGGCTAGCTTGCTAGGCCATTACAGGCCGGGCAAGGCGAGGGGGAAGGAAGCAGGCCGGCACGGGTGTGGAGAGAAAAGGAGTGGGAAAGGTGCGACCCACCGGAAAAAGGAAGAAAAAAGGAAAAGAAAAGAAGAAAGAGATTTCCAGTTAGAATTTAATTCCAATAAAGCGTTTTGAATTATTAAAAATACTTTTGGTGCTCTGAAAATTCCAATAAAATTCATGTTAGTGTATTTTAGCATGGAGAATACAAGAAAAATATTCTCAGCCATAATATTCCTAGCAAGAAAAATATTCCTCTTGCCTTATTAAATAATTTCTTTTGGCAATTTCTTTAATGATTTTTGTGGCTCTATCAAGGGGGAAAACTTAGGGTGTGACAGCGCAGCGATTCGAATAGATTATACTCTAACCAGATGTATATATCGTTACCCACAAGACACAATACTTGACTGCATGTCAGCTATGCAACGCGATACCAGAAAGGTACCTAAAAAGCCAAGATCATGACATAACCTTTCGCCCAACCCAACCCTAGATAGAAGAATTGACACCGACCCTCGTCTCCTACCAGGCACCCTGGGTCGAGTAGACATGGTCCATGCCCCTAGCATCTCGGCGCCCAAGTGGCCTTCATTTGCCAGAGACGTCTGTCAATAACCAGACTTCATCCACCTCTATCTGCATCCTTCCGCCTAACACTGGTCTAAACTACGGATTAAGCCTTACCCATTAGACATGTGGTAGTACAGTTTATGCTTTTAAACAGAGGCCCGAAGACCGGTCCTTATGTGGACCAAGGTGCGTCTATCAGAATCAACCAACACCTCAAGCCCAGCAGAAAACAAGGTTTTGGGAATTTTGAATAAAGAAGATTCATGTCCAAGCAAACCAACCATTTCCGAAAGTTCTCCAAAGTGACAGAGTTATTCTCAAAGTCTAGGTCATTGCAAAATAACTATGTTATTTTTAATTAAGCATGGCTAAACATAAACCTAAAATCTCTAGTAAGCACCACATATAGAATTCTCATTAGTTGGTTTTTGTTACCTAGGGTTGACAAAGAATAATATACAAATAATAAGGCTATAACAAGGAATATATGTATGACTAAATAAAACAGTTGTAATCATGATAATTTAATAAAGCGGAATGCAATAATTTAAATCAAAATAATTTTCACAAACTAAGATTCAATATGCTCAAGGAGAGCGTGACTTGTCTTGCTCAGAGAAACGGTCTTCCAACGTCTTGATCAGCACTTCCGGACCCTCTAAAATGATCGCAACCTCACGATGCACACAAAATGAGACTAAAACACTAACATAATGACAAAAACAGTAGATGAAAAGCACATATTTGGATTCTTCATGATTTAACAAAAATTTAGAGACTTGAACGGGTTAATTTGGAGTTCGTATGGCCGAGATATGGCCATCCAAAGTTTAAATGAAATTTAAATGGAAATTTGAAATTTATTGGAATTATTTTTGTATTAGAAAATCCTTTTCATTGCGTCAGCACACGGGGAGAGAGAGGAAACGGGCAACTGACACATGGGGTCCACACGTCGGTCTCGGGGGGAAGGACACCGATAGGCGAGCCACACTGGCTGCCACGCCAGCCGCACACGCGGGCGAGCACGCTGACGCGGCCGTCATGTGGCTAACACGCACACCAAATGGGTGAGGTGGGAGGCCAGAGCCAATGGCACAGGAACCGAGGTTCGCCGGTGCACTACGGCGCGAGAGAGGAGGTAGAGGCCACCGGGAGGACGATGAGACGGTGGCAAGCTCACCAGCGAGAATGGCACGGCGAGAGGACAATGGCAACGATCGGCGGCGTAGCTTCGGGTCGACGATGGCGAGGCGGCTCCAGTGGGCTTTGGGTGAAGAGGAGGCGTGGCTAGGGAAGATCTCGTCGTCGCGGTTCTGAAGACGGTGGCGACGTGGTCCGGCGGCGCTTGGTTCGATGGAAAGGAGCGGCTGGAGAACTCGGGCACGACGGAGAGAGAAGGAAGGCATGGGGAGGCGACGTGGGGGTGAGGGAGCTCGAACCAACGCAAAAGATAGGAAGAGGAGAACCTAGGGCTCCTTTTGTAGCCAGTAGAGGAGGAGGAACGGCCATGGGGAGGACGACCAGCGGCCATTGATGGCGGCGGGAAAACGGGCAAATTTTACTCTGCGTGATTGAAGCCGATTTAGGACGCGATTGAAGGGGAATTTGTGGGGGAAATAATGAGAGAGATCTGGGGAGTAATTCCCCTCAATCAATTCAGGAGAAAAGCGTGCGGGAGAGGCGGATTTAGGGGCCACGGCGGCTAGGGTTTTCGGGAAGAGGGAGAGCCGCGGCGCGGCTGGAGGTAGGGGATGACCCCGACAGGTGGGCCCCACCTATCGGTGGCCGATGCGCAGCGAACGGGGCGGCACAAACTGAGTTGAGAAGACGGGCCATGCGGGGTGAAGCGGAGAGCGGTCCGGGCGGCTCAAGCAAGCCGGCCGGATGGGGTGACTCGGAGGCGAGGCCAGAAGGAGAGACGGGTCACCGAGCAGCGGGCCATGCAGGGCGCGGGCAGGCCAAGGCCGAAATTGGCTAGAAGTGAGGAGGTGGCCCGAGGGGGAGAGAGAGAGAAAGAGAGAGGCTGAGAGAGGGAAAGAGGGCTACGACGGACGGAAGAGAGAGAGGGGTCTTAGGCTGGATTCGGCCCAAGGAGAAAGGAGGATTATTTTTAGCTTTTGTTATAAAAACACATAAAATGATTATTGTTTCTTATTAAATAGTAATTGTGCTTTGAAAATTCCTGTAAAAATTAGGAGGCATTTTAGGGCATGGAGAATTTAAGAAAACTATCGAATTTTTCTTGGGAGTATTTTATTGTTTGATATTTTATTTTGGCTTTTAATAAATTCTATTATTCCATTTACAAAGTGATTTTTAATTTGGATGAATTTATCACAGCATGACACCATTTCAGGACTGGTTCCCACCTTGCCCATTTCTTGAAGAGGAGATTTGGAGTCTTGGTGGTTTGAGCTCGTCTCAATGAGGATTAGGAAACCAGCAAGTTTCTGAACCTTGGATGAAAAATCATTTGTCACATGCCTCGTTTACTTTGTTGCATTTACTTTGGGCAAATTAACACACGGGTTTATTTATGCCAATGTCACCCTAGGTTTACAAAATCTCAACTTAGGCCTAGTTTTTTGATACACTTAGTTGAGACTAATTGTTTTAAGCTTCCGTTTATGCAATCAATTTGATTTACGTTTTCGCATGTAAAACCCGGTCTGGCCAGAAGTTTTTAAACCATCTATTCACCTACTTTCCGGTCGGCATCCTTAATCTTACAGCTGGTACTGTACTTTACTGTAGACTGGAGGCAGCTAGAATGATGGGATCTCACATCGGACGACTACGGCCACAAATAGGCACTGTAGTACCTGATACGTCTCCCTAATCGGTATTGCTAAAAATCTGTCGCAAATATTTTAGATAAAAAGCTTTCAAATATAACTATAGTATAATTATAGTGTAACTCAAATAATGCTACAGTATAACTATAGTGTAATTAATTATATTATAACTTATATTATAGATTCTATCTCTACTAATATAAAAATTAAAGTTGTTCTGCCAACATTTTCATCCGTCAGCATGTATCCGATTGCTTGCGTACGTATCGTTCGCTCAGAAGAACTAGATGCATTTTGTCCTTCTCTGGAGAACAAATACACATGAAAAGTGAACCGGATCTCATCTATCCTCCGGACGGCGTGACGCGAGACGCGCCTGACACCAGGTCACGTAACTCACGCCTGTTTCTACTGGCGACAGAAACGGCGACGTCTGTACGTCGGCGACGCGCCACGCCCAGTCGCAGAAGGCGCCGCATATGCAGCAGCCGCAGTACTGGCAAGGTAGTGGACCTCGGCGACATCGCTGCCGGTGGGCTCCGGAAGGAGACGGCGAACTTCGAGGTGCGTGTGCTCGGATTGGACGCCATGATCAAGATCCTGTCACGCCGGTGGACAGGACAGCTAACCAAGACCATGACGGTTCGTGTTGGAGGACATATAGATATGTCCATCCAGCTGCACATTAAAGTAAGGTTTATAATATCTTACGGTTATCGTAGTTAGAGTATCTCCGATAGCTAATTTATTTTTGACTATTTAAATTTCTAGTTGGATAGCTAACAAAAAAAATAATCAAAATTAATATGCGCTCTAACAGAATAGTCATTTACGAATCTCCAAATTTTTGGGGACTTGCGCCGAACGGGTGGTGGGCGTGGGGCTGACGGCTCTCGATGGCGCTGGCTGACATCCCTGCTGGAGGCGGCGGCGCGGAGACTGGCAGCGGTGTGAGGAGGAGGAGGAGGCGGCGGTGACTAAAGGCGGCGTGGGGACGACCGGCGGCACAAGGAGAAGGCGGGGCGGCGATGCGTGGAGGAGGCGGCACGGCGATGGGCGGCGGGGTGAGGAGGAGGTGGGACGGGGACAGGCGGTGGTGACGAGCGACAGACGGTGGCGCCAGGAGGAGGTGGTGGCGACGATTCACACGCAGAGGACTTCGCTTGGTGAAAAAAAATTAATTTTTTAGTGGGTCTCATCATTTATTTAGTGGGTCTAGATGGTTATATTTGGCCATTCAAATGGCTTGTAGTCTATCGAAGTGAATTTTTTTTCTAAAATAACTAAATTTTAGTTTAGTCATCCATATGAGATAGTTATTAGAGACGCTTTTATTACGATAGCCGTGCGGTTACCACGAAAAACTAACCCCTCCAAAACGATAAGAAAAGCCCAACATCACCACTATCAATCAGACCATCCTCTACTCCAGCATCATGGTACACGCACTTCATCATAAGCACATGCTTCAATGTAAATCACATATAGTGCTAGATCAAGTTACTAGATCATTAGTGGAGGACATTGCCGGGGCCGTTCACTGTATCCTTAGTTTTATCGACGCCAACTATTATTACGTTACGAAATCCGGCTCCTTTTCAAGACTGTGAAAAGAAGTTAGTTTCTGGGGTTAGTGGCTATATTTGATTTTGCCCAACGAGTAGATGTGCTAGCTTAATATAACACCATTGTTTCTGTCTACCGTTTCAATATGTCTATAGACTGATAAGTGCGATTAAAATATTTGCTACCACTAAATGCCGGTGTTCAGACTGATGTCTCCTTAATATAGGAATTGCCTAATTGAACAAGATTACTGGTGTTGATAACTTTCCTCTGTTTGTACGAGGCTATAGCAATAAAATCGCATTCTTCTTACAACTCAACGCTGAATTAATGAATCATGAATCTTTTTTATTTGCAAGTATGAATCATGATCACCCTTTAAGAAAATATATTCTTCACGTGGGCTTGGGCAGCGGTGAAGTGAGATACAGTTACTGTAGACGGAATAGAGAGGGCGGAGATGCTGGCGACCGGATAGGGGAGAGTAGAGGACGGAGGCGACGACACCTAAAAACGTTGGAGGTAAGGGGCCGAGGAACTGGAAGCTATAGGTCGGGGCGCTTGTTCTAACGAGGTTGCTAGCTGCATAATTTTTGAACAAAGGTGCAAATAAAATCAACCTAAGGGAGTTCCTAGAGGTGAGGAAAAAGAATAATAAAAAAATCACGTAAAATAAGATGAGCTATTAGCATATGATTGATTGGATTTTAATTATTACAAACTTAAAAAATATATTTATTTGATTTTTTAGAGTAACTTATATATATATATTTTTAAAAATACATTGTTTAGCCGTTCGGAAAGCGTGCTTTCAGAAAACGAGGGAATTTTCTCTCCCCTTCTTCAAACGCTGCCTAAAGCACAAATAAACATGGACTGAAATGATAAGATTTCTATGGGTTTGTCTAGGCTATAGTTGTATATCATGATAGTCATGTCCTGAATAGTACGTGTAGACTACGTAGTACAATCTCTCTCCGTATGAGGCCACTTCCTGCTATAAATGCTCTAACCATCTATATTGATCAACATGACAACAAACCTAACCATAGGTATAATCATTTATATAGATGAATACGATAATGTGTCATAATTTGGATTTAATATGGGCCTTAATATTTTTTAGGAAGGATTCTGTAAATCCAGACCACGAAAATTGAGCAGTTTTAGTTTTTCCTTTTGCTAATATAACTTATGTACAAATTATATACAAGTTATGTAAATTTTTAATACTTATTATAGAATTTATAATATAGATATAATATAATCATAATGTAATTACTCTATAATTATACTACCGCTATACCGCTATGTTTAAAAGTTTTCACTTAAAAACTTGCGATCCTTTTTTAATCCCAAAAACTATACTCCAAGCCCAAGGAGACGAGGAATCCAAGTCCAACTGCCTGCCTGGCTACCACTGCAACCCTAATCCGGTACTACCATTCCCAATCCCATCTCCCCTCTTGCCGTCCCGGAGACGCCTTTCCCCGGCCGCCGCTTCCGCCGCTCGTGAGGTATTCCCTTCCTTCTCCTCATCTTCCCCTTCCCCTCGCGATGGCGGCAGCGGCTGGTTTAACGGCTTCCCTGTCGTCTCCGACGAACACGCCTCCCGGCTCCCGGCCTCCCTGGACCGAAGCAGAGTTGCCACCAGCCCACCACCTCGACGAATTCGTCTCCCGCATAGCCGTCGTACTCCTCCTCTGGACATGGGTTGGTCTATTAATGTTGGTGTAAAACCCTAGGCCCTAGTTCGTTGGGTTTGTTTATTTTCCAAAATTTTGGTCCCCTCCGTTGTCTTGTATAGTGTTCTGTTCATACACTAAGCTACTAAGAGTACAATTTTAATTTTGCTATAGGGATGAATCGAATACCATGCTCGAGAGTTATGCGCGGCAGAGGCAGGAACAAAAGGAAGTGGTCAGCAGATGAAGATGAGGAGCTTGTGAAAGCCTTGTGTGAGGTGTCTCTTGATCCTAGATTTAAGGTTGAAGGAGGGGGATTCAAGAACTGCTATTCTCAAGGGATAGAGAGCATTCTCGCGCAAAGGCTGCCGGGTCGTGGTATTAAATCCAGTCCTCATGTCGATTCTCGGTTGAAAGTGCTGAAGAGGAAGTATTATGCAATCAAAGATATGTTAGTGTTGCCGGGCTTCTCTTGGGACAGCACACGGAAGATGATTCAATGTGAAAAGGAACTATATGATGCCCATTGCAAAGTAAGCCATTCTAATTATTTTTAGCACTTCTTTTGTTATCATAATGTGTTTTCGTTACGACTTGTTTATTTTCTGCAGGATCATCCTAGAGCCAAGAGTTTGTATGGTATCCCATTTCTGTATTTTGATACATTTGATGTTATATATGGCAAGGACAGAGCAGGCAGGGAAGAGGAGGAAATGTCTGATGAAGCAATTGCTGACATGGAGAATGAAAATACAGATGAAGTCGGAGATGAGGATGTGGACGACGATAGGGTATCGGTAGGGCCATCTGGCCACTCTTTGAATGCGACGTCAAGCTGTAAGAGGCAAAAGAAATATAATAATGGCGCGAAAAGGAGTAGGACTGAATCAAACTTCCCTTCTCCAAAGATGTTTAAGGATGTGCATACTCACTTCCAGAGTGCTATTCAACATGTCAGCACGATGGCAGTGGCAATGGAGCTGTTCAAGGATGCGCACAGTCACTTTCAAAATGTTGTTCAGCATGCGAATGCAATGGCTATGGCAATGGAGATGTTTAAGGATGCACATAATCACTTCCAGAATGCTGTGCAAAATGTCAGCACCGTGGCATCAGCCATTGAACGGTTCAAAGATGCACATGATCGTTTTCAGAATATCATTCAGCGTGGAAGCATGGTAGCAGCAGTGATGGAATGTGGTACTGATCATACGCAAGAGAAGACGATGTGCGAGGAACCCCAACAAAAGGCCAAAGTGACAGCTATAGCTGAAATCCAAAAGCTTGGCCTTACTGGAAGCGAGGTGGTCTACGCAGCAAGTATTTTCGCAAAGGAACCAAACCAAATGGAGATGTTTTTAGCACTCCCAGAAGTCTATAAGAGGGAGTACATAGTCCAGATGCTCAACGGTATGTTAAGTGATCCACAAATCCCTCATGAATTACATCTCACTTCATCCTAAGAATGATAGGGACAGAAAGGAGATCATTTGATGCAAATTCTAATCTGTCTACTTCACTACTCTTGGATAACCTATCTCAAGATAAAGATTATCATGCCTGTTTAGTCTAAGTAATATATTGCACAAGCATGCTAGCCATCCATGAGTACTTGCTAAGTTGAGGTTCGTGAAGCATATAAATAGGGGTCAGAGTCACCATGTCCTCATTACCAATTAATAAAGCTGGTTGTTCTTCGTTGAGAACTTGACATAGATCTTGTCTTGAGAATTTTGGATTGAACTCTTGCTACTTTTGGCATTTCATGCCTCTAGAATGATATCTATTATAACACGTAAATGCTTTCCCTTGATGGTTTTAGTTTCAGTTATTTGTTCTAGAGTTGAACTGCAGTATTTTCCTTTGTCAAAACGTTGAAACGTTGCTAATCCAGTGTCGCATTTCACCTTTCTTCTGTCCAGGTGGGCAATCTCTCCGGTATTAGTTGAAGCAATATTGGAGAAATTGAAGCTCAGCAAATATTAATTCAGTATAGATGTATCTTTATTATTTGAACCTATCCGTCTACATTTGGCTAACGGAAGTGTTATGCCATGAATGTCCTATGCGGGTTATTAGGAAGTGCTCAGGGTTCTCATTCCTGGGAACATGATTCCTCGTTGGCTCATTCCTTTCCTTCAGTTCATGTGCCTTCCGCGTCCATAATAAGTCCGGCTTGAAGCTAGTATGGCCTGCGCGTAATAAGTAAATCACTAAAATTTTCTTGATCAAATCCTATTGATTATCACATTTCCATTCCAAACCAAAAACCACCTAAAATGCACGTCAAAACTATTCATCTTCGATAACTGGTTACATCTTCGATAACTGGTTAGGAAAGAGCTATACGAGACAGCAGTGGCATATTTTTCTTTACGAATTTATAAGCTAGATAACTTCAGAAACCAAGCTGCTTCGTCTGTTAGCGAACTAATCAAATATGTGCGATAACACCCGAACTGAAATCAAGAAGCACAAGAACCAATCAGATTGGAACATATGCATCAGGTGTTTATATTGCTACGGTGTATCAAGTATACCATCACAAAAGAAAATCTCAGCAAGATACCAACTCCCACAATCATCATGGTATTACAAAACTAATAATACTATACTGGCACATTGGCCTCCCGATTAGCCAGAATACTTGTTACAACCATTGAGGGCTTCAGGGGCTCAGGGCCTCTCAGCCTGGAAGAGTGGTAGTGGTGTATGCCATACAAACACCAGGTCACCATATATCATGAAAGCATCGAAGCGAATACATGGAGACATCACCAATCAAAAGAAAACACAAAGCAGGTGCATGCAATTAATCCGGAAAAGCTGGGGGAAAAGCAATGATGCCGATGTTCTCACATTGCTGACAAGTTAACATCAATTTGCTGCCATCAGATATAAACAAATAACAGGAAGGTAAACCAAAATGTGTAGATTGACAGTATTATTTTGCAACCAAAGAAGACGTCATAGCCTGGATAGTATCACTTCCATGCCAAGCTAAGATACTAGTGAACCAACTGAAGTTTACTCCTTTTTCCCAATACCGTGCGACATGTTGTAAATTCCACGACCCTGTTTATAAAACAATAAATAAGTGATTTGCTTAACAGGAACAAGAACCGAGAAACAAGTGGCACAGGCAGCAGTTAAAATTTCGAACTTACGATCAGGAACAAGCTGGTGCCAGCCAGCACAAGTGGAATGGCAACAGAGGTAATCATGTCATAACGCCCTTTCAAGTAGGTCTGCTTGGGCACATTCCTGAAATGCTGCTGGTGCTTAAACAGCCTCTCACGTGGCACAAATGGAGGCTCTGTCATCCTGCATCACAATAAAATGAGCTAAGACAACTTGATCACGTCAAAACAATAATTTCCCTCAAGCCAACCCTCAGAGGGAAGAGTAATCTCCATGAACAATTTTCATATAATCATTGCATTATTGATTTCGCGAGCCATAAACATCATAATTGGTTTTAAACTCCTGTACTGATCTGAGTACCAACAGTTTTTTAGCAGTTAGTTGTTCAGTTACTCTTAAGTCCCTCTCTAGCAACTATCAGGAGAAATGCTTATTTATATATATTCTAGAACACAGCGCAATAGTCCATTTCCCAAGCATTTTCTAACCTCCAGATATTCTCTTTGAACAGCAAAATGTATTTCAACTTAGTACATAAACACAACCATATGAAGCAGATTCAAAAACTATATAACAATCAATAATATGTGCTTGAATGCGTATCTAGTAAAAGTAATCGCACTAAGTCTTCAGAAGAAAAAAACAGTGGACAGCGTGTAGACTGCATAAACTATTTTTCTGAATGAAATTAAGATTTTAGCGGCCGTCATTACATGGTTGATCATGGCAGGAACCTTCATAAGCATAGAAGTAACATTGATATGATAAAATTAGAACACGGTGAGGCTGAGGCGTTTTGAATATGAGACAAATCAGTCATGGCTCTCTAAGGAAAAAAAGGAAACAGACGCAACTATTTAGTCAACACTTGGGACTTCATGATGGCACTATACCACCTTCTCAATGGCAGAGTACTTGCTATTCCTATACATGACGCAATGTTCAAAAAGAGCAGAGGTGAAACAGATAGGCACCGCTATTGGAGCTCTCAAACATCAATGACTACGATTATGCTATTCCTATTCAGTACGTATGATCCACACTGAAGCAGACCGAATAAACCATGTAAGTGTCTGTGAACTCGTTCCGAGACAATAATTTCCAAAATATACCAAGCCATCACACTACATCATCCAGTTCCACATCAAACGAATTTAAATCAAACAACCTGAGCGCGCAGTCACTTACACCAGAATACCAAATCGTTCTGGTGCCAGCCGGAGGACGACAGGATTTCACCAGCCATCCCTAAAGCGCAAGCACGGAGCCGCGACCCAGCGGAGCAAAGCGTTCACGTCAAAAGACAAAATTGTGTGCATCCTGCATCAGCTGGATCCTACACATGGATCCCGATACCCCAGACGAATCCCTAACCCAACATAGCAACACGAGCACGATTCCTCCCACCTACAGAGCCATGGATTCCGAGAACGATCGAGCGTGATACAGACGAATCCCACGCCCGTCATCGCACCACGGGGCACGAATCCTCCCATCTACCGAGCCATGGGTTCCAAGAACAATCGAGAGGATACGCAGAGGGACAGACTACGCGTACCTCGACGGCTGAGACGCGCGGGTCGAGCTCGACGGGGAGGCCGGCGTCGGCGGCGGAGTGGGTGGATCTGCGAGAGATGGTTGACCTGACGGAGGAAGGGAAGGGGGCGAGCCGGCTACGGCTTTTGTGGACGCGCTCGGGCGGGCCGGACCAGGCCCGGATGTTGTGTGGAGCTGTTTGCTGCTGCTTCATATAACCTGCGAGACAGCGTGAGCAATTTGCTGCAGATTATAAATTAAGCAGGTTAGCACTGAAAAGATTTACTATAGACTAGCTAAATTTTCATGCTTTACTATAAATAAAAGAAAATTTTTTACCATTTTAAAAGACTTTACTGGTGATGGTGAAGCCACTAAGTCCAACGGCTGAAATTACATCCGTAATCTTTCGGCAGAATCATTCCTCCCCCGACACACCTCCCTCCCCTCGATATCCTCTCACCGCCGCCGCCTGCTCGTGTTCCTTGCATCCCCCTCAGCCGCCACCGACTCCCGTGCCGCCCCCAGCTGTCGCCGCCACGGAGCTCCCCGAGATGGACAATGCCTGCGCCGTCTGCACGGAGCCGCTCGAGTAGGTGGCCTACGACGCCTGCGGCCACCGTAAGGTCTGCTCCACCTGCGTCGCCCGCCTTCGCTTTGTCCTCCGTGACCACCGTTGTTGCCTCTGCATGACCCCCTACCCCACCGTCTTCGTCACCAAGGTCCTCCGCGTCCCCCACCCTCGGTCCTTGGGTTTTCACCTTTGCTTCACGTCGTGATTCCCCTTCCTCCCTCCCTCTCCTTGCGCCTGGTCCCCTTGCATGCGCTCTTAAGAACTCGAATTGTGTGCTTGGTTTCTCGATGGGCAGGCAATGGGGGACCGTACGAGGGTGATCGCCGATTTCTCAGCGCTCTGGGGCTCCGGTGGCAAGGGGAAGGCCGGGGAGTACTGGCAGCACGAGGCCATGCAGATGTGGTTTGATGACGCTGATCAGTATAGGATTATCAGTGCCATGTGTCAGCTCTCTTGTAGTGTCTGTGATAGCAACAGTAACAAGGAGGAGCACACTCTTAACGTGGCGAAGGCAAAGCGTAAGAATAAGCCTCCTCGCGCTCCTCGCCTCCCCCTCAACCGTCACCTACGGAGCGCGAAGATCTCAGCGTCGGCCTTGCCCCGATCTCCTCTCATCGCTGCCGCGCCGCTGCCTCCTCCTGCCGCCGCTTCCCCGCCCCGCCGCCTCCTCGCGCTCCTCGCCTCCCCCTCAGCCACCACCTGCGGAGCGCGAAGATCCCGGCACCGGCCTCGTCCCAATCTCCTCTTACCGCCGCCGCCTCCTCGCCTCCCCCTCGGCCGCCACCTGCGGAGCACGAAGATCCCGACGCCAGCACGATTCTCGGCTCCCCAAGCTGCCCCTCCCCAACTGATCCCTCCTCACTGGCCCTCTGTGGAGCGAAGAGGACATTGGACCCGTCCTCCCTTGTTCACCGGCGATGATCCCTTTGCAATTGTACAAATACACAAACATTCATCTTTGACAAATATTTCAGTGGCTCATCCATGATCAGTCAACTAAATCCATATGAGCATGCTTAATTTATTCCCATCAGGGGATTGTATATAAAGTACAAAGCAAAACAGAACTTTGATGCATGTCTTTAGTTGATTTGGCTTTTAACTTGCTCCTAGGTAAGTCTCTGAACATTTTTGCCTAATGAATTACTGCTGGGGCTCATCACAAATGTGTGGACAATCTCTTATATCTACTGGCATGTGGTGTTTTAGTACCTTCCTCAAGATCGCACACTCATATGCCAGCCTCATATCCTATGACAAGCTAATAATCTTTTCTCCCTTCGTGTTTCTATAGTTCTACGTTAATTAACCTATTTTTTTGGGTATTGTAGGGTGGCCCTGACTGCACAACCATGGGATTGTGATACAAGTCCAGTTTAGAACAAAAGATGCAGTCTGACAGATGACAACACATCCACAACAACAACCCGGCATCAAATGCTGGACCAGGTTAGTCAAGATTGTTAAATATTATACTGGATGCATAATCATCATACTTATTTTAACTTCTCCCTTTTTTTTTTTTTGCACGAGAGATGATGTCACGCCCAAAAAATCACCAGAATTTTCAAAGCTAATTTGTGCATTAAACCCTCGTCTAGGAATCAGCCGAGGTATATAAATTAACAATTTGATAAACATAACAAACCAATAAACGGTAAATATTTACAAAAGAAGCGCTTAGTCCTCACACAGAAGAAATCAGCAACGGAATGACAATCTAGTGAAGCTTCAACACCAAGCTCACAAGCAGCTCAACCGGGGTATAAGCCAAACACCAAAACTTTCCCCTTCCTTGCAAATCTTCACTCTGATAATAGTAATATTGTAAGACTAAGTACCACCCACCGTACTTAACAAGCCACACAGAGAATACAAAATAATGCAACAAGATTCCTAAAGAAAGGCATAGTATGGTTTATTTGCATAAATAACATTTAAAATATTTGCATTTTAAAACAGTATAATTCAATAAATATCAGCATTAACCAATCACTGAACAACACTCCAATGCAGTTTAGATCCAAAACCATAACCCTCCAAACTGGAGCTATCAAGTTTCTATCATTTATTATCATTAATGAGTAGTGTGTGACTAATCACGAAAAACATTGCTAGGCCGTCCATTAACCGCGGGCATAGCTATTCGAACAGTTTTATTCTGGCCAGAGGTGTACTAATTTACCTACAAGACATGGTTCCACATATGTCACCATGCTCCGAAATACCACCATGGTACTACAAAGGGAGAAACCATGACAAAATCTTTCATGCAACTCACCCAACAGAAGAGCCAGCTGCTGAACCACCTGTCTCCGGTAGGAACTAATCAGGTGCCTAACAGGGAGATGGCTCAACGCCCAAAACATGAACGTGTTGATGATTGCCATGCGTGAACTTATTGACGACTGCCACAACATACCGTGGTGCCTCCTGTTGAACTCGCCACACGTCCAGTCAAGCCATTACCCATTCTAGTTTGTGGTTAGTACAGGTATTGCTTCGCAACAAGTAGCTCGCGAACCGGTCCTTAATTGTCATGAGCACCTCTAGCATCGTCATCATTACATGTGCTCACAACCCACCGTCAGTAAATTTTAGTTGGCATTGTCGAAGGATGAAACCCCGACAGCGGAAAGTCTGGAGACCCCCCTTTGAGGTTCGGCCAGGGGAGTGGTTCTCAGGCGACTGCGGCGTCCGGTGGATTGATGGAACAATGGATGGCACACAAGGAAGACAGGAGGAAGTATACAGGTTCGGGCCGCGCGGAGACGTAATACCCTACTCCTGTGTGTTTGGCTATCTGGAGATGAATGTGGTATGTTGTTACAAGATGAACTCCGAGAACTGAGGAGCTGGCCGGGGAAGAAGAGAGACCAGGCGAGCTGAGGAAGATGAACAGTAGTGAGACAGTGAGCTAGAGTCAGAGATCAAGAGCCAGGGAGACCGGGGAGGACCCGAGAGCAAGCACTCCAGGTTCCGTCCCCTCTGAACGTGGCATGGATCCTCCTTTATTGTGTAAGGGGAGTCCACAGTGCCTAGATACATGAGGAAGCTAACTACGATTGGTCTCGTCGCACGCATGCCGCCGCTTGCCGCGCCGCGCTGGAGGAACGTCCAGTCGCCCATGCCCGCCTGCTCAGCCCACGCCGGGGGAGCATCTAGTCGCCGTCTGGAGCCGCTGCCGAGGGCGGCTGGTCTGGTCGTCTTACCCTTCAGCTGCGGGCAGCTGGATCCTCGAGATGTGGTGGAGGCTGTCGGGTGTCTTGCCGCTCGGCTGCGGGCGGCTGGAGTATGGGGATGTGACAGCGCATGCCTCCGCTGCCAGAGTGTGGAGGATCGAGGCCCTCTGACTGCGTTGGGAGCAGGCCGACAGGGGGTCATCATGACGGCGCACGCATGTCCAACCAGGCGACAGGGGCGACACGCCTCGTCGCATCGTCATTAATGTTGGTAATTGGAGAGTTAGTCCGACCGGGAGAAGCCGATCAGCCGGGGGAAGCCGATCAAACGGGAGGAGGCCGATCCTTCAGAAGCCGATCAACCGGGAAGCCGATCAACCGGGATCCACTTCCCGAGCTCCTCGGGGCGGGAGATGTGAGTCCCCAGTCGGCACCCGGGACTCGAAACCGAGGTAGTCGACACCCGGGACCCGGGACCGAGGCAGTCGGGACCCGGGTCCGGGTGCTGAGTCCGTGGTTCCTGGGACCGGGATCGAGACCCGAGGCCCGGGAACACCCCGGTGCACCCCGAGGCCGACCTGTGAGCCCCGGAGACCGGGAATGTCCTTAGGCCCGGGAGCCCGAGGTGGATGTGGGCACCGACGCAAGGTGCCTAGGGACTCCGCTCCCGGGCCCGGGCAATGCTCCGGCCCCGGGTACTTGGCGAGTAACAGCCGTACCCGGCCGTCACTGGTATAGATTATGGGCCCCGAGGAGCTGACGTGGCTGAAGACCCACGCGTCCCCAGGGCATGTGGGACCCCCTGTCCCATTTCGCCGACAGGCATATTTAATTGACCAACCATAACCAACTGTCATGAAAATATAGCCATTAAACATTAATTATCCATAAGCGATTGAATAGTTTCCCCACATAAAATGACGCTAAAATTTCTAGGCATGGCTAAGCAAAACATAAAATAATATAGCTAGATCATTAATTTGACATCTAGTTAGTTAATATTAAATACCTAAGGCATCAAGGTAAATGTATCAATAGCAAAATAATGGCCATAATCAAGGAATGTAGGATTAAAAATAAATACTCGTCATAAATGACATTCCAAAGATTTGCATGCAATAGCATTAAAATTAAATAATTTTGCACAATTGGTTTCAACATGCTTAAGGGGATTGTTGTGTGACTTGCTATGCAATAGAAAAGTCTTCACTTGATCTTAAGAACTTTTCCTCGAACTTCGTGATCTTTCGAAACGGCGGAAATTACGAGACTACACACAAAATAAGAAAAAATACTAAGAAACTCCAAATAAACAGTATATAAAAAGTACATAAACATGTAGATCATGATTTTAGATGAATTTAGAAAGAAGAACAGGTCAAATCGAAGTTCGGACGGAAAAATTATGGCCTTCAGAAGTTTGAATTCAGAGAAAATCCGAAAAGAAATAGAAAAGGAATATTCTCAGAATATTCCCTCAGAATTTAATTAAAGGAATTATTTTTAAATAGGAAAAGGAGGTGGGGTCAAATGTCAGAGGCACAATTCACATGGACTAGGTCCATGGACCAGAGAAGAATAGGGGATGGTGGACTTGGGTGATGTGGGTGCCACGTGGCTAAAGAGGATGAGGTGGATGCTGAGATGGATGATGGCTGGGCATTTAGGGCTGACATGGCACAGGACGATTTAAGGAAATCCGACGGTTCAGATCCGATCTAGATGATCGAACGGTTTAGATGCATTTAGGGTTTTATGAAGATCGGACGGATCAGATTAACTCCAAATGGATCAGACGACTGAGATGGCTTGAGGATGTAATCGCCCGGGTCCACATGTATGTCACAGCGAGGGAGAGACTGCCTGTGGGGTCCACATGGCGGTGTCACAGGGGGCAAGCTCCTGCGCCCGGCCATGGCACGATGGGAAAGTGTTCGATGGCGCAATGACGACGACCGACGGGCAGGGGCAGTGACGCCGGGGCGGCGTGGCGTCGCTGGGACGGCTACACGGCTGTGCCAAGGATGACGAACGGCGGCCGACACTGAAGCGAGGTGGATGGCAGCGCCGGTAGGGAAGATGAAGATGATGCTGGCGGCGAGCAGGAGGGGAGGAAGGACAGGGGCGCCGACGAAATGGCGCTAACCAGTGGTGGCGGCAACCTCGAAGACGATGACCTCGGCGGTGGCGCAAAGTGGCGGCAGTGGCTTGGATTTCGGCGGCGATGACGGTCAACAGCGACTAGGGCGGCGGTGAGTTTAGGGCATAGAGAGGGAGGACGGGGGAGATGGAGACACGATTGGGGACTATTTATAGAGGGAGGGGATGAGATGGTGGCGGCGACGGCTGCAATCTCCCTGAGGTTGGCGGCGTTGGCTGCAGGGAAAGGCTGCGCGGTGGCCGGCCGGGCCGGGCTAGGCCGCGCGGTGGCCGGCCAGGCCGGGCTAGGCTGGGCGGTGGTTGTGAGGAGAGGGCCGCATGCCGGGGAGGGGGTGGCGCAGGCCGGGGCCTGACCGAGGAGGAGCTCGGGCCTGGCATGGGCCGGCTCGACCTAGGGCCGAAGGAGAGAGAGAACCGGAGGAAGAAGAAAGAAGGAAGAAGAGGGAAAAAAGAAAAGGAAGGGGGAAAAACGAAAGAGGAAGAAAAAAGAGAAGGGAAAGAGAGAAAAAGGAAAAGGAGAGAAATAAAAGGGTTTTCCAGAAAAATTCCAATTTTGCAAAAATTGGAATTTTGGGATATTAAGAAATCTAAGGAAAATTTTAGAACTTTGGAATCGGATGACTCGAGGATGTTTTATAGGATCTGAAACTTGGGGAAAATTTAGGATTAAAAGGAAATTTGGAATATTGCCATATAGAATATTGGAGTATACAAAATATTGGAATAGATTATCGGGGAATATTTCATAGAGATCAAAACTGGGCAAAACTTGGATTGTTTGGGATATTTTTTAGGATAATTGGACATCCAAAATATAAGAATATTTTGGAACACAAAAATAGGGAATATTTTGTGGAAATTGGAAAATTGGAATATTTAGAACATCGCGAATATTTTCGGGAGTTGGAGATTTGAGGATATTTTATGGGAATTAGAAATTGGGCAAGATTTGGAATATTGGAGATTTGGATTTATTTCCACGGAAAGGAATTTCGAGGAAATATCAGGAGTTTATGTTAAAAAGGAAATGGATATTTCGGATATCGAGAGTCTCGGATTAAGAGTTCAAAGGGATTGCTGGAGACAGGCCACGGTCTCTTCGGACAGTCCCCACTTCGGAAGGCCCAATATCAAAGACGCTCCACGAAGCCCCTTCGGCGACCCTAGACCGAAGGAGTGAAGGCGAAGGGGCCAGCCCGAAGACGAAAGGCTGAGTACGCCGGGCGAAGACCAACGGCTTCAGGGCAGAGCAATGAGGGCGCCGCCGAAGCGCTTAGGGAGGCCGAAGAGGCAACCCGGCTGACAAGCCCTTACAGTGGCCATCCTGGCTGAGGAAGGTGGCGGCTAATAAGGCCAAAGAACCCGTTAAAGGCCCAGACCCAAGGATGGGCCTTGTGACGCGCGTGGCAGCCCAGCAGCCTGCCGGAGCCTGCGAATAGGAAAATACCAGAATACTCCTATAACTGTCCCTATTAAGGGGCTGTGATCTAATACCACTCGTAAATGAAACCCTAGAGCCTGTAATTGTGCCCCTGGGCCTATAAATAGGTACTCGACCACTGTAATGGCAAGATTTTTGAGATCAATACAAAAGATTTACTACTACAGTCTACTCTTAGTTTCCACTATTGTTCTTCGACAATAGGGATTTTAGGATTTCAAAATTAAATATATCCGAGAACTCCGGATTTTGGATTTCGAGGAGATTCTAGGGTTTCGGGAACGACACCAAGCCCTAAAAGAGGAGGAGAACTAGAGTTCGGGTTAGACAGAGAGATACCAAAGGACTAGAGGAGAAACGACCCGAAAAAGGGAAAAAATGATTTATTTTCTATTTAATTAATTATTAAAATGATCTTTGCAATATTAAAATTAAATCTAGAGCTCCAAAAAAATCCGAGAAAATTTCATAGAATTCATTAAACCATGGGGAATTTACGAGAAGCAAAAACCACCATGAAACAAAAGGAAAATTTATTATTAAAAATACTTGAATGCTTAAAATATTCCAACCAACCACTTGGAATACAAAAGCATCCAAGCATTAAATAGGTTTTCATTCCAAAAATTTTTAATATTGGAAATTTCAGAATTTTATTGAAACACTTTCACAAATAACTTTTTCTAGTGATTTCTTATATTTCTATTTACCCATAATAATTTTTAATTAAGACGATTTTCAAGGTGTGACAGATGAACCGCTATATAAGCACTGTTGCTACATCTTGCTGTCAAGGCTTAATTTTATAATTTCGCCATTCCAAAACTGATGAGAATTTGATCATTCAGTTTGTTCTTTTGCTTTTTATCATCAACCCACATGCATGCTTGGTTATGATTACGATGTTTTCATTACCACGCATTTCAGTTCTCTGCAAAACCACAAAACTACGTACAGATTTGGTTGGTGCTTCAAAAATTGGCGCACCTGTTGCTCTGTGGATAACTATTGTAGTTAAGTCGAGTCTGATAAGTTTGCTCGCCTGGCCAAGTGATGATGATGTGATGCTGCGATTTGAATGCATTGGGGTTGGGATGAAATTGTGAAATGGGATGGATGGATGCTGCTGTGAGGAGGTCGTTCGAGAATGAGCAGGCTTTTTTATATATATCTTTAGATCAAGTGTGTGTCATGAGGTTGATTCAAAACATATGTCAAGTAGGATCTCGACTATGGTATTTATGGTTATAGAGGTATATGGTACTAAAGACTTGTGCGAGATGTCAAAAATAATATAAGGGATACAGGTTTAGGTTCTTTAATTGAATAATGGCCCGACTTCTGTTTATACGTATTGCTTGTTCCCGAATAGGAAAGTTGGCTTTTTTCCTCAGTAACTTCCCATGTGTTCATGTGTTGTATCATCCTCGCGTCTCTCTTATGTCCTACTCCTACAATGTAAGATGATTAATTTTGTAAAGGCAAGTTTTTCAGCTCTAGCTGTCATCCATCACTAGAAAATCTGAATTGCTAGCCTTTTATTAACGTTAGCCAGTATGTTTTTTATATTTATCTGTACGTAGTTGTCATGGCATGTGCGCGATCTCCTTGAATGGTCAATATGCGATGTTTTCTGATGCAATACTGTTTTTTCATGTGGTGTTCATTGATGCCTTCTAATGATGTGTTCACACCTTTTGTTTAACAGTAGTCTGATTTGGAGAGATATTGTGTATGGTAGCACCCCTGTTTGACCAGCTGCTTCATGAGGATTTTCTCATTACTCATTAGGTTGACATTTATCTGCCATGGTCAGAACTGAAGACTTGAAAAGTTTTGATAATAATCGTTACATAGCTATTTATTGTGAATCTCAAGGTGGTCAAACAGATGAATCTGTTGATGCAGAAAAGGCAGCCGAGGTAGAGCTCAAACTTCGTCATAAAGCTCTGGGATTGCTTCAAGTAGTTGCTGACATTGGCCTGCAGGTAAAATCTTCTTGGATTACTCAGGTTATGAGTGTGTTGTCAAACAATTTATTCAAGTAAATCCTAGAAACTGGTCAATTATTGGAGTAAACCAGCTAACTATCCCTATTTTATTCGTGTTCCCATTGTATTCCTGAGTCTTATGATCTACCAAAACCGTGTTATATACCCTTACTATTGCTTGGCACTGGTGATACTGGTCTGGACTGATATGATCAATAAATGGACAGTCTCAAGTGAAAACTGAACCCTAGATGGTGTTTCACCCCTGTGATATTTGCTTATTTCTATTTTGATGATATTCCTTTGATAATAGTACTTTCTTAAGCACCAACTTTTTTAACTCAGTAGTTGTCTAATTAAACACGCATAACCATTAATATGTTCATGGTAGTAGTGGTGCCTTTGCAGCCAAACGAGTTTCAACGCGAACATAGTATGTACTCAGTGCCTCAACCCATGTGTTACAATCCATAAATCTTTATTAGTTTTGGATGGAAATGGGTTACACTAATACTCACTGTGCTCAAGATGATTATAATATAGCACATGGATAATATCCAGGGTAAACTATATTGTTTCTGTTGCTTAAACAAATCTTGGTACAATCAAATAATTTATATACTGGTGTAATCAAGTGATTATGTTGGAGGGCCATGTGTACGTAATTTTATTCTTTTTCCCGGTAGTAGCATTTCTTCTTAGTGATTAGCTTTTTCTATTGAAGCAATCACTTACAAATTATATCAAATGATTCTTGTTTTTCCCACTAGTAACATTTCAGGGTACTAAAGCATTTTTTTTCCAGTGTAGACATGATGGGAACTTTAAAGACTGATGAAAGGATAATCAACTGAAACGTTGGTCTAATTTATTCTCTAAAGCAATTATATCTTCTTTATGCTATTCAGGGCTTAAGTTAAATATTAAAAATATATACTTTCATGACCTTTGATGGTTTCTTTCTCTCAATGGATAAATAGGTTCAGGTATGGCAATGGTCAGTGAAATGAAAATCAGCGACCAACCTACAACTTGGTTGGCGTAAGCGAGACAGGTATGACAAAGATGCTTAATAATACAAGCAATATGCTGTAAAAGATCATTGTTTAATTTTATAGTATAAAGTTTTAATCCCACTTTATGGCTAATATTTCGCTTTTGACTGTATTAATGTCACATGGTAGCAGCAGTAGTACTCCCTCCTCAGAAAAAACCGTTTCTGGAGGGGAGAGTTCATCCCACAAAACACCGATTTCTGGAGCATTAAAGACTAACAGCGCGTGGGTCGGGGCGATCGAGGAGTCAGGTCGAGGAGGACCGAGGGGCGAGGACCGAGTCCTCTTCGTCACCCATGCCACCCATGGATCTCCAGCTCCCTCCATGCTCCACCCCTCCCCCTCCCTCCCGCTCCTCCCTGCACCTTCCTCGCCACTCCATCCCTCTCCCCCTCCCTCCCGATCGTCCCCTCGGCCTTCCGCGTCCAGCGGCGGCAGAGGGTTTCGAGCCGGCAGCAACGTTGCAGGCGGCGGCTCCGGTGGATGGATGTGGCTCTGTTGCAGTTGGGGATGGCCGTCGCGGTGGGCAGGACGGGGGCGCCGCAGCCCTAGGCATGCTCACACTCGAGCGCGATGCGCACCAGGCCGGAGGCCATCTCGCGCACCAGCGCGGCGAGCTCCAGCAGCAGCGCCGGGCACGCGCGCAGGTCGAGCTGGAACGCGAGGTGCACCTGGTCGCGCCGGTGGCCGTAGAGCGTGCCAATGAGCCACGCGCCGATGGTTCCGAGTTGGCAGATCCGTTGCAGGAGGCGGTTCCCGCGGATGGATAGGGCTTGGATGCGGCGGTGGCGGCGGTAGCAGCGGCGGATGGTTCCGATTTAGCAGATCCGTTGCAGGATGCGGTTCCTGTGGATGGATGGGGTTCAGATGCAGATATCGTTGTGGCAGCCGCAATGGAGGTTTGTGAGCAGGCAGATCCGTTGCAGGGGACGGCTACGGCGGATGGATTGGGCTCAGATGCGGTGGTGATGGCGGCAGCGGGCCGATTTATGGTTTTTTTTTTTTTTGCGAGAGACGGTGGAGGCGGCAGAGAACGCGTGCCAGCTTGCGGCGCGGCTCAGATGAGGCGACGCCATCAGAGGCTTGCAAGAAGGCATGCATCGGGCAAATCGGCATCGAGGAGGCGAGGGGAAACGTTGAGGCGGTGAGCAGCGAGGAGGTGAAGGCAAGCGGCCATGATGCTGTCATGGACATTGGCGGTTATGCGCAAGATCCATACGATGATAGCAACCTAGAAGATATCTTGCAAGACCCTGAGGCATTCCAAAAATCGGTAATGAAATTTCTGGATCTGTTGAAGTCTGACTCTTCACATCGTTTGAAGCTTACTAAATTTGCATGAATGCTCACATTATGTGCTGGTTGGGTGGTTATGAATGGTAGTTCATTAAATTACGTTAAAGTAGGTCAACTTTTGGTAGTGTATGAAAGTGTGTGTAATTACAGTAGTGTACAATATTAAGTGGTTATGGATGGTAGCCTATCAAATTATGTTAAAGTAGGTCATCTTTTGGTAGTCTATGAAAGTATGTATAATTATGGTAGTGTATAAGATTAAGTGGTTACGAATGGTGGCCTATCAAATTATGTTAAAGTAGGTCAGCTTTTGGTAGTGTATGAAAGTATGTGTAATTATGGTAGGACATGAGATTAAGTGGTTATGAATTTTGGTAAATTAGATTATGATGTTGTATGTGACATTGAGGCGTATGAAATTAGCAACAATCTAATAACAAGTTGCCTATGGGAAGAAGTTAAGAACAAACCATTACAATATGAAATTATAACAGGTCCCCTTTCTTTTTTTTCAAAAAAGGCAGCAGCTATTTATGTATAACAACACATGTAATAAAAAAATTGGGTGCAACTATTGCAACCAGTGCCATGCTTGATTGTTATAGCTAGTTCTTCAATGATGCCTAGGGTGAAAGCACATCTTATCATTTGCAGTAAGTTTGTTATTCATTTCAGCTAAAAGTGCTTACCTGCATGCATTCCTACGTGTTCCTCCGAGCCATCAAAATTGAGATCAAAAGGAAGCACAAAATGATTGGGACCTCCATCAATGTCCAGAACATGTTGCGAGACATCATCATCGTCTACAAGAACAATTACCATTTGAGTATATCTTTGACAAGCAACTCATGCACATTTCAATTTTTAACCTGTCATACATCAAGTTCTTATATTTATGGATCATGCACGTATTCTATGCTACACACTACATGGGCACCATCTGAGCAGCAGTATTTGATTAGTCTAGCTAGCATCCTATGAGTATGGAAAGGTTCCCATCTTTATATATCAATGGTTTCATCTGCATTACTCCCAACGAAAACACATAAAAAAAGTAATGGTTTGCTCACACTTGCACCTGCTACTCCATTCACAGTACTGTTGTTCTAATCGATGATCATTTCTAGGCATAATTTCATTTTTCACACCGGAGAGGTCATGTTTTCTTTCTGCAGGTGGATAGTGCAAACAAGTACTATGGGACTAGCTTGCTGGAGGTTGTTCAGGTGTTGTTTTCTCAGACTTGTGAAATATTGGTTGTGTGCCAAGAACAAAGCAGCTACAGAGCAAGGTGCTGCAATGTTCATTTTACTAATCATCTTTACAGAAAATTGGCAAAATTTTCATGGACTGAGTTCTTCAACTCATATTTACAAAGATCATTCACTTTCACACATGTTGTTTAGGAAAAGGTTACCTGGATGTATTTCTTGTAGTAGATCAGATGCAGCAAGATTGAGATCAGAAGGAAGCACATGGTTGGCAACTCCCTGGACATCCCTAACAACCTGATCATCCCCCATAACATCCTGCCTTTTATCTTCTTGTTCATTGAGATCAGATAGAGCCTCTCCATCTCCCTCATGTGGTGGTAAATTTAGATCTAAAGCCATGATCAATTAGTGTGATGTGCTTGTTGTAGACTCATGAAGTGATGAAGTGGAAGTAAGCATAGAGAAAGAGAGTGGGAGTGGTGTGTGCTGAGATTTGTAATAGTTGCCGCCAATAAAGTGGCGCCTAACATCTCCATTGTTGCTTTAAATTTGTTTGGCGCCCACAGTGGTGGTGGCTGCCGATTATTTTAATGAGTTCTCTGCTGCCACTAACTGATTATTTTAGTGTGTGCAAGAATCTTATCCACTTAATTTTTTTTTGAAATTGTGTCTAGTACTACTCCCAATTCCCCAAAGGAAAGTATATAAACGATTGGTTCTACTTTTGATGAGGGCATTTTAGTCTTTTGGTGCTAACACTAAAATTGCATTGGGCTTCTAGGTGTTGGTTTTTTTGGGACAGAGGGAGTAGATATTTGTTTATTTTGATTTTAGATTTCCTTTTTCTTCTGCACCCTTTGGAGCATGACCAGCTAAATTGAATTTCCTATTGGTTAACAGTTAAATATGTGAGCATGCTTTGTTAGGTTTAGTTAAGTACTGTTTATAATTGTTTTTGAATGTGACTACATGTAAGCCTCTAGATGTAAACACTTCAGTGAGGGGGTAATATATCTTTCCTTCAAGCTATCATATATCTTTCCAAAGTTTCTATAATTTTTTGTTCATATACGAGGGATAATTTTGTTGCATACAGCCTCACAAGGGCAGCTTACTATCTATCCACCTGAATTTTGATTAGGCATGTGTCCATTTAATTCTATTATGCACAATAAGAAGCTCAGATTTGCTCTTTATTCAAACCTGAATTTGTTAGGATGACTTACAACCACACAAATGCCAAGATTATACTTCATTTGATTGTGGTTCATATACTCGTTATGTCCATGACGGTTTATGTTGATGAAGTGCTAAGAGGATAGCAAGTCAATATCTTGCATTGATACTTTTTTATGCATTTCTGATTAGGCTAAAAGTAACTATGTATCGATAATTTTATTTTTTTTATTTTTACAGTTATACCAGGGTATACTGTGATAGTTTTTAATTTATTTCTGATTATGTTTTAGTAGATGTAGTTTCTACAATTTTAGTGTTATTATGTACTCATGTGACACTATTTGCACCAAACGTGCAAATGCACGTGCACGGTTACTATAGTAGAAAGTTGTTCTCAAGACTTATTTTGATGCAAGCAACAATTTTTAAACCAACATATATATATAATAAAAAAATGCGTGCATGATTACTAGCTTCAGAGGCGATCGCTTTCGTTCTCCAGTAACCTTTCAAGTACTTTAAATGCCACGGGATCATGGCCAACAAATGAATTTCATGAATGTTCTTGCTACTTTTTGTCAGCTTATTAATGTGAAATAATTATTATTTAACCCGGTATGATTTGAAATTAATGCATACTTTTTTTTGTTGTAATGCATATTATTTAAGCCGGTATGATTTAAAATTGATGCATACTTTTTTTTCCGTTGCAACGCACGGGTATCCAACTATTATAATATTACCTAAAATAAATAAAAAAATATTTCCATAAAATGTGTTACCCATCTTTTTTCTATAGAAAATATTCGCATTAATTTGGTTTTTTCGCATTGATTTTTTTAATATTAAGAAGTTCAAGGACTACTATACAAAATTTACAATGAGAGTAAATGAGGTGACAGTGAATATCATTACTTTTTTTAAAGGAGTACAGATTCAAAAGGTTGAATAAGAAGGGCAGCACATAGGTCTACCAGCATTTTCTTATCAAATGAAAGTTCTTAAAAAAATGGCTGTTGTGGGCACCCCGAAAATGCATTATGAAGAGTAATTATTATGATAACGTAAAATATCTAGATGGATGGGATCTCGAATAAAAATCAAATAAGTGCAGTAACTATTCATTCTCATCGTAGCCTTGCCATAATATTTTTCCATTCATAATACAAATCCAACGTGCCGAATTCAGAAATAAAGAGATATTTGGAGGGTTGATTCACCAGTCCGAAACGGCGAAGTATGCCCGTTAAATCACACGAAGGTGCCGATCAAACACGATACACACTTCTGGGGACATGGTCTACGGTTGAATCAACATCCATGCATTTCATCATTTCTAAATTCTTACTAATGTGTGTCTAGCCCAGAAAAGCTCTAGTCCCACACGTTTATCTTAGCAAGTAATATCTAATACAGAAGATACTTAGCTAATCAAACTAAAAGTACATATACATATTAACTAATGTTTACATAAGCCTCGGAGGCCAAATAGTAAGTCCATCGGAAACATGACTACTTAGGAAACCCTTAGGCAACCGACTAAGGGTAAACCCTTAGATAGGACCATCCTAATCAATTTGTTCACCTACACATTTATCATACAAATCTTCATCTTCACCTGTATGTGGATCTATAGGAGTATTCACAAAAATAAAATGTAACTCAGTACGCAAGGTACTGGCAAGGCCACATTCAAACCTAACTATACATGTGAGCTGTAATCAAGGTAAAGACTATATGAAGAGGCTCAGTTTTATTACATAAAGCCAATTTTATTTTGCAACAATTTAAAAGAGGGATTCATAAATCAAATTGCATCCTAGGCTAGCAGAATAACATCATGGCATCATTTTGCATAAATAACTACTTCACCGTCCTCCTTGGCAGTAAGACTATAATACAACTTAATAATCTAATTCCATTTCATCAATCACCAGGTATAGATCAGTATAAATCTTCACCCAACCATCCTATTTCATAAAGCATTTTAAAAACATAAATCTATACTCAATGGACACAACCATGCCGCTCATGACCGTGAGCATGGCTAACCGATTAGTTTTGACTCTGTAAAGTTTGTACAACTTTACCCACATGATATGATCGCTCAAGTTTGTTCGGTACCCGTCGGTACCACCACACTCTACACATTGAATACGGTCTAGAGGTCACAACATAATTTTTACATTACCTAACATTTAGCCTTACACCAGCACGAGGTGTGTTACTCCACATCGAGGGGCTACCCTGATGCCGTGGGTGGTGGGCCCACGCCTTAACCCAGTGCCGTGGCGGCAGCCTACCCGGCTCCCCCACGAGGCATACAACGTTGTATTGGACAAATTTAGACGCCTATTCCGTTACGGGATATAGGTAGCTCCTCTGAACAGCCCTACGATTCGTTGTAGACACTGCCTATACTACTCAGCCTACCAAAATGCAAGGCTAAATATTAAGTAACGTAATCCACTATGGCTATCCCATACTAGCGTATGTGGTTGTACTGTTTAACATGAGAAATGGCATTGAGTTCGGTCCTTAAGCAACCTAGGCAAACACTCCCCCTATCAATACACAACTATCACATATATGTACTATTTGCTTGCCCAAGTTTTAAAATGGTTTTCCTTCAGTTTTAGTTCACAAATATCATAAATATTCATCTCTGATCAGAAGTAAATAAATTCCCATTTCAAACGTAACTAGATGGCCATGACTTATTTTATAAGTAATTAGGCATGTCTAAGCACATATATAAGTATATACCTTATAGTAAGCACTTAACAAGTACTTCCACCCATCCTAGTGTTACAAGTAGTAGGTTATCAATATTTCAAGGTGGATTATGCAGAAAAAGGGATTAACTACTATTGCTCACAATCTATATAATATACATAGCAAAATAACGATGCAAGTTAAAATGAAATCATTGATAATCCCAAAATTTAGGAGCAATATGTTCAAAGGTAGTGGGATTCTTGCCTTGGTCTAGATTTGCTTCAGGTTCCTCAATAAATTCTACCTCCTCAAACTCCAAAGGCTCTTCTTCTAATTTTAAAATTTAAAGTTAAAGAAAAGTCAATAATTAATGAAAAAACAAAATGCTCTAATATGCATGATTTTTGTGCAGTGATTTGGTACTAGTTTCAGATACTTTCTAGTGAAATTATTTTTATTTTTGCACTTACCATTTGTGAGATATGGTTTTTGCAAGTTTTATGTGTCCTTTTAAGAGTATAAAATTTTTTGGTAATTTGTGGTTTTAGTTCTATGTGAAATAACTTTGTAAATAGAAAGTACTCATTTTTCTAAGAACTACAAAATTGGTTTGACATTTTTCTGAGCTAGAATGATTTTCTTATGAATTTTCTACTTAAAAAGTCCTATTTTCACCCTTTTTTTATTCTCATAATTTTTTTAGGCAAGTTTTCTGTACAGAAAGTGCCACTTTTAATTTACCAGATTGTAAAGAATAAAATTACAAAACAAACAAAACTAGTTTCACCCAATTTGGAGTTGTAATGAATTTTCTATGAATTTTTAAATTTAAACCTATTTTCTAGTGTAACAAAAAAGTTTATCGATTTATATCTATTTTCTCAGATTTAAAATATAAGGGGTCCACCGGTCAGTGTGAGGGAACTTTGTAGAAAAGTCCTCGGGATTTCCAGAAATGGAACCCGTGGTCCTCGACCACGTGTGAGGTGATTTTTTTAAAGAGTCCTTCGGTTTCTCGTGATTTACAGATGGGTCCTCGGGTCCACATGTCATAGAGTATGTATCTTGCTAATTAACCTCAAACCTTTTAATTCCTTCGCAAATTAGTCATCGCGCTCTAACTTCTCTACCGCCGAGCGGGTCCCACATGTCGGCGAGGTAGAGTAAGGGAGAGCGAGGCAGAGCAGAGGCGGCGAGCTTCTCAGCGGCGGTGACGGTGAACGGCGGCGAGGCTTGGACTGCGGCCAACAGAGAAAAGGTGGAGGAGACTATGGCGAAGCTGTGGGTGGTCTCCTTGTTGGCCGAGATGACCGGGATCGATGGCAAGGGCAGTGCAAGCGGCGGAGTGGTTCGAGGTGGCGAGGCCGATCGAGCTACGGCTTGGTTCAATGCAAACTAGCGCATGCATAGGCGTCCACTTGGTACCAGAGTGCTCACCGAAGGTCCTGTAGCGGTGGACAAGGCTTGGACAGCGACAGCAATGGTGAAGGCAGTCCGGCGACGGCGGAAATGACAGGACGACGACGACAGCTCGTTCTAGCGCTGGATCTATCAAGATGAGGGGTACACGGGATTAAGGACTCCCTAAAGATGATTCTTCCAAGAAGAATTTGGTTGGGGCTCACCGGATGGCTCAGAATCGAATACGGCGGTAGACGACCGGCGACGGGGAAGACGATCTCGATCTCGAGCTTCACGGCACCATATCTCGATTCCTTTGGTCAGCTCGCTCCTGGAGGTGAGGCGACGACGTTGGCGCGATGGCTTGGCTTGCGGTGTTCTGGATCGGCCGGAACGGCGACAACGCCACGGCGACGGCGCTGTAGGGCAGAGAGCAAAGCACGGCGACTTCGACCGACGATCTTGGGGATGCCGAGTACAAAAATGAAAAGATTCGAGGGTGATGATCATGTTCCTGGAGTCGAAGAGGGATGAAGCTCACCGGAGGGGACTCAGGCTCGGTCGAACACTGTCGGCAGTAGGGAAGATGAGCTCGCCGCCAGTGATCCTTGGGTTCTTCTTCGGATTTCTCGGTGGGAATGTGGAGAGGAAGGGAGAGAGGTACTGCTAGTGAAGTTTGGGACGAAATGGCCGAGATTTCCAAGGGATATGCTGTCCAGGGTGCTCTGTGTACTGAGGGAGGGAGAAGAAGGAGATGCTGACACGTTTGTCATGCAAATGCTGAGTTACTTCAGTTCCACATTGTCCAGGGTGGGTCCCACATGTAAGACAACCTTGTTCTACACATTTTTGGCTAGGTTTGGTCCATGACTAGTGGGCCCTTGTAGTTAGTTCCTAGGGAGAAGAGAGAAGTGTGGGTAGAAATTTAGGTGAAACACACTGCCCCATGCTATAGTGAGGCTTACAAGGTGGCCAGGGTCTTGTGGGTCCCACTGGGCAGTGATATTGAGAGAGGAACTCTCTAGAGACTAAGTCTTGTGAGCTGTCCAACATACAGTCTTTGTATTATTGTTTCACTAGGTTACCAAGGGTTATTAATTTGGAAAAAATTACTAAAGACAGAGGAGGATGTACTTAACCTGCTGACCAAATTTCATAGCTAGAGGTGATCTGGTTTATCTTTGGTGAATTTGCAAAGTAAGGATAGTGACCCAGTTTTTCCTGCAGTCTAAATTAATTCCCTAGACCTTTTCTCCTGTCATTTTATGTGGTTCCTTTGGGAGATAAATTAAACCAAAATTTCTGGTTGAAAGTTTCATATTGACTCATACTCTGGTAGAAGGGCGCTCCTTGATTAATCTTCATTTTTATTTAGTGAATTTTAGAAATATACCTATTTATTTTTAGCTAGCTCCCTAGTCTAGTTGATTTGAGGGATTATATTGAAGTACTTACTGAACTGATACAATCATGGAAAATATTGTTATGCTAGCATAAGAGATGTGTTTTCATTGCCTCCCGTATTTCATACATTACTTTTATTTCTTTACATTTTTTTTTGGTATGTTACAGCTGTTGTTGAGTAGCCAACCCAAAAGTAACAGATACAAAAACCGGAGCTAGGCCAGTTTGTTGGTAAAACAAACAGATACAGAAAAAATGGAGCTAAGCCTTTTTGTTGGTAAAACAATGGTGCTTGAAACACTGTTTGCTCTCTGTAGTATATAGCAATTTTCCAATATAGTTCTGTTCACATACATTTTGGAGCTGGAAACAGCGATATCGTATCACAGAGGAATGACAGTTAATTTTCTGTCCATTGTGCCTCCCCAGCTTCCAAAATTTAATACAGAAAGAACTCGGTCTGCTATGATGTATAAGCTTCATCAGCCTTTTGCCCAAGAAATGCCACATATTAACCTGTTACGAGGCATGTACTAAATTAATATTACCCTGAGACTACTGTTATTTTTCTAGTGTGCCATACAAATATCTATTAAAATTGATTGAGAAATATCTTACATAGAGAATTGTAAAACTTCTCATTTACATATCATGGTCACATTGGATGTATTGGCCTTAGGAATTGTGACAAGGATGTGAAAAAAGCACTGGTTTCAATATTCAAAAACACAGAATTTAGAACAAATGCATTTTTGATGCCCGGTGGCACCAGCATCCCCATGTGCAGAAAAGGTAAGATATACAGTTTTAAAGCACAAAGAAAGGACTTAGTAATGCACAAACTGTATAAACCGGCAAATTTTAATATAAATGTCAGCCCTGTATCCTATATCCACTATCTGCTACTATTGGAGAGAGCTTGATCACTAATTAATGAAACCTACAGCATTGAGGGGTGATGTTGATTTTGTGGCTATCACTTTATTCAGGAACCACAACTGATTGTATATCAGTATGTCATGAGTCAAAGGTTGTTTGGAAACAAATCTTCCAAATGCTATTCCAAATTCTAGTGCAGCCTACGTTTTTTAACTCAACAACACACAGTCATATAAAACTATATATTTACAGCAACATAAAGACATTCAACAAATTGATGCTTAGCCAATTGCCACTTGATAACATCAAGCTTTTGAGTTTACAAACGTATCCATAACACAATCAGCACAACTAAACCAATTTTTATTGGCCACATTTCAGTATCTTGCACAAGTAATTGGCAGAAAAGTATAGAGATACAATCGACACTTCATACCAGATTGGCAAGTTCGTTTTTCAGGCCTTATCATCATCATCATCCTCAATATCCCAGGTCAAATCCTCGTCATCTTCAGCAACACTGAGCCTCTTCCGCAACTCCTCCTTTAAAGCAGGGCTTGAGTCATGATTGCTCCCCCTCTTCTCATCATGCTCCCCAAGATCCTCGATCTCATCCCATTCGAGATCCTCTTCCTCGGTCGTTGTTCGCTGTCTAGACACCATGGAGTAGTCACTATCCTTGCTTGAGTCGCTTGTCTCATGCTTTGCTCCAGCTTTCACTGAATCATCTCCTGTGCTTGAGTGTGGTTCCTCTGTGACAACTTTCTTGTCACTTGTTTCTTCAATGTTCGAAATGGATGTCTCCTCCTTCTCCTCCTTGTCCACTACCACCATAGAGCTACCGAAAACGTCTGGTTGCAGTGCATCGGCATTCTTCAGTTCTGATTCCGAACCACATGATTCTTCCACCGGCTCGATTTTCTTTTCTTCCACAGTTCTCTCACTTTCCTTATCCTCCGCTGCAGGTTTGATATCTTCTTCGACTGGCTCCTGCTTTGATCCTTCCTCTTGTGCTTCCACTCTTTGTTGTTCTTCCTCGTCCTCATCATCCACCTCCCAGCTCAAATCCTCCTCGTCCTCCTCTGCTGCGAAAACCCGCTTCACGAGCTTCGCCCTGGCGTCCTCCTGCTGCTTCAACTTATGAACGCGGTAGAAGTATCTCGCCCAGAACACCTCGCTCTCCACGGAGCTCGGCACGAGCCTGTCAACCATCCCTTCCAACACATCGCTCTCGTAGCACAAGGCCTCGATCTCCCCATTCCTCTCATCCACACTAAACCCTGCCCTCCACGCCGCGAAATCATCGGCATCCTCTGGATCGGCGGTGAACGTGGCCGGATCCGACTGGAGCGCGCGGAGCTGCACCTCGAAGCGGCTGTACCGGACCTGCCCGGATGCGGAGCTGGGCTCGGAGTCGCCGCCGTCCGAGTGCCCGGGGCCGGGGGCGGCCGAGGACCCGGCGGCGGCGGCGACCTGCGCGATGGCGTCCTTGCCCTGCGCGACGATGTCAGCGAGGCCGTCGAGCGCGTGCGCGTGCGCCGGGAGGTCCCGCGCGGCGCGGGCCGCGGCGTCGCGGAGCGCCTCGGTCTCGCGGCGCAGGCCGGTGCTGAACTCGGCGAGGTCGCGGCGGTAGGCCTCGAGCACGGTCTCCGACTGGGAGGTGAGCGTCTTGAGCAGCCCGCCGAAGCCCCAGCCGCCGCCGTCAGAGGGCGGGGCCGACGTGGATCCGGCGTGCCCCGGCTCCGGCGGCGGCGAGGCCGGGTCGGGCTCGGGCTCGGCGAGGATGGACTTGAAGAAATCCATGGCGATTTTGGATCGGATCGGATCGGATCGGAGGGGGGAAGGTGAGTTGCGTTGGTTTGCTTGGTGGGCTTCGGTTGCGGTGCGGGTAAGATGACAAGGGACGTGTTGGATTGTTTGAGTTGCACGCTTGCATCGGTCGGCTTGGAAATGGATTCCTGCCTTGTGCGGTTCCGTTCAATTGAACCGCACGTGCCATTTTCGATCTAACGAATTCAGACAACTCGTCTTTAAATTTAAGGAATTGAGGGATAGGAGGGGGTGGGGAAGGGGGAACAGAGGGTTTTTCTGGGTCTTGAGGGAGACCGAGGTGGCGGCATCCTTGCGGTGGGCAGTAGTGATGTTGATGTTGACAGGGGCATCAAGTGATGGTCCCTTTTCTCTTTTATTAGATTAACTAATTCATTTCCTTTTGATTTTTAGAATTTTTTTGATTTGGCATTATTCAACGAGAAAAAAATCGATAAATTCCTTTATTTGAAAATTATGTGATAATTATGAAAGTCAATCCTACTACTTCTCGTCGTGAGGTTCCTACAATTGAACAAAAAATATAAGGTGTATTGATCAAATTATTGGACCATTTATCCGCAAGTTGTTAAGTGGTGTCTCTGGTGGCGTCTCTGGCGACAGAGAAGCTGAAGATGAGGAAGACAGCGGGGGCAAGGGCACATTGCCGTCGCCTAGCCTAGAAAGGAGGAGAGGTAGAGAGAGAGAGGAGGTCTAGCAGGTCTCAACGGTGCCGTTGGAGCCTTTCGGCGACGACGTGCTAGACCGATGGTGGCGGATGGTGGCGGAGGAGGCGGGGGAACAGATCATGGAATGACGACGGAAAGATCAAGGGAGGGAGAAAAAAGGAATTGGGGTTGGGGCTACTGCACAAATCTCAAATTAATCCAACGGTCTAGAATTCGTAAGATTTTTAGGGTGTTTTCTATCAAATGTTAAAGAGACAGTTCTTTAAATTTATTACTTATTTATATAGTTTTAAATAGTTATGTAAAAATCTCAATGATAATAACTATCAACTATGCGAAACTTTTACGATAATGCTGCAAGGTCGATGTTCGATAATACAAACAATATCGTATGCTTTTAGCAACCCATGGCCCACGTGTTGGATGCAAATGATTTGTGACAACATAACACTGGAGAGTCCACATGAGAGATTCCTTCGAGACTTACTGTATGCATCCGTCCACTCGCATGTGATGGCAGACGGAGCTCAACCACGGCTCGAAACCCAGAGCTCTTCGTCAAGCGCGTACCCACATGTTCTGAACACAGTGACAGAGACATTGATTTGAAACCGAATCATCAACCAATACATTCTACTTTTCTCCTTTGTTGTATTTTACCAATTATACAATATAGTATTACTGGATATTTATCTTTGATGTATAAGTTTGTCATAAATATCTGTTGGTTACAGATTGTTACAGTGAAAGGATAGTTCTCTAATTTCTTGTTTTTAGAAGGAATTATTTTCAAACATATAATCTAGGTAAAGCGGAGAAGTTTTCTTTGTAAAGTACTCCCTTCGTCTCAGAATATATTAACCTAGGACTGAATAGAACTTATATTCTGGGACAGAGGGAGTATATCATAGAAGATTAGATAAGTTTGACACCATCTTATTTTTCTATTTTTTTTAGTTTGCTTGCTTTTGTAAATCAATGACAGATTTGCAGTAGGGAAAATGGGGAAGATGGCAAAGCAACAAGGCCTTAGTAACTCTGCAGCGGCAAGAGATTTTCCCGATGAGAGGTGTCATGACAGCAATAGATGTCCCTTCATCATGTTTGATGAAATGCTAAGCATGTTCCTCCAAATGTGCATGTAGTATTATTTGAAGCATGTTTCAAACCTGGAGGTTGCTTAGGTTGGAAATTTGAATAACTGAAGTAGAGTCTAAACAAGAAAGTAGACCTGAACGGTAGCTTCTGTTATTGTTATCTTTGTTTCGATAGGTACTTAAATGTTCTTGAGCATGAAGGTTGAAATGTAGTTTTTAAGTAACTAATGCTTCAGAAGACTTGTGGTTTTGGTATGGAAGCAAACGAATACTTTGCAATTTTTTGTTTAAAATGAAATGAGAGTGAAGCTCAGTAGTTTCTATAATTTCGTTCTGTAACATATATTATGAAACCTGTGTTACACGTGCACAGTACTAGTCCGTTGAAATAGACGAGTCCTTCGTTCTTCTTCATCTCTATGCGTCTTCGGTTAGATGGTACTCCAACAAGTAATTTGAAGGTGAAAAACAGATTGAATATCTGAGAACATCGCCTAGAACTAAGGTGAGGTTAGATGGCTGCTTCCATCAAAGGCTTGGAAAAAGATCAGCTAGCTTTTGTGATATGTTGCATTGGGTGTCATGAGTTTGTTTTGACTTTTACATTGCCGTTTGCAAAACATTGCTCTTTAGTTTTGTGAAAATTATTTATTGTTTTAGCCGTTAGAACTCAATGTCTTCTTATACTCTCTCAACTTGAAAATATAATATGTCCTTGTATCCCACAAAGTTAATATTTAAAAATTTTAACTAATAATTAAACTAAAAAAATATGCGTTTAATGTTACACATATAGTATCCGGCCGCGCTAAGTAACGCACTTAGCGTCTCTAAGCTCTCCCTCTTCCTATTTTTCTGTTCCCCTCCGTTCCCTTCTTTCTTTCTTTTTTTCATTTTTCTGTTCTCTTTCCCGTTTCCCTTTCCTTTTTTTTGTTTTCTTCAGCCCGCTCTCTTTTCGCACGGTAAAAATTTCCTTTTCCGTTTTCTTTGGCCTGCTCTCTTCCTGTACGGTAAAAATATCCCTCCTTTTCTGTCTGCAGTTCTAATTCCTCCTTTTCAGTATGTCTAAGTGTAAAAAAATATTACACTGTAAAAACATATTATAAATGGCGCTACTGCACAAGGGTGTTGGTAAATGTTTTATTAACCATCCTCTTGTCTCCCATTCAATAGTAGTAACTTTTTTACTCCCATCCTCTGGTAGTAATTTTTCTATTCTCCCACTCACTGGTATTACCTTCATTCCAAAAGGATTGTCATTCTAGAGTAACAAAACTTTTTAGGACGGAGGGAGTATTTTTTTTACTTCCATCGGGTAGTATTCTACCTTTACAAAAGTGGTAGTAAATTTCTTTTGCACAACTAAATATATCGATGGATAATTTTTTTATCCACAGCCGTTACATTGAATTACACAGTGAACTACAATGACACTATACAAATAAAAAATTTACACATTCAATCACCTTGAATAAAATAGTTACAAATGGGTAAAAATCCTTCCCTACACAATACCAGCTCTAGAAATCCAGATGATGCTAGATCATCAAGAGAGAGAGAGAGAGAGAGAGCAACCAGCGGTGGTGGAGAGGCCCAGGGCCGGCATTAGAGCCGCACTGCTCCGATGAAGTGAGCGTTGCAAAGCTTGTGGGGTAGAGGGGGTCATAGCCATCGAGCTTGATGCACAAAGGATGTTAGGGTAGAGAAGACCTAGAGTGATGGGGAGGGATATTGGCTGGCAGCAAGTGGGAGGCCGGTGGTGGAGATGCCGCTGGCATATTGTCACACCCTAAAATTATCTATTTAATTAATACATGTGGAAATACAATTTTTAGAAATTATTTAAAAGCTTAAAGAAGAGGTTAATAAAGTCCTTAATAAATTTTAATATAAAAATAGGCTAGATAAATTTTTTAAAATATTTCTTTAATTCCTTTAGTCCCTGGAATTTCCTAGGAATTATTTGAGCTAAGGAAGTATTTTTAGTAATTGGAAAACCATTTCAATGAATTAATAAAAGAAAAAAGGTTTAAAAAACTCTTCCCTGGGCACTGGGCCGAATTCGGCCCAGCACCATCCCTCTCTCTCCCTTTTCTGCCCGCCGAAGCCTAGCTACCGCCCCCTTCCCCTCTCTCTTTCTTTTTCTTTTCTCTCACTGATAGGTGGACACTACCTGTCAGGGTTGTTGTCAAGCTCGGGCCGGGACCGAGCCCGCACCGCCGCCGTGCGGTGCAAAATCCAGCCGCCCCATTCGATCCTTGCTCAAATTAGGTGAGGGGAAATCTTTCCCTTGTTCCCCTCCGCCTTTCCCCTCAAAATCTGGAGCGAATAGAATTGGATTTCGGCTTGAACTTGAGCTCTTTTCGGAAACCCGCCGCCGCCATAATCGTTGTACCCGCCTCGGACTCTTTCGATCCACAGCCCTATAAGTACCCTTGTCCTCCCCTCTGCGCGCCACCGTCCTTACCCTAGCCAATAGCCACCCGGAGAGCCCTAATCCTCTGTAGATTGCATCGCCGCAGCCGCTATTGACTTCAGCCGTGCCGCGCCGCCGCTCGGGCCATCGTGGCCCCTCGCCGCCTCTTCAGTCGTGTTCGCTTGGAGGAGCCGCACCCCGTCCGCTAGTCCGAAGCTACCCTCCGCCACCGAAGCGCCATCGTCACCGAAGACCCGAAGCCCTCCACCACTTTTCGTCGTCACTGGTGACCATCCGCCGCCGTGTGACCTCGGGGTATGATCGCTTCGTCGAGCTCTTCCTTTTGGTGCAATCCGTAGTCGCCGTCGGGCTCTAGATCACCGGCGAGCCTCGCCGCCCGTGCCGTCGTCGTCACTAGTCATCCATGTCCGTCGTCCCGTCAGCCGCCCGTTTCCCGTGGCTGCCAGCTGGCGCCATGTGTTGCCATCTGGGTGCCCGAGATCGAGATCCATCCGGGCCGTCCGATCTTGATCCTTTCGATCCCAGCCGTCGGTTCCCGTACACCGCCTCGGTGAACTCGGTCTACGGTGGACCAGAATCCGATGACGCAATAAATCCCTTTTTCTCTTTCAAAATTAATTCATTATTGTATAATTATGACTTTAATAATTTTCGTATATGGTTTTAATCGGCTTAATCTTCCAAAAATCATAACTAATCCATACGAACTCGGATTGAGGTCATTCACGTCTCTAAATTCTTTAAAAATCAAGATCTGTCCATTAAAAATATCCACATATACTGTTACTATGTTCTTATGTACTGTTTTTGTTTTTTTATTTGTCTTTAGTTTCCGACGTTCTGAAGGAGTCAGTTTACGTTAAAGAAGGTTCAGAAGACTTTACAAAACAGCAAGGCAAGTCACACAGATTCACAACCCTTAGAGCATATTGATCCGATGATTTAAATTCCTGTTTTTATTCAAACATGCATTTATTTTATAATGCCATCGGGAAGGGAAAACCTTGATCTTTGTTTACAGCCCCGTTACTTTGATTACCTGCCATTGTACCTATAGAATTAATATGACTAGCTAGCTCAAGTTATTGGTTAGCTAGAATAATTCTAGGACTTTGCTTAGCCATGCTTAGAAATTATAGAATAACTTAAGGGCTGCTATACAAATATCGACTCACATGAAATAATGGTTCCATTCACGACCAAGGTCGTGTAAGGTTAATTTTAATGGGCAACTAAAACCTGACTAAATGGTGGGGTTGTGTGAGCACATGGATTGGTGATGCTGTTAGTGGTGTTCATGACAATTAAGAACTAGTTCACGAGCTACTATTGTGAAGCATTTATCATACTAACCATAAGCCAGCATGGGCAATGGCTGGATTTGTAGTGTAGCACGTCCTAGCAAGAGACACCATGGTGTGTTAGTTCATAGGTGGTAGTGTCAATAAATCTACACTGTCAGTGCCAATAAGTTCATATTTAGGAGCCAGAGTTTCTCTAGCCTGGAGGTTGGGCCACCTTTAGTGGGGACTTGGCCGGTGGTGTAACACCCCGGTTTTCGGGCTGTTAAAAACTATTTTAGTAAAACCCTAATTTCAAAAATTTTTGGATTTTTGTGTGTGCTTAAGGACTAAGTGCCGTAGATCTTAGTCTAAACCTCCTTGAAACCCTAAAAACCTCGGTCCTAAACTCTCTCCTAAAATCCGAGACTCGAATTTTGCAATTCGACTGTCTCTCTCTAAATTTCCTCGAAAAAATTCAAAATCAAAATACCTTCCAAAAATTCTCTGTACTCGGGTTCGAATTTTGCAATTCGAAACCCTCCAATAAAACCCTTTGTAAATCGCCTTTGAAGCCCTCCATTTAAATCTCCTTATTTTGTTCTTCTCGAAAACTCCGAATTCCATTGAAAACTCTCTTCCCAAAATTTGCCAATTTATATATTTCTAAAGCCCTCAAATCCCAAGAATTAAATTTGGATTCTAAAATTCCCTTGAGGTCCTCAAATTCTAATCCATTACAAAAATTCCCAAAATATTCTTGAAAATCAAATTCGAGTTTAAATCTCCAAATCATCCTTTCAAAAACTCTCTATAAACCTCCCTTTCATATATATATATATATATATATATATATATATATATATATATATATATATATATATATATATACATATATATACACATATATATACATATATGCTCAAATCCAAACCACAGAAACCCCTCTCAAAAATTCTCAAAAGTCCCCGAGAGTTCAAATCCCAAATTTAAAATCAAATCCTAGTTTGAATTCTCAATTACCCTTTCCAAAAACCCTCCTTAGATCTCTCTCCCATATATACATATGTATATATATATAAATGTACATGTATATATGAGTGCCTCTTGAAATCCCCTTATTTGAATTCCTGAAAATATTATGAGCCAAGCACCAAATTCCAAATTAAATACCCTTTCAAACTCTCCCAAAAATCCCTCAAAATAAATCCCTGGAAAACATCAAGCTTCACTGTTCCTTTGGGCCATCCTATTCTTTTTTCTCTCCTCGGCCCGGCCCTGCTCGGCCCTCTCTCTCCTTTCCTTTTTCCTTCTCTCCGCAGCCAAACCGGCCCGTGCGCCAGCGCGGCCCAACTTGCTCGGCCTCCCTCCTGCTTGCTCTCCCGCGTGCCCTTGCATGCAAGCTGGCCCATGGGCCACATGCGGCGCACCACGCAGCGCCCCGTACCGCGACCACGCGTGAGCCAACTAGCACTCGGCCACCGCTTAGCCCGCCTGGCCGACATTGAGGCCCACGCGCCAGACGCACAACGCGCGCCCGTGCGCGCCGCTCCTCACGGTCGTCATCCTCCTCTGTCTCCCCCAGCACACGCCCCACGTGCTCGAGGAAATGCCTCGACCGTCGTGCCCAAAATATCTTCTCCCCGAAGCCTCCAAGGTCAACAGTGCCTGCTCGTCCTGTCCCATCACCCACGCCGCGCCCATACCCTGCTTCCTCTCCTCCAGCCGACACGGTCTCCATCCATCTCCTCCCTGGCGACCGTGCAGCCCGGCGATGACGCCAGCCCCTGCAACACCGCGTTACGTCAGACGACCACACCATGCCGCCTCTCCACCGCCTCTCTTCCTTGTCAGGTTGTGCCTAAGCTTGCCTATAAATGGCCGCAACCTCCTCCCTTTTTTTCCCTGTCCCTCACCGTGGCCGTACCGTTCCCGATCGCGCCGCCGTGCTCGGAAACGAGCTCGAGCCCGAGCCCGAGCTCCCGAGCCACAGTCGCGTCCTCCCCACCTCAGTGAGCCTTCTTCCTGTGCCGCTCTCCTGTTTCCCCTTCGTCCCTCAGCCTCGCCAGAACATCCCGAGTCGAGCTTTGAGCAATTGCTGCCGCCGTCGAGTTTTTATTCTTTCGGGTGAGCTTTCCTCCTTCCTCCAGCCGAGCTCACTTGGCCCTCAACCTTCTCCCGCCCGGCGCCCCGCCATCCCTCATCGCCAGCGCCTGTGTTCCACCGCCGCCATGTGCCAAGCAGCCTCTCTGCTGCTCCCAGGACGCCGGCGATGACCGCACCTCGCCGCCGCCCACTAGTTGCCGTCGCCCGCCGCCGTCGACCACTAATAGCCCAATCCGAGTCGACCATCTTCCTCACCGTCTCTCCCTCGTCTCATTCCCGAAGGTAGCCCCTCCTCCCTCGCCGCCGTTCGCCGGCGAGCCTCCGGCCGCCACTAGCCGTCGATCTCCCCTCTGGTGTCCCTCTCTCTCTCGCTCTCTCCCGTTTCCTCTCTCTGCTCGGTGGCCCTCGCGCCCCCTGCATGACATGTGGGTCCCTCTGACAACACGGGCCCGCCCACTAAAATGCACAGTAAAACTCTCTTTTAAATCCCTCGTTGACAAGTGGGCCCCTTTATTTTAAAATCCCTTGAACAGTGCCCCTCCTCTCACTGCAAGTGGGACCACCATGTCAGTCCCATCCTAGGCTTCTCATCCCTTCTCTCTCCTATGACATGTGGGCCCCTACCTCATCCTCTCTCTCTGTGACATGACAAGTGGGCCAGCTCTCCATTTCTCTCTCCTATGCCACTGACCAAGGGCCCCACCTGTCAGCCCTATTTCCAAAATTAATTCCTTGCCCAATAATTCAAATAAATCATTTCTTTTTCTAAAAAATCCCTACAACTTCTAAAATCCATATCTTTTAATCCGTAACTCCGATTGACCCCATTCAAGTCTCTAAATTTTTCTAAAAATGAGATCTACCTCATGGCACTATTAGTTATTAATAATAGTACTTTATTTCTAGGGTTTTGTGTGTTTCTCCCTCGTTTTGCGCGTAGTCAACGCTTCGAAAATTCGTCGGACGTCGGATTTTCACAAAGTTTGAAGACGAAGACTGCGGCAAGTCACTCCTTGACCATATTGCTCCTAAATTTAAAATGTTTTATTTGCAAAATTGCATAGTTAGTGTGCACGTTAAATTGATCGGCCTCGATTTGCGTGTCGAACCGACGGACCTTCCCAGTAGTTGCATAAATCCGATAGGATGTTGAAACCCTATTCCTTGTCGCTCCACCTCGTAGTACCTTGGTTACTGTGCTATCTGAGCATGGATTCCGATGGTTCTACCCACATCCCTATTGTTTGTCGATTTGGGAAAACAGGATTTCTAAAGATTTAAAAACCCGACATGCGATGTCGGCGGAATTGCGAATAAAAATTTATTTGCGAAAATCCACGGTGCAAAGTGATCGCCTGTGTGGTGGCACTTCGTATTCGCATATAAGGACCGTTTCCTTGGGGAATTTCATCCGAGCATCTCATAGTGTGACCACACGGGTGGAATGGGACACCCCTGGCCAAGTGACTAGTATTTCCAGGATGGTTTTCGGTTGCTAATAAATGTGGGAGTGGCTGGGTGCCAAGAGGGCGATGTACCCCCGTTCCTGAATATAGGAAATGAGTTCTTGGTACTTGGTTGAGAGAACCCATTTATAGGGCAATGTGCTATCTCGAGAAGGCTTTGAAAAGGCCTTGTCGCAAACCTTCCTCGCTGACGAGTGCATGAAGTAAGCTCGCGTTGTGTGGGTAAAGCGTGCACCCTTTGCAAAGGTCTATAAACTGTTCGAACAGCCGTGCCCACGGTTATGGGTGAATGTGAGATGATTTCTCTCGCGTAGTTTTGTTTGCCAGTGCTTTGCGAAAGTGATTTGTGGTATGGGAATCGTTACCAGAGTCGGCCTCAGTGGCTGATGGATGACCTGAGTGGTCTGAAACATGACTATGTGACCCAAGATGTCGAATGGCATCATAGTTTAGGCTTCCCGAGTGGAAGCGGTGTATATTTTGAGCTGAGTGTGTGAATGGCTCGAGGACCCAATGAGATCAGTTATGAGATGAGATGATGTCCTGGATAGGATAAAAGTGAAAGAAAAATAATAGAGGAAATATGAGATTACGTCCTGGAGTGGACAAAATTGAAAATAAAGTAATAGATGAGTATACAGTGAAAAGTTGTTTGAGGGCGACCCACTGAACCGCTGTCGCGATCTGACAGGTGGTATAAGAATACCTAAAAATCAATTAAAATCTGTTTTGTCTGCTCGAGTTGTTGAAAAGCAATTCGCGGACAGGATCGAGGCGAGAGCCTCCTTCCAATCACATTGAGACAACTCACACTTAGATTTTCGAAAATGTTTTCAAATGAAAAGGTTTGCGAAATAAACCCTAGCCTATCCTTGATAGCCTGCATAACTCACATTTTCCGTGACTTGCTGAGTACGTAAGTACTCAATCTATTTCTTTTCTCCCCTCATTTAGGAAGAGTAAAGTTAAAGTGAAGATTAGAGTTTCTTTCCTAATTTCAAGCCGTTGTTTGTGGATTGGGTTCTCGCTGCGCTGTCGTTCTGCTGCTGTTGTTCTGTTTGCAGGTTGCTGCTCAGGGCTTACCCAAAGTCGCAACTTATAAAGGTATAGTATATATATATATATATTTATTTAGCTAATTGCTGTGGTACATCTCCGTTGACCGCGGGTACCAGCAAGGTTTCCTAAACTGGTACCGGCATTGCGGTTTCGTGGGAGTTGGTTCACGACAATCTCCTGCGGCGCTTCCTCTCTAGTATCACTGTAGATGGTGCCAAGGCGGGGGTGCTACAGGTGGTCATTATGTTGGGTGTGTTATGCGAAGAGTCATGTCACAACTCCTTTTCGAGGTATCGTAGTGGTGCCAAGGCACATGGTGACATGTTGTGAGATTGTGTCTTGTGGGTAAAGTTGTACACCTCTAGCTAGAGTAAAACTATTCGAATAGCCGTGGCTCTCGGTTATGGGCGAGCCTAATGATGTTTTTCGTGATTAGTCTCATTTATCATTTAATAGTAAATAATATGATATAATGGTTAAACCAGCTCTAGGTTGGGGTGGTTTGGGCCTATGCAGCCAGGTAGGCTATACAGTGTTGATTTAATACTGCTTAATTGCTCTACTGTTTTAATACTCTCTTAAATGTTTATTTAAATACTATTTATACAATTTAACCCTACATGCCTTCCTTTGTTATCCTGTGCACTTGCATATTTGTTGTGTGGCTTGTTGAGTATTTCATGTACTTATCTTGCAATACCAAATCATCAGAAAAGGAGTTCTACAGTGATGATGGAGATTTGTAGGACTAGGCTGGGTTCGAGTCAAGTTGCCTGTGGAGCTTGGAGTCGTCTTCTTCGCTAGTTTTATTTTTCTGTTGCTAAGAACTTTATTTGGTTGAGACGTTCCATTTGCCTCTGTAATAATTATACATTCGTCGTGTTATTAGTTAAAGACTTATACTTTGTTATCAACTTTATTATTGTGTGCCTCGGCTGATTTCTGGACGAGGGTTAAATACACATGTAAGCGTTTGGAGTTTTGGATAGAAATTCTGGGCGTGACACATATTCCCTTTTGACCCTTTCCGCTTAGCGGTGTGCGCTCGGGCTGCCGACACCGGCTACCGGAGAAGGTGCCAGATCCGTTCCTCTTGCCCATCCCACCCTACGCCCTGCTCCGCCTCTAGATCTGTACTCGCCAGCACCGGATCGGCCACCAGCCTCCCACCCAATGCACCTCGCCCACCCCCAGTCGCTGCACGTCCGCACGGAGATCCCGCGCGCCGCCATTGTTGTAGCCATGGAGGGGGGTGTCACGGGCCATCACCGTGGATGTAGCCATCAACATAGCGCTGGAGGCCGCAACCATTGCTTGTGCGCCTCAAGGTCTACCGCGGCAAGCAGACCGACGGTGGCTTTCCCCTCCTCTACTACCGGCATGCCATTGTCGGACCTCGACCGCCGCCCATCCGTGTCGGGAGGGCCTTAGGGGAATATTAGAAGTAGAGAGAAGGTGTGGTTGACGATCGATGTCTTGGCATGTGCTCTGGCAATGGGAGCACCTGGCCTCCTCCTAGATCCACGGCGCGGTTGGTGATGGGAGGATACGGAGGTGGCGGTGTTGTGGACAACTCGGGTACACGCGAGGAGGATGGCGGCAATAGAGGGGCTGGCTTGCAGAACTGCTCCAATGTGGTGGAGGGGAGAGCTCGGGGCTCTGCTGGTGGTTCGGGGCCACTTGTCGCTGACGCCATCTCTATCCTGAAGCACGCCGTCGTCCTCACCTCGTCAGATCCAAAAAATTAGGGAGGACGGGGTAGGGAGGTTATGATTTGTTACTTTGATGTAAAATGGATATAAATAGTGGTGAGATTCGATGGGAGTAGTAAAAAGATTACCATTTCGCTGGATGAAACGTGCGTGGGAAATCAGTAGGATGTGGTGTGGTCTGTGAGACACTCTACATAAGTTAAGTAATGTGTTGCGCTTCGTACAATACTTCTTTATAGTATCACTAGATTTATATTTGATAATATTTTCATATGATATTAATTTAGTGGTTGTTAATGATATATTATAAAAAACTAATAGTTAAACTATAATGTTGAAGATCGTCTAGGAATCTAATACAGCTTATATTTTGAAGCTGGGTATGAGAGAACCATTTTCTCTCTTTTTTTTTTAATTGAAGAGAAGATCCAAGCAAGAACAACCGCTCCTTTTGTATCAATGGCTTAGATTGAGTCCACCTCTAAAACCCTCGTCGCCGCCTGGTTCCACTTCCACGCCGGCACGCCGCTTCTTCCCTCGCTCCCGTCGCCGGCGCCCAGACGATCCGCTGATGGCTTTGGCTCGCCTCGGGCACGCTATGACCCGAGGCCTCCGCCGCCCTCTCCATCTTCTTCCTCCTCCGCCGCCCACGTAATCCCTCTTATCCTCCCCCAGTCTCCGTTGGTTCTAGATCTCGTTCCTCACACCGCGAATCGGATAGTTCTTACTTCCCACGCCCCTTTTCTGTTCCTGTTTCAGAGATCACCATGCCGCGGTTGCCCACTCGTTTGCTCTGATCCACGCAAATACATGCGCAAGAGGTGAGCAGTCCAGCGCTTGCTGTTGTTTACCTGTTTAATTCCCATTCTGGGCTTCATTTCAATCAGTTCTTTTGTGTTGGTGTTAGTACCATTAGGTTTTTCAAGCTCACCGTACAATGCCGTCGGCGTGATTGGTTACAAGGGGCAGTCGCCAGTCTATGCTGTGAAGGTTTGAGTAATTATCGAGTTGGGGATGGTCTACAATCTGTTGCCAATAAAGGTCTTATGTGATTTATGCTGCAAATTTGCGTGGGCTGCATGGCTGCAGGTTCTGGAGCTACTATTCCAAACAAACCATACAAGACCAATGTCGACAGCAGCGCAGGCAGAGCCACAATCATCAACTAAGACACCGGCAGCATCGCAAACAACATCAAAGGTGCCAGTTGGTGCCCGCAAGGTGTGAGGAGGAATCTGATTTACTGCTGTAATTTGGTTAGCTCAGGATAACTTCATATAATTGGTATAGTTCTGTTTTTATCTGTATAGGTTGGTCTAAAGGTTGTCATGATGAGCCCTGGTTTTGTATATGAGCCATACAGCATTCGGGAACCAATATCCTTCTGGAAAAGGTAAAATTTCATTCTATATTTCGACCTCCTATACTTGTCCCTTTCATCTGATTGTCTGGGGCGAAGTTCTCTTCCCTTTCCAAACACCAACCCATCTGCTAGTTTCCAGGACATAATGTTAGATTAGCTTTAAGTTCAACACCAAAAGGTACAAGTGACATGCTATTCCAGAGCTTAGCCCTTGGGAATGAACATTACAGGACAGTATAGTGCTTTTGCCATTTCCATTCATGAATGGCAAACTTACTAGTGAGAAGTGTAACTTGCCTTTTTTCTTTCTTACTGTATAATTTTTCTACAGCCTGTGAGTGCCATTTTAGATTCTGAAAGTTGAGGGAAAGGATTCTTATGTTTTCAGTTAAGACAGAAAACTGAGTTCGCCAACAGCATACTTTAGTGCAAAACTAACTGAAGTTGAGGGATGCAACCCCTGAAGAATGCAAAATCATGAGAAATATTTTGACCATCTGCTGCCCCAAATAGTTTTGGCTAAACAGACTTAGATGAGCTGAATGATGCAGGGGCATTTCATGCATTTTGTTTCTCATGTTTGATTGTGCTGATTTTCTCTATCTGTTCCTGCCATGGTTAAATACTGTTAAGTGGCGCATTAATATCAAAACTTATTTGGTATGTGTTAGTGGAACAATGTCCTTTAAATAAACTGTCCTATTGCACGACAAAAGGTCCTAATCATCATAGCCCTGATCTATTGTGAATTAGATGGTTTACACCAAGTGGCTGGAGAAGAACAAAGGAGGACATTACTCTGGAGGTACTCACTTTTTTTTTTTGTGTAGAAAACTGCTTTTCATCTTTTATTTCCTTCTTACAACCTGTGACTACATTTTTAGTACTCTTATCCCATATTTTGATTAGTCAATTGAGTTCAGGATTAGAAATCTAAAAGGCCACCTTTTTCTTCCTTGATGATACATTGCTTTTTCTCGATCCCAATCCATAGGCACCTGTGCGCCACCATTGACACAGCCAATTTGGTGGTACCTGGTTGTGCATGATTGTTAACCAGCCAGAACAATGATTGTTTACATGAGATGACACAAACTGAGATATTTAACAGAAACCTAGACGTAGTGTAGTTTTTTATGTTTTCCTGTTTATTTAGGTTCATGATGCATGGCGACAGAGTTTCTTTATTATCACTATTTTTGGGTTGGCATATTACAACAGTGCAATGCTGCATATGAGTAAACTTTTTGGAGTACTGTCATTTATTGATATTATTTAATTTCTTACTTTCTATCCTATCAACATTCAATGATAACTTTTGGAATTTATTTGCAACCGGTGCATACCTTAATGTATTTGATCCGAGATGCCCTGCAATTTTCCTTTATGATATTTTTGTTTTCACGAATCATGAGCTGACTTGTTGGTTGCCATACTGACAGATGAAGAATGCATACGCTGTGTCCAGATTGAGAAAGAAAACAGGCTATACCAAAAAGCAATTCTATGATCAAGCATTTAAGATATACAAGGAGGTACAGCCCATTTATCTCTTTGAAAACCAAGTATACAAGTAGAATAATTTAAGCATTTAGATTACACTTGCATGGGTTTCAGATTTCCATGCAGATATGGTGATCTGATAATAGAAGATAAGAGTTGTATCTACTGATTTATTTAATATTTTCTCAGAACCAATATTTGTTTGTGGTGATTTCAATTTTAGAATTCTGCAGTGTTCAATATTATCACAAGATAATATCATTTTTAACAGTGCTGTCAGGTATATTGTTACCAGTGAAGGTTTTGTATACCTCTCTTGACAATCCTGTTTCTTACGCACATGCCTAGACCAATAAATAATATATTTTTCACAAAAGTGTTCAGTAGATAAATGGTCCAAATTACTGATTTTTGATATTTATGGTTATGACATTTTCTTGCTACTAATAGTTGACAAATAGTAACAGGCTGGCGAATTTTCTTCCTTTTTCTTTTCTTGACAGATAGCAATACTCACTGAGATGCATTCTTTTCTTCTTTTCTTGATTTATCTTCTGGCTTGATCTCTGAGTTCTTCAGAGCTACGTGACTTGTATTGCAACCTTGCAATTCTTATGTAACATAGAATTTTGATTGTGCTCTCCTTCTCTTTTATAAAGAATATTGTTTATATGCCAAAATGCAAATTGAAGTGCCACGTATTTTCCCATTACAATTTTTTTTTCTCATTCAGGTTAACACGCTGACGGCACGTGGAGACACATCAGCTCTTCGTAAAATATTGACAGAGAAAATGCATTCAGTAAGTTTTCACTGTACACTGAGTTGACATTAGATAACTTTTTTTTGGGGGGGGGGGCTTGCTATTTATTCTTCTCTCTTTTTTCCTTTTTGGGTGAAGATGATAAAAAATGAACTGAAGAAAAGGCAATCCATGTGGAGTTCTGTTCACTGGGAATTGGTGGAGCCTGCTGTGAGCATAAGAACTTTGAGGGCTCGCATGGTAAGCTAATATTTGTTTTTCTTGATTGCTTACCAATTTTTCTCTTGCACGTACGTGGCTCAGATCAAGTTATAGTCTTATAGATGTTAAAATATGTCAGCTCTAATAACCATCTGTTTCATAATTCATGTATTTAACATTTGCTGTACTGTGATATTATGATTGGTTAACTATAATTTATTTTTGCAGATTGGACTCGATAAAAATGACCTTGATAAAGCTTTCATACAGCTTACGCTTGAATTCGTCACTAAGCAGGTTCCGTACTTTCATTCCCTAAAATTTAGCTGTTTGTGTGATTTAATGCAGTGCCATTACTTCATTTCTTTGTTTTTAAACTTCTGGCTTGATGTTGAGCAAATTCATTTGTTGCTATATCTCTGTCATTGTCTGTATCTGTCGTTTGAAAATCATGGGTTAAAGTTACTCCTTACATGTAAATTATTTGTCCTTCACTTTTATGTTTTGGCCTCTGTGCCTTTACATATCCCTGTTCTAGAATACGCAGGATGGCTATGTATTTTTTGCAGTATTTCATGCCCTCATTATGTAAATTCCAATTTTGTTCTGGTTTTCGTGTTGCTGACTGTGGTATCAATATCTAATTGGTACCATATTGTACCAAGTATTTTGTTTAATGTTGGATATCATTAAGCTACCACTTGAAAGTCTCAGCATGTACTTGTATCCCATATCTCTGACTAGCACCTTTAGGTGCGCATGCCCCTCTTAAGGGGGTGTTTGAATTGGCTTTTGCGTGTGGCTTATAAGCTGCACGCAAAACGATAAATATCATTAGCGTATGATTAATTAAGTATTAGCTATTAAAAACTTGAAAAATGGATCTGTTTGATTTTTTAGAGATAGTTTTGTATAGAAAGTTTTTGCAAAAAACGCACCGTTTTACGTTTCGGGAAGCGTGCTAACGAAAACCGAGGCACAAGCCATAAGCTATAAGCCGAAAAGAACACCCCCCAGTTTTCTTTTAGAGCTTACATGTCTATGCAGTTTGGAGATGTTCAGAATGTGCATTGCTCATAAGCACCAGAAGTATAAACTGTAAAATGTCTACTTTCAGAGAGAGGTTTAATGGCTTGACTAAGTTATTTTTTATCCTGTATTAGTTTGGTCACTGTTTCGTACTACATCCTATTATTTTTTATCCAGTATTATTTTGTGTGATGATCCTGAATGGATGGTTTAGTGGTTCTGAGGAGCACTGCATCCTATTGTTTTGTGCAGTACTGTGTGTGCATCACATGACAGGTTCATAATTGTATTTCTGTAGAAATTTGAAGCCTATAATTCAAAAGGTGAGGTCGTATCTGGAGATAAGTCAAAAGAGGTAAGTAAAATATGAGTGACTATTTGAAGTTCTAATGTTAAACAATGAAACAAGTGATAATAGTTTTGGTCAGGCTCTTTTTTTTAAAAAAAAAAACACCGAGCATATAACTGTCTTGAAATACTAGTTCACAGTGATATACTGGAAAATAAATATGTTAATATCTAGTTTGTGATAATATGCTGGAAATTTAACAGCTGATTATTATCAGGTGATTGAACATCAGTGTTTATTCATTCTGTAAATTCCACAAAAAGGCACAGAGACAACAGTTTTAATCTTGTGTTTTCCTCTGGCCTGATCCATCATGGAGATGTATATCTATCTATCATTCTATCTTGCATTTTATGAAAAGATTTTGAGTACTGTAGTAGACATAAATGGAGTGACTAGACCATCAGCAACTTGCTGCATTTTAAGAAGATTTTATGTTGTGCTGTTTAGCAGTGAAGTAGGTCCTCTTTTTCTTGTTCAGTTCTCAAGTTGTAGTTTCACACCTTTTGACAGTGGAACCAATTATCTTTACATGGTGACTCATTATGTATTTGACATGTGCAAATATTCTTGTAGGTACTTGTGAAAGATATATGGGTGTTTGAACGATCCCTTTTTCACCCTGGAGCATACTGGCGCGTATGTGGAAGAATTACATTGTAAAAATCTCTTGGCAAGTGGCTTTTGTTATGCACAGTTGTTTCAATAATTTTTTTGTCCTATCGTCCTGTATTCCTCCTGTCAAACGATGTCTAACAAGATCTCCAGGCACGCATAGACAATGATGGTAGTTTATTTATCAGCACAGGAAACAGGCACTCCTTTCTCCACACTTTTGTTTGAGGTAGTTTGGGCATGTTCCCCTTCAGAAGGGCTCTTTTTTTCACTGTCACCAGATTGCTGTCCTACAGCAGTATTCATACCTGATACAACATCATACTGTGATGCCTTCGCAAGGAAAAGCTTGAATATTTTGCCAGATCCTACCTTTAGCCTTTTGCCAGTTACAATGTTCAACGCTGTGAACCAATGCTGATGGTGTGACAAGTTATGGTACTTATCTTAATCTCATTGAAGCCTACAAACATTTTGATATTACATCCTGTGAGCTTGGTCCTCAAATTCTAAGCATTTGCCATGCTTTGTGGGAACTAATTCACTAGTCTCATTGTTATGTTTACCATGCTGTGTTTCCTGGACTTTCAGTATGCTGTCATTTGAGGAATTGGTACAGATGCTTCCACAATGATTACCTTCAGAATATGCAGGTTGCTTCTTGTCATGGGCAATGTTTACCTTCAGCTTCAGCATCCATTCATACCATCATGTCATAGCTCCAAGTCAATTCAGCCGTGTACAGTTTATCTCTGCTGATCATGCTCCAGTGATGGAGGTTTGGAACCAGATCCGCGTCCATGTCGGAAGAAGCATGAACCACATGCACTGCCCCGTAATTGTCAAGCTAGATCCTCCAATGAAGGCGTTGTCCTTTCGAAGAAAAACGAGTACTATGTCTCTGTCTGTCTGAAAGAAGCTCAGGGGTTAAACTGTACCATGGTGAGCAACGAACTTTACTGCATTTTGCCATGAGAGTTGTGAATGTTTCCTGCATGGTTCTTGTCGAGAGCCTGTGTGCCAAAAGGCGGCCATTTGATAGGGCAGAGGTTGCTCTCACCATGCATTTGCAAGGTTAAAATATGCAGCAACACTTGAAAAAAAAATGTGCCAGTGGCAGCTGTTCACTTGCTCCATCTTTAAACAATGATTCTGCCGGCTATATATGGCCAAGTTCCTTTCTATGTTTACCAGCACTATTCTACTCCCATGCCTATCCACAGACCAAAAGAAACAAGAAGCCTGCTATACTATCTTAATCTGCAATCCTCCTTAATGACAGCATCATGTTGACTTTGGTAATTAAATCTCCTAAATGAAATCCCAACAAGGCCATTACATCATCATACTGCCTCTGGCATAAATATTTGATGTTTAGAGTCAAAAATTTAAAATTCCAAATAATTTATGTTAGTTTAAGAATAAAAGAAATGGTATCCTTACATTTGTCTCGAAAAGTAATCACTATCTTCGTCTTATAATATTGTTATGTAATTGAAATTTAGACTACAAATTTGAACTATAAATGTAACAATATTATGGGACATAGGTAGTATCATAATATCATAAACTTATTGGATTTTCTAAACTTATTTTAATATAAAATTATTAGATAATAAAAGCTTTTATTAACTTAGATCATTACATCAAGATGATACGATTCTTTTGAGAATACTTCTAGCCTCTGTATAACTAGGATGCATATAGCCAAACACATACTCCGTCCAAAGATAAAAGAATTAGAAGAAGTATTATGGATCATCAATCCTAAGACTAGATCGTCACCCATGTCCTTAGGTAAAATATTTGTTGACCATCTTCTCCAACAGTTAACAAGTCGCATCCAATTGGTCCCATAAACCCAAATATGGAGTCAATGTGGGTTATCAAAATTTAATATAAAATTGATGGTTCAGATTTTAAATATTTAATCAAATTTTATTCTAAATATCAATACTAGTACTACTCCATCTTTTTTTTTTCCTCTGAGGAATATCTCAGCTTTTGCAATGTCAACGGGGGCCTAGGCTAATCAACCTGTTGCATTGGCGTATGCTGCAACTATAACCCAGCTGTTTACACCACGCAGCCGGTGACATGACAGCAAGTAATGACCAAGGCATGATGCACTTAGCTGCCCCTTGTGCAGTTGATTGGCCTCTTAAGATTAACATAAACACCTGCAGAATATTTCATCTCTGATAGATAAAGACTAGTGTGTCAGGGTGTCCTGTAGATGACAGTTTTGCTCACAACGACTTTGAGCTGCATAAGCATTTTTTTTCTTCAGAATTTCTTCTTGTCTGACGAAGCGATCGGTTACTCAACGCCCAAGTGATCGATTGATGAACAAAGCGACGACTTCTGATTTTGAGAGAGTGACCTTCCGAGTTCCAAATCATTTTGTGCACTGGCAATTTCTAGAATGTACACCACCCTGTTCTTCCTTTTATTTGATGTCCTCGACTTTTTCAGTTTCGGATTTTATACAGCTTTTCTAACGGTTGTCCCCAATAGGAATTTTATAAGGTTTATGGATTTAATTTTAAGTCTCTGTCTGTTAATTACAAATTCAGCAAATAATTATACTTAAGAGAATCAAATCAAAAGGCGTGGTTCAGTTTAGCACTATTTGCTTAAGATTAGTGAAGCAAGATAAACTAAACTGCTTTCGTAGAGGTTTCATTCAAAAGAGAAAAAGATAAACTAAACTTCACGAGGATCTGGTGGTAATAGGAAATTAAATCAATTTATGGGCAATGAGAGTGACAAACCCAGGTATCAAGCCTTGACAGAATAGCAAAATGTGCCTGTGACGGAAGCGTTTGTGTAGAATATAATCCCCTTGTTTGGTGTGAGCACTAATATACTCTTTTCAACATATAATTTGCCAAACCATATTTCTACATAACAAAAATTGGTGAAAACTTACCAAGTAGAAAATCACAAAAAATATTTTTGAGGAGACATTCTATGGCAGCATTTGCACGCGATAATTAATTATGGAACCCTTTAAAACCATAAGAATTTTTTCACCTCAAAGATCAAGAAAATCCAACCCAAGAACCTCTAAAATGTCACATCATCAAACATTCAAACAATTCTCTTTTTTTCAAGAAACATTCAAAGGTTTTCACAATGGCAAATACACAATTGGTGCGGAGGCCAGATGTAATTTCATTATTATTTAATGAAATATCTATTATCTAAAAAAATACCAAATATACAGTTATTTCTATAAACAAAGGAGACGCGGATCAAGCTAACCTAGTAGTACTATACCCCATGCATCCATCTGATGCAAAGTCTAGCTTAGTGTTAGGAGTATACATATTTCTTAATTTGTACTGGGCAAAACAAAATTAAAAGAATAGGAGGACAGGTTGTGAGGAACAGACTGTACGCACTTGGCTGCGACAAGAGCCCGACCGCTGCAACCTCTCGCCATGCTTTTCCGGGGGGACAGCAAGCGAACAAGAAACAAATGCGTAGCACCACCCTCCCCGTCAACTTGCCCCCAAATGCATTAAGAAAAAAGGGAGAGGCAGCCAAAGCGGGATATGTAGTTTAATTTGGAGGTGATAGGCTCCTTTAGTTTAGTTAGGATTGTGAGGGGGTTATAAAGTGTCCACCATGTTTTTATAACATGCTTTTGGGTTTTATTGGCATTTAATTATTTGGTGATGTTTTGGGAGTCATGTTTCGTGTTTTTTTTATTAATTCAGTCATCACTGAATGCGCACATATGTGTATTATTTTAATAAGATATATCATATTGTTCGTAGGGATGAAAGTGACAATTTATTATTAAATAGTAGATATTCTCTTGACACGGAATATAGTTTACCAAAAGGCTAACCGTGTTTCCGTGATCGATGATGTGCAAAAACATATTTGGTCTTCTTTTTTTTTTAAGAAAAGGAGCGCAGTTGTATTTCTTTGATCCTTTTGATGTCTAGGTCTTTGAAAATATTCTTCATTCATCAATGGTTTTTATGGATATAAGCTGTAACAATATTACTAGGTAAGTAGGTGTTACTGATGAATGAAAAACCTTGTACTCTTAACAAACAAGCATTAAGCATTGACCTCTGACAATTCCAAAATCACAGTACTAAGATACTACTTAGTAATTCCTAGTAACCACTCAATGTAAATTACATGCACCAACTAAGCCAACTTATACATGATCAATTCCTTCTCCATCAAACCATGCAAACCTGGATGGTAATAAACTATACGTTTATGGCGTCAGCACAGCATAAAAATTAATCAACAAATTCCTCTAAATTCCTCTGTCCAACCGCAAGCTAGCACATATATATACAAACCGCGGGAAACGGCATGACGCGTATACACCCATATGCCGCCGCGCCGCCGCCGCCGTGGCCTCGGCAAGTAGCCGCCGTCGGAGCAGCAGCAGCAGAAGCACGAGCGCCGGCCATGTGGTCGTGGCCGTGGACGACGTGGGGTGCGGTGGTGGTCGCCGGCGCGGCGGCGTGTGTCGTCGTCGCCGTGTACGCGACGGCGGCGAGGGCGGCGGAGGCGCTGTGGTGGCGGCCGCGGCGGGTGGAGCAGCACTTCGCGGCGTACGGCGTGCGCGGGCCGGGGTACCGGTTCTTCGTCGGCAGCTCGATCGAGCTCGTCCGGCTCATGGTGGACGCCTCCTCCCGCCCCATGGAGCCCCAGACCTCGCACGACATCCTCCCGCGCGTCCTCGCCTTCTACCACCATTGGAGGAAGCTCTACGGTAATCAACCTCTCCTCTAATTCCATTTCATCATTTAATTTTTCTCTAATTAACTTCACTCTATTGATCAAGTTTGTTTGTTGGTGTTCATGCTATAATCATATTATGTGTACTTGCTACTTTGAAAATTCAAACTGGGTGATTTGTTTCTCATTTTTGTTTCAACTTCACATGAAAAATTCAGAAGAAATTAATCAACTTGTGCATTTGGTACATATGTACACTTATATAGAAGGAAGGCGTAGGCTATCACGCGTGAACCCGGAGTAAATTAAGAAGGGGACATGGTTCCATGCTTTTGCAAGTAGAAACAAGAATGCAAAGTGTAAAGTATGGTTGATTTGGTGAGATGAGAGCTTCATTTCATTTCACTTTGCTGGGTAGTAGTAGTCGTAGTAGTACTAGCTAGGTGTACTACCAGCTGCATGCCCCTCTCTCCACTACTACTTGCTCTTTCATAACAAAAAATGCTGCAGCTAAGCTAGCTAGCTAGCCTCCCAAGTCAAACTTGGTGATGTTGTCACCACTCATCTCACCATTGCATGATTCATCCATGCATCCATGGATCTTTCCAACAGGCTGTCAATGTAGGTCAATGATCATGTGAGTGAGTAATTAATTAAGCAAGAGCTTAATTAGCTAGCATAGCTTACCATAGCTTAGCTAGCTCACATCCATGAAGATCCATCCGGCAATTCAGAATTTCAGTGCACAACCCACATGCAAGTTTGCTTAGTGATGAGTCCCCCTGCTGCTGCATGGTTTGCATATGAGCAGCAAGCTAGCTAGCCAGCAGCTAGCATCTCCTGCACATTGCCAGAGCATTTCAGTTCAGGATCTGCTTTGCTTCTTCTATGCTCTGATTAGTTTATCTCCTTGTCACGGCAACCGATGATAATTCCATCCGTTTTCAACGGTCTGTGGAGTATAGTATGTTGAGCATTAGCTACCTACAGGCATGCATCCGCATTTAATCCAAGTGAGGAATCTTATTGTTGATCGATCAGTTAAGAAATGATGAACTTAATCGTCTGTCAGTTCAGTGCTGGTTTAATTGGCAATATGTTACAACTCAATAGATCATGAGCATCACATTGATGCTGGCTCCTTGTACTTTGAATCTGTCAAAAGTTGACTAGATATATACACGCACACAAAAAATTTCTTCCAGTGTCAATCTCGACCATCCAATTTCTATCAAACGGTCGGAAATTCAAGGCGAAATTGCACACTCCCTATTTTATTTCCACTGCCAATGAACTATAATATGCCCAAATGACAGTACGAAAATTTTTCGGAGCACCCCGCGTTGCCGGCATTTGACAACGTCGATGTCCTGTTGACATGTACCTGTGCATTTTGGATGTAGATGCTGGAGGTTTATCTCCCATTATCTTGAAAGAAAAAAGGTTTACATGTGCTTGGTCTAGGCTCTACAAAATTTCTGGTTCAACCAACCCATTGGAATAGAAGTATCATGTAATTTTTTTTTAAGATAACAGAAGAGTACATCTCCGGCCTCTACATCTAGTATCATGTGTTTTCTTCGTTTTATATTATAAGACGTTTTAACTTTTTTCTAAGCTAAAATTTTTTAAGTTTGATTAAGTTTATAGAAAAATATAACAATATCTAGAACACTAAATTAGTTTTACTAAATACAACATTGAATATATTTTGATAGTATATTTGTTTTGTGTTAGAAATGTTATTATGTTTTTTATAAACTTAGTTACAATTAAAACAAATTACTTAATAAAAAGTCAAAACGTCTTACAAAAGATAAACTATATTGGTAGTAATTAAAATGGCAGTCTAATTCCTTTTTGCTACAGGACCGATGCATTTGATTTGGTTCGGGCGCACGCCGAGGTTGATCTTCAGCGAGCCGGAGCTCATCCGGGAGGTGCTCCTGTCGCGGGCGGAGCACTTCGACCGGTACGAGGCGCACCCGATGATTTGCCAGTTCGAGGGCTACGGCCTCAGCAACCTCCACGGCGAGCGGTGGGCCCGCCGCCGCAGGGTGCTCACGCCAGCGTTCCACACCGAGAACCTCAAGATGATCGTCCCCTTCGTCGCCGGCACCGTCACCCGCATGCTGGACGACCTGGCGGAGCGCGCGGCCAAGAACGCCGGCGAGGCCGAGGTCGACGTCGCCGAGTGGTTCCAGCGAGTGCCGCAGGAGGCCATCACGTTCGCCACGTTCGGCCGCCGGAACTACCACGACGGCGCCGTCGTGTTCCGGCTCCAGGACGAGCTCGCCGGCTACGCCACCGAGGCGCACAGCAAGGTGTACATCCCCGGGTACAGGTTCCTCCCCACGAGGAAGAACAGGCGCGTGTGGCAGCTCGACAGGGAGATCAGGAAGCACCTCGCCAAGTTCGTCACCGACCTGCAACAAAGCAGCAGCCATGGCGCTGACGGCGAGAACAACGCCGAGAAGGATGATGACCACGTCGTCGATGGCGGCAACGGCATGAGGGAGTTCATGAGCTTCATGACGCCGGCCATGACGGCGAGCGAGATCATCGAGGAGAGCAAGAACTTCTTCTTCGCCGGGAAGGAGACGCTGGCCAACCTCCTCACCTGGACCACCGTCGCGCTCGCCATGCACCCGGAGTGGCAGGACCACGCCCGCCGGGAGGTCGTCGCCGTCTGCGGCCGCGACGAGCTCCCCTCCAAGGACCATCTCCCGAAGCTCAGAACCGTACGTAATGGCGTCACACCGTCGATCACGACGTCGCATGCATGCAATGCACGAGAGTTTGCAACGATCGATCCATGATTCTTCTTCTTCTTGCAGCTCGGGATGATCGTGAACGAGACGCTGAGGCTGTACCCGCCGGCCGTGGCGATGATACGGACGGCGAAGAGGGACGTGGAGCTCGGCGGGTGCGTGGTGCCAGCGGGGACGGAGGTCATGATCCCGATCATGGCCGTCCACCACGACGCGGCGGTGTGGGGCGACGACGCTGCGGAGTTCAACCCGGCGCGGTTCGCCGCCGACGACCGGCGCCGGCACCCAATGGCGTTCATGCCGTTCGGCGGCGGCGCGCGGGTGTGCATCGGCCAGAACATGGCGCTCATGGAGGCCAAGGTCGCGCTCGCCGTCGTGCTGCAGCGGTTCGAGTTCCGGCTGTCGCCGGCGTACGTGCACGCGCCCAGGGTGCTCATGATACTCAACCCGCAGTACGGCGCGCCGGTGATCTTCCGGCCGCTGACGTCAACCGCAGTTTAGCAATACAAGAACCCCTCCATGTTAATCGGATTCAATTAATTCCTTCATGTAAATTATCATACGCCATATATATATATATATATTGTCAAATGTCAACTGAAAATATATAGAAGCATACCATACGTAACAAGTTTCAACCGATAGCTGTTGACACAGATCTTGGAATATTTCATTTCAGTTCTGAATAGAAGATATGTCTGACATCAGCTCCCATTCATAATTCGATAGCTGTTGTCACAGATCTTGAAATATTTCATTTCAATTCTGAGCAAAAGATATGTTTGACATCAGCTGCCATTCATAATTCGAATCAGTAGATGTGCCTAACAGTTGTTCCAAAATTTATCACAATGGAGTAGCACGTTCAGTTCAGGCATCTCCACAATGACATGTCATCAAGTTCTTTTAAGAAAAGGATAATGTTGTCAAGACATTCATATATGCAAATGGTAGCATATAAATGGAATCTGTTGGGGGAAATTTCATTTACCACTGTACCTGTGGATAAATGCACACACCAATGGTAAATATTCTTGTGACCAACGTACTTCTTGGTCAAACTATTTCCCTATGATAAGCACCCTCTATACAGGGATCATATTAAACAGAAGACCTTAAGAAACAAGGGAAGAAAGGGATCGCATATCTTGACCAGTGAAACTTGAACAGATGGTAATATGGTATTGAATTTCTTGAGGGTCTATACCGATGAGTGCACAAGCTTCTCGATTTCCTTCACAATTAAATCTCTCTCCTCTTCAAGTTGCTCATCTTCACCTATTAAAAGGAGCGCTATTAGTAGTGTCACAACCTGCATCCCTCAACAATAACAATTAATCTTCCTTAAAAATCGAGATGCAATTATAACTCATAATGCTTGGTTACTCTACTCCATTTCTGGCATCAGGCTGGAAGTAGAGTAAAAAATACCTTTGCCTGTGGGAAGATTGTCGAGTAGCTTCAACAGTTCTCTGTGATTGTCTACCAAAACTTGAATAATATCACGAGGCTTGTTTGGATTTGCAACAAATACCTGCTTCCATGCAGTGAAAGTGAAACCCCAAAAATGGTGAAAGAGAAGTGTTTATCCTATTACAATGGACTAACAATATCAAGTTTGACAGAAAATTTCACAAATCAAACAACATATGATCAAGTACAAATTGACTTGATTAAATATGATAGCACTATGACAATTACCACATCAAGTGCCAAATGGAATAGATTTTGAACTATACCACGAAATGTTCACAGGATCAGCAACAAAAGAAATTTTCGTTCGAAAGTCATATCACAAGAAATACAAAACTCTGTGGAGGTCATAACCACTGAAAGGGTCAAATATGAGCAACTTCAAAGGGTGATTATGTGATAATTGACAACTGGTATTGATTTATTTGGCACTAGATGGTTAGTTATAGCTAGCTGAATACAAAAGTTGAAAGATTAAGGATAAAGTAATACCTTGAAAATGTGGAAGGCACATATCCTGATATTTTTGCTTGTATCCTACAAAAGCTTCACTTTAGTTGAGCCATTAAGATAGGATGTGCATAGACATGAAAAACTGATTAGACATGAAGCAAAGTCATCTATAACTGTGTTGTATCCATGGCTCTATTGCCTCAACACAAAATTTTAAACCCTGTTCTCTTCAGGAGTGTGACTAGTTGTACTTTTTCCATATACTGGAAAGGCAATGTGGTTGTTTAACCACTTGATAACTGGTAGTGATACCTTTATCAGCTAGACTGCAAATTATGATGCTATGTAACTTAGCAACAAATAGAAAGCCATTTAGCTCTGGACCTAAGGGCTCAGGTGGACCTAAGAAAGTTACAGGTTTATAGTTCTAACTTACGAAATCCTTTGGTTGACAATCCAGTAGGAAAACAGGATTTATCGATTGTCATACTGGTAACACTAATATGTACCATGTCAAAAAAGAAAAAAAAGGAAAGAAAGAAAAGCAGAGAAAAAACAAAAATGGGTAATTAGTACATTAATGACTTCTAAATGTAGAAACAGGAAACATATAATTACTAATCAAATACCTTCAGCAGGCCAATCATAATATTTAAGTAACTGACTTCCAAAATGTACCGCTTCATTATTTGAGCATTTGGGGCCTCTAACAAAAATTCTGAAAGAAACTGAAATGAACCAAAATACTTTTAGATATCCACTTTCAATCCTCAATAATAAATTGAATAGAGTAATCCAAATTAGCCAAACCTTCACTGATTGTCTTCTTGTAACATAATTAGTTGAAGTTAAAAGTCTTGTGTAGAGCTCAAAGAACTGCAAGTGAACACATGGTATGTATCAATATTAAAAGATATAGCAATATCGAAAAGTTGCATGATTCCAAAAATCGACATGTACAAATGATGGTGTCGACAACGACAAGGCAAGGAAAAGGGTGAGGGCGTCGTAAATAAACACATTTCACTTAAAAGATAACGCTCCAGCTAACCTTTTCATAATGGAAGCACAGAAACTCTGAAACTGCAGCTTCATGTTTGGTGAGCAAATCCTGCAAAAATCTTGTCAAGAACAACCATCAGTTTTGAAGAACCGAAACAAAAATACCAGATAATATAGCATAAAATACCAAATTAATAAAACTGGGTTTACCTTGAAGGTGTTCAGAGCATCAGAAGCAATATCAAAGTTTGATAATTCAACATACTGGAAAAACAACTCGAAGCTACTTGACTCCAATATATATCTGAAAGAGCGCTACAAAATCAAATAATCAAATGCATGTAAAATTAATTGATTTATTATTAACTAAATGGTATTATTGGTATATTTGCTAGCATGCTTTATTTAACTGATCTCATAGCTGATAACAAAGCCAAGTTGTTCGTCGATATATTCCAGAAGGTAAAAGTGAAAGGTGTAAGGGGTACTTCAGAATCCAACAGCTTCATAATGTTTGTAAACTAACCGTATTAATTTACTCCCTAGTCCCTCCATCCAATAGTATAAGTATTTCTAGGTTGTTTAGTAGAGATTAAGGTTGAGGAGATAAGATTGTAGTGCCCTCATTAATGAGGGATGAATGGGGGTGGTAAGGTTGTTGGGGGTTAAGATGGAAAGAAATTTGAACGGGAGGTGATTGATGGGACAAGTAGTAGTATAGGAATGCTTATATTCTAGGACAAAATTCAAATGCTTCAAATGCTTAGATTGTTGGATGGAGGGAGTAGTAAGCAATCGATCAGGGGAGGGGAACTAGCAAGTAGAACAGTAACTGCCATGGTATGCAAATTGCTAATCCATTCATTGTTTCTCTTTTAGTATGTAACTAAAGAGTTTCTTCAAGGCATATACATTGGATAACATGTGTTAACAGGCAACAAAAACAAGGCTCCATTAACTCCTGGTAATTACTTATGCATAGGGAAACAAATTTTATGAAGACTTTGAAGCCTTACTTTGCAAGTGTAGGATATTTGATGCATTCTCGCAACATATTCCCACAGTTCAATGCAACTTCCAGGTTCTTGTAGCTGATGCAACAGAGTTAATCAGCTAACCAGAAAAATATTCAATGGCTAACAGTAGACACAATTCATAAATAAATACAAGTAAGAATGTAGTTATTGGTGAGCAATAAATTGACGCAAATGATGGGACTACGAGGAAAGGGGAGACAGAAGGGAATTTGCAGTTACAGCAAATAGACAGTTCTTGGAATGGTGCTATATTTGCATTACTACCAATAAACGAATTAGCATGTTCTAAATATTGATTGTTTTCCATCAAAAGCTCAAGAATATGTGCCTTACCAAACTACAAGAAAATCTAGAAGATCAACATGATTTTCAATATACTGCACGCAGCAATAAGCTTCATCAACCTTCTGCCTCAACAAAATGCTCCAGCAATGGGCAAGATCCTTTCTACCCTGCAATATAGAACTAATAAGTCGAGCAAGCTTGATAGAAAGGGATATCAGATTCAACTGACAAAACCATACCTCCCAACTCAAGGAAGGCATATTCTGAACAAGGAGAGAAAGGACACCCTCCTTGCAAATTTCAAGGGCTATCTGTAGAACCTGTTCCTGATTTGGTTCAACTTCTCCATCGCCAGAAAGCGTCTGTCTCAAGGTAGATACATTTTTCTCGACATCTTCAAGAGCCTAATAAGAAAACAAGTACTAAGTGAGAAAACCAGTGGTCTGTAGCATGGCTAGTTTGTGCCCTGCTAGTTTGTGTTAAAGAAGAGCATAAAACAACTACGGCCCTGCAAGTTTGTGCTAGCTGCTGCAGCGCAGCTGCAGCTAGCACAAACGTGCAGGCGTTAAAAAGGTAAATCAAAGAAACAAATAGGCCATTGCTTATGAGTAGGCTCCAGATGCAAGTGTAATATGCAGTCTACTTGTATGTGAACACTTCTAAAAAGAATTTCTCAACAAGAAAGCATATTTACAAGCAATGCGACCCTTGCAACTGTGATACACCTAAACTAATTGCTCAAAGATCCCAAGTACCAAGTTAATCCTTCTAGTGAATAAATAAAACAAGAGCAACTTTTCTCGAATTACTATTAGTGACTTGAGCTAAGTACGTGCCCTGAACCTTCATTAGACCCGCTCAAGCAAATTTCTTTCGTATAGTTAGCAGGCAGTATTGTTGTTTCGCATTACAACCGACAGTCAATGCGCTATTTCCTTGTCAAGTACAATCAAATTGCAGCATAAGTATATCTCTTCAGATTGAATCGCCTTAACATTGACGCCTTCATCGCCACCAAATTGGTGCAAAAGAGCACTAAATGCTAAGCACAATCTCCGCACAGGCCATTACCATCCAAAGGTTACTAGTAATTCTTAAGATTTAAAGCACAAACCAATCCCACGGTCCTACCAACAGTGGCATCGAAGAGCCAGACAAACCATCCAGATTACGCTGCCTTCCGTGTACGCTGCATTGTAGGACGAATTCTGACCAAATCAAGCACATTCTGCACTATCAACGATCTCAAGCACTAAATTTAAGATCCAGAGAGATCATCACTCATCAGGACAAAGAAGCTACCGGGAAAGCAACCGACAGCTCGAGCACTAATTAACCAAGATCCCAGCTTTGCGCCCAACGGGGATATGAACCGGCGTGGGGGCCAGGGAAGAAATCCCGCGCGCTCGAGGGCGCACTAGAATGCAGGAGCAAGAGGGAGGATGCGGAGGCTGGGGACGAGAGGGAGGAGCAATGGCAGGTGGACTGACTCCTAACCTTAGCGCCGGTCCTGGTGTCGAGGGCGAGGAGGGACTCCTTGATGGAGCGGACGAGCTCCTGCGGCGTCGGGCGCGCCCGCGACGCCGCCCGGAAGAAGAAGGACATCTCCGGCTCGCCGCCGCCGCCGGCGAAGTGAATCGAGTGAGAGAAATCTGGCGCTCACGTCGTCCTCTCTTCGTTCGTTCGTCAGTGGTGGACTACACAGTACACGCGAGACGAGGACGTGCGGAGTCGCGGACGACTACCACCGCGCACGTCTCAGGTTTCCGCCTTGGTACGGTGTTCACGTAATTTTGGAATAGGTTTCCCTTTTTTTTCTCTCTCTCTTCGGAAGATTGAATTTTTATTGTTAATAATTTAATTATTTTTTTAATTTATAAAGCTAAATTTTAAAAATTTTTTTTGCAGAAATACCCTCTTGCCGCCGTGGGCCAGGACGGTATTTAAAAACCGCCGAGGCCCAGGGCAGCGAATGCCCGTGACCTCTGCAGGGGGCAGAATGCAGGCGGGCTCGGCCTGTCAGCGGGAGGTGCTCTGACGCGCGGGCCCCAAGCGTAGAGAGAGCGAGCGGGAGACGAGCACGGGCGCGGGCGCGGGGTACGGGCTCGGGCGCGAGCGCGGACGTAGGGATGGGCATGGACACGGGCGCGCGGGGGGGAAGAGGCCGGGGAGGGGAACCGGCCTGCGGGCGCGCGGGAAGGAATGCCACGTGGCTCCCGGTCCGTTGAAGCCGTTGGCGTCGGCCATTTGCCGCCCTGGGCCACGGCGGTTTTTAAATACCGCCCTGGCCCACGGCGGCAAGAGGGTATTTTTACAAAAAAAAATTAAAATTTAGTTTTATAAATTAAAAAAAATTAAATTATTAACAGTAAAAATTCACAAGTTGCGCCGTATCGGCCCACGTATCGAGGTGGCGGCCCAAGCACGCAGAGCTATTTGGGCCATGCCCAGTGGTTATCGTACCGTGGGCCAGGGCGGCACGGTTGAGCCTGGCCCATTTGTATAGCAATAATTACATCGCAAAATGTGCACTCTCACCTTCCGTACCACGCGAACTGATGCACGTACAACATGTGATTTTACATCTGCTTTTCTAAAATAATAGATAATAATTCAACCTCTACATCTATTAAATAGATGTACAGAACCAATAAAATACAACAACTCTAGCCCTCAGACGAGGACACAACAAACAAAAGAACAGCTCAACAACCGAGGTTGTGCATGTTTTGGCTGTTGTGACTTGTGAGGGATATGCACTCCAACTCTGCAGTCTCACCATTTGGTGATTCCCCAACAAAGGATCTTTTAAACGAAAGGCAAACTTTACCTGTATTACTCGAATGCTCCAAGGCTGAGCTAGCAGAACTGTGTTGTGGCGTTGTTTTGTGTTTTCAGTGTGACAGCAGTCTTACGTTTTGGTTTGGCTAGGCCAAAATTTGTCAATTTCACCGGGTAAGGTTCACTTGTCCAGGCGGTTTAATTGGGCCTGACAATTTGATCACCTTCCCTCTTTGCGCCTTTGCCTTGATAGCGGGCTCACGGCCCAGCAAACACAGCATTATGAGCATCTCAGTTATAAATATATGTAATTATATCTAACAATTCGTATTTTGGTTTTTATACAGAAAAAATTGTTTGATAGATTTATTTTTTAAAAACATTTGATCCTCTATATTTATAGAGTAATATATTATATATTAATCTATTTTATAATTTTTTTTATAATTGTTTATGTGACATAAAAGAGATGAGGAGACGTCTCGTCTCGAGAGTTAATACTTTCCCCCAAATAATAACTGTACCCAAGCGCACCGCCGCCTTGTCCCTTCACGATGAAAAGAACTTCATGACGATACTGAGCAACATTGTTCGTACATGCTGACATGCATGTACAGTTTTTAGATAATGACGTGCATGCACGCACATCAAATGGATGAAAGAATAGCTATGGATCGTTGTTTGTCCCCCTGACAAATGTGTGTGTTCTCGTATGATATATCGATATCAAAGTACGTAGTACAGACGCACACGTACGCATGACTACATACATATGTACATACATACACATGCACAACCGACCACAACCTATATACAACGTGCTGAATCAAAATCCAAGGGCCGAAATTAAAATTCTCAACAAAACCCAAAACAAGAGGAAAAAGAGAGACACATGCACGTACGTATGTACGAAATGTACCTTAATTCCTTCCTTGCATTGATCCCCTTGTCATTCTTTGAGCTTAATTTTGTTTGCTCCGCTTGCGTTACATGCATGCATGCGTTGACGGACGAACACGTCACAAACTTTTGCCCTTGTATGTACACCTCTTCATCATCTATCGATCGATCTCTTCCTCCTCGATCTGATCTTCTGCCCTCAAATTCATGCACCGGCGGAGGCTCAGCTCGCCGGCGGCGTGTTCACTCCTCGAGCGCGGTGGCCGCAGCCTTGTAGAGGTCGTAGGGCGCCCAAAGGTAGTCGACGGTGCAGGGCTTCCGTGAGTCGAGGCGCAGCCATGGCTTCCCCTTGCCGCTCCAATGGAGGAGGCTGATCGGCCCCGGGTGGAGGCTCCGGCACTTGCCCTCCATGTTGTCGCCGCCGAGCCCGTGCTGGTTCCACCGGTGGTCCACCGGCTTGATGTCGCCGGCGAGCACCAGCAGGAACGGCGGCAGCGAGCCGAGGTGGTAGATCCGCTTCTGCTTCTGCACCGCCATCCACTCCTCCACCCGCCTCGTGTACCCGCCGTGGCGCCACCTGTCCACGTCCATCACCATCACGCCGGTGTTGAAGTAGCACGGCCGCCGGCCGGTGAACGTCGACCGGAGCTCGGAGTCCGACCAGAAGGCGTCGGTGAAGTACTTGGTGAAGTTGGCGTGGCAGTACTCCGGCGCCGCCACGACGTGCCCGCCGAGGTCCACCGACCAGAGCTTCCGGACGTCGTCGACGACGACGACGTCGGAGTCGAGGTAGAGGACGCGGCGCACGTCGGGAGGGAGCGTGTCGGCGAGGTAGATGCGCGCGTAGTTGAGCGGCTGGTCGAGCGCGTGGCGCACCGAGCGCGAGATGCGGCCGCGGACGCGGGACGGGTCGAAGCGGTAGACGTTGACGGGGTCGAGGTAGGGGAAGGTGGCGCGGATGGCGGCGACGAGGTCGGCGGGGTGGTTGGGCCGCGCGGCCAGGAAGTGGAACGCGACGCTCTCCGGGCACGCCGTGTGCTGCAGGATGGAGAAGACGGCGGCCATGGTTCCCCGGAGGTAGTTGGCGTCCAGCGTCATGGCGATGTCCACCCGCCCCTCCGCCGACCCCCTCGCCGGGCACTCGTCACCGTTTCTGAACGCCGGCGCCTCCCGGAACGCCGGGAACGGCGATGCCGACGGCAACCGGATGACGTCGACCCGGATCCCGGACACCCCGCCGAGCAGGAGCAGCAGTACCGCCACTGACGTCGTGGTGATGAACGAGGGCGAGTGCGGCGACGACAAGGACCAGATGAGGCCGGCGGTGGCGGAGGCGACGGAGGGCGCCATCCTGGTCCTTGTCACGGGGACCGCCCGCGAGGAGGGGAGAGGTGGTGCTAGGAGGAGGCGAAGGGTGCAACCATGGCGGTGGTGTGGTGTTTGGGGGTTGGGGGGGGGGGGGGGGGGGGTGGAGGGGTGGTGGGGAGGGGAGGACGATAAACTTGGAAGCCACGGCCGGGAATGGAGGAGGGAGGGACGAGAGCCAACTTAGGAATACCTCGCCGTCGCCGCCACCTCGTTTCTGCCTATACTTGGATCCTAACTTGCTTTCTTGACGTCAATCTCTAGCTAATTAATAAGCTTGTAGTAATGATCGATATTTGGTTAATTACCTTGCGCTAATGCTAATGGACAGGGTGGTTAGATTCTAATTAGTTGGTGGTGATTGCTTGGAGTTGGAGCCGTGCCATGAGAACAATGTGGTGTATATATATGTGAGAGGAATTTGGGAGGAAGGTTGGTAGGTGGCTAGGTACATGTTGGCTAGTAGGAAGTATTTTGTCTGTCTCATAATAAAAAAAGCTTATATTGGATGTGATATATTTGAGTTGTCCAAATTTGTAACTAACATATCTATTTTCTATGTCACACCTATTTTTAGATTTTATTATTTTAAAATAGAGAAATTATTGGATTCGTAGTACAGCTTGTGTTTTGCGCGTCCAGGGGGTCACCACGCATGTTCCCGGCCGCCTGGTAGCGTGATATGCGTGCATGTGCTCGTCTTCCTGCATGGCCATATCATTCCCCTCGTGGCCGCCTCGTCGGTAGTTGTAAATGATTGGTAGTAGAAAGAGTGGTTCAAAGCATATACGTATACTAGCTATAAATTATTTATGGTTTTAATTCTATCCTAAATTAAATATGTATATGTTTGACCATTAATTTCTAAAAATTTATATTTATTTAACGTCATAATATTTATGTTTTTAAATTCACCAAAAAAATACTTCAATAATATGTAATTCTTATGTTATTAAATTATACATATTTTTTAGAAATTAATGATTAAAAATAAAAATATTTGTTTTAATAAAAATAGAACGATAAATAATTTAAAACATAGTAAGTACGTAGGTTAGTGGATGGCGTGATGCCGTTAATCGCCGTACAGCTGCACAGGCAGCAATCCACTCGTTCATCGGATGGTCACCCATCGCGATGTATCGTGTCGGTTACGGTCCAACCGACAGACCTGCAGTGATCTGAACAATGGGTAAATTGCTTCTTTATGTTTGTTATGTTTGATTAGGGAAATTTTAAGGTTCTTGTAATTGAAAGGAGGTGTCGGAAGATACTAAGTTTATACTTAAAAATTACGGAAGAACCGTAAAATTTTTCATTTGATCAATCCTTTTGATTCAGGAACATTTTGCGCGTTCACGGACGACCAAATGACCCGTGCAAGATGGGTGAACTGTTCTCCATGGCCACAAAAAGTGCGTTCCAATCATAAAAGCTGGGTCCAGCTTCTTCTGTTTTTTTCTCTCTCTCTTTGAATGGTCAGCTTCCTGAGTTTTTTAAATTAATAACGAGTGAACGTGGCCGTCGTTACAACTTAGTTGGTTGATTATGATTGCTTTAGTCAGAGAAAGAGCATTCAGAAAGATCTTGTATACAGCTACTTTCCAATTCTTTATCGTTCAATTCAACAGCTTATCATACTACTACTATTATTATTTTCTATTGGGTGTAATGTAAGGCTCATGTGGTTTCCACATTCGTGACATCTTGTTTCCAAAGAGAAATGGATGGAAGGAGAGGTTCGATCGAGATGCATGTATTCAGAACTAAGAATTTCAGATCATATATTCCCCATGAGCAACACGAGGAAGATGATGGAAACAACAGAGGAAGACACCAGAAAATGATTAAGGAATTGCAGGGCGTGTCGGTGAATGCTGACCACATGCAAGAATCGAGAGCTTCAGATTTCGTATCATCATCACCGACATCACTAGGCATGATTCAGACAAGTTACTGCAACTTTGCAGCAACCAAATGGCAGAAGTTGCTTCAGGAATGCTAGCTTTCACTCTCTTAGATCTATAAATCTCATCATGCAATTTCTGTAGATGCTGCATTTTGTTGCTGTGCGTAAAACTGAGAAAACAGATGAGCTTTATCAGAAAGTATATGCATTACTCTGAAGGCCGTGAGATGATCACCTGCCTTGTGCAGAGAACAAATTCTGGCGCAGAGCTTCTGAATGGTTAACAAAAACCATGAGATGTGATTTATCACAGAGCATGCATGCCATTCCTTAGAACGATCATCCTAGAAATGATGTCTTCCAAGATGTCAAGGGCGCCGAGGGACAGGGTAGCAGGACCCCGGCTACGTAGCTCGGCCGCCGGATTCGTTGTTTGGTAGCGAGGTTTTACCCCTCAGCACCCGCTTTGTTTAGAGGAAGAAGGAGAGAGGATTAGGCTAATTCTTGCTTCATTATCATCGACTGATTATAGGGATATATAGGCCATCCGGCCCATAGCAACCTAGAGTCAATTGCTCCTAAATCTTAGCCCCCTTGATCTATGCTATTCCTTCCTAGCTAATTTCCTAATCAGCATGCCCTGCATGCTCGGTGACCACGCTCGCGGCCTTCGCTGGTGCGCCCTCCGCGGCCATGTGGATATCACGCGCGCGCCGTCTCCTGGTATAGGCGCGGCCCCACATGACATCTCTCCCCTCCTCGACTAACAGCTCGTCCTCGAGCTGGAACGCCGGGTACTTGTCGCGGAAGGAGTCCATATCTTCCCAGGTAGCAGACGCGGCTGTTTCCCCCTTCCAGTGGATGAGCACCTGGCGGACCCCACGCGCCAAGCGAGTGCGGACCGCGCGTTCTGGTTCTAGACAGCAGCGCCGTGGTGGATGGCCGGCAGTGGAGGTGGAGCATCCGTGGAACGCCGACGAACTCTTGAGGAGCCGACGTGGAACACGTCGTGGAGGCGAGTGCACGGGGGAAGTGCCAGACGTGTGGCGACGTCGTTGATCATCTCGGAGATGTGGTACGGCCCGACGAAACGCGGCTTGAGCTTCCCTTTGGTTGTCTGGGGGCAGGGAGGCGGCAGACGGTGCCGTCAGGCGAAGCAGAACCCAATCACCCACCCTGTAGGAGACGGGACCGGTGCAGCTTGTCGTAGTGGTGCTTCTGGACGCGCTGGGCTTGCTTCCAGACGATAACGGACGTCGCGAGGAATTCATCGCGGTCCTCCATGGTCTTGGCGACGGCAGCCACGCCCGTCTCGCCCGCTCATAGGAGCGGATGGTCGTGGATTGCGGCCATACACCACGCGGAACGGCGTGTCCTGGAGTGAAGTCTGATAGGCCGTGTTGTAGACGTACTCGGCCCAGGGCAGCCACCGTAGCCATTGGCGGGGGCGGTCGCCGGTGAAACAGCGCAGGTACATGACGATGACGCGGTTGGCTGCCTCCATCTAGCCGTTGGACTGGGGGTGGAAAGCAGTCGTCATGTGCAACTTGGCGCCCATGAGACGCATCAGCTCCTGCCAGAACGTCGAGGTGAACACCGGATCGCGGTCGAACACCATGGACTGCGGCACCCCGTGTAGGCGAACAATGTCAGCGAAGAAAGCCTGCGCCACAGACTCGGCATGTGTACAACGGGTGCGACAGGGGAATGAAGTGGCAGTATTTGCTGAAGCGGTCTACCACCGTGAGGATGACCGCCCCCAAACGCGCGGCAGTGCCTCCACGAAGTCGAGGCCGATGTCCGTCCAGACGGTCTGCGGTACTGGTAGGGGCATGAGTAGGCCGGGTCGGGTGAAGATACTTTGATTTGTAGCGTTGGCAGGTGACAGGCACGGACGAAGTCCTGCAACCAGGCGACACATGTTGGGGAAGTGGAAAGTCGCGGCGAAGCCTGTGCACAGTGCGCTGCAGCACACCCTCGTGGGCGTCCTCATGGATAGCGGCCATGATCTCCTGCAGCAGAGGTGACGCCGGCGGGATGTAGAGGTGGCCGTCAAACGTCACCATGTTGTCGAGCAATGACCACGGCGATGTGCGGCTGTCGGCGCTGATCTCGTTCTTCATGGCGACGAGGGCTGGGGCGGTGGCCCTGAGCGGTGGCGAAGGCGTGCGATGAAGTCGAAGCGGGGCGCGGAAATGGCCAACCAGTGCCCTCGGCTGTGTCGGCGACGCGATAGTGCATCAGCCACCGTGTTCGTGGTGCCCGGTTTATACTCGATGGTGAAGTCGAACCCCAGTAGCTTGCCGACCCAGTGGTGTTGAAGGATCGTCGCCAGGCGCTGGTCGAGGAGGAATTTGAGGCTGTAGTGGTCCGTTTGCACCAGGAAGCGTCGGCCCCAGAGGTACGGACGCCAATGGCGGATGGCGTGGACGAGGCCGATGAGCTCCCGTTCGTAGGCAGCGAGGGAACAGTGCCGCGGCGCGACGGGCCGGCTGAAGTAGGCGACCGGGTGCTTCTCCTGGATGAGCACCGCCCCGAAGCCGTGGGTGGAGGCATCGCATTCGACGACGAACGGCTTGGCGAAGTCCGGCAGCGCCAGAACTGGAGCCGTCGTGACCGTATCCTTGAGGGCGATGAAGGCTGCAGCAGCATCGTCGTTCCAGCTGAACCCCTCCTTCTTGAGGAGTGCCGTGAGGGGTGCTGCAATGGCGCCGTAGTCGTGGACGAACTTGTGGTAGTACCCCGCGAGCCCAAGGAACCCGCGCACCGCGCATGCTGAGCGGGGCTGAGGCCAGTCATGGATTGCCTGCACCTTGGCTGGGTCATGGCCACGCCGGCTCGGAAGATGATGTGCCGAGGTAGGAGATGGAGTCGACCCCGAACGCCCACTTAGAAGCGCTTGACGAAGAGTCGGTGCTGACGCAGCACGGTGAGGACGGCGCGGAGGTCCGGAGGTGGTCCGCCCATGTGGGTGCTGTAGATGAGAATGTCTCAAAAAAGAGCACGAACTGGCGGGGAAGGTCCGAAGGACGTCGTTCATTGAGAGCTTGAAAGTGGCCGGGGCGTTGCACAGCCCGAACGGCATCACAGGGAACTCGTAGAGCCCCTCATGTGTGCGGAACGCCGTCTTGGCGATGTCGGCCGGACGCATCCGTGACCTGGTGGTAGCCCGAGCGCAGATCGCGCTTGGAGAAGAACTTGGCGCCGTGGAGCCGTCGAGCAGCTCGTCGACCACGGAATGGGGAAGGCGTCCTTGACAGCTTGATCGCGTTCAGGGCGCGGTAGTCGACGCAGAAGCGCCACGAGCCATCGGCCTTCGTGACGAGGAGGACCGGGGAGGAGAACGCCGACGAACTCCGGGCGGATGAGCCCCTGATGCCAGCACCGGCGGCACATTGCTTTCGCTCGAGCTGTCCTTGTGCGCGGTCGCCGGGCACCGGTAGGGCCGGACTGCACAGGCTGCGAGCCAGGGAGAAGATGGATGCTGTGGTCGCGGCCGCGAGGCGGAGGCAGCCCGTGTGGCTCGGCGAAGACGTCGTCGAAGGAGACAAGGAGTTCGTCTAGGAGGGAGGCGCTGGCCGTGGTCGCGTGAAGTCCGGGTGCGTCCGAACCGGCCAGCCCGTGTCAACAGACCTCCACGCGTCCACAGCTGCTGAAGGTCATCGTTCGGGGCGCTGAAATCCAGAGGATGGGTCCCAGCGTCGCGAGCCACTGCGTGCCTAGACGACATCATATCCCGCAAGTGGCAGACGAAGGAGGTCGGCGAAAAACACATCGCCGTCGACGGTGAACGCGGCCTGGCGAATGACGCCGAGGCCGGACACGCGCTCGCCGTTGGCGACTGTAGCTGTCAGGCGAGACGGTGCGTGCAGTGGAAGTCCCGTCGCTGCGCGCGGCCTCGGATATGAAGTTTGTGCGTGGAGCCCGAATCGAGGAGCGCGCGAGGGAGGTGCCATCAGCTCGACGCGAAGCTTGCATCGTGTCGCTGAAGCGGACGCGGCGATGGCGTGGAGGAGAAGTGTGGGGTCTCCATGCGGCGTCTGGCTCGGAGGGCTCCTGAACGTCCGCCTTGTCGTCGACAGCGCTGTCCAGCAGGAATAGACGCTTGCAGACCGGTTATGCCGCGCCCGAACTTCTCGCAGTTGTAGCAGAGCCGAGGCGCCGACACTCCTCCTGCTCGCCTGGGTGAGACGGCGGACGGGCCGGCCCTCCACGGTGATGTGGCCGGAGCAGTCGGTGGGGCAGCGGGCGGCGCCGGCAGGGCGAGTTGCGGGTGCGGCGCCGGAAGAAGGGGCCCGGGACGACGCGCGCGGTGGAGGCGCGGCGTACCGGTCCCCGCAGCTCGAGCTTGCGCGCGAGGCTCATGGGCGCCGCCCCGGGAGCGTCTGAGGATTGTGCACCTCGACGTCGAAGCTGAGCGGGCGGCTGGAGGAGCCCGGTGAAGAGCTGGAACCCGCTGCTCCCTCGTCCAGTCGGCCTGCGGCGGAGGCAGGAGCGCCTGAAAGCGATCCTGGTACTTCCTTGACGGTGCTCGTGTGCTTGCACGCCGCCAGCTCGCCGAGGGGGTTGGGATCGGAGGGGAGAAAACCCGTAGCGGAGGTGGAACAAGTCTTTTGAAGCGGCGCCACGATGGGATACCCTCATCTGTTGGATTTGGATGTACCACATCTGGGCACCCCTCCTCCAGATTGTACGACGCCATCCATACCTTCTCCTCCTCCATGATTCGCTGCTGGTGGAAATACGACTCGCAACGGTTAATGAAGATGAGGGGGTCGGACTTGCCATCGTACCGCGGTAAAATCAACTTTCTGAACCGCGGCGGCCAGTCGTTGTGGTGCTCCCAGAAGCGGACGTGGAGCCCGAGCCTGACGATGGAGGCCTGGCTCGGAGCCAGGCGCTTGATCGCCTGGGAGTTGGGCCTCTGATGGCGGCCTGCAGGTACTGGAGCTTGGGTGGCGAGGGTGTCCAAGGACGTCTGGAGGGCAACGTCCTTTCCGTTGGCGTCCCCCATGGCAGCGGTGTGTTTGCGGGCTGGCGGCGGAGCGGTGGATGATTGTTGCGGCTGCGTGGAAGAGGAAGAGGAGGCCTGGAACGTGATACCAGGTTGTCAAGGGCGCCGAGGGACAGGGTAGCAGGAACCCCGGCTACGTAGCTCGTAGCCGCGATCCGTGGTTAGGCGAGGTTTTACCCCTCAGCACCCGCTTTGTTTAGAGGAAGAAGGAGAAGGATTAGGCTAATTCTTGCTTCATATCATCGACTGATTACAGGGATATATAGGCCATCCGGCCATAGCAACCTGGAGTCAATTGCTCCTAAATCTTAGCCCCCTTGATCTACGCTATTCCTTCCTAGCTACTTTCCTAATCAGCACGCCCTGCATGCTCGGTGACCACGCCCGCGGCCTTCGCGGGTACGCCCTCCGCGGCCCTACGGACATCACGCGCGCGCCGTCTCCTGGTATAGGCGCGGCCCCACATGACACAAGATGATTTGGCATCAAACCATTGATCCATATCAGGGTGTGAAACAATATAAAACTACAACAGTTATTCAAATGTCAAAACTGCAACCAACTGGAAAAGAGAGTAAAAGTTTACTGTAGGATAGCAAACCAAACCTGATTTAAAGCATAATTATACCCAAAGTTGGAAATATCCATGAGCCAGCTGACATATAGTCTTAATATCTTGCAAAAAACAGTTTTCACGGGAGCATGAAGCACTGCAATATTAACCAGAAACACAAGTTTGCAATACGATAACTTAAGCTCAGCGTCCTAATGGCAAAATATGTTAGCTGGCAGACGAGTAACTAAGTTAAAGCTTGACTAGGTTTTCTAGGTTGCTTTTTGCTGCCCTGAATTGTCTGAAACTGTCTACCCTCTAAGTGCTGCTGCACTGCTGCTCTTCCTCATCCATGACAGACTGTACGCGATCTGATGTTCTAGAAACAGGAACTCCCACACTCCCAGCCTTTTTGTCAGGGACCCATTGGCTTGTCAAATGGCATGATGATTTTGTAGTCTGGTGAGAATTTGGGGTACATCACATTTTTCCACTCCAATGTTATCTGATAGGGACAAGGTGTAGTACGGGGAATGTAATTAACAGTGGTAACTCCAATCTGACAACAGACGGCAATGACTGAACGGGTTGTGAAGCAGCTTTGGCTTTGTTGCAAGAACATAGCACTTCTCTCCTGGAGTCCTACTGAA